>WOXC01009740.1:0-627497 GCA_011680675.1 Gymnobelideus leadbeateri
TCTACTATGATAATGTTTTGCATAGCTAGACATGTACAACATATACTGAATTACTTATCTCCCCAGAGGGAATGGGTGACAAGGGAGGAAGGAAATGGATCTGAAATTCGAGGTTGTACCATTAAATGTTTCAAATATATATAAATACTATTATTAATGCTCTTTTGCTTGTAATTGGGAGATAAGATGTGCAGGCATTGGGACACAAAGATTCACCTTCCTCTAATGGAAAAGTCGAAGAGGTTATGGGAGAAGGTACGGGAGAGAGCAGATTGGAGGAAGCGATATCTTGTGGGACTGCTGTTCTGGGAGGGTGGGTAGGGGAAAAACGGGGGGGGGGCGGAGAATGATTGTAACTCAAAATCTGGCGGAAATGAATGCTGTAAAACAGAAGTTAATAAAGCATTTGTTTAAAAAAAAAAAGAATGTCTTGCAGAATGGGGTATGTAGTACACACTGAAGAAGTAAGGGTTAAGTGACTTGCACCCAGGGTTATGCAGTTAGTATCTGAGGCTGGATTTGAACTCAGGTCTTATTGACTCCAGGCCCAACTGAACTCTCCTGACATTCCCCTCTAAACAACTTTAAAATAACTTCTCAAATCAAATTTTGGAGAGGCAGAACCAGCAAAAAATCAGAATGAAATTATTTTTTTCTAGTCTAATACAATGTAGGAGGTTTGTAGGAGAGGTCTGTGACACCAGTCTGGAGGCCAGCCAGTACCTGCTTTCGGAATTCTCAACCCAGAGACAATAAGGAGGTTAGGCAACAGATCAAAAAGAGATTACAGGGGATCCTTTGCTTGTATTGGGTGCAGCTCATGCTGACTGGCAAATCTGTTGTCAATAAGAAGTTCTGGGGTTGCAGTTTCAGAGTCGAGAAGAGTGCCAGCACTTGAGCCAGTAGGGGAGCAGGGGCACCCTTACTGGGTAAAGATCAGAGCAAAAACCAGGAAAGCAGTGACCACACCTCTCCCCAGATCACATCAACTTGGAAGCAGCAAAAACTTGCAGACTCTTAGAACTAGCTCTGAAAACAAGAGCAGCACAATAAAAGCCTGAAGTTTGGGACAGTGTCTCCCCAACCCAAGGTGAATAGAACAAAACTTTAACATAAGATTCAAAGTCAAGAAAGAGGATGGAAAATGGCAAACAAAAAAAGAACTTAACCATAAAAAGTTACTATAGTGGTAGGGAAGACTACGACATAAACTTAGAAGGCAACAGTGTGAAAACTCCAAAAACCAAAGACTCCAAGAAAATACTAATTGGACCCAAGCCCAATAAGCATTCCTGGAAGAAGTAAATAAGAGTAGCAGAAGAAAAAATTGGGAAAAGAAATGGGAATGATGCAACAAAATTATGAAAAGAGAATTAATGGCTTTGTAAAAGAGATAGAATGATAAATGCTAGAGAGAATGAGGGAAAAACAGGTACACTGATAGACTGTGGTGGAGTTGTGAACTGCTCCAACCACTCTAAGGAACAATTTGGAACTATTGCCCAAAGAGCTATAAAACTGTTCACACCTTTTCACCTGGCAATACCACTGCTGGACTTCATTCCAAAGAGATAAAGGGAAAAGGGCTTGTAAGTACAAAAATATTTATAGTAGCTCTTTTTGTGGTAGCAAAGAAACTGGAAATTGAGGGGATGCCCATCTTGGCTGAACAAGCTGTGGCATATGATTGTGATGTAGTGCTATTGTGCTATAAGAAATTATGATGACAGTGATATCAGAAAAAAACATATTAAGACCTATATGATGCAAAATGTTTTACTACTCTTCAACTGCCTCTCAAAAGTATGAATAGCAAACAGAAATATGATCAATTGTTGATACTATGTGCTTAAAGGACATATGAACAGCACATAAAGAAACATCAAAATCCAAATTTCACATTTGGGCTAAGAGTTTCAACCTTTTCCACAAACTCTTTTTCAGAACTTCAATCGCATAGCAAAACTGATCAATCTAAATTTCAACTGTTTTTCTCTATCCCTTATTTCTTTTTTCAAAGCAACCCAGAAGAGTAAGGAGGGAATCCTAATGATATACAAGTGATTACTTGACTACTGGTCCCTGAATAAAGTTGAGGGAGGAAGGGAGAGAGAAAAGAGAGAAAAGAGGGTGGAGAGAGGGGAGGAAGGAGAAAAGGAGAAGGAGGAGGGGGGAGAGAAAGAGAGATTGTGTGTGTGTGTGTGTGTGTGTGTGTGTGTGTGTGTGTGTGTGTGAAAAGCATTCTCTTATAGCAGGATATCTGTTTCACTCTTGTATATCTCTTGTATAACTCCTGTATATCTCTCTCACCTAATCAGCAGGTGGAAATACATACAAAATAAAGTACAAAAACTTGGCTTAGTATCATTTTCCACTTTACCTGGAAATTTGTACTGTTTGGATTTTTTCCCATGCTTTTTCATAGCTATTTATGGAATAAAGCCAACTATCAAACAAAGTCGAAATGGTACAACAATGGCAAAATAAAGCATGCCACACTATTTCATTTATTTTTCAAAAAAAATTTTTTCCAAATTACATGTAAAAACAATTTTAACACTTTTAAAAATTGAGCTCCAAATTCTCTCCCTCCCTCTTTCTTCTCCCTAATTGAGAAGGTAATTAATTTGATATAGGTTATACATGTGCAATCTCACAAAACACATTATCACATTAATTATGTTGTGAGATAAAATACACCACCCAAAAAAAGAAAGTAAAAAAAATATGCTTCAAACTATATTCAGACTTCATCAGCTCTTTCTTTGGAGACAGATAGCATTTTCATGATAAGCCTTTTAGAATCTTCTTAGATCACTGTATGGCTGAGATTAGCTAAATTATTCACAGGTGATCATCTGTTTTGATGATCAAATGATCAAAACAAATGATGATTTGAAAAACAAAATCATATTGCTGTTACTGTGTACAATGCTCTCCTTGTTCCATTCATCTCACTTTACAATAGTTCATGTAAGTCTTTCCAGGTTTTTCTGAGAGCATCCTGCTCTTAATTTCTTATAGCCCAATAATATTCCATCACAAGCATATACCACAACTTGTTCAACCATTCCCCAATTTATAGGCATCCTCTTCAATTTCTAATTCTTCCACCACTAAAAGACCTGTTATAAATATTTGTGTACAGGGGGGTCACTTTGAAAAGTATTGTGTGATTTGACCAGATGAGACTCTGGGCAGTGGTTGAGAGTCCCCTGGCTTTGAAAACCCAGATATTGATGCTTCCCTCTCTGGTAACTGTGATTTGGTATTGATGTAATGGTTGGACAGTGTGGAAGCCTGTCTGCTTGATCTGTTTCTCTGTCTTGTAAGTTCTTTCTGTATACTTTGAAGTTTGGGGTGCTGACCTTTTCCCCCTGAACTAGGTAGATGATATATGTTTGATTAAAGTAAGCTTGTTAACCTCCCCCCCCAAATTGTGTACACATAGGTCCTTTGCCTTTTTATTTTTTTAACTCTTTGGGATAAAGTGTCTTCAAAAGTGTTTTGCTTCTGACTACTGCCTCCCCCAATCCATCCTCACGTCCTGTGTCCCTATAGGGTAAGATAGATTTCTATACCCAATTGAGTGTGTTTATTACTCCCTTTTGGAGCCAATTCCAGTAAGAGTAAGGTTCAAACGATCCTGCCTACCTCCCCTGGCTTTCCTTCCACTGTAAAAGCTCTTTTGTGCCTCTTTTATGTGAGATAATTTACCTATTCTAGGTCTCTATTTCTTCTCCTCCTCACAGTTCATTCCTCTTTCTTATCCCCTCCTTTTTTTTTTTTCTTAAAAAAGATAATCACGTGAATCTGAGAGGAAACCGGAGTGACGGAGCCCACTGGAAGACGAAGTGTGGCAGAGTCCAGCCCAGGAGGTTGTCTGCACAGCCCAGACCTAAGAGCAGACAAGCAGACTACACCAGAGAGAGCAAAAGCCCCAGCCTGCAGACTTACTGAGGATGAATCACAGTCACCTATCAGACGGGTAGGATCAGTGGAGTCAGGTAGGAGAGCTGGGCCCTCAATGAAAAGAGCGGCTTCTCTGGCTGCATTAGGCCCCCAGCCTGGAAGTTTAGAAACTGCCTGCCTGTATAATACAGGGGCTGGAATGGCAAAGTAAATTCTAGCAGCTCCAATCCTCCCATCCCTCCTTCATGAAGCAGAAAACCCAAAGATTGAGTTTTGGTCTTCCAAAATTGGGATTGGTCTTCCACCCAGATTGAAATCCCAAGTTAATGGAAATAGCCCCAGGCTTGAGAGTCTCCAAGAAGGGGTGTAACTGAGATAGCCAGGAGTCTGAAGAGAAGAGAGGGTGGGGTCCCAAGAAGCCCCACCTCTCCTTACCAACAAAAGCCTACTTATAGCCCAGGGGTATAGAGGCAGAAATCTGAAGTGGTCAGAAGCACCCATACCTACTCATCTATATCCCTCTTTGACTTCCCTGACTTAGCCATAAACTAGCCACCCAGAGGTATTCAAAGTCAAGGATCAGGCCCTAAACTCATAGCCTGAGAAACTAAGAAACAGGAAGTCACAATGGGAAAAAAAGAAGCCGAGAAGGAGAAGGGGAAGGCAAAAAAGTCTATTCGAGCATACTATGCAGGGCAAGAACAAAACACACAGGACAATATAGACTCTCTACCCACACCTGAGACCACAGAAGGAAACATGATCTGGTCTCAAGCCCAAATAGCATTCCTGGAGGAGGTTAAGAAAAATTTTAAAGACCAAATCAGGGAGGCAGTGACCAACTTGGAAAAACGTCTCAGTGAAGTAATTGGAGAAAATAACTCCCTAAAAAAGGAACTTCAAAAAATAACTGAAGACCGTAATTCGATAAAAATTAGAAACAATCAAATTGAAGCTCAGAACTCTATGATGCAGCAAGAGTCAATCAAACAAAACAAGACGATCGAAAAATTGCAAGAAAATGTAAAATATCTCACTGAAAAATAACTGACCTAGAGAACAGATCCAGGAGAGACAACCTAAGAATTACTGGTCTACCAGAAAGCCATGATGAAAAAAGCAGCCTAGACAACATCCTCCAAGAGATTGTCAAAGAAAACTGTCCTGAGGTCCTGGAATCAGAAGATAAAATAGCTACTGATAGAATTCACCAGACTCCTCCCGAGAGAGATCCCAAACTGAAAACTCCAAGAAATATAGTAGCCAAATTCCAGAATTACAAGATTAAAGAAAAAATTCTACAAGCAGCCAGAAAGAAACAATTCAAATATCGAGGAACTACAGTTAGGATCACACAGGACCTAGCAGCTTCTACATTAAAAGAGCGGAGGGACTGGAATTTGATTTTTCATAGGGCAAGAGCGCTAGGACTACAACCAAGGATTAACTAACTGGCAAAACTGAGCATAATCTTCCAGGCAAGGAGATGGTTGTTTAATGAAATAAGGGACTTCCAGATGTTCCTGATGAAAAAGCCAGAGCTCAATGGAAAATCTGATCTCCAATTACAAGACTCAAGAAAGACCTAAAAAGGTAAACAAGAGAAACACAGACTCACACATGCAGAAGTGCACACACCCACACCCACAAACACACGCTCATTACTTGGGATGTAACAAGAGCAAAATGTTCACATCCCTATATGTGGAGCTGATAACTGTCAATATTCAAAATATTTATGATTATCATGACCTTCAAAAGGGTTATACTTAGATAGAGGGTGTGGGTATGAATGCACTAACCTGATGTCTAAAAAAAAAAAAAAAACTCTTAAGGTGATCAAAGGTACTGAAATGGGAAAAAGGAAAGGATTAGATAGGAAAAGGTAAAATATGCCATCTGAAGGGACATTAAAACACACTACAGAAGAGGGGAAAGAAAGAGGGAGAGGAACATCATTTAAACACTATTCTCACTGGTTCTGGTTCAAAGAAGGATCAACTTAAATCAGTGAAGTTTAAGATTTTAATGTGAATAGACACATAAATTCATTAAATAGAGGAAAAGGAGGGAGGGAGAGGAGCAATGTTTGAAATTTACTCTCATTGGTTTGGAATCAAACGGGGAGTAATTCACTCTGATAAGTATAAAAACTTATTTCGTCCTATAGAAAGCAGAAGGGTAAGGGGGGGTGAAAAAGAGGAGACTAAAGTGGGGGATTAGAAGGGAGGGAAACAGTAATAAGGGGAGAGGGTAGGTTAAGAAGAGGGATCACTGGGTGGGAACACTGAGGGAGGGGTTGGTCAAAAGGGAAAACTTCAAGGAGGGGAAGGGAGAAGGAAGAAACAAAAACATAAACAGGGGAGGGAATAGGATGGAGGGGAAGAGACAGACAGTCATTATTACTGTGAATGTGAATGGGATGAACTCTCCCATAAAAACAGAGGCGGATAGCAGAATGGATTAAAAACCATAATCCTACAATATGCTGTCTACAAGAAACACATTTGAAACAAAGGGATACCCACAGGGTAAGGGTAAAAGGTTGGAGTAAAATTTATTATGCCTCAGCTAAAGTAAAAAAAGAAGGGGTAGCAATACTTATCTCAGATAAAGCAAAAGCAAAAATAGATCTAATTAAACGAGATAAGGAAGGAAACTATATCCTACTAAAAGGCACCATCGAGAATGAAGCAATATCACTACTTAATATAGATGTACCAAGTGGTATAGCATCTAAATTCCTAGAGGAGAAGTTAAAGGAATTAGAGGAAGAAATAGATAGCAAAACTATACTAGTGGGGGACCTTAATCTTCCCCTCTCTGAACTCAATAAATCTAACCTCAAAATAAACAAGAAAGAAGTTAAGGAGGTGAATAGAATCTTAGAGAGACTAGATATGATGGATCTCTGGAGAAAACTGAATGGGGATAAAAAGGAATTTACTTTCTTCTCAGCAGTACATGCTACATACTCAAAAATAGACCATGTACTAGGGCATAAAAACCTCACAACCCAGTGCAGAAAGGAAGAAATATTAAGTGCATCATTCTCAGATCATGATGCAATAAAAATTATATGCAATAAAGGGCCATGGGAAGATAGACTAAAAACTAATTGGAAATTAAACAATTTAATCCTAAAAAATTGGTGGGTCAAACAAGAAATTATAGAAACAATCAATAATTTCATTCAAGAGAATGATAATAATGAAACAAAATACCAAAATTTGTAGGATGCACTAAAGGCAGTTCTCAGGGGAAGTTTTATATCCCTGAGTGCATACTTAATTAAAGCAGAGAGTAGGGAGGTCAATGAATTGGACATGCAATTGAAAAAGCTAGAAAAAGAACAAATTGAAAATCCCCAATTAAGTACTAAATTAGAAATATTGAAAACCAAAGGTGAGATTAATAAAATTGAAATTAAGAAAACCATTGAATTAATAAATAAAACTAAGAGCTGGTTTTATTTAAAAAAATCAACAAAATTATAGACCCTTAGTCAATATGATAAAAAAAAGAAAGAAGAAAACCAAATTATGAGTATCAAAAATAAAAAGGGTGAATCTACCTACAATGAAGAGGAAATTAAAAAAATAATGAGGAATTATTTTTCCCAATTGTATGCACATAAATATGACAATCTTAGTGAAATGGATGAATATTTACAAAATCACAAGTTACCCAGATTAACTGAAGAGGAAGTGAATTACCTAAATAACCCCATCTCAGAAAAAGAAATCAAACAAGCCATCAAAGAACTCCCTAGGAAAAAATCTCCAGGGCCAGATGGGTTTACTAATGAATTCTATCAAACATTTAAAGAACAATTGATTCCAATACTCTACAAACTATTTGGGAAAATTAGTGAAGAAGGAGTCCTACCAAACTCTTTCTATGACACAAATATGGTACTGATTCCTAAATCAGGAAGAGATAAAATAGAGAAAGAAAATCATAGACCAATTTCCCTCATGAATTTAGATGCAAAAATTCTAAATAAAATATTAGCCAAAAGACTCTAACAACTTATCACAAAAATAATACACTCTGATCAGGTAGGATTCATTCCAGGAATGCAAGGATGGTTTAATATTAGGAAAACCATCAGTATAATTGAGCACATCAACAATAAAACTAGCAGAAACCACATGATCATCTTAATAGATGCAGAAAAGGCTTTTGACAAAGTACAACACCCATTCCTATTAAAAACACTAGAAAGTATAGGAATAAATGGAGACTTCCTCAAAATAGTTGATAGCATCTATTTAAAACCATCAGCAAGTATTATATGCAATGGGGATAAACTAGAAGCCTTTCCAATAAGATCAGGAGTGAAACAAGGGTGTCCACTATCACCCCTCTTATTCAATCTGTTACTAGAAACACTAGCAGCAGCAATTAGAGAAGAAAAAGAAATCAAAGGAATAAAGGTAGGCAAAGAAGTGACCAGGCTATCACTCTTCGCAGATGATATGATGATATACTTAGAGAATCCTAGAGAATCAAGTAAAAAACTATTAGAGACAATAAATAAATTTGGCAAAGTTGCAGGATATAAAATAAACCCACATAAATCCTCAGCATTCCTGTACATCTCTAATGAAACTCAACAACAAGAGATAGAAAGAAAAATCCCATTTAAAGTCACTGTAGACATTATAAAATATTTGGGAATCTACTTGCCAAAACAAACCCAGAATCTGTATGATCACAACTACAAAACACTTCTCACACAAATAAAAGCAGATCTAAATAGTTGGAAAAATATCAATTGCTCATGGCTGGGTCGAGCTAATATAATAAAAATGACAATTTTACCCAAACTAAACTATATATTTGGTGCCATACCAATCAACTTACCAAAAAACTACTTTCTAGAGTTAGACAAAATAATAACAAAATTTATTTGGAAAAACAAATGGTCTAGAATATCAAGGGAATTAATGAAAAGAAACACTAGGGAAGGTGGACTAGCTATGCCAGATCTTAATCTGTATTATACAGCAGCAGTCATCAAAACTGCTTGGTACTGGCAGAGGTGTAGAGTAGTGGATCAATGGCATAGATTAGGTGCAGGAGACCCAGCAGTTAATGAATATAGCAATCTATTGTTTGATAAACCCAAAGACCCCAGTTTTTGGGATAAGAATGCACTGTTTGACAAAAACTGCTGGGAAAACTGGAATACAGTATGGCAGAAACTGGGCATAGACCATCATCTAACACCGTATATCAAAATCAAGTCCAAATGGGTGCATGATCTAGGTGTAAAGGATGATACTGTAAGCAATTTGGGAAAGCAAGGAATAGTTTACCTGACAGATCTGTGGAGAGGGGAAGACTTTAGGACCAAAGAAGAATTAGAGAGCATTATAAAATGCAAAATGGATAATTTTGATTACATTAAATTGAAAAGCTTCT
The DNA here is from genome assembly GCA_011680675.1 of Gymnobelideus leadbeateri. Classification (NCBI taxonomy): domain Eukaryota; kingdom Metazoa; phylum Chordata; class Mammalia; order Diprotodontia; family Petauridae; genus Gymnobelideus; species Gymnobelideus leadbeateri. Next base: position 9,343 of record WOXC01009740.1, read on the forward strand.
GTACAAACAAAGCCAATGTAACCAAGATCAAGAGGGAGGCGGGAAATTGGGAAAGAATTTTTACAACTTGTGTCTCTGATAAAGGACTCATCTCTAAAATTTATAGAGAATTGAGCCAAATCTATATGAATACAAGTCATTCCCCAATTGATAAGTGGTCAAAGGATATGAACAGGAAATTTTCAGAGAAAGAAATTAAAGATATCTATAAGCATATGAAGAAATGCTCTAAATCACTATTAATTAGAGAAATGCAAATCAAAACAACTCTGAGATACCACATCCCTCCAGTCAGATTGGCTAAGATGACAAAACAAGAAAGTGACAAATGCTGGAGAGGATGTGGACAAATTGGAACACTAATACATTGCTGGTGGAGTTGTGAACTTATCCAACCATTCTGGAGAGCAATCTGGAATTATGCCCAAAGGATTATAAATAATTTCATACCCTTTGACCCAGCCATACCACTTCTAGGGTTATATCCCAAAGAGATCATAGAAGTGGGAGGAAGACCCATATGTACAAAAATATTTTTAGCAGCCCTTTTTGTGGTTGCAAAGAATTGGAAACTGAAGGGGTGCCCACCAATTGGGGAATGGCTAAACAAGTTGTGGTATATGAATGTAATGGAATATTATTGTGCTATAAGAAATGAAGAGGTGACGGATTTCATAATTACCTGGAGAGACTTATACAAACTGATGCTGAGCGAGAAGAGTAGAATCAGAAGAAATCTGTATACAATCACAGACATACCATATCTGTGATGACCAACTATGACAGACTAGACTCTTTTCAGCAATGCAGTGATATAAGTTAATCCCGAAAGACCCAAGAAAGTGAGAAATGCGACATCCAGAGATATAACTAGAAAGAACTGAACCTGAATCCTGATGGAAGCAAACTAAATGATCTTGTTCTTTTCATTGTTTGGTTTTATTTCTTCCTTACCATCTTTCATCACACCTAGTACAATACGCCTTTGTAATTGGAATAATGTCTAATATGAATGCATTTGCAGATCATATACTGGACTATATGCTGTCGTGTGGGGAGGGGAGAGGGAAGTAAAGGAAATTTGAAAATCAAGGAACTATGGAATTGAAACTTGTTAACTGAAACTAAACTAATAAATTAATTTAAAAAAAAAAGTAAAAAAAAAGATAATCATCCTATCACTTTCAACTCACACCATGCCCTCTATGTATATTTCTTCTAGCTGCCCTAATAACGAGAAAAGTTCTTAGGAGTTATAGTGTTATCTTTCCATGTAGAAACAGTTTAACCTTATTAAATAACTTATGATTTCTCTTTCCTGTTCACTGTTTTATGCTTCTCTTGAGTCTTGTATTTGAAAGTCAGATTTTCTGTTCAGCTCTGGTCTTTTCATCAGGAATGCTTGCAAGTATATTTCACTGAATGTTCATTTTCCCCCTGAAGAATTATACCTAGTTTTGCTGGGTAGGTGATTTTTGGTTATAATCCTTGCTCCTTTGCCTTACAGAATATCACATTCCAAGCCTCAGAGCCTCTGATACAGACACTGCTAATCTTGTGTTATCTTTACTGTGGTTTCATGATATTTAAATTGTTCCTTTCTGGCTACTTGTATTATTTTCTCCTTTACCTGAGAGTTCTAGAATTTGGCTATAATATTCCTGGGGGTTTTCATTTTGGAACCTTTTTCAGGAGGTGATTGGTAGATTCTTTCATTTTCTATTTTTCCTTCTGCTTCTCGAATATCAGGCAGGTTTCCTTGATAATTTCTTGGAAGCTGATATCTAGGATTTTTGTTTTTTGAGCATGGCTTTCCAGAAATCCAATAATTCTTTTTTTTTTTTGTAAATTTTTATTTTGGCTTATATACAACTGAAGCTATTAAAATTTGTACAATATTTACAAATTAAATAATCTAAAACTGTCTCCAGCAACTTTTGTAACACACAAAACAAAAGGGAACAAAGGAAAGGGGTGTGTGGGTAAGGTCTCGTCATGGCTTTATCCCCTCCACCCCCACTGCAGAACCATGTCTAACCTGGAGAAACCATGAGTAATATTCCCTCCCCTTCATGCTGGGATGGGTGCTGTTTACATTTGAAATAAGCTTTGGGGTGGGATTTTAACCAAAAGACAGCAACAAGAAATTTTCACCCCCAAATCAAGAAGTTTCAGAAAGCTGAGAATACTTCCCTGTTGGTTCAGAGGCTGGCCTCCTGTCCCAGCCAGGGGATAAGAAAAACAAGCTTTTGGCCATAGAGAAGGTCAGCTTCATCAGTCCCAAGGAGCAGCCCCTTAGGTCCCCCACCAGCCACAGCAGGCTACCCCAGCCTACCCCTGGCACTCAATTTCCTGAGAAGTGTCACTCACCCATAAGACATGGATGAGAGTGCAGTGGGGCAATGGGGCGCTACTGATACTACAAAGGGCCTGTTGGAGGTGGGGCAAACTGAAGGCCAACTCACCTGGAGCCCCTGGAGCTAGAGCTAATACTGCTGGAAACAGAGCATACCCCCTCTACCTTGAGCTGGACTTTCCAGCTCCTTAGGGAGTGTGTCTTCAGGGTGTCCACTCTTCTCCCAGGTCCCCCCAGATGGAGGAGCAGTAAATAGGGCAGGAAACTGGGTTCTCAAGACCCTGACAGCCCCAACTCTGCCTAGAGTTAAGGGAGGCTGCAGGGAGTGGGGGAAGGGTCAGGAAGGAGGCTGACCCACCAGGCCTCCAGCCCACTCTAGTAGGCAAGAAAACAGCCCAAATCACATGACTTGGATACAAGAGGTCCCTAGTGGCATTAGTGGGGGGTAGAACCTCACATTCTTTTCCAAAGCCTAGTGAGAGAGGAGACAGCACTTGGTGGTGGGATCCACTTCTCACCCATGCACAAGGGCACAGTCACAACATAAGGTTGGGGAGTGGGATGAGGTTGGGCAGTGTCAATGAGAAGCAGGGGACCCCAGCTTCCAGAACTGGGGATGCTGATGGAAGAGGAGGCTAGATGCTGCAGGGGCAGGAGGCTGGCGAGGGCCTAGGGAGGCCAGCACAGTGAGATACTGGTTGATCTGCAACATGGCAGCATCCAGCAGGGTGTGGATATTCCAAAGGCTTTGTAGCCAAGCTTCTAGATGTTGCTGCTCATGGCCCTCCACGGTCTGCAGCTCCTCAGTGGTCAGGCCTACAAAGCCTGGTGGGGGCACTGGCATGGAAGGGAATCCAAAGGGTGGAGGCAGGGGCATGCCTATCAAGGGAGGAGGGAATGGAGTCCAATAATTCTTTAAATGATCTTTTCTAGGTCTATTTTCTAAGTCAGCTGTTTTTACAATGAGTTCAAGCTTTCAATTTTGTTCTATTGTTTCTTGATGTCTCATGGCATCATTAGCTTCCATTTGCCTAATTCTATTTTTAGGGAATTATTTTCTTCAGTGAACTTTTCTATTTTCTTTTCCATTTTGTTTCTAAGGAGGATTTTTTTTTCTTCAGCAAATTTCTGTACATTTTTCCCCCATGTGGGCAATTCTCTTCCTTGAATTTCTGTATATCTTTTGCCATATGCTCAATTCTGCTTTTTAAAGGTGTTCTTCTCTTCACTGGATTTTTGTGCCTCTTTTACCATTTGGCCTATTCTGTTTTTTAAGGTGTTATTTTCTTCAGTGGGGTATGTGTGTGTGTGTGTGTGTGTGTGTGTGTGTGTGTGTGTGTGTGTATGCATGCATGCATGCACACTCACATGTACCTCCTTTACCAAGTTGTTATATCTTTTTTTTCATGATTTTTTTTTGTATCACTCATTTCTTTTTCCAATTTTTCCTCTACCTCTCTTATTTTATTTTGAAAATAGCCCTTTTGAGTTCTTCCAGCAATTCTTTTGGGGCCTGAAACCAATTCACTCTTCTGAGGCTTTGCATATAGCAGTTTTAAGTTTGTGTTTTCATCTTCCTTGTCACCATAGTAACTTACTATGTAAGCAACTTAACAAAAATAGGATCCATTTTTGTTGTTTACTCATTTTTTTCTAGCCTATTTCTTGACTTTTAACTTTACATTAAAGTTGGGCTCTATTCCTGGATTTGAAGGGGTACTGTCCTGAGCTTCAGGTTTTATATACAATTTTTTCCAGAGCTAGTTCGGGAGTGGGTGGGTGGGGGAGTCTGTAAGCTTTAAGTTCTTCCAAGGTGGTTTGATCAATTTATGGAAAGGCATGTTACTACTCTTCTGGCCTGTGTTCTCATCTGTGAGCGACCACAAGCATTCTTTTCTACCCGGCAACTGTGACCACTGTGATTCTCCTGTGACCATAAGCTCTGGTGTGCTAAATGCTCCTCCTCACCCTGGGACTGCAACCCAGATCTGTGTACAAGCAATGCAATAGAATCCTGTATCTAGTACCAGTAAAGGGGCCCCTGTAATCTCCTTCTGACCAGTTTGACCCCCTTACCGTCTGTGGGCTAAGAGCTTTAGAAGCTGCCTCTGCCGTCCACACACTATTTCATTTCTGAGCACTTTTCAGAAATTATAAAGTTAAGCTAATGACTCACTTCTAGGTTTCTTGTCACCTAATTCTGCTAGGATATACAATATTATTAGTATTTATGAAAAACATCCCTAATAAATAGTATTAACCAATTCAGGTGTCTTTTTAAAAATGTAATTTCAAGTGATTTGGATTGACATAAAAAGTATTTCCCTAGTAAAAACTGAACTTTAATGAATTCTCAATGTATGAAAACCTGGCAACTTAATTACTGCAAACACAACATTTAAAAAACTAGTTATATGAAATCCTAAATGTGCCACCTGCTCCCAAAATGGTAGCTAAAATTAACCTGCTATATAAACAGGAAACACAATGAAATCTTAATATTAAGTGTAAAATTTCTTTAATTTGCCCCCAAAACTATGATTCATAAGAATTACTTGTAAATATATTACATGTAACTGTAATAACATTTAAATAACTTTAAACAATGATACTGATTAATCAAGTTTTCTCTGAGAATGAAAATATGAACCAGTACAAAATTAAAACATCAAAAAAAAAGGCACTTCAATGGTTATCTACTCCAATTCCCTCATTTTACAACTGAATAAACTGAGGTCCAAAGAGATTATCTAGAAACATAACCAACACCTTCTTCACAAGGCTTCCATGGGTTCCAGGGACATAACAGTGGCAAGCCCTGACTCATGCTTGCTACTAAGCAAGGCTTTCCTCTGGGACAAAGCATATTTCCCTGTCTCCTTGTTAGGCTCCCAGAGTCCATGGGAAACCACATTACCAGGCTTTGTTCCCCTAGAATTCTATGCTTGGCTCCTGGGTTTCCTAATGCCCTGATAGACCACTTCCTGATCATTCTCTTGCTAGAAAGAGTTCATAGTTCCAGAGACCCCAGTAAATACCCATTTCTTAACACCAACTGGGCTTCCAGAGGCACAGAAACACAAATCTTACCTTAAGTGTTTCATATATATTTCTTTATATATTCCTGGCAGTGAGCTAAGCTTTGAGGATACAAAGAAAGGCAAACAACTGAACCCTGCTTGTATCGCTGCCAACTCCTCAAGGGAATCCCCCTAACTACCAGGAAGTCCCTGAACCTTCTAATCACCTGAATTCATCATGGGACCTATTCCAATCCACTGATACTTTATCTGGAATCATTCCGTAACATACTCTAAACCTCTCTTCCTCTGTCAGTGATATCACAGTATTTGAAGAATCCACCTTTTCTGCAAATTCAATTGTCTACATCATTATTCCTATCCCCCTCAAATCCTACTGGCCAATGTCCAACTATAGACCTACCCACTCCACTCTACTATGCACTCTGAAATTCTTGCTCTGTGTGTGTCTATGCACGTATGTATATCTGTATGTGCATATCACCAATATATCTATATCTGTTTGTATGTATATTTATGCATATATATAAAATAAATACATATATATATATATATATGTGTGTGTGTGTGTGTATATATACACACACATATAAACTTCTTTCATCTTAGACCTCTTCCTTCCTAGATCCTCCTGGCTTCTTCCTGTAAGCCTTAAGACTAGTATCTCTAGATGACAATGCATGCCTAGACATCTTTTCCAGTGATACGTTGTCTCACACCACTCAACTTATTAGTCCTACTGTGTGCGTGGGAATATCCCTTGCTTATCTTTACTATTTCCCTGTCATGGTTCTCCTCCTCCCTCTCTGACTGGTTAGATCATTAACCATATCATACCTATTACTTTGGAGGTTGATGCTCCAGATCCTTTTTTGTTTCTCTATATTCTCTCAGTAAGCTCTAATGCTTCCAATTATTCAGTTATAATCTCTATGTAGATGACTTATAGACCTACAAAGCCAAACCTAGTCTTTCTCCTGAGTTCTACTTTTGAATTACCAACTGCTTATTGGACATTTAAAACTAAATGTTCCCTACACATCTCAAATTCAAGATGTCCAAAATAGAGCACCTTGTATTTTCCCCTGAAACTACCCCTCTTCTGAATTTTCCTATTATTGTTCAAGGTACCACCATGCTTCCAATTACCCAAGTTCTCAACTCTGATAGTACCCTTTTTTCCTCATTTGCATTTACCTTCCATAGCCAATCAGTTGCCAAATCTTGTTTTTTTCTACATCCATGACTTCTCTTATATACATGCTCTTCTCCTTGACTCACAGAGCCACTAATTTAGGTCCTGATCATCTTCTGCTGACAGTATTAAAATCATCTATTCAGTTCTGTGGACTCTAGTATCTCACTGCTCCAAGCCATCATCCACACTAGATGGTAAAATAATTTCCCCAAAAGCAACTTTTCCTTACTCAATACATTCAAACACTCCCATTATTTCCATGGATACAGAGGGTTAGTGATGAAGCACGCTATCTGTCTCTTGGTGGAGGTACAGAACAGAACATTCACTGGGCTGGAGATTCGTTCTGCTTCACCATGCTTATTTCTTACAAGGGCTTGGTTCTCCTTTTTTTCTTTGCTCCTTTAGAGAATGAATTAAAGGAGAAAGGGCTGGGGTATACTCTACCCCCAAAGAAAGTAAAGAAGAAAAGAGGGTCTTTGAAGCATCTTAAAAAAACCATCAGGTAAAGCAAACACAAACAAGGAGGACAGCCTTGTATTTATACAGGGAATTAACATTTATATATATTATAATAAATACATAATATATAAACAATATATAATATATATTATAATATATAAATATATTTATACAGCCTGTATTTATCATGTAATAATATAATTAAAAGAAAAGCAAGCTGCATATAACAGAACCCTGATTTTATACACAATCCTCTTTTTCTGTTCTATGCATAGAACTTTCAGAAGTAGACCCTCCACAATTAGGAACCAGGTAACTGCTAGTATCTTCCCTTCTAAAGTTTCCTAAGCTTACCACAGCCAACAACTGGAAGCACACTATAGGTGGTACCTGCCAGCTAACCTGGGGAAGCCACTGGCTCTATGGGGAAGCACTGTGATAACCTACTAAGAAGAGCAGCCTTCCCAGAAGGTCAGGCACAAGGGAACAAGGCAACTGGCTCTTTCAACCCCTGTACCTGAAAAAGGAAAAGCCAGACATCTTTTTGAAAAGAGTGATGCCCCAAAGTTACAGTTACCTGGCACAGATGTGACTGAGGTAAAGCCAGATAGATAACAAAGGACAAACCAAGAAACTGCTAGAATTAATTAATGGAAAACAACTTTTGGAAGTGTATTGTAAATATCTATTGTTGTCCTGCTCCCCCACCCCTACCACACTGAATCTCTTGCTTCTTCCTTATACTACCATAGAAGTTCTTCTGCTTCCCAATCCTCCCCATAACTGTTAAATAAACCTGTTAAATCACAAGTTTGAGAAAGTCACTTTTTTTTCAAAGTCCTTCATAAACCAGCCTCCCCCCCTTACCTTCCCAGTCTTCTTACACTTCCCTCTCCTTCTCCAACACATAAACTTTCCTCCTGGCTATGCCAGAAATAAGAAACTGAAACCTCCTAGCTGTGGATATTTTCTCTGGCTGTCCCCCAGGCCTGGAACACTCCCCCTCTTCTTGTCCTCTTACTTCTGACCTCCCTGGCTTCCTTTAAATCCCAACTAAAATTCTACCTCCAACAGGAAGGCTTCCTCAACCCCTCTTAATTCCAGTGTCTTCCCTTTGTTAATTATTTGATATTTATCCTGTATATGGCTTGCTTTGTATATATGTGTTTGCATGTTGTCTCTCCCATTAGATTTTAAGCTTTTTGAAGGCGGGGATTGTCTTCTGCCTCTCTTTGTATCCCAAGAGTTTAGCACAGTATCTGACACATACTAGTCACTTACTATATGTTTACTGATTGATTATACACCAGTGGCTCCATATTGCCTTTAAGATAAAATATGAATTCTTCTGACTGACATTTAGGGTCCTATCTACAAGCTACCATCTCAGCTTTATTTCTAATTTTTCTTCTTTGAATTTTTCTAATTTTGAAATTTTTAAATTTCTAATTTTTCTAACTTTGAAGCAAATTGGATCACTACTTATTCCCCAAATTTAGAACGCTATTTCTCACATCTGTGTTTTTTCAAAATGGACAGCTCCCTTATGCCTGTAATATATCCTTTCTTCATCTCTACCTTTCATTACCTCCCCCACCCCACACCCAGCTCAGTTCAATCGCCACCTCCTCAATAAATCCTTGCTTGATCCCTTCAACTGCTAGTATTCTATTCCTCTCTAAATTTTCCTAGACCACTTTGTCAAGAGAGCTTTTTTCTGCCATCACACAACCTGCTAGGAGCATAAACTCTTTGAGGCCAGGGTATCTTTTTTTTGGGTAGGGGGGTAAGGGGGGTGTCTCTTTAGCACAGTTCTATATCATGGCCCTGTTCAATACTATGTAGTGGCTCCATGTTATCTCTTAGATAAATAAACAAACTCTTATGACTGGTATTTAAAGTCCTGTACAATCTAGCCCCAAACTACCCCCCCAGTCATGGAAGTGAGGGCAGGTAAGGGAGAACATTAATAAGTGGGGAGACCAAAAATGGCATCACATAGTAATATGAACTAGAGGTAAGCCAAAAAAGAAACTTGGCATTCTAAGAGGTAAGATAAGGAGAAAGACCATCCCAAGCACTGATAAAAAGTCCATACAAAGGTTCTGGAGTAGATGAGGGTGCAATGTATGAGAACAGCAAGTAGACCAATTTGACTGAAAGTAGAAGGCAGGGTAATATGAAATAAATCTGGAGAGAAAGACTCAGAAAGAGCTTAAATATCAAACAGAAGAATTCGTATTTGGTCCTAGGCAAAATTATGAGCCAATAAAACTTCCTGAAGTGGCAATGTCAAGCTTGTGTTTCAGCAGTATCAAATGGACAAGTAAGTGGAAAATGGATTGAAAAGAGGTGAAACTAGAAGAAGGGAGACCAATAAGGAGGCTAATGCAGTAGTTGAGGTAAAAGTGGTAAAGACTTTAATAGGGTATCAGCTAACAGTGAAAAGGAGGACTGAATGTAAGATTTTCTGTAGATATAGGACTTAACAAATATTTTATTATAAAAGCAGGAGAGTGAAAAGCTGAGGATAACCTCAAGGCTACAAACCTGGGAGACAGATTGCAGTGCCCTCCAGAGAAACAGGTAAGTTAGGAGAAGGGCAGAATTTTGGGGCTTGGGGAAGGAATTCTGTTTTAGACACGCTGAGTTTAAGATGACCAAATCAAGATGTCTAGGAAGTAGTTTGTGGTACTGGACTAGAGCTTAGGACAAAGATGAGGAAGAATGCCCTCTGTCCAAAACTACATTGTATTTACTTTGAAATAATTCTATATATATTTATTATGTACACATTGTCTTCCTTGATAAAATGTAATTTTCCTGAGAGCATTAACTGTTACTTTTTTGTCATAGCATCTCCAGCACCTAGCACCTAGTAGGAAATTTAAAATGACTGCTGAAGGCCTGATATAGCAGCCATCTACACAGAGATAACAGTAGAACTCATGGAAGCTGAGAAGGTTACTGGGAGTGTGGAGGTTAAAAAGCAAAGGTCTCTGAAGAAAGCCCTGTAATGCATATATGTTATCAGAACATGGAAGCAAATAAGACTGAAAAGGAATGGAGAGGGACCAAGACAGAGTAGGACCAATACAAAAAGCTAGAGGAGAGAGAATATTCAAGGCAAGGGGATATTAGCAGTGTAAAAGGTGCAGAAAGATCAAGAAGGACAAACACTAAGAAAATGATACTGAATCTAGCAATTAAGAGATGATTTATTGTGGAAAAAACTTTAAATCATAATAATTACAATGTCTGACTAGTGTAAATTTTATAAGATGGTCTGAATATCATATTTAATCTTTCATTAAGCACAATAAATATAAACTTTTAACAATAAATGATCAATATTTTGTTTTTCTATTCCTATTTTTTCAATGATTCCAGTTTCACATTATTCAATTCTAAGTTTTTAGTTTTATCCCAAAAGTCACTCCAAATTAAAAAAAAAAAAAATCAAGTTAAAACTCACATACACTTACAATTCAAAAACCATATAAAGCATTCCATCTGAGCTATATGTCTCCAACAGTTCCACAATATGTGGATGCTTCAGCATATGACAGATACTGGCTTCCCGTTTCAGATCTATAAGACAAACAAACAAAAAGTTTCATTAGTTTTCAAAGAACTGCGGCCCAAAGTGACTCATGAATAAATGGATGTGTTCTATGGCATCATGAAGATTTTTCTAACTAAATAACTCCCCTATAAAACCTGCTTTAACCCAACCTGAAATGTTTCTCCCTCTGAAATGTTTAGAACTATATTTTTCCTACCTTCTACCACTATGAATTTACAAGCTATTTATAGTTAGCATATAACTTAACTCAGGAATATTCACAGCATATAAAAGGGAATTATGGATTGAATATGCAAACATAATCTATAGTTTACTTTTGAAAATCCCACAGCTACTTAGTTAAGTGTCAATCCCAGAATCTACACATCTTATCCAAAATATTTCACTTGCTTTTCCTTGCCCTCGCCATGTAATACCATGAATGACAAAATAATCAAAACTGTCACAACAGAAAGGAAAAATTAGCACAGTACCTAATCAAAATCAGGCAAAATGATTTGGCAGTAATATAGTTTTTAAAAGATTTTCAAATCACTTCCTTTACTTACATAATAATGATACTTTTCTCATACTACTGATGCTTAGTGACAGCTAAGTTAGTACTATTAAATCCCTAGTGCTATTAAAAAAACTTCTACATTAAAAAAACAGAATCTTTAAAAATTCCATAGACCATAAGAGGATTGCCAACAGAAAGATATAAATAAGTTTTCCTTTTGTCCTGGAAAAATTCCCTTGGAATGAATGTCACAGATGCTGAAACAAACTGAATGATAGAGTCAGGTTTCTTGATCTTAAGTTGAATACATGTTTAAATATATGTATAAGTGTATGTGTCTATGTCTATGTATGTATGTGTGTACATACACACACACACACACACACACACACACACACACACACACACACCCCTCACTTTAAAAGTGAAAATCAAAGGAAATCACCATCAGCTGCTAGATACTATAATCAAGTTTTATTGTGGCTAATAGTTAAAAATTCCCTACTGTTTGGTAGATACCTAATAAATACCTGCTGGTTAGTTAAGCAGCAGCTGTGGATTAAGTACTGTGTTAGGAATCATAGATAAAGTCCTTGAGGAACCTATAATTTTACTGGGAAGACAAAGTTTAAATATAAGACACTAGAAAATAATGCATTATAAAACCAAGTATCAATTTATACATTTAAGATTAGTGCTATAGGAAACTAAAGAAGGGGCATTATTTGGTTTCACTTTTTTTAATCCTGTAATTTATGCTTTGTTTTTATACTGCATTTGTAAAACTCAGTTAAGGTTTAGGTTGACTATATAAGTGTTTTCCAATTTTCATTTTGTAACACGAGGGTATTTCAAGACACTTAAAGGAATAGTCTAGCCTAAGATTCTTAAAATGTTTTGAAAACAAAATTATTTAATTCACTATAATTTTAAAATTAATGTACATCTTGTTTTGATCATCTCATAAAATGTTATTAACTTGAGTGCCTTTTTTCATTTTTTGTCATGTCAAAAGATGGTAAAAACAGTCCTATACTGAGTTTGGGTGGAGCACATAATTTATTTCTCTTCTCTGGTCTAGTCTTCCTTCTTATTTAAAAATTCACAATTCAGCTTATATTGTACTCTTAAAAGGAAGGGCAACATTGGCAAAGCAAAATCAACACTGGAACTGCAGTCTTCTGAAACAAAATGTTTGAAAATAACTATATTTTAAGTAGTAGGCTAAGACAAGAACAAGTACGTGGGTTCTCATTATTTAATAGAGAGGCTGTAAATAGCAAAAATGATGTTCTAAAGTAGCTAGCACAATCGGAAAAACCATCAGATCTAACACTAAGGACATACTGTAGAAAAATTGGTTATGTTTATATTCCAATTAAGCTGATAGTTAATATGAGATTTTTCTTATTATATAATCTATGTCCTTTAGAATTAAGGGACAAGTTTTAAGGAGAAAATGAAAACTATTAAATATAGATTCAAGCAATTTCACAATTGGAAGGGACCTTGGAGGCTACCAGTCTGCCATCTGATCTAATGCAGCAATTACAAGCTCTGCAGCATCCCCCCATCAGGTGATCTGACACTGCTCAAAAACTTTCCTTGAGAGAGGTGCATCATAAAGGCATCCATCCATTCAATTTTCAAACAACTCTTCATTCTAAGACTATGGTATAATTTTCAGGTAGCTACCTAAACTATGTGAATAACCAATTGCCCATTTGCAAAAGCAGGGGAGTTTGAACACAGTGATTCATTTCTAGTGACGGTCTTTTATCTCTTATTCTACTAATTTCCTTTGCAATATCTGTATCACCAATGCAATATGAACAGCTGCCATGAATGTGTGTGTGTGCACGCTAGCACGCGCACACACACACTTTTTTCTTTAAGGATCAAATCACATAGTATAATAAGCATTCTTCACTCAAAACTAAACCAGCACATTTATTCTGCACACTGGGATAAGACAAAATATCATTATATTTTGGAAAAATATAGTTCTAAACAGAGAAAACAAAGCTCAACAGAATAACAGATATTTATACATATCACCAGACCAGGGAGCACCAACTTTGAGTTCTCAAGGGAGAGGGGGTGCTTAATAACAGCTACTCAGGAGGGGTGGAGTCAAGATGGTGGAGTAGGAACAGGACTTCCATGCAGCTTGGGCTCCCACTTTCCCCAACTTATATAAAAGGAGACTCTGAACAAACTTTGGAGCTAAAGAACCCACAAAATGATACAAAGAAGCTAACCTCCCACTAACGATAGCTTGGCAGCCCGGCAGGAATTGACCAATGCAGTGCTCTGGGAGCTGACCCCAGCCCCACATGAGCCAGAGGTTTTAGCCCCAGGGCAGGCCTGACCAGCCCTGACAGTGTAAACAGCCTGACAGAGGAAAATAACATCTTAAAAAATAGACTAATTCAGGGGGCGGAGCCAAGATGGTGGAGTAGAAACAGCTCCTCCAAGCCACTCTGCCCCCACATTCACCCCAAACGATGTAAAATGGGACTCTGAACAACTTCTGGAGCCCCAGCACCCACAGAACAACACAGAGAAGCTAAACTCCCGCTGAGGACCGCCCAGCAGCCCTGCAGGAAGGACCAGCGCAGCGCTCTGGGACCTGGCAGCGCGCAGAAGGCTAGCGGAGCCCAGGTCCGCGTGAGCCGAGGTTTTAGCCCCAGGGCGGCGGGGCCAGCAGCCGGCTGGTGGGACCCCAGAACACCAGGAGCTGTGGCGACTCCAGAATTATCAACATAGACTTGCCTAGGACAAAGTAAGAGGTTAGTGTCCTATGGACTTTGGGACCTGTATTTGGGGAATGCGTCAGCTCCCTCCCCTGGGGGCTAGAAGCCACTGAGGACAAATGCTATTTTGCAGTTTCCAGAGGCAGCTCCAGCTCCCGGCCTCCAAATCGTAGGGAGATCCAGCAATCAGTCTTGGGGGGTAATCGCTCTTGCTTTAACCTCCCTGGATCTGGATTGTGATCTAGGGTGGAAGTCGTGGGTGGGTTTACAGCTTGCCAGAAACGGAAGTTGCCCCCCACACTTTTGGGACGAAAATTCCTCTATCTGGCCTTAAAGCCATAGTGTGGCAACAAGCCCAAAAGTCAAGTAATTAAGTGGCAACATGCCAAGGCAGAGGAAACAGAAAAATGCAACCCTAGACTCCTATTTTGGGGGCATAGAGCGGGAAAAGGACTGTGAGGTCAGAAGTCCTGCTCCAAAAGCCCCAGGGGAAAACATGAGTGGGTTGCAGGCCATAGAGGACCTTAAGGAGGACTTTAAAAATCAAATAAGAGAAGTGGAGGAAAATTAGAAAGAGAAATGAGAAGGATGCAGGAAAAGTATGAAATGAGGGTCAACAGCCTGACTGAGGAAAACAACACCTTAAAAAATAGACTAGCTCAAATGTCAAAGGAGGCCCAAAAGGGCAATGAGGAGAAGAATGCCTTAAAAAGTTGAATTTGCCAGATGGAAAAAGAATCTCAAAAGTTCACTGAGGAGATTCATTCCTTCAGAGTTGGACTGGAGCAAATGGAAGCTAATGACTTTATGAGAAATCAAGATGCTGTTAAGCAGATCCAAAACAAATGAAAGATTAGAAGGCAATGTGAAATATCTCATGGGAAAAACCACTGACCTGGAAAATAGATCCAGGAGAGACAATTTAAAAATTATTGGACTACCCAAAAGCCATGATCAAATAAAGAACCTAGAAATCACCCTTCAAGAAATTCTCAAGGAAAACTGCCCTGATGTTTTAGATCCAGAGGGCAAAGTAGAGGTTGAAAGAATCCACCGATCACCTCCTGAAAAAGATCCCAAAAAGAAAACTCCCAGGAATATTATAGCCAGGTCCCAGAATTCCCAGATCAAGGAGAAAATACTACAAGCAGCCAGGAAGAAACAATTTCAATATTGTGGAAACACAATCAGAATAGCCCAGGACCTGGCAACTTCTACACTGAGGGATCGAAGGACATGGAATATGATATTCCAGAGGGCAAAAGAACTGGGAATGAACCCAAGGGTCACCTACCCAGCAAAGCTGAGTATTTTGTTTCAGGGGAAAATATGGTCATTCAGTGGAATAGAGGACTTTCAAGCATTCTTGAGGAAAAAAACCAGAATTGAATAGAAAATTTGACATCCAGACACAGGAAGGAAGAGATGCCTGAGAAGGTAATAGGGGAAGAGAGATCAAGGGGAACTTATCAAAGTTGAACTATTTACATTCCTATATGGAAAAGCAATAACTGTGACTGATGATATCTTTCTCACTATGAAAATAATGGAAGAAGGGGTGTGGTCATATGAATACATATGTGAATGTGTGTGTATATGGTTACAGTTATATATGGATAGAGGGTATAGGTTGAATTTGTTGGGAAGGGAGAATACTCAAGGGATGAAATTATGAGGTGAGAGAGGAAAGTGGCAAGAGGAGATGGGGAGAGACGTGGTAGGGTAAACTATCTCATGTAGGGGAAGTGGTTGCAAAGGAGGGGGAGAATAAGGAAGGCTAAAAAGGCAAAACCACATTCACATTGAATTTGGTTCAGGGAGAAAATGACATACATATTAAATGGGATATCTCAACCTGCAGCAGGATAGGGGGAAGGGGGATGAGAGGAGGGATGATGGATGGGAAGGCATCCTTGGGGTGAGGGGAGGTTGGAAGTACCCACTATAGAAGAGGGACAGGATTATGTAGGGAATGGACCAGGTGGGGGGTGGGATGAGTGGGAGGGAATTATAAGCAGCCTTGTACAATATATCTACTATGATAATGTTTTGCATAGCTAGACATGTACAACATATACTGAATTTCTTATCTCCCAAGAAGGAATGGGTGACAAGGGAGGAAGGAAATGGATCTGAAATTCGAGGTCGTAACATTAAATGTTTCAAATATATATATAAATACTATTATTAATACTCTTTTGCCTATAATTGGGAGATAAGATGTGCAGGCATTGGGACACAAAGATTCATCTTCCTCTAATGGAAAAGTCGATGGGGGTATGGGAGAAGGTATGGAAGAGAGCAGATTGGAGAAAGCGATATCTTGTGGGACTGCTATTCAGGGAGGTTGGGTAGGGGAATAATGGGGGGAAAATGATTGTAACTCAAAATCTGGCGGAAATGAATGATGTAAAACAGAAGTTAATAAAGTATTTGTTTAATAAAGAAAAAAAAAGTACAATATAATTTCTAGTTGTGTCTGTCTGTTCATGCCCACTGCCTCTACTCCTATTCATGGGCTGCTGAATGACCATAGAGAAAATCACAATACGGTGCTGACTGAGTCTATTACAAATTTCTGTTACATAATCTCAAAGGGGCCCACATTGCAAAAAGACAATCCTTTTACAAAAATCTCCCCTATCTGTTCAGCATCAGATTCACCACAGTGGTTTTTCCAAACCTTTTCATTCCCCCTCAAAACTTCCATAGGTACTCTTTCTCTCTAAGCTGAGAATCTTGCCTATTTAACTGGAAAAACAAACAAACAAACAAAACAAGCAAAAAAAACAAAACAAAACAAAAAGCTGAGGCTCTTCATCAAGAACTCTCCCTGTTCTCCCTTCTTCCTCGCTTCACATCAATCAGACGTCTTTCACAACTTTCTCCTTTATTCCTGTCTCACATGAAGAAATGGTCCTTTCTCCCCGACAAGGCAAATCTATCTCTACTTGCCCTTGATCCCATTCCATATTATCTTCCTCAGAACATTGCCCTTTTTATTATCCCAACTCCCTCACTAATTTTCAAGTAGCCTCCTGCTTAGAAACATGCCCTTGTTTCTCTCATCCTCAAAAAATCCTTATTTGGTCCATCCAGTCCATATCTTTCTTCCCTTTTGTGGCTAAATTCTGAAAAAGACATCAACAATCAATGACTCTACTTCTTTTTCTCTCAATCTCTTAACTCTCTGCAGTATTCCTTCCAACTTTTATCATTTGAATGAAGCTGCTCTCTCCAAAATACTAGAGGAAGTTAGGTTGTAAAATGGATAGAATTGATGAACCTAAAGTCACAAAGACCTAGTCTCAGACCCTAAGGAAATCACTTAAATTCTACAGTTTCCTCTTTTCTAAAATGAACATAGTAACATTTATTATTATATAATAATATACTATAATTATTTCATTAGAATTATTAAAATAATTGTTTTATCATAATTATATTATGGTATATTATAGACTAACTATAATAATTGATATTAGTATATAATAATATATATCTTACATGTCATAATATATATTATCACAACAACCCCACCTTAGGTTATTGTGAGGATAAAATAAGATAACATTTGTAAAAATTCTTGGCAAAGCTTAAAGCATTATTATTACTACTACTCCTACCCAATGACCTTTCTAGGTTTTCATGATATTGCACTCTTTGGGTTCTCCCCTTGCCTACTAGACAGCTCCTTCTCAACCTTTTTTGCTGGATCTTCATCCAAGTATACCACTAACCATGAGTTTCCCCCTGGCTCTGTCCTGGTTCTGCTTCTCTTTTCCCTCTATCTTATCTCATCAGCTCCTAGGGGTTCAATTTTATCATCTTTGTACTGATATTTCTCTCATTTGTTTATCTAGCACTAACTACTCTCCTGACTTCCAACCTCCCATCTCCAACTGACCACAGAACATTTTGATCAGAAGTCCCTTAGACATCATAAACTCAACACGTCCAAAATGGAACTAATTATTGCCCTGCCAGCCCTCCACCAACCCAAAAAAAGGGAAGTACCATTGTCCTCTCAGTAACTCAGGATCACATCTAGGAATCATCCTTGACTCCTCTTCTTCTCTCTTATCTTTCATATATTTTCCTTCTCTCCTAACATGGCCTCCCTATCCTCCTCATCAAGCCCTGACCTTTTCTAATGGCCTACTCGTTGGTCACTCCCCACTCCAGTCTATTTTCTATTCAGCTGTCTAACTGATCTTTCTAAAGCACAAGTCTGACCATGTCATTCCACTATTCAATGAACTCCAGTGGCTCCCTGTTAACTTCCAGAATCAAAAATACAATCCCCTGCTTTACTTTTTTTTTTATTAATAATAGTATTTATATATATATTTGAAACATTTAATGTTACGGCCTTGAATTTCAGATCCATTTCCTTTCTCCCTTGTCACCCATTCCTTCTTGGGATATAAGTAATTCAGTATATGTTGTACATGTCTAGCTATGCAAAACATTATCATAGTAGATATATTGTACAAGGCTGCTTATAATTCCCTCCCACTCATCCCACCCCCCACCTGGTCCATTCCCTACATGATCCTGTCCCTCTTCTATAGTGGGTACTTCCAACCTCCCCCCCCCCAAGGATGCCCTCCCATCCATCATCCCTCCTCTCATCCCCCTTCCCCCTATCCTGCTGCAGGTTGAGATATCCCATTTAGTATGTATGTCATTCTCTCCCTGAACCAAATTCAATGAGAATGTGGTTTTGCCTTTTTAGCCTTCCTATTCTCCCCCTCCTTTGCAACCACTTCCCCTACATGAGATAGTTTACCCTACCATGTCTCTCCCCATCTCCTCTTGCCACTTTCCTCTCTCACCTCATAATTTCATCCCTTGAGTATTCTCCCTTCCCAACAAATTCAACCTATGCCCTCTATCCATATATAACTATAACCATATATACACACATTCACATATGTATTCATATGACCACACACCCTTCTTCCATTATTTTCATAGTGAGAAAGATATCATCAGTCACAGTTATTGCTTTTCCATATAGGAATGTAAATAGTTCAACTTTGATAAGTTCCTTTTGATTTCTTTTCCCTGATTACCTTCTCAGGCATCTCTTCCTTCTTGTGTCTGGATGTCAAATTTTCTATTCAATTCTGGTTTTTTCCTCAAGAATGCTTGAAAGTCCTCTATTCCACTGAATGACCATATTTTCCCCTGAAACAAAATACTCAGTTTTGCTGGGTAGGTGACCCTTGGGTTCATTCCCAGTTCTTTTGCCCTCTGGAATATCATATTCCATGCCCTTCGATCCCTCAGTGTAGAAGCTGCCAGGTCCTGGGCTATTCTGATTGTGTTTCCACAATATTGAAATTGTTTCTTCCTGGCTGCTTGGAGTATTTTCTCCTTGATCTGGGGAATCTGGAACCTGGCTATAATATTCCTGGGAGTTTTCTTTTTGGGATCTTTTTCAGGAGGTGATCTGTGGATTCTTTCAACCTCTATTTTGCCCTCTGGATCTAAAACATCAGGGCAATTTTCCTTGAGAATTTCTTGAAGGGTGATTTCTAGGTTCTTTCTTTGATCATGGCTTTCAGGTAGTCCAATAATTTTAAATTGTCTCTCCTGGATCTATTTTCCAGGTCAGTGGTTTTTCCCATGAGATATTTCACATTGCCTTCTAATCTTTCATTTGTTTGGATCTGCTTAACAGCATCTTGATTTCTCATAAAGTCACTAGCTTCCATTTGCTCCAGTCTAACTCTGAAGGAATGAATCTCCTCAGTGAACTTTTGAGATTCTTTTTCCATCTGGCAAATTCGACTTTTTAAGGCATTCTTCTCCTCATTGCCCTTTTGGGCCTCCTTTGCCATTTGAGCTAGTCTATTTTTTAAGGAGTTGTTTTCCTCAGTCAGGCTGTTGACCCTCATTCATACTTTTCCTGCATCCTTCTCATTTCTCTTTCCAATTTTTCCTCCACTTCTCTTATTTGATTTTTAAAGTCCTTCTTAAGGTCCTCTATGGCCTGCAACCCACTCATGTTTTCCCCTGGGGCTTTTGGAGCAGGACTTCTGACCTCACAGTCCTTTTCCCGCTCTATGCCCCCAAAATAGGAGTCTAGGGTTGCATTTTTCTGTTTCCTTTGCCTTGGCATGTTGTCACTTAATTGCTTGACTTTTGGGCTTGTTGCCACACTATGGCTTTAAGGCCAGATAGAGGAATTTTCGTCCCGAACGTGTGGGGGGCAACTTCCGTTTCTGGCAAGCTGTAAACCCACCCACAACTTCCACCCTAGATCACAATCCAGATCCAGGGAGGTTAAAGCAAGAGCGATTACCCCCCAAGACTGACTGCTGGATCTCCCCACAATTTGTAGGCTGGGAGCCAGAGCTGCCTCTGAAAACTACAAAATGGCATTTGTCCTCAGCGGCTTCTAGCCCCCAGGGGAGGGAGCTGACGCATTCCCCAAATACAGGTCCCAAAGTCCATAGGACACTAACCTCTTACTTTGTCCTAGGCAAGTCTATGTTGATAATTCTGTAGTCTCCACAGCTCCTGGTGTTCTGGGGTTCCTCCAGCCCGCTGCTGGCCCTGCCGCCCTGGGGCTAAAACCTCGGCTCAGGTGGACCTGGGCTCGGCTCGGCTCCTGCACTCTGTGCGCTGCCGGCTCCCAGACCGCTGCGCTGGTCCTTCCTGCAGGGCTGCTGGGCTGTCCTCAGCGGGAGGTTAGCTTCTCTGTGTCGTTCTGTGGGTGCTGGGGCTCCAGAAGTTTTTCAGAGTCCTTTTTTACATAGTTTGTGGAGAATCTGGGGGCAGAGAGGCTTGGAGGAGCTGTTTCTACTCCGCCATCTTGGCTCCGCCCCCCCGCTTTACTTTTAAAACTTGAACTCTTTCGAATTCTCTTACACTTTACTCTCTTGTATGTACTCTGTCATCGAGTGACACATCTTAATATTCCTTCAACACAAAACCCCATTTCCCAATTCTCTCCCCTTTGGCTGCCTCCGTGCCTGCAATGTTGTCCCTCCTCATCTCTGCCTGGTGTCTTCTCTGGTCTCCTTCAAATCAACTAAAAATCTCACCTTTGAAATCCCAATCTTTGAAAACATTTGTTAACTAATTTGTATTATATCTTCTGGTGTCTCCTATGGTTTGCATACTCCTCTAGAATATTGGACTTTCCAATCTGATAGATAATTTCCCTTATTGAACCTTTCAGGAAATTTGTAGACTTGATTGTAATTTCAGTAATCAAATCAATAAGTTTGTTTCCTTTGTAGAAGTTTGAGTGGTTGTTGGGTAGTGTGATATATCAAAAAACAATCAATCAGCAGATTTTTTTTGGTTTTATTTCTGTTTTGAAGAGTAAAAGCATTAAAACAAATCTCTGGAATACCTTGGTCCCAAATCAATTTTCATTCTTCCGTTTTAAAATTTTTCCCCTTATATAAAGTAGAGGCAGTTTTATAATCTATCAAAGTCAAGGGTAAGATGCTGATTTTAAAGTTCCTTTAAAAAACAAACAAAAAAAAAAAACATTTTACTAGTGATAGTATTGTCATTAAAATTCCTTACAGCCACATAGAAGATTTTTTTAGCAATGTTAAGACCAGGATCTAATATGATCGGACACTGTGACCTCATGAGCTGGGGTAAAGAGATCACAGAATAACAGATTTAAAGGTATAACAAAATCTAAAAGGTCAAATCCAACTCATTCATTTTATTGGCGAGGAAACTGAGGCCCAGGCATATAACATAAGTGAATAACTTAATCCTCCCAAAACCTGTTTACTAATTAGTAACAGTAGATTAAAAAAATAATTTTAAGGTACAATGCTACTCAGAGTTCTCTAACTTTTCTAGTTATTATGTTAAGAATTTTAAATTAAAATGCCTTTTGAAAAGAGTAATAAGACTGACATGGTTGTGCTGGGTCTGCAAAATAGTATAATTATTAGGAAGAAAAACAAGCAATCTGCAACGGTATTATATTGGCTTAATTTCCTTTTACAAGCACTTTAATTTTTGTTATATTTCTTTAAAAAATAAACTTTTAGAACCAAAGAATAAAAAATTGTTAAAAAAGATGTATGTTACTTTGAAATTATAGTACTTTCTGTAGCTCAATCATTTCCAAGATTTACTTGTGTAGAATGACGTTCTAATTTAATAAGTATCCAAAATAAAATGCAGTTTGATCAACTGTTAATGAAACATTTTAAAGTATTACTGCAATGTGGGTTTTTTTGTTCTTATTTACAATACAAAAATGGACCATTTAAAATAATTCTATTTTTTCAGTTATTCCTTCCTTTTCAATTTAATATGACTCATTAATGATATTCATTGTGATCCCTGCTGAGAGAAAATGCTGACTTCGAAAAGATACAGTGAATTTTCAAAACTGAAAAGAGTTTATATGATTCTATTTCTTGTAGTCTGCTATATTCTCTGAAGCATTCACTCTAGGAATCGCCATAATTAAGATAAAAAGTAAAAGATGGTAAATTTATTTTTTTTATACATGCTAAAACTTGCTGAAAGATTTTCCTTGATTGACCTGATGCATTACAAAAAACAAAACAAAAAAATTTTTTTTCTGATCTACGAGTACCTATAATATGCAAGGAAATAGAGGGAACATCATGAATCCTTTGTATTGAGACAAACAACATCATCCGTATTTAAAATTTTTTGCTTACAAGCAAGAGCCACTCTGAGAGTAATAATTCAGAAAAAAAATGTTTTTTGAATGACAGACTAGATGTGGTTTACCGCAATGTATAATTGTATTGTATAGTAAACCCTGGTGTCAGAGGAATGACAAGAGGTAGAAAAGACACAGTGAAGAAAAGGAAACTAAGATACAAAGAGAATTCATTCAACAAACATTCACTAAGCATGTACTGGATGCTTGTTCCCCAGAGGGAAACATACCTCCGGGAGGCTAGATGGGGATTAATGAACTAGAGTAGTAGGAACTTAGTCACCCCTGAGGTTCTCATTTTTGGTTATAAGATGAAGAAGAGCTGAGAGGTGATATCATTTGGATAGAACCACGCAATCTACCTAAATCTAGCATTATTTCTGCAGGTGTTCTTTGTCTTTGTAAATATAATATGGAGAGCATAATCTTTTTTTAAAATTAAATTATTTCTTTTTAGTTTTCAACATTCACTTCCATAAGTTTTAAATTGAAAAATTTAGTTATTTATTTATTTATTAAAATAAATCTATTAAAATAAATCCCCCTCCCTCCCCAAGATGGCTTGCAATCTCATGTGGGTTCTACACATACATTCCTATTAAACACATTTTCACAATTGTCATATTGGATAGAAGAATTATAACAAATGGGAAAAACATGAGAAAGAAAAAAAACCAACAAAATAAAACAAAACAAAAAAGAAAATTGTCTGCTTCTTTCTGTATTCCAACTCCATAGTTCTTTCTCTGGATATGACTGGCATTTTCAATCATGTGTGGAATTGTTTTAGGTCCTTGCATTTCTGAGAAGGGCTAAGGTCTATCAAAAAGCAGTTCTTACATACTGTGGCTGTTACTGTGAACAATGTTCTCCTGGTTCTGCTCCCCTCATTCAGCCTCAGTTCATGTAAGTCTTTTCAGGTTTTGCTGAAGTCCGCCTGTTCATCATTTCTTATAGCACAACAGTATTCAATTACATTCACATACCATAACTTATTTAGCTATTCCCCCAATTGATGGGTGCCCCCTTGATTTCCAGTTCTTTCCCACCACAAAAAGGGCTGCTATATTTTTGTATGTGTGGGTCCTTTTCCCATTTTTATGATCTCTCTGTGATATACTCCTAAAAGTGGTATTGCTGGCTCAAAGGGCATGCCCATTTTTATGGCCCTTTGGGCATAGCTCCAAATTGCTGGAGGGCATAATCTTAATAGTTTAAGAAAACAAGGAAAGAGGGGAGATATTAAAATTGGGTAGCAGAACATGTGTCCCAAAAGTCTTGGTGCCATTTTAAGCTACTGATGCTTAATTATTTAAGAAGGAAAAAAAAGCTTAAATTAAAGGAAAGGTTAATTAAGCTTTGATAGCTTAATTAACATATAAAATCCTGCTATAGTTGTAGTAAGAGGAAGAAAAATCAGGTAATTTCGGATCTGGTACAGTTGATTTGTAATGAAGAGAATCAGGCAAGCTTAAGACCTAGATATTCGAAAGTTTATATGCTATCAGCAATTAGAGATCAGTGAACTTTAGGAATGAAAAAAAAGTCATTCTCAACTCTTTATGCTTATTTACCTTCTCCTCCAACCATATCCAATCAGTTGTCAAATCTTAGCAATTCTACCTCTTTTGGAACATCTTTTTTTTTTTAAGGTTCTTGACTAGGAGTTTAATATGAATGTGATGAAACTACAAAAAATCCCCAACCCTAATGAAATCTTAGGTTGCAGATATAAAAATATAAGGCTAGCCACACACACACACACACACACACACACACACACACACACACGTCAACAATATGAGAAGACCGTGGCTGATCATAATTCCACTGTATTCCACATTCAGTTCTGGAGGACTTTGTTCAATTACAGTGGCCATTGTGGGATCTGCTTCCTCCACATCTTTTGCAGGTGTACGTCCAAGTGAGGCCCTTCTCAGGCATTTCTTGCTTCTTGTATCTGGATGTCAAATTTTCTATTCAACTCTGGTTTTTTCCTCAAGAATGCTTGAAAGTCCTCTATTCCACTGAATGACCATATTTTCCCCTGAAACAAAATACTCAGTTTTGCTGGGTAGGTGACCCTTGGGTTCAGTCGCAGCTCTTTTGCCCTCTGGAATATCATACTCCATGCCCTTCAGTCCCTCAGTGTAGAAGCTGCTAGGTCCTGAGCTATTCTGATTGTGTTTCCACAATATTGAAATTGTTTCTTCCTGGCTGCTTGTAGTATTTTCTCCTTGATCTGGGGATTCTGGAACCTGGCTATAATATTCCTGGGAGTTTTCTTTTTGGGATCTTTTTCAGGAGGTGATTGGTGGATTCTTTCAACCTCTATTTTGCCCTCTGGATCTAAAACATCAGGGCAATTTTCCTTGAGAATTTCTTGAAGGGTGATTTCTAGGTTCTTTCTTTGATCATGGCTTTCAGGTAGTCCAATAATTTTTAAATTGTCTCTCCTGGATCTATTTTCCAGGTCAGTGGTTTTTCCCATGAGATATTTCACATTGCCTTCTAATCTTTCATTTGTTTGGATCTGCTTAACAGCATCTTGATTTCTCATAAAGTCATTAGCTTCCATTTGCTCCAGTCTAACTCTGAAGGAATGAATCTCCTCAGTGAACTTTTGAGATTCTTTTTCCATCTGGCAAATTCGACTTTTTAAGGCATTCTTCTCCTCATTGCCCTTTTGGGCCTCCTTTGCCATTTGAGTTAGTCTATTTTTTAAGGTGTTGTTTTCCTCAGTCAGGCTGTTGACCCTCATTTCATACTTTTCCTGCATCCTTCTCATTTCTCTTCCCAATTTTTCCTCCACTTCTCTTATTTGATTTTTAAAGTCCTTCTTAAGGTCCTCTATGGCCTGCAACCCGCTCATGCTTTCACCTGGGGCTTTTGGAGCAGGACTTCTGACCTCACAGTCCTCCTCTCGCTCTATGCTTCAATCGTCTTTGCCCCCAAAGTAGGAGTCTAAGGTTGCATTTTTCTGTTTAATTTGTTTCCTTTGCTTTGGCATGTTGCCACTTAATTACTTGACTTTTGGGCTTGTTGCCACAGTATAGCCTGGTGCCAGACAGTAACTTTCTCCCCAAATGTGTGTGTGTGTGTGGGGGGCAACTTCCATTTCTGGCAAGCTGGAAACCCATCCACAACCTCCACCCCAGATCACAATCCAGATCCAGGGAGGTTAAAGGGCGATTACCCCCCAAGACTGATCACTGGATCTCCCTACAGTTCGCAGGCCGGGAGCTGGAGCTGCCTCTGAAAACTACAAAGTGGCGTGTCTCCTCAGAGGCTTGTAGCCCCCAGGGGAGGAAGCCGACGTGTTCCCCAAATACTGGTCCCAAAGTCCATAGGGCACTGACCTCTCACTTTGTCTTAGGCATGTCTATGTTGATAATTCTGGAATCGCCACAGCTGCTGGGTGTTCTGGGGTCCCTCCAGCCAGCTGCTGGCCCTGCCGCCATGGGGCTAAGACCAGACTCAGACAGACCTGTGCTCGGCTCTCCACACACTGCGCTGCTGGCGCTGTGCTGGTCCTTCCTGCCGGGCTGCTGGTCTGTCCTCAGCAGGAGGTTAGCTTCTCTGTGTTGTTCTGTGGGTGCTGGGGCTCCCGAAGTTGTTCAGAGTCCCCTTTTTCATAGTTTGGGGGGAATCTGGGGGCAGAGTGGCTTGGATGAGCTGTTTCTACTCCGCCATCTTGGCTCCGCCCCCCTCTGAATATCTTTTGCAAGGTACCTGCCTGCTTTCACTTTACTCAGACAGTCACTACCTGAAATCAGGTCCTCATCATCTCTCCCCTCAACCATTATAACAGCCTATTCATTTGTCTCCCAGCCTCTTGCTTCTCCCCTCTCCATTCTTATCTTGACACTGCCCAATTAATAATCCTAGATTAAAGAAGAGTCTATTCTCTATAGACAACTAGACAAATACAAACTCCTCTATTTGACATTTAAATTCCTTCAAAATTTGGTTGCAGGTTATATTTCCAAGTTGATTCCATATTACTCCCTATTGTACCCTACAATCAAGCCAGAGTGACCTACTCTCAGTTGCCTGTATACGACATTCCATTACTTGTCTCCCTGCTCAGCCACAGGAAGGCTGTCTCCTCAGACCTAGAATGCCCTCTTTCCTCTGTTCTGCCTCTTGGAATTCATACTAGCTTCAAGTTTCTGCTCAACGACCACCTTCTATAAAGATGCCTTTTCCAATGCCCCCAAATATATTTTGTGTATATTTTATATTATCCAAAAATAATGTTTCTCCCTAGGAGAATACTTGGAAGGTAAGGAGTACTTTGTTATAACAGTATATTACTTGGCACACAGTAGGTGTTTAACAAATAGGGCAGCTAAGTGGCACAGGAAACTGAAGTCAGGACTTGCTTAGTTTAAATTCAGATCCAGGCATTTACTAGCTGTGTGGCCCTGGGCATATCACTTAACTGTGTTTGCCTCGGCTTCCTAATCTGTAAAATGAACTGGAGAAGGAAATAGCAAATCACTCTAATATCTTTGCCAAGATAACCCCAAATGGTATCATGAAGAGTCAGACACTACTGAAATGACTGAACAACAAAAATACTAAAAAATGTTTGTTGAAATGAGAAACCCTGAGCTTAAAGACAAGGCAAGATTACCTTGAAGCAGTTATGAAAAAGTTACACAACCAGAGTTGAATTCTTTGAACATGACTGAAGTTATACACTAAGAATAATCTTACAGCATGTATGGAAAGGAATGGCAGAGGTAGAGATTGGAGGTACAGCAAACCATTAGGATGCTAAGGCTAAGAATCTTGGTGTATTCACAGGTTCTAGCACACTGAATCTGCAGAGCAAGGCAACTAAATGAGAATTCTGCTGGGTTGGGTCAAAGAGCGTTTTCCTAATGCCAGAATTCACCAGCTCCCACCAGTATCCTGGCCCCATTATCAAGTTATATAAATAAGTACACCACAGTTAATTAGTTATACAAAAAATGGTATTTCTGATGTCAGTAAAATAAGATTAGTCACAACAAAGCATCTGTCCACCAGTCTTACGAATGAGGACACTGAAGCCTGGAGAATAGGTTCCTATCATCTCTTAGCAAGAAAGGGAAAAATCAAAGAGTAGAGAAATTGAATACAATAGGAGAAAGAGATACACGGAAGTTTAACATGGAAAGGTAAGAAAGAGGAGAAAGAGCATCCTGCAGAAAAGTATTCTTTAAGGAGGAGGTATATGCCTAGTTTGGGAAAAAAAATTACAGGATTTATTTAGTATGGGAGATTTTGTAAAAACCTTTTGTCTCCAAGGAAAAACGTTAAGTTGTTGGCACCAGCAGGTATTCGTATCGGTCGGGGAACTAGAAATGAGATGGCACAGTCCTTCGGAAAGTTACAGATTATTAAGAAAGCATAAGGTAGGACTGGTCTAAATTAGGGACATGAGGTAATTTCTACTACTCAGAGATTTTTCTATTAGATATTGCTCCCCTCATAAATTAGTATTTCTAAGGATTAAGAGGAAGAGAAAAAGAGAAGACAAAGGAAGAATTTTTCAAAATAACATGTAGTATTTGGTTAGAAAAGGTAGCTTAAATCTGACACGCTCCAGAAACTTTAACCTTATGAAGGGACAGAGAGAAAATAAAAAGAAAACAAATAAAGATATAGTCCATAAACCAGAAAATAAAACTGAGAGAAGTAATGAAGTAAACAAAATTTTCCCTCAAAAAAAAAAAAAACTAGATGATCAAAAAAAGAACCCAGAAATCATCCTCCAAGAAATTCTCCTCCTGAATCACCAATCACCTTCTGAAAAAGATCCCCAAAAGAAAACTCCCAGGAATATTACAGCCAGGTTCCAGAATCCCCAGATCAAGGAGAGAATATTATAAAAAGCCAGGAAGAAACAATTTGACTATTGTGGAAACACAATCAGGACAGCACAGAATCTGGCAGCTTCTACACTGAGGGATCAAAGGGCCTTGAATATGATATTCCAGAGGGCAAAGGAGCTGGAAATAAAACCAAGAATCACCTACCCAGCAAAAGTGAGTATCATGTTTCAGGGGAAAATATGGTCATTCAGTGGAATAGAGGACTTTCAAGGATTCTTGATGAAAAAACCAGAGTTGAATAGAAAATTTGACATTCAGATACAAGAAGCAAGAGAAGCCTGAGAAGGTAAAAAAGGAAAAGAAATCATAAGGAACTTATCAAAGTTGAACTATTTACATTCCTACATGGAAAAACGATAACTGTAACTGATGAAACTTTTCTCAGTATGAAAATAGTTAAAGGGAATACAAGGTTTATGAATACATATGTGAATGTGTGTATATATGTTGACAGGTATACACAGATAGAGGGCACAGGACCAATTTAATAGGGATGATACTTAAAAGGTAAAATTAAGAGGTGAGAGAGGAATGTAATGAGAGGAGATGAGGAGAGACAGAATGGGGTAAACTATCTCATATAGAAGAGGCAAGGGAAAATGGTTACAAGGGAGGGGAAGAACAGGAAGGCAAAAAGGCAAAACCTTATTCTCATTGAATTTGGCTCAGGGAGAGAATGACATAACATACTAAACAGGATATCTCACCCTACAGGAGAGTAATGGGGAAGGGAATGAGAGGCGGGATGATGGAAGGAAAGGCAGGCTGGGGGGGAGGGAAGTTGGAAGCACCCATTTTGGAAAAGAGACAGAATCAAAGTAGAGAATAGAACAAGTGGGAGGTGGGATAGGAGGGAGGGAAATATAGTCAGTCTTTTACAAGATATCTACTATGGTAATGTTTTGCATAGCTACACATGTACAACATATACTGAATTGCTTATCTTCCCAGTAAGGGTGGGTGACAAGGGAGAAAGGGAATGAATCTGGAATCCGAAGTTTTAAAACCAAATGTTTAAATATATATACACACATATACTATTATTAATACTATTTTACATATAATTGGTAAATAAGAGATACAGGCAATGGGGCATAGAGATCCACCATGCCCTACTGGAAAAGTCAAAGGTGGTATGGGAGAAGATATGGGAGAGAGCAGATTGGAGGAGGGGATATCCTGTGGGACTGCTATTCTGCGGTGGTGGGTAGGGGAAAAACAGGGAAAAAATTGCAACTCAAAATCTGGCTGAAATGAATGATGTAAACGAGGAGTTAAAGCATTTGAGAAAAAAAATTAAAAAAAACTTAGC
Source organism: Gymnobelideus leadbeateri (assembly GCA_011680675.1). NCBI lineage: Eukaryota > Metazoa > Chordata > Mammalia > Diprotodontia > Petauridae > Gymnobelideus > Gymnobelideus leadbeateri. The sequence goes on from WOXC01009740.1 coordinate 39,124, forward strand.
TGAAAAACAAAAACTACAGGGAAAAGAAAACAATAAAAATATGCATTTGGATGGAGAAAGGGAGGCAGAGAAAATTTTACACTAAACAACTGGGGAGAGGGAAAAAAGGGATAAAAGATGAGGAAACACACATAATTAGAGAAAAGAGCAGATAAACAGAGACTGAAGGACCTAATGAAGACAACATTGGAAACAAAATAGGTTAAGCAAAACTAATAATATGGGTGAAATACTGTCATAAAAGAGGAAGGTGACTTTTTAAAAGGAAGCAAACACAAACCTAACAATCATAACCTTAAACAATCCAATAAAATCATTAACACTAAGAAAATAAAATCCAAAATGGTATTTAAGAAATGCATCTAAAAATAAACATATACAGAACAAAAATGAAAAATTTGAGCAAAATTGACTATGCACTGGGTAAATACCACCCAAAATAACTAGCTGGAACTATATCATCAGACAAAGCAAAAATATAAATTTCCAATATCAATATATAAACAAGTAAACTATAAACAATTAATACTAAACATAAGTGTTTGATTTTTAGTTTTCTGCTTTTTTATTTTGTTGTTGTTCAGTCAGTTTAGTTGTGTCTAGATTCAAAAAAGAAAAATTAACTGAAATACAAAATGCTGTAGTAATAGTAATTACAGGAGATTTTAATATTCCTCTCTCAAAGCTGGAAAAGAATATATATTTTAAAGGAAAACATAAATCTGAACGAAATGGTGGAGAACTACAGCTGAGCGACTTGCATTTTCTGATAGGAGACATTAAAGAAGATACCATACAGTATGAAGGAACCATATTTCCCTTTAAATCAGATCATTTACTGGGGCAGAGAAAAATTATAAAACAATTAGGTGGCTTAGTGGGTAGAATGCCAGACCTGGAGTCAGGAAGACTGACCTTCCTGTGTTAAATCTGGCCTCAGACACTTGCTAGTGTGATCCCGGGCAAGTCAACCCTATTGGCCTAAGTTTCCTCATTCTGTAAAATGAACTGGAGAAGGAAATGGAAAACCAATTCAGGATCTTTGCCAAGAAGAGTTGGACACAACTAAAATGGATGAACAACAACAAAATAAAAAAGCAGAAAACCAAAAATCAAGAACTTTTACCTCACAAACTTTTACCTCATACAGAACAGCATATGGAGGGATGGAGCCAAGATGGAGGAGTAGAAACAGCGAATCCAAGCCACTCTTCCCCCAGATCACCTCCAAACTATGTAAAAGGGGACTCTGAACAACTTCTGGAGCCCCGGCACCCACAAAACAACACAGAGAAGCTAACCTCCCGTTTAGGACAGCCCAGCAGCCCTGCAGGGAGTGGTGAGCGCAGCGCCAGCAGCACAGTGAGCACCGGGAGCGCCTGAGTCGGGGTTTTAGCCCCAGGGCGGCAGGGCCAGCAGCTGGCTGGAGGGACCCCAGAACACTAGCAGCTGTGTTGACTCCAGAATTATCAACATAGACACGCCTAGGACAAAGTGAGAGGTCAGTGCCCTATGGACTTTGGGACCAGTATTTGGGGAACGCGTGGGCTTCCTCCCCTCGGGGCTAGAAGCCTCTGAGGAGACACGCCATTCTGTAGTTTTTAGAGGCAGCTCCAGCTCCCGGCCTGCGAACTGTAGGGAGATCCAGCGATCAGTCTTGGGGGGTAATCGCCCTTGCTTTAACCTCCTTGGATCTGGATTGTGATCTGGGGTGGAGGTTGTGGATGGGTTTCCAGCTTGCCAGAAATGGAAGTTGCCCCCCCACACACACACATGTTTGGGGAGAAAGTTACTGTCTGGCACCAGGCTATACTGTGGCAACAAGCCCAAAAGTCAAGTAATTAAGTGGCAACATGCCAAAGCAAAGGAAACAAATTAAGCAGAAAAATGCAAACTTAGACTCCTACTTTGGGGGCAAAAATGATCGAAACATAGAGAGAGGGGAGGACTGTGAGGTCAGAAGTCCTGCTCCAAAAGCCCCAGGGGAAAACACGGGCAGGTTGCAGGCCATAGAGGACCTTAAGAAGGACTTTAAAAATCAAATAAGAGAAGTAGAGGAAAAATTGGGAACAGAAATGAGAAGGATGCAGGAAAAGTATGAAATGAGGGTCAACAGCCTGACTGAGGAAAACCACACCTTAAAAATAGACTAACTCAAATGGCAAAGGAGGCCCAAAAGAGCAATGAGGAGAAGAATGCCTTAAAGAGTCGAATTTGCCAGATGGAAAAAGAATCTCAAAAGTTCACTGAGGAGATTCATTCCTTCAGAGTTAGACTGGAGCAAATGGAAGCTAATGACTTTATGAGAAATCAAGATGCTGTTAAGCAGATCCAAACAAATAAAAGATTAGAAGGCAATGTGAAATATCTCATGGGAAAAACCACTGACCTGGAAAATAGATCCAGGAGAGATAATTTAAAAATTATTGGACTACCTGAAAGCCATGATCAAAGAAAGAACCTAGAAATCACCCTTCAAGAAATTCTCAAGGAAAATGGCCCTGATGTTTTAGACCCAGAGGGCAAAATAGAGGTTGAAAGAATCCACAGATCACCTCCTGAAAAAGATCCCCAAAAGAAAACTCCCAGGAATATTATAGCCAGGTTCCAGAATCCCCAGATCAAGGAGAAAATACTACAAGCAGCCAGGAAGAAACAATTTCAATATTGTGGAAACACAATCAGAATAGCACAGGACCTGGCAGCTTCTACACTGAGGGACTGAAGAGCATGGAATATGATATTCCAGAGGGCAAAAGAGCTGGGAATGAACCCAAGGGTCACCTACCCAGCAAAACTGAGTATTTTGTTTCAGGGGAAAATATGGTCATTCAGTGGAATAGAGGACTTTCAAGCATTCTTGAGGAAAAAACCAGAGTTGAATAGAAAATTTGACATCCAGATGCAAGAAGCAAGAGATGCCTGAGAAGGTAATTAGGGAGAAGAAATAAAAAGGAACTTAACAAAGTTGCACTATTTACATTCTTATATGGAAAAACAATAACAGTGACTGATGAAACCTTTCTCAGTATGAAAATAATGGAATAAGGGTATATGGTCATATGAATACATATGTGAATGTGTGTATATATGTTTACAGTTATACATGGATAGAGGGCATAGGTTGATTTAGTTGGGAAGGGAGGATACTCAAGGGGTGAAATTATGAGGTGAGAGAGGAAAGTGGCAAGAGGAGATGGGGGAGACATGGTAGGGTAAACTATCCCATGTAGAAGAAGCAAGGGGAAGTGGCTGCAGAGGAGGGAAAGAAGAGGAAGGCAAAAAGGCAAAACCACATTCTCATTGAATTTGGTTCTGGGAGAGAATGACATACATACTAAATGGGATATCTCAACCTGCAGCAGAATAGGGGGAAGGGGGATCAGAGGAGGGATGATGGATGGGAGAGCATCCTTGGGGGGAGGGGAGGTTGGAAGTATAGAAGAGGGACAAGATCAAGCAGGGAATGGACCAGGTGGGGGGTGGGATGAGTGGGAGGGAATTATAAGCAGCCTTGTACAATATATCTACTATGGTAATGTTTGGCATAGCTAGACATGTACAACATATACTGAATTACTTATCTCCCCAGAGGGAATGGGTGACAAGGGAGGAAGGGAATGGATCTGAAATTTGAGGTCTTAAAATTAAATGTTACAAAATATACATACATACATATATATATATATATACACACACACACACACACACACACACTATTATTAATACTCTTTTGCTTGTAATTGGGGGATAAGATGTGCAGGCATTGGGACACAGAGATACACCTTCCTCTAATGGAAAAGTTGAAGGGGGCATGGGAGAAGATATGGGAGAGAGCAGACTGGAGGAAGCGATATCTTGTGGGACTGCTATTCTGGGAGGGTGGGTAGCGGAAAAACAGGGGGGGGGAGAAATAACTGTAACTCAAAATCTGGCGGAAATGAATGATGTGAAATAGAAGTTAATAAAGCATTTGTTTAAAATTTAAAATAGTAAAAATCAGATCTTGCAGCAATCAACAAAGAAAAGCTCAAAGACTTTAGTTAAGTTTATAGATTTATTAAACAAAGATATCAATGTTTATATCCCTATATACCTTTGGAGGAGATCTTTCTAGAAAACTAAGTACTTCTCTTTTGGTTTAATCAATAATAAACAAAGGAGACACTAGTCAAACAAAAGGGACCAGAGATGTCCAACAATAAAATGAAGGATTAATAATCATAACAATAACAACACTGAAAAAGCACTAAATATGCACCAGGTACTGTGCATAGTATAGTTATTATCTCATTTAATGCTTACAACAGTTCTGGGAGATAAGTGCTACATTTCTTCTATATTATATAGATACAATCAGCAGTTCAAACTTTGCAATATGCTCCCTATTCTGATTAGGGCCTCAGTTCCAGGAAGATTAAGAATAACTGACCAAGGACACTCACATTAATTCTTAATTTTTAGGACACAACTGAGGCCTTAATGTTATACATATCCATACATATAACAAAGAGAAACATTTGAGCAAAAACACCTGACACAAGGACTATCCCTAATGCCTTTTTTAAAAAGAATTCCACATGGTTTCCAATTTATATTTGTCAATACAGATGCTCTTCTGGTTCTGCTTATTTCAAGCTGCATCAAGTTCATTCAAATCACCTCCTATTTCTCTGATTTCTTCCTATTCATCACTTTTTACAATAAATATACCATTTCAATCATAAAACATAATTTGTTCAGTGGCTCACCAAGGGGTGAGATCTCACTTGTTTCCAATATTTATAACTACAGAGTGTACTGCTATAAATATTTTGAGAGATATATCGTACCTTTCCTTCAGCCATATATCCAGTAATGAAATTCCTTTGATCAAATTTTAGGAACAGATTAGTGACTTTTCTCACATCATTTAAAGAACTTGATCAATTATTGTGCCTCTATAATTCCCAGTGCTAGCCTATCCAATAATATTTCTAAGTTTTAAATACCTCGCCACTTTGAAGTATGGAAAGCAAAATCTTATATTATACAAGCTTATATTGTATTATTTTAGGCTCATAACTACCTTGAAAGGTAGATACTATAATTATTCCCATTCTATAGATGAGGAAACCTGAAGGAAACAAAAATTAAGTGACTTGCCATGGGACACATGGCTAGTAAGTATCTAAAGCTGGATTTGAACTCAGGTTATCCCAAATCTAGGTCCATCATTTTTTTTTTAAGCAATTGGTAACTTAAGCAATTGGTAACAATTGGTAATTTAAGCAATTTAAGTAACTTGCTCAAGGTTACACAGCCAGTCATTATTTATGTGTGGGTGCTCATTTTCTGAGGCTGGAACTGATACCGCATGCTCCTGACTCTGGGGCTGGTGTTCTTATTCACTGCGCCACTTAGCCGCCCCTAGGTCCATCATTCTTTGAAGCAACATCATCTTATCTTATCTGGATTGCCCCTGTATGTGCTCTTAATTTGTATTCTATCATTTGAGAACTACTAATATCCACTAATAATTTATCAATTAGAAAATTCTTTGGCCTTTTCTCTAAACACCTTTTAATTTTATATAACTAAAGTGAGCTATTTTGTCCTTTGTGATTTCCTACCTCCTCTGTCTCACTCTGAATTTCTACCTCCTAGCTGTGAAAGGCTGCCTCAGTTTCTCACCTGTAAAATGAGCTAGAGAAGGAAATGCCAAACCACTCCAATATCTTTGCCAAGAAAACTCCAAATGGAGTCACAAAGAATCTGACCGGACTGAAAAATGACTCAACAACAATTATCTACAATTCAAAAGTACTGTGTTAGACCATGAAGAGAAGTCTAAATCAATAGTTTTTGCCTTCAGGGGCCTTACTGAGGGAAGGAGACACCACAAATACAGATAAATACAAAATATAAATTAAGAGAAGGGAATTAGTCCCTTATCAACTAATTTGAGGACAAGGTGTTACTATGTTAACTACGTTAACAATGAGATAACACTTTGCTATCACTTTACTGGTATAAATTTCTCCCTCATAGAATGAGAGGAATAGCTAACATTGGCCATGCCCCTGATAATTTAAAATGCTAAGCTTTGTACTGTGCCCATGTAGGGTTTGTCAGACCCAGCAGGTAGCAGCCCTAGAGTTTCTAATTCCTGTACCTTCATCAGAGGTCAGGTGTATAAAAAGATTTTCCTCTACGCCTACTGCTCTACATCAATCATGACTACTCTACAAGAGATCAGCTCACTGAGTGGGAAATACTTCATTCAGAATTTCAGCTTCTCAGTTTGGGGAAGTTCTAGGCCCCTGGAAAAAAATGCATTTTTCAAGGAGCAAAACCACAGACTATCTGACACAGACAGAAAGAAAAACAGCATTCCAGACTGGAAGTAGTTTCAAGGAGTGGAAGGAAGCCCCTGGCAGCAGAGAAGAGAACTCTCAAGAGGTACAAATGGTGGAGGCACCCCTGACAGACTCACCAAGCAGAGACATTGGCCCCAGAGAGAGTGCTCAGTGTCAGACACTCAAGTCAAGGCAAAAAGTTATGAACAAAGTTATAAAGATCACTGAATTTAGAAATAAAGAAATGACTAAGGTCTTTGAAGAGAGTAGTGGAAGACCAGAATGGAAAGGGCTATCTGGTGACAAGAAGCAAAACTGAAGAGTGTACAAGCTCAGGCAGCAGTTGCTAGGAGTTTGGAAGGCACACAAACGTGATAAGGTGGACATTGTAGACAGTAGAAAAGGACAAGAAGAAATTGAGAGAAAAAAAAGGAAATCAGTTGGTGGTAGGATTATGGGAACTTGTGTGGCCATTTTCGTCCTGTCTCACTCTTTGTGACTCCATTTGGAGTTTTCTTGGCAAAGATACTGACTGGAGTGGTTTGCCATTTCCTTCTCCAGCCTGCAGTTTTGTCACCAAAACTCAAACCTGGTCTAGAGCCTGCTAAGCTCAGAACAGGAGAGCAGCAGTCAGACTTTATACTAGATCAGACAGCTCTGAAAATTTGCAGCATCCTGGCCTTAACAACCTGGAATCTTGAAAGAACGCAGTACTTGAACACAAGAAAAAGCAGTTGTAGAATTGCAAAGAAGTGAGAACGATAAAGACACCAGTATTACCTCCAAAAGTGTACAGAGCCCAGCTATAACAGGAAGTCAAAACCCAGGAAATAACACAGGAAGAACGTGTTAACAAACAAACAAAAATAAAGTCACAATTACTCCACAACTGTTATGGATCTAAGGAAACCAAAGACCCAGACCAAGAAAACAGTAATTCCACAACATTTGCAAGTAAAGCCTCAAAGTAAAAGAAAGTCTGTTCAAAATGTCAACAAGAATTTTTAGGAGAAAGGAAGCATAATTATATTATGTTTCAAAATCATAATAAAATTAAATGATATCTTTGGGGAAAAAAGAACTAGAAATTAAATAACAGCTCTAGAAGAAAGATCTGGAAGGGGAAACAACAGTAAAGAGGTACAAAACAATATGAAACGTTAACAGATCTTCTGAAAATTACAATGGGGCAAACTCTCTAAGACAAGAAATATTAATACAAAGTCAAAAAATTGAAGAAAAAATAGATAATATCAGGTACCTCATAATAGAAAAAAAACTAACTGAAAACAGATCAAGAGGGACAAGATAAGAATTATGGGACTACTTGAAAGCTAGAACCAAAAAATTAGTTTGGATAGCATGTTTCAAAAATTCATGAAGGAAAGCTACTCAGATCTATTTGAAGGTGATCAGAGAAAAAAATGTTAACTCCAGAAAGAAATGTTAAAATGAAGACCCTCAGGAACATCATGGTGAAAGAAAAGATACTATAAATACCTAGAGAGAAAGCATTCATGTCCTAAGGAACTACCAATCACATAAGTCAGTCAATAATCTAGCATTTATTAAGTGCCTCCTATGTACCAGGCACTGTGCTAAGTAAGCAAAACAACAACAAATAACTCCCCCCCAACAACAACAACAAAAAAAACAGTCCTAGATCTAAAGGAACTCACAATCTAATGAAAATAATAAAAACAGTATGTATGTTACACATCTAGTTATCTAACTGAGGAACTCAGTAGAGGGATGGGTCTAGAGTCAGGAAAACTCATCTTTCTGAGATCAAATCTGATCTCATATATTTACTGGCTATGTGTCTTTGGGCAAGTCATTTAACTCTCTTGGTCTCAGTTTTCCTCACTATAAAATGAGCTGGAGAAGGAATCTCTAGTATCTTTGCCAAGAAAACCCAAAATGGGGTCACAAATACTTAGACAGACTGAAAATCGAATGAACGACAACATCTATTTATTGTCTACATATGTAGTTATAAAAATATATTTCATGGTAATTTCAGCAGGAAGGCACTGAGATTAAAGAGGACGGGAAAAGGCTTCTTGCTTAGTCATGAGATTAAGTGTCTTGTGCGTGGAATATGAAGGAGGTCAATGTTACTAGATCACGGAATTCATGGAGGGAACTAAGATATAACATAGGAAAGGCAGGAAGAAGCCAAGATATGAAAGGCTTTGAAAGACAAAAAGAGGATTTTATATTTGATCCTAGAGGTAACAGGGAAGTATTGTAGTTTACTGAATGGGGCAGAGGTATATGATCAGATCTGCATTTTAGGAAGATCAGTAATAGTGAAGAATGGATTAAATTAGAAACTTGAAGCAGGGAAACCACAAGATTTGGCAGATATCATCATAAAGAATGGAACTTGAAATATAATATTTCAAAAAGCAAAGATATTGGCTTAAAATCAAGAATAACTTGCCCAGCTAAATACAATCCTATTGGGTGTGAAAGGAATGAAATAAAGGGCTTTTAAACAATCCTAGTAAAAACACCAGAGCTGAATAGGACCTCTAAAATGTAAACACAAAATTCAAGAGAAACATAATAAAATTGTTGGTGTCTAGTCATGTCTGACTTTTAGTGACCCCATGGTCCATAGCATACTAGGTTCTTCTATCCTCCACTATCTCTCAAAGTTTGTCCCAAGTTCACATTTGCTGTTTCTATGACACTATCTATCCATCTCATCCTCTGCCATCCCCTTCTCCTGCCTTCAATCTTTGCCAACATCAAGGTCTTTTCCAAGAGTCCATCTTCTCATTATGTGGTCAAAGTATTTAAGCTTCAGCTTCAGTATGATCTTCCAGTGAACAGCCTGAATTAATCTCTTTAAATATGGACTGATTTGATCTCCTTGCTATCCAAGGGATTCTCAAAAGTCCCCACCACCACAATTTGAAAGCACTGATTCCACGACCTTTGGTCCAACTCTCACAGACATACATTACTACTGGAAAAATCATAGCTTTGAGTATATGGACCTTTGTCAGCAAGGTGAAGTCTATCCTTTTTAGTATGCTGTCCAGATTTGCCCACAGCTTTCCTTCCAAGAAATAAGCAACTTCTGATTTCATGGCTGTAGTTCCCATCTGCAGTAATATTTGAGCCCAAGAACATAAAATCTGACACTGCTCTTCTCCCTCTATTTGCCAGGAGGTGATGGGACCAGTTTTGTTTTGTTTTGATGTTAAGCTGTAAACCAGCTGTAATGGAAATACAGATTTAAAGATCTTCCCTGCCCCTAGCTTAAGTGCACCTGGAGCCTGTGGTGGGAGGCTTGTTTTTCAGGAAAGCCCACACCTTGATACTTTGTGATTGGGCAGTGGGTAAAGAAGGTTGTTACATCCTCTGAGCCAGGAGAAGGCTATATAAACCCTGATGGGAGGCTTTGCTTTGGGGCTCAGTTTGAGAAGTGTTGTGTGATTTGCCCAGATGAGAATCTGGGCAGCCGCTGAGAGCCCGGGCAGCCATTGAGAGGCCCCCGGCTTTGAAAACCCAGATGTTGATGCTTCCCTCTCTGGTAACTGTGATTTGGTATTGATATAATGGTTGGACAGTTTGGAAGCCTGTCTGTTTGATCTGTCTGTATACTCTGAAGTTCAGGGCACTGACCTTTTCCCCCTGAACTAGGTAATATACATTTGTTTGATTAAAGTAAGCTTGTTAACCCATTTTGAGCTGCTTTCCTTTATAAAAGCAGATCTGGGAACCTGTGTTGGCAGCCACCCTGGGGATGCTGGGGTGCTTGCTGCTACACCGGCTTGTGCCACTCCATATCAGAATGTAAACAATCCATCCTTCTTAAGTCTCTTCTAATTGTTCAAATTTTTTGTTGCTGCCTCCTATACAATACTGAGAACTCTATTCATAGTTCTTGAGGCACTCTAATCCCTTAAATCTATTAGTCTCTGCCCTGCTTAATTTTGTATTCCAAGGCCAAACTTGCCTGTTATTCCAATTATCTTTTGATTTTCTACTTTAGCAGTCCAATCCCTTAAAATAGATCACTGCCATTTTGTGAGGGGTTTACATAGTTCAATGAAACTACAAGCTATGTTGTGCAGGGTTACCTAAGATGGATGGTTCATTAGTGGGGACTCCTGACAAAAGGTGATCCACTGGAGAAGGAAATAACAAATCATTCCAGTATCTCTGCCAAGAAAACTCCTGGGACTAAAATGATAAAAGAGATGACACTGGAAGACGAGTATTTAGGTCGGAAGGTGTCCAATATGCTACTGGGACACACTAGTAGAGGACAACCAGAAGGAGCTCCAGTACTAATAAAGTCAAAGCCAAAAGGAAGGTCAGCTGAGGATGTATCAGGTAATGAAAAATCCAATACTGCAAAGATCAATATTGCATAGGAACCTGGAATATAAGATCTATGAACCAAGGTAAGCTGGAATGACTAAACATCAACATCTTGTTTGTCAGTGAACTTAAATGGACAGGAATGAGTGAATTTAATTCAGCTGATCACTACATATACTACTATGGGTAAGAATCCCATAGAAGAAACAGAGTAGACATCACAATCAATAAAGGGGTAAGAAAAGCAGTACTGCAGTATAATCTGAAAAATAAGAGAATGATATTTGTCCCAAAGCAAGGCAAACCTTTCAACATCACAGAAACATAAGTCTATGCTCCAACTTCGCCAAAGGGGTCAAAGATATTTAGTTCTACGAAGACTTACATCTTCTAGAAATAACACCAAAAAAGACGACATGTCCATCATAGGAGTTATGTTTTGTTTGTGAAAAGATGAGAGAAAAGGGATAAACTAGGGAAGACAGAGTAAAGAGGCGCGGAATTTATAATCTCAAAAAATATGGGTTCACAATAAGACTACTCAGAGAAAAACAGAGGAGGAAGTGAGATCACTTAAACTTTTTTTGCACCTGAACTGGTCAAAGGATAAAAGGAAACACATCCACACCCAACACACACAGAATCTGGTACAGAAATTGATTCAGACCAGCAGAAAAACAGAAGGAATCAGGGAGAGAGGTAAATAAAAGAGACAGTGAACACAGGGAGAGACTAGCTGTAAGGATGGAACCTAAAGTGAGGTGAAGGGGATTAAAAGGAAAAAAATAAGGAAAGAAGATGACTGGGGTGTAGGAAAGGAGAAGAGGGAAGGAGCAGAGGCCCAGTGTTGAGCATGCTATTCTCCGATTACTTTTCTTCTTTACTGAAAAGAGGAAGGGGTGGGATGAGGGGTAAGAAAGGAAAATACAGAATTAACAAACAGTTTGGAATTATGCTCAAAAGGTTGTCAAACTGTGCGTATTTTGATTTAACAATACTAACACTAGGCCTATATTACAAAGAGATTGAATAAAGTAGAAAAATATTGATAGCAGCTCTTTTTGTAGGGAAAAAGAATGTAAAACTAAAGAAATACCTAGCAACTGGGGGATGGCTAAACAAATTATGGTATGTGAATGGAACAGAAATATTGATGAAAGAGAATGGTATAAAGAGAAATGCAAAGACTCATATAAACTCATGCAGAGTAAATCAAGCAGGATTGGCAGGACAATTTATACAATAAGAGAAACAACTTTAAAAGACTTAAGAACTCTGTTCAACACAACGACCATCTACTATTCCAGAAGGCTGTTAGCCCTGATAAGAGTTACAGTAGATTCAAGATGCAGAAGGAGACAACCGAGGGATTTTGTTCTGTCCAATGGGAAGCCCCTCCTCCCCCCAAAGTCCTCTTCTCCAATTGTACTATTTTTTCATTTGATGATCTCATCAATGACCATGATTTAAATCATAATCTCTACGCAGATGGCTCTCAGATCTACTTCTCCAACTATTAGAAATCCCAAATTGAATATCCTCTAAACATTTTAAATTAAACATGTCTAAAATGGAACTCATTATCCTTCCCTCAAAACCCTCCCCACCTTCTAACCTACCTATTACTTTTGAGGATACCACCATCTTTCCAGTCACTCAGATTGACAAACAAGGTATCATCCCCAACTCCTACCTCTCACTGCCTATATCCAATTAGCAGTCAAGTCTTGTCCTTACCTTTATAACATACTCTCCTCTGGTACTCTGAATATGCTGGTAATCGGCCTGGACAGTTGCAGCAGATTGCTGGTTGATCTCCCTGCTTCAACTCTCTCCACTCAGTTGTCAGAGTGATCTCCCTTAAAATAGGTCAGATCACATTAACTTCCTCCCCCATTCAAAAAACTCCAGGATCAAATATAACAAGTCCTTCATAACCTGGCCCCTTCCTAACCTTTTAGTTTTCTTACACCTTATTCCCTTCCATATAATTTGAGAACCAGTGATAACTGCTTCCTTACTCTTCCTCAAATAAGACACTCCCTCTCCTAATTTCACTGAATGTCCTCCATGCTTTCCCTCCTTATCTTTGCCTCCTGGCTTCCCTTAAGTCTCAACTAAAATCCAACCTTCTACAGGAAGCCTTCACCCATCCATAGTGCCTTCCCACTAAGGTCAGTCCCAAAATATCTTGTATATACCTTGTTTATACTTAGGGCTTGTATGTTGTCTCTCCCAATAAACTGTGAACTCCTTGAGAGCAGGGACAGGATTTTGTTGTTGTTGTGTTTGTTTTGCTTTCTTTATATCACTAGCTGCTAGATGGCTATGCACATGTGTTAACAAGGGTTTAGTTTTCTTTTTTTCTTTTATATTGGGGGAGGGGAGTGGAAGGAAAGAAAATAAGTTTTTAATTGAAAAACAAGATACAATTCTAAAACTAAAGAATCAAGAAATAAATACATGGGGGTAGCTAGGTGGCACGGTAAATAGAGCACTGGCCCAGGAGTCAGGAGGACCCGAGTTCAAATTCGGCCTCAGACACTTAACACAAAAACTAGCTGTGTGACCTTGGGGCAAGTCACTTAACCCCAATTGCCCTCCAAAAAAAAAAAAAGGCAAATATATATATAAGCATGAACATGAATGAGATGAAATCACCTATCAAATGAAAAGAAGATAGCAGAATGGATTTAGAAAACAGAATCCAACAATAAACCATTCACAACTATTCTTTGTGTCTGGTTATCCAACCAGTTTTGAATCAATTTGATTGGATTATTATCTAATTCACATCTTTCCATATTTTCCACAAGAATATCATCAGCTACTTTATTAAAAGCTTTGCTAAAATCCAGATAAATATATCCATGGCATTCCCACACATCTATTACTTTTACAATGCTTTTTGGGGGGAAGAAGGGGAGGAGGGAAATGCTACAGTCAATTCTTGATGAAGCCAAACTGATTTTTGTAATTGATATTAGCCAATCATCTTTTATGATCTATCCCTGAATTTTCTGAGGAATCAATGCCAAACTCATCAGTTTATAGTTTATAGAATGTGTTATCTTCCAATCTTTGAGAATCAGGACCAATATCTGCCCTTCTCCTTACTGTGCCTTTCTAATTTTCCATGATCTTTCAAATATCACTGACATTAGCTCAGCAATCACACCTGCCAGTTCTTTCAGGACCTGAATCATTTATCTGGGTTAGATGATTTTTATATCATCAAGAGTAGCTTGGGGCTAACTAGCTCCTTCCTTATCTTGTATATCAGCTCTTAATTAACCATTTTTATTTTGTTACTTCCTATGTAGAAGTCATTTCCTTTATAAAGGAAACAGAAAAAATAAGAATTTGGTAGCTTTGTCTACTTTACACAGTCAGTTATCATAATCTCATCTACAATAAGCAAAGGTCCTGTTCCTTCTTTGAGCCTTCTTTTTCTCCAAATATAACTTTAAAAAAAAAAAGACTTTTGCTTCCTTTAGGTTTTCTTTCTAGTCTCAGCTCATTCTGAGCTTGAGAAATTAAGACACTTGTTTTTAGAAGATTTTGCCACATTCGTACACTCAAATAATGATTTGAGGGTTCTTTCCATAGATTCAAATGAAAAATTAAATGTGTAAACCACTTTAGTACTGTAGCAGAATATAAAATAAGTTGACAAAAACATTCAACCTTTCTGTTGTTGTTGTGTTAATATGACTCAACCAGAGATAGAAAAAGATATCCTATTTTAAAAACTACAGTACTGTCAAGTATCTTGAAGTCTATTTACCAAGACACTGCCAAAACTCATATGAATATAACTATAAAATACTTTTTATAGAAAGAAAGGAAGACCTAAAATAATTGGAGATATAATAATTGACATGGTTGGGTCATGCCAATAAAATGACAATTTAGATTAATTTACAGATTGGTGTCATACCAAACTGCTGAGAGATTATTTTATAAATCTAGACCAGGGCTTCTTAAATTTTTTCCACTCATGACCCCTAAAGCACTTCTAGAAAAAAAAATAAAATTAATCTGGAGGAACAGAAGTCAAGAGTCTCAAACAAAATAATTTTTTTTTTTAAGTCCAAAAGAAGGGAACCTAGTAGTAACAGATCTCAAATCATAACAAAAAGCAGTTTGGGGGAGTATAATCACACTAAATGACTACCTGACTGAGCTTTGAATTGGTTTAACTACTCAGGAAAATAATTTGAAACTGTACCCAAAGGGTCACTAAACTACCTTTTAAGTCAGGGATACTACCTTTAGTCATATACACCAAGGAGATCAGTGACAGAAAGAATGTACCTATATGTATAGGAATATTTATATTTTTTGTTGTCATAAGAAATTAGCAACAAAATAGGTATCCATCAATAGTGGAATGGCTAAATACATGGACTTTTTTTTTTACCAGAAGAAATGACGAATGACAGCAAAGATACATGGAAAAACAAAGTAATACAAAGTGAAGTGAGAGGATCGAGGAGAAAAATTTACAAGATGACCATACTAACAAAACTGAAAATAACTCAGAAAGATATAAGAACTTTAATTAAAGTAGTAGGCAATAATGACCTCAAAAGACTAATGATTAAGCATATCTTGCACCCTTTAGGTGAGAGAGCATAGGACAAAGATAAAGAACCAAACATGCATTCTCAAATATGGCAAAAATTATGATTTGTTTTACCTGACTATACATATTTGTCATAACTCAGGGATTATGGATAGGTGGACAGTGATAGACATAAAAAAATAAACAAAATATTTAATAAATTTTAAGTCAATAAAGTCTTTTAAAAGTTGAAAAAAGAAACTGTCAAAAACAACAAAAGTTCTATCTCCACATAAAAGGCCCAAAATCTAAACTTGCTAAGATGGCATAAAGCTTAAGACAAAATCCTAGATTTTTAACCTGCATGTCTCTAATGTCTTAATTTAATCTTGTCAATAAAGATAAACATTTGTAGCGATTAATAAAAATTTGCATTGAAAATAAATGATTAGGGGTGGCTAGGTGGCGCAGTGAGTAAAGCACCAGCCCTGGAGTTAGGAGGACCCAAGTTCAGTTCCAGCCTCAGACACTTAACACCAAAAAAACTAGCTGTGTAACCTTGGACAAGTGACTTAACCTCAATTGCCCTCCCAAAGGGGAGGGGAGGGGAGGGGAGGGGAGAAGAGGGAAGGGAAGGAAATAGAATGATTATCATTGAACATTATCTGAAGTGAGAGAATGGAGTGCTTATTAAATCTTAAATTAAAAATAATTAATACTGAATCTGATATTTATTATCAATAAAACCTGGGGGATTATTTGCAAATAATATAACAGAGGAAATAAATTAAAACTACTTTGTAAATTGGAACCTTGATTTTAAAGGATTGGGTGAAAATAGTACACATATAATGAGATAATACTTTTCCTTTTCTCTTTTTAAACATCGTGGTTTATAATCAAGTAAATCTGATTCCATGGCACTTCAACATTCTGAAATCATTTTCTAGAAGCAGTGTGAACTAAGATGGAAACATGTGCCAACTTCCTACCCTCCTCTAATCACATAACTTAAATGATGTTCAAGGAAAGCAACCAACTTTCATGCATGGTCCTTAAAAGGCATGGTTTAGAAAACTTAATGACTTCACATATTCTGAGATGAGCATCTGAAAATATAAAATGACAAAGAAAAAGAAAAACTTCTGCACAGGTACAAAAACACCATGCTGTCCATATCCTTCTTAATTAAAATCTTATTACTACTTAAGCTATTTGAAATGTATCTGTCCAACACAGATCGCACCTGACCTAATCTTTGAGTTACCCCAGTGCCCAGAGGTTAAATTACTTTGCCCAATGTCACAAAGTATGTTTGTTGTGTCAAGAGTCAAGACTCGAACCTAGGTTTTCCTGATTCTTAGGACAGCTTTCTTTCTATTATATCTCAGCTGCTTCTTATAACTAAAATTTTCAATTGATGAGAAAACAGATATATACCTATTTTAAGGGTCTATAGAAAAAACAAGTAAGATGATACTTTGAGTACCATAAAATAAAGTTTAAATGTAACAATTTCCTTCAAAGAAAACTATTATCCAAACAACATTCATTTGCTTTAACCAGATTAGCATTTATGTGCTGAGAAGCATTTTCAAGGTTCATTTGATCACAAATGTACTTTTCATATAGTTAAATTCATTTTAATCAGGACACAAACAACATGGCCTCTACCTTGGCTGAAAGAGAAATGTTAATGAAACCAAAGCCCATTCAGACATTGAATTTACCTAAGGAAAATCAATTTAGGCAATACTTGTGAATATTATAATAGCATAAAAAGTATGCTACATGAATGAATCCAAAATTCTGAATAAGTCTATGATTGTAATTACGATACTTTAAATGAAATTTGATAAAAAATAATCTTGCCAGGGCAGCTAGGTGGCACAGTGAGTAAGAGTACTGGCCCCTCAATTGGGAGGACCCAGGATCGGTTCCGGCCTCAGATACTTAACACCCACATATAAATAATGACTGGCCATGTAACCTTGGGCAAGTTACTTAACCCCAATTGCTTTAAAAAAAAATAATCTTGCCAAAGTAATGAAAATTTAAACTAAACTCTACTGTGAACAAAACAAATATCCACAGGTATTAATCCATACATAAGTAGAAATAGCAGCAGTAATAGTAGTAGATAGGAAAGAAGAAACAAGAACAGTGATGAGTATCAGATTTAGGCTTATCAGATAAAGACTTTTAAAGCATTTCATTTTTTCCCTAACATTTTCATTTCTTTTCCATTACTACCAATTTCTCACTGGTGTCTTATTAAGAATGTTATTTTGCCAAGTTACCAAAATAACACAAACTATGTTGTCTAAACAGTCCCCAAAGTATTATCTTGACTGAGTAATGAGAAACCTTAATTTAATAGACAACTATGTAATCATGACAACCATGTAATATAAAAAAATCTACTCTAGAAACCTAATGAATTCTTTGAATGTTCTGTATTAAAACAAATAACTGGTCAAAATGGAAAAGATACAATAGCTTTGGTAAAAATATTTTCTTTATCAATTTCAGAACCAACCATTTTTAATACTTTGTGAAATCAACAATGAAAACTATGCTACATATTTTATTCTGCTCACACCTGAAGATTTAACAGAGTCAAAAAATCTTTATACTCATGTGTGGGATTATTTTTAAAGATTATTTAATAGGTATTTAAAAGCTCCTGATATTTTTAAATGCCACTGTAGGTTGACAAGTGTCCTTCCAAACTGTTTCCTAGTTATAAACCTCTTACTTTTCATTTCATTTCACGAAGTAATAAGAGGTAAATGTTTTATAATCCCACAGACAACTGCTACCTGTTTCCTCTAAGTACTGTATTTGGAGAGAATTTTCAAATCCCTAATGACATTACAGAGTTAGACACAGCCTCAAAATACATTCTAAATCTTTCAACAACAAAAAATGATCTAAATTGTTTTAACAAGCACTGTCAGACTAGATTTTAAGTGGTTTCTAATTACAGAGCATAATATTCTTATGCATACTAAGGAGTGTGCATTCTTAGTGAAAACTTCTGTTAACAGTGACAATTTATTTCATAGTCCTGTCATATATCTCCTGAATCTGTGTTTAATGAGGGTAGCTGGCAGTCTGTTGGAATTTTATCACTGTGCCTTGGACAAGAATAGTGCTACATACTCCAGCATCATTCAAACATTAGAAAGTTTTATAGTTTTGAAAGTACATATACATATGTGTGTGTGTGTGTAAAGTACATCTATATACACATATATGTAAAGTACATATATACACACACATATGTAAAGTACACACACACACATATATACAAACACCATATAATGGCTTCTATTTCCTCAACTATAAAATAAGCAGGCTAGACAAGATGATTATAAAATTCCTTTTTACCTATAAATCCTAGGAAAAGTCTGTGTTTATGCATGATTTTTTTCATGGAAAAAAGATAAGAACGCAGAAAATTCAGCCCTTCATAGTAACTCACAAGCTGCAACCCTCCTGAGGCACACTTCTACAAGAAAACTTTAAAACATCTTTTTCAAAGTAAAATGTTATATTTGCAGTATATCTTCTGGTATAATAGGAGCTGTGGGCATAGGAAGGTTGGTCTGAGCCTTCATGAGTCTCTACTTTTTTTTTTTTTTTTTTTGCTTTTTGGAGGGCAATTGGGGTTAAGTGACTTGCCCGAAGTCACCCGGCTAGTAAGTGTGTCAAGTGTCTGAGGCCACATTTGAACTCAGGTCTTCCTGACTTCAGGGCTGGTGTTCTATTCACTGCGCCACCTAGCCACCCCAAGTCTCCACTTTCAACCATGGCTGATGCCAATGCCTGAAGTTACAGTTGCCCAATTTTTAAGAGATTTGACCAGCTTGGGCCCACAGAGAACCTGCTACTAAGCAACAACCCAAGGTCACAGAAATTGCCAATATTTACTGTTGTATTTATCTTTCCCCATTAGCTCTGGGATTTTATTGAATGATTTTGCATAGTACAGGGCTCTTCAGGAATGTGTACATCACATTATAGCAGAACTAACTACAGTCTTGTTTTATTCAAGTTTCCTTTCTTTTATATGAAAAAGTCTTTCTCCAGTAGCTTAAAGAATCTGTTGACTGTTATATGAATTGTTAAATTTAACTTCTATGTGCCTAGGTACATAAGATTGTCCTTTTATTTTTTGCATTCAAAAATTCTAAAACTGAAATTCCTAAAGCCCAGGTTCGATCATGCCATTACCCTACTCAAGAAAGTTCAGTGGCTCTATAATAGAATTACCTCTAGAATAGAATATAAACTCCTTTGGGAATATAAAGCTTTCCATATAGGGTTTTAGCTTTGGACTTGTGTAAAATAATAGAATCACAAAGTTTGATCTCTCACAGTTGGACAGAATTTAGAAATTAATTATGAAGGTATATCAAAAAACATAGCTGAATTGAGTACATTAAATCCAAGTCCCTTTCTTTGTATGCATAAGATAGGAACAGAAAGTAACTGTGAGGGTTGCCTCAAAATAAGAGACTTCTGAAAGGGGGGGGGGGGAAGACAAGCAAATGTTGGCTGGTGTCACATTAGGTGGCATCCCAGAGATGTAAACCTGAAACCTCCATAAAGCAGTGAACTGTCAGAGCAGCTGAGAACTGCCAATGTTTTGAGGATTATTTGTGGATTTTATTAATTTTAAATAGAAAATTTTCCTTGCTCTCAAAAAAAAATAAGTTTCCAGATTAATTTTACAGTATTCCCCCTTACTCAAAATACACTGCTGGTGAAGTGGTCTGCTCATAGTATTAAATCCCTCATTTGTAAAAATAATCACTAATGCAGGGAATATTCTCTCCTTTCTCATCTCAACTTCTTGGAATCCCTAGATTCCTTTGATTGATCCTTAATCAAGACTTAACTCACATGCTACCTCCCAAATGAATTCTTTCATTACCCTATTAGCAGTTAGTGCTCTCCCTCCCCCTATCCAAATTAACTTTGTCTATATTTTAATAAACATAAGTTCTTTGTTAACAGATATTGTTTTGTTTTTGTCTTTGTATCCCCAGCAGTTGGTATCATTCTTTAAATTTAATAGATAACAAAATAGGTCTCCTGGGTGGCTTTTCTTTTCATTAAAAAGCACCTCATCTTAACTGCTGGACCCAACCTCTGTTTGCAGTGCTACTGATGGATGTATTTCTGCCTAGAAACTCTGTATTATCATTGTTGCTATTGGTATTACTGTTGCTTACTGTATACAGGAACTCTAAGTACACTTTCCACTCCCATTTCAGAGGACTTCTTTCCTAAGGAGAAGAAATGGATTTATTGTAATCCTTTTTATTTGTATATTAAGAACAAATACTCTTTTTGTTGTTGCAGAATTGCCACTTCTGGCCTTGTCTACTTGCTTGTTAAACCCTGCAACAAGTTTTTTCCCCTTTTGTTTTGCTTTTGCAAAAGATTTCATGTCAACCCCCCCCTCCCCCATTTTAAGGTAACTAATATCTAAAGTAGCTTATATCAACGGCTTTCTCAGGATATATATTCTGATCCAGTCTGTGAAAAAACATTTAAATACCTTCTGTATGCCAGGCCCTGAATGTACTAAACAAGAAGTCTGCTCACCCTGAGATTACTGTCACCTTCCAGTGTTACTTACATTTCCACTAGACAAAACATACCTACATGTGAGGTCACTAAAAGTTGATAACCAGTAAGTACAGAAAGGTCAGTAAGTAAGTTAGGCTCATGTGCTCTAGCCAATAAGCATTCCAACAAGACTGATCACAAGTCCAGGAATTTGCTACCAAGTCAATCAGCACTTAATTCTTTAGCAACACTTTTTAAAGAGTGGGACTCATGGATAAAAACAGATGGCTGAAACAGATTCTCCAACCCCCCCCCCCCCTTCTTTCTCCCTCTGTCTCTCATTCTGTGTCTCTGTTTCTCTCTCTCTTCCTCCTTCTCTCTCCCTCTGTCACTCTGTCTCTTTCTCTGTGTGTGTCTCTCTCCCCCCCTTCTCTCTCCCTCTCTCTGTCTCTCTCTCTCCCCCCCTTCTCTGTCTCTCTCCCTCCCTCCCCTCTTCCCTCCCTCTCCTCCCCCTTCTTCCCTCCCCTTCCCCACCTCTTGTATGTGTGTGTGATATAGAGACAGATATGTCAGCAAATCAGCCTCAAACTACATTATTGTAAAAGATATTTAACAACTCTTTTATGCTAATGAAACTTTCAAATTGAAAAGATGTCCTCTTATCTTAAAGTATCCAAGGGACCAAAAGCAAGTCAAATTCTAAGCATAAGCTATTTGATTAAGACCAAGGTATTTGTAATTCATAGTCAAAT
Source organism: Gymnobelideus leadbeateri (assembly GCA_011680675.1). Taxonomy (NCBI): domain Eukaryota; kingdom Metazoa; phylum Chordata; class Mammalia; order Diprotodontia; family Petauridae; genus Gymnobelideus; species Gymnobelideus leadbeateri. The sequence continues at coordinate 60,705 of WOXC01009740.1, forward strand.
TAACTAGTATTCTTTTACAAATCTGACATATATGCATAAATATACATACAGCTTAGGAGTTTTTTACTCTCACTTTTTAATGGCCAAGGAATAGAATTTTCTTCAAGTGTGTATACACACACACACACACACACACACACACACACACACACACACACACACACACACCACTTGCTTTTAATATTAAGGAAAGGGCATGAGAACCTGCTCACCCAGAGTCAGAGTGACATAAACCTAGAGAAGGCACTTAGTAAACACTGTTGAATAGAAATGTTTATTGAATTCATACTTCTCTAAAGTAAAAAAGAAATGTGTTGTATACAATTCTTAGCCTTGAACTTAAGAAATTTCATTTTGGAATATATCCCATATTATACCTACAGCTAAAACATGACCCAGCATAAGAAACAGTGCCTGGAACATAATAGGTTTTTTTTTTTTTTTTTACCCTGCAACAGATGAAGCATTTATTATATACCAGGTAGTGGGCTGAGCACGGGGGAATATATACAAACAAGGAAGTATAGTATCCTTGCCCTCAATGAGCTTACATTCTAATGGGGGAAGATAAGACCTAAAAGTGGAAGGGGGGTGGGATTAGAGCAGGGAAGGCAGTAACCCAGGTTTGGGACGTGCCACATCAAGGCAAAAATATCACTTATCAGACCCAAGGGATCTGGGTAGTGGAGATGGCTATAAGAAGCTATAGACTGACATTCTGTGTGTCCCCAATAAGCATAAATTCATGATTACCAACACGAGGAAAGGTCTTTGCTTTTGAAACTTAAAAGATGTCCTGCTCCTAACACCACCTAAGTAACAGGGAGAAAGCATGGGGGCTTTGCTTTGCCTCCAGGATGACCTAAAGTCAACAATCTAGAAAAGGACTTTGGTTATTAAGTAGCCCTCACCGCGATCCTCTTGTTCCTCTTTGATCAGGGTGGACAGAGGGGCAATGGCCAGGGCTAATGCATTTTCCCTCTGGCATACTTCCAGGAGCCCGGCTTGCAGACTCTCCTTCTCTGCCTGAAGCTCCTGGCTCTTTTCTTTTTTTTTTTTTTAAACAAATACTTTATTAACTTCTGTTTTACATCATTCATTTCCGCCAGATTTTGAGTTACAATCATTTTCCCCCCATTATTCCCCTACCCAACCTCTCAGAATAGCAGTCCCACAAGATATCGCTTCCTCCAATCTGCTCTCTCCCATACCTTCTCCCATACCCCCATCGACTTTTCCATTAGAGGAAGATGAATCTTTGTGTCCCAATGCCTGCACATCTTATCTCCCAATTATAGGCAAAAGAGTATTAATAATAGTATTTATATATATATTTGAAACATTTAATGTTACGACCTCGAATTTCAGATCCATTTCCTTCCTCCCTTGTCACCCATTCCCTCTTGGGAGATAAGTAATTCAGTATATGTTGTACATGTCTAGCTATGCAAAACATTATCATAGTAGATATATTGTACAAGGCTGCTTATAATTCCCTCCCACTCATCCCACCCCCCACCTGGTCCATTCCCTACATGATCCTGTCCCTCTTCTATAGTGGGTACTTCCAACCTCCCCTCACCCCAAGGATGCCCTCCCATCCATCATCCCTCCTCTCATCCCCCTTCCCCCTATCCTGCTGCAGGTTGAGATATCCCATTTAGTATGTATGTCATTTTCTCCCTGAACCAAATTCAATGTGAATGTGGTTTTGCCTTTTTAGCCTTCCTTATTCTCCCCCTCCTTTGCACCCACTTCCCCTACATGAGATAGTTTACCCTACCATGTCTCTCCCCATCTCCTCTTGCCACTTTCCTCTCTCACCTCATAATTTCATCCCTTGAGTACTCTCCCTTCCCAACAAAATCAACCTATGCCCTCTATCCATATATAACTGTAGCCATATACACACACATTCACATATGTATTTGTATGACCACACCCCCTTCTTCCATTATTTTCATAGTGAGAAAGATATCATCAGTCACAGATATTGCTTTTCCATATAGGAATGTAAATAGTTCAACTTTGATAAGTTCCTTTTGATTTCTTTTCCCTGATTACCTTCTCAGGCATCTCTTACTTCTTGCGTCTGGATGTCAAATTTTTCTATTCAACTCTGGTTTTTTCCTCAAGAATGCTTGAAAGTCCTCTATTCCACTGAATGACCATATTTTCCCCTGAAACAAAATACTCAGTTTTGCTGGGTAGGTGACCCTTGGGTCCATTGCCAGTTCTTTTGCCCTCTGGAATACCAGATTCCATGCCCTTCGATCCCTCAGTGTAGAAGCTGCCAGGTCCTGGGCTATTCTGATTGTGTTTCCACAATATTGAAATTGTTTCTTCCTGGCTGCTTGTAGTATTTTCTCCTTGATCTGGGGATTCTGGAACCTGGCTATAATATTCCTGGGAGTTTTCTTTTTGGGATCTTTTTCAGGAGGTGATCGGTGGATTCTTTCAACCTCTATTTTGCCCTCTGGATCTAAAACATCAGGGCAATTTTCCTTGAGAATTTCTTGAAGGGTGATTTCTAGGTTCTTTCTTGATCATGGCTTTCAGGTAGTCCAATAATTTTTAAATTGTCTCTCCTGGATCTATTTTCCAGGTCAGTGGTTTTTCCCATGAGATATTTCACATTGCCTTCTAATCTTTCATTTGTTTGGATCTGCTTAACAGCATCTTGATTTCTCATAAAGTCATTAGCTTCCATTTGCTCCAGTCTAACTCTGAAGGAATGAATCTCCTCAGTGAACTTTTGAGATTCTTTTTCCATCTGGCAAATTCGACTTTTTAAGGCATTCTTCTCCTCACTGCCCTTTTGGGCCTCCTTTGCCATTTGAGCTAGTCTATTTTTTAAGGTGTTGTTTTCCTCAGGCTGTTGACCCTCATTTCATACTTTTCCTGCATCCTTCTCATTTCTCTTTCCAATTTTTCCTCCACTTCTCTTATTTGATTTTTAAAGTCCTTCTTAAGGTCCTCTATGGCCTGCAACCCACTCATGTTTTCCCCTGGGGCTTTTGGAGCAGGACTTCTGACCTCACAGTCCTTTTCCCGCTCTATGCCCCCAAAATAGGAGTCTAGGGTTGCATTTTTCTGTTTCCTTTGCCTTGGCATGTTGCCACTTAATTGCTTAACTTTTGGGCTTGTTGCCACACTATGGCTTTAAGGCCAGCTAGAGGAATTTTCGTCCCGAACGTGTGGGGGGCAACTTCCGTTTCTGGCAAGCTGTAAACCCACCCACAACTTCCACCCTAGATCACAATCCAGATCCAGGGAGGTTAAAGCAAGAGCGATTACCCCCCAAGACTGATCGCTGGATCTCCCCACGATTTGTAGGCTGGGAGCCGGAAATGCCTCTGAAAACTACAAAATGGCAAAATGGCGTGTCTCCTCAGCGGCTTCTAGCCCCCAGGGGAGGGAGCTGAAGCATTCCCCAAATACAGGTCCCAAAGTCCATAGGACACTAACCTCTTACTTTGTCCTAGGCAAGTCTATGTTGATAATTCTGGAATCTCCACAGTTCCTGGTGTTCTGGGGTTCCTCCAGCGGGCTGCTGGCCCTGCCGCCCTGGGGCTAAAACCTCGGCTCACATGGACCTGGGCTCGGCTCGGCTCCTGTGCTCTGCACGCTGCTGGCTCCCAGACCACTGCGCTGGTCCTTCCTGCAGGGTGCTGGGCTGTCCTCAGCGGGAGGTTAGCTTCTCTGTGTCGTTCTGTGGGTGCTGGGGCTCCAGAAGTTTTTCAGAGTCCTTTTTTACATAGTTTGTGGAGAATCTGGGGGCAGAGAGGCTTGGAGGAGCTGTTTCTACTCTGCCATCTTGGCTCCGCCCCCTCCTGGCTCTTTTCTGATAAATCTTTCTCCTCCTCTTCAATGGCCCTTTTCCTTAATTCTAGGACTCTCTCTCTCCTCTCCACTGCCCTCTCCCTCTTCTCTAGTTCCCTCTCCCACTGGCTGGCCTGTAAAGCCAGTGCTCCCATCAGGCACCCCCAGTCCCCCTCTACACCTGGTGGGGAGGGTGGAAGAGCAGGCGGTGCTTCTGGGCGAGGACCAGCCTGTTGGTGCCCACTCTTTTCCAGTTCTTGTTTATGCATACTCTTCAGATGCTTCCACAGAGCAGTGGTTCCAACGTTGAAGCCTGGGCCCCAGCTAACCTGATTTCCACACAGCCTACAGGTGGCATATTGACTGGCAGGAAGGCCAGAGTGGGCCAAGGGCATGTGAAAATACTCCCAGGCTTCTGTATCAGGCTCCCGGCCATGGGCTGCAGGGGCCACACATCGGAGAGTGTCAATATAAGAGCCACCTTCTTCCATTTTTTTCATCTGACTCTTCACACCTCAATCATTGCCCTAAGTCAGAATGTTTCCCCCCCCCAAATATCCATGTAAAAGATCACAGATTCAGTGAAACCAATTCCAGGAGCCTTTTCTATCAAACAACTGATTTACCATCATGCCTGGCCGCTAGCAGGCTGCTCGCTCCCTCTGGTGTGAAGTTGGCGCGACCCGGGAACACATCATAGGTTTTTTTTTTTTTTTAAAGCAATTGGGGTTAAGTAACTTGCTCAAGGTTACATGGCTAGTCATTATTTATGCGTGGGTGCTCATTTTCTGAGGCCGGATCTGATCTCAGGTCATCCCAACTCCGAGGCCCGAGCTCTTACTCACTGCGCCACCTAGCCGCCCCTTTAGGGCAACTGGGGTTAAGTAACTTGCCCAAGGTTACACTGCTAGGTTTTTGTTTGTGCGGATTAAGTGTCGGAGGCCGGCTCCGAACTCAGGTCCTTCTGACTCCAGGGCCGCTCTATTCACTGCGCCACCTAGCCGCCCCTCACATCATAGGTTTTTAATAAATCTTTGCTGATGGCTTTATTAAAGTTAGAATCATGTATTAGACAGATAATATTCTAAGGAAAATAAAAGGGTAATTAAATTATGAATGCCAAAGATGTTTAGAGTTATAAAATTTTAAAAGTTAAGACACCTAGTATGCTCTACTTGCAAACCTTAAAGTTCTATATAAATGCTAACTACTTACTAGTGTTATTGATGTTGTTGCCAAAAGGTCTAGAAAAAGGCCCCAAGAAGAACAGGTAGACCTCTTAGAGAGGATGTATAGAAAGATGCAGAAATGACAAATATAGGATAAGATGTACAAGGATTGTAATTTATACAACTGGAATTAGTACTTAAGCTGATAACATCCATTGAAGTATAGTCCCCTAATGCAGCTCCACCTTGTTTAATGAACTTCATTTTTATGATTCCCCATCATGTATAACTGTTGCACATGTTTTCCCAAGAAGGGTGTCCACCTAACAAGCTGGAGACCTCTGAAATTCTTTCCAACGCTGTAAGCAAACTATGGGTGGGTGAGTGGGAGTATGATGTACAAAGACTGGAAATCGGTAGGAGGAAGCCAAATTGTAAAGTGTTTGAATGTCAAAGAATGATTTTATATTTGATCCTGGAGGTGATAGGATGCCACAGGAGTTTATGAATGGGAGATGGGAGTAACATGATCAGACCCATGCTTTAAGAAGACCAATCTCATAGCTAAATATAGTATAGACTGGAGTGGTGAGATACTTGAGGCAAGGAGACCAACTGCTAGACTACTTCAATAGTATAAATATGAGGTGATGAGGGCCTGTACTGGGGTGACAGTAGCATCTAGGGTGGGGAGGAGGAGGGAAGGAGAAAGAGGTTTAAGTATGGGAGATGTTAGGAAGGCAAAATTAACCATGGTGAGATAGAAAGAGAAGAGCTGAGAATCACAGGTTTCAAGTCTGGGTGACTAGAAAGATGGTTTGGCTTCAAAAGGAACAGGGAAGGAAATTCAGGAGGGAAGAGAGTTGGAGCTACCATTTTAATAGGGGCCACAGCACATTGTGAAGGTCAAATGTAATCCCATGGTCCTTGAGGCACAATAGCAGAACAGAGAGTAACACTTCTTTAATATCATTTCCACTGAAAAAAATCCCATTAGTCTCTGTTGTTGAACCATTGGACAGTGCCAAGGACTCTGGTGACAAGAGCTTTTCCTAGGTCTTCAGTATATGTGGCTAAAGCACTGGCAGCAACAGTTCCTAGGCTACATAGCTACAGGGAAAGTTTCCCCAGATGACAGCAGCAGACACTGGGGAAACAGCACTGCTATTCCCAAGGGCCTAGGGCATAGGGTTATTAGTTGCCTCATACAGAGGACAAGAGAAAAAGGTAGTCAAGGTGGTAATCATGGTTCACCTTGCCTGTCACATGCTGCCTCCCATCTTCCCTGGTGCTTCAAGAAGAAGATCAAATTGCAAACTCTCTTGCAATAAAGCATCTTCCATCTCAGTTCAATAGCGAGATGGCAGAGCAAGAACCATTTTTGCTTTTCTATTTGTATCCTCTTATCCTTCATATCCACTTATGATGTTGCTTGGCATATGGAAAGTACTTAATATATGTTTTTCATTCACTCATATAAAGAAATGGAGACTCCAAAATCACTAGATTTCACAATGCTTCCAATTTTATATTTAGAAATCTACTGCACCTATAAATTTTGTATAAAATATATTCTTTCAAAATTAATTTAAATGATGTTACAAAAGCAGAAAACATCATTTTCTTGTCTGTTTATCCCAGGTATATATTCTATTAAAATGTGAAGGAAGGAGGAGGAGCCAAGATGGCAGAGTAAAAGCAGTAACTTGTCCAAGCTGCTCCTCCAACCATCTCCAATACCTGTAAAATATGACTCTAAACAAATTTTAGAGCTAAAGAATCCACAAAGTGATAGAGAAACAAATCTCCCGCTGAAGGGAGCCTGACAGGCAGAGAGGAAGGGTCTATAGCACCAGGCTGGGAGCCCAGCTCAGTGCCATATGATCGGCACGGGCCAGCCCCAACCAGCAGCACAGACCAGTTAGAGCAGACTTCAGGAGAGTGAACCACCAGTTTCCAGACTTCTCAACCCATAAAGACCAAAGAGAAAAGTAAAAGGTCAGTGTGGAGCTCTGTTGGAACTGTGTGATTGAAGAGCATGGTCCAGCCCCTGCTCCCCTAGACAAGAGGTGTAGGAGATGTGGTAGCTGCAGCTGCTGCTGCGTGGCTGCCTCCAGATCATAGATGGACCAAGAGACCATTCAGAGAGTGATCACTCCTGCTTTGACCTGTCTGGATCTGGGTCGCAGTCTTGGGGGGTGGTCCTGGGGTGTGTGGGCAGTGTGCCAGAGCTTGGGGTGTCTGTAGAGAGTACAACTTCCTCATAGCTCTGACAACATTTGTGAAAACTCCAGGAATTTGGGACACAGCTCTCTCTCTACTCTGGAAGCAGAATTCTACTGTGCTCAAAAGAGCTCAAAAGTCAATTGACTGGCAAGATGAGCAAGCAGAGGAAGCTCAATCAGACCATAGAATCCTTTTTGGGGGACAAAAAGGATCAAAACATGGAGCCAGAAGAAGTCAACAAAGTCAAAACTCCTGCAACAAAAGCTTCCAAGAAAAATATGAACTGGTCACAGGCCATGGAGGAGCTCAAGAAGGATTCTGAAAACCAAGTAAGAGAAGTGGAGGAAAAATTGGAAAGAGAAATGAGAATGATGCAAGAAAATCATGAAAAGCGAGTCAACAGCCTGCTAAAGGAGACCCAAAAACATACTGAAGAAAATAACACCTTAAAAAACAGACTAACTCAAATGGCAAAAAGAGGCCCAAAAAGCCAATGAGGAGAAGAATGCCTTAAAAAGTCAAACTGGCCAGATGGAAAAGGGATTTCAAAAACTCACTGAAGAGAATAATTCCTTCAGAATTTGATTGAAGCAAATGGAAGCTAATGACTTTATGAGAAATCAAGATACTATAAAACAGATCCAAACAAATGAAAAAATAGAAAGCAATGTGAAATATCTCACTGGAAAAACCACTGACATGGAAAAATAGAACCAGGAGAGATAATGTAAAAATTGTTAGAATGCATCCTTCAAGAAATTCTCAAGGAAAATTGCCCTGATATTCTAGAACCTGAGGGCAAAATAGAAATTGAAAGACTTCATCAATTGCCTCTTGAAAAAGATCCCAAAAAGGAAACTCCTAGGAATATTATAGCCAAATTCCAGAGTTCCCAGGTCAAGGAGAAAATATTGTAAACTATCAGGAAGAAACAATTTGAGTACTGTGGAAACACAATCAGGATAACACAAGATCTAGCAGCTTCTACATTAAGGGATCAAAAGGCTAGGAATAGGATATTCCAGAGGTCAAAGGAGCTAGGACTAAAATAAAGAATCACCTACCCAGCAAAACTGAGTATAATGGTTCTGGGGAAAATATGGTCATTCAATGAAATAGAGGACTTTTAAGTATTATTGATGAAAAAAACAACAACAGAGCTGAAAAGAAAACTCAACTTTCAAATACAAGAAACAAGAGAAGCATGAGAAAGTAAACAGGAAAAAAAATCATAAGGAACTCATTAAAGTTGAACTATTTACATTCCTATAAGTAAAAATGATAATTCTAACTCATGAGACTTTTCTCAATATGAAGACAGTTGAAGGGAATACATATATGTGTGTGTATATATATGTATACATATATGTATGTATAGGAGGGAATATGTGTGTATAAATACATATGTGAATGTGTTTATATGTATATACATGTATACATAGAGGGCACAGGATCAGTTGAATAGGAAGGGATGATAACTAAAAAATAAAATTAAGAAGTGAGAGAGGAATATAATGAGAAAAGGAGAATGGGAGAAACAGTAAATTATCTCATATAAAAGAGGCAAGAGGAAACTTACAATGGAGGGGAAGAGCAAGAAGGTGAAAGCGAATGGGTCAACCTTACTCTCATTGAATTGGCTTAAGAAGGGAATAACATACACACTCAATTGGGTATCTTACTGTACAGGAAAGGAGGGGGGAAGGGGATAAAAGGGGGATGATAGAAGGGAGGGCAGACTGGGGAGAGGGTAGTTAGAAGCACACACTTTTGAAAAGGGACAGAGTCAAAGTAGAAAATAGAGTAAGTGGGGGATGGGATAGGATGGAGGGAAATACAGTCTTTCACAATATAACTACTATGGAAACATTCTGAATAACTACACATGTACAACCTATATTGAATTGCTTATCTTTCCAGTGGGAGTGGGTGAGGAAGGAAGAAGGGAAAGAATCTGGAACTCAAAGTTTTAAAAACAAATGTTAAAAAATTGTTTTTTACAATGCAACTGAGAAATAAGATATACAGGCACTAGGGTATAGAAATCCATCTTGCCCTACTAGAAAGTTAGAGTGGGGAGGGAGGAAGATATAAAAGAGAGCAGATTGGGGGAAAGGGGTATTCAGTAGGCTTGCTATCTTGGGGTGGGCGGGTAGGAAAAAGACAGGGAAAAAAATCTGTAACTAAAAATCCTGTAGAAATGAATGTTGAAAAGTAAAAATAAATAGTAAAATAAAATAAAATAAAATGTGAAGGAAAATGAACTTCAGTTCTACTTCCTAAAAATAACTATTTCAAAAAAAGAGATAGAAAGAAAAAAGGATAAAATTCAAATGACATGAAATCAGGATTCTTGCATTATCCAACCCATGGTATAGGTAGCTGGTATAGTAGATGGAGGGTCAGGTTCAGAGTCAGAAAAACTTGAGTTCAAATCCTGCTTCAGACACTTAATGTGATCCTGGGTAAGTAATTGAATTTATGTCTATCTCCATTTCCTCAACCATAGCATGGAAATTATAATAACACATCTCACAGAGTTGTTGTGAAGGTCAAATGGGATAACATTTGTAAAGCTCTTTGTAAAGTCACTGGCACACAGTAGGTGCTTAAATGCTTGTTCCTTCTCCCTTTTCCCCACATGGCATAGTAAATCCAGAGAAAATTAATTCACGTTTTTGGTATTTCATTTACTAGTTGTGTAGTGTTGGGCAAGTCACAAATAATCTGAGACCAGATAGTAATAGTACTTATGCGGATCAACATAGTTTTATGACAAAACTATTTTTAGCTGATTGGTAGCAACAAAGAATTATATTGTTATGCATATCTGTCTTAAAGATGCCATGGACAAGTAATAAAAACTTGTCAAGTTACAATTTCCAATACTTTATTTTTAAACTTTATTTATTTTTAGTTTATGAAATAAAACAAGCATTTCCATAACATAATAGAATAAAAAATGAATGCCCATGAAACTGCAAACCTACTGTGTACAATCTGCTATTCCTTTTAATTATATGTTATGCAAATTTCCTTTTTCCCTTTTTTCTTCCCCTCCTCACTATCCAAAGATGACTACTATTAAACACAAATACGTATATGTAGATTGCTATACGTACTTTTATTTATCAGTTCTTTTTCTGGATACAGATAGTGTTTTCTTTCATAGGTCCTTTGTAATTAATTGGGTATTTACAGCAGTCAAAAAGACCTAGTTGATGAAAATTGTTCTTAAAACACTAATTCTATTACTATATACAATGATCTCTTGGTTCTGCTCATGTTAATGTGCCAATACATATGTCATAACTCTGATGCTAAAACCCAAGTAAACTTTACTTTCCAGGGGTTTATAGCTAAAACTCCTTGAAAAAGTTATCCACTTGCAATAAGCGTCTGTATTTTCTCTCTTCTCACTCTCTTCATAATCCCTTATAAACTGGCTTCATTCCACTGAAAATTTGCTCTAGATGTCAAATCTAATGGACTTTTCTCAATCCTCATTCTAAACCTTTCTGTAGCCTCTGATATTGTTTATCACTCTCTCCTACCTGATACTGTCTTCTCTGCATTTTTAGGACACCACTTTCTCCTGGTTCTCTTGTGATACCTCCTTCTCTGTCTCCTTTGCTGGATCCTGCTCCAGATCATGCCTCCTAACTGTAAAGTGTCCCTCAGAGTTCTGTTGCTCTACCCTTCTATCCACTGGGGACAGGTCCTCATTATTTCATGCCTTGATTACTACAATAGCCTGTTAGTGTGTCTGCCTGCCTCAAGCCACTCCCCATTCAAATTCATCCTCCATTCAGCCACCAAAGTGATTTCCTAAAGGGTAATTCTGATAGTACCACATCTCCCCCATTCAATAAACTACAGAGACTTGCTATTGCTTCCAGGAACAAATACAAAATGCTGTATGGCAATCAAAGCCCTTCATCTGAAACCTTGCCCCTCCTAACTTTCTGGTCTTCTTACACTTTACTTCCAGACACAAACACTTTAATCCAGTGACACTGGCCTTCTGGCTATTCCACTAATAAAAGATTCTATCTCTTGGCTCTAAAGCATTTTCTCTAGCTGTCCATCATGCTTGCAATGCTCTCCCTTCCCTGTTCCAACTACTGAACTTCCAGGTATCCTTTAAGTCCCAACTAAAATTCCACCTTCTGTAGCAACCCTTTCCTAACTCCCCTTAAGTCGAATGCCTTTTCTCTGTTGATTATTTTCTACGTATCCTGTATAGAGCTTGTTTTGCTTATATTTGTTTGCATGTTGCTCCCCCATTAGATCATAAACTCCTAAGGGTATCTTTTGATTGTGTGTGTGTGTGTGTGTGTGTGTATGTATGTATGTATGTAGCTCCAGTATTTAGCACAATGCCTGCCACATAGTAGGCAATTAATAAATGTTTACTGATTGATTTCATCTTATCTTGATCTTACAAATTATCTCTTTTGCATCCTCCCCCCTCAAGCACTTTTAGAATATTAAAGGTACACAAAGGAGTAATACTTTCCACTCAGTGATTAGAATGTTATAAATTCTAAATGACATGTAATTTCATGTTTTCCAGGACTGTATCCATAAGCACTAGGAGCCATAAGATATATTTTATTCATAACTAACTGAAAATAAAAATTTTTTGGAATCTTAAAACTGATTATTTAATGCCAATTTTATTTTCATTAGCTTGCTGCCAAGTAATCTAAAGGGTAAAAAAGCACTGTCAATATTTACAGTCGAGGGGTGGATAGGTGGTGCAGTGAGTAAGAGGGCTGGCCCCAGAGTCGGGAGGACCCAGGATCTCTTCCAGCCTCAGACTTAGCACCCACACAGAAATGACTGGCCATGTAACCTTGAGTAAGTTACTTAACCCCAACTGCTTTAATTAAAAAAAAAAATTTACAGTCCAAGATGTTACTTAAAAGTATGACCTTGAAATATAAAAGTGTCATGAAATTAAATATAAAATATAAGAGCTCCATGATATATATATTTTTTCCTTTTCAAAGCAATAACAAGCATTTATTTCCTGCTTGCTATGTGCCAGGTATTGTGCTAAACCCTTGGGATCACATTTACATATTATTAGTAATAGCAGTGACTGTTAGAAAATTCAAAATGTTTTTAAATTTACAGTTTTTCCAGAAAATATATTTTGAAGCCTAGCCTTGATGTGATCTTTCTAATTTTAAGTTCTCGTCATGAAAATGTATTTTAGAATTATAGTAAATGAATCTAATGGAATATTATTGTGCTGTAAGAAATTATGAGCAGGAAGACTTAAAAAAAATCTGGAAAGACTTATATGAACTGATGCTGAATGAGGGGGTAAGAACCGGCAGAACATTGTACACAGTTACAGCCACATCGTGTGATAACTAACTTTGAAAGACTTGGAAGACAACTCCAAAAGGCTCATGATGGAAAATGTTACCCACATTCAGGGAAAGAATTATGGAGTCTGAACGTAGATCAAAGAATACTATTTATTCTCTCTTTTTTGTTTTGTTTCTTCTTTCTCATGGTTCATTGCATTGTTATAATTCTTCTTTACAACATGACTAAGGTAAAAATGTGTTAAATATTAATGTATATGTAGAGGCTGTATAGTAGATTGCATGCCATCTTGGGGGGAGGGGAGGGAAAGGGAAAGGGAGAAAAACCTAAAACTCCAAAGCTGAATGTTGTAAACGAGAAATAAACTATTTTTTTTAAGAAAAAGGAAAAAAAAACATAGTAAAGAAAGTCATGAAATAGCAGTGAGGCCTTGGCTAAGAAATAACCAGAAATCTAGTGCTAACATATAGCAGTGGGTATAGAGATAATTTAGTGACAGCAAAGTGTCCTAGGATCTCTTTTGTCCCCACTAATGGCTGAACTAAGCATTAGCCCCATGAGGACAAGTACCATCGAGCTGCTTTTTCTTTTTTTGTATCCCCAATGCTTGACACACAGTAAGCCCTAAATCAATGGTTTCTTTTATTCATTTCATTTATATAAGACCAGCCTCCAACCAAGATACTAAAAAAACAGCACCTTGACAAGCAGCCACCCATCTTTTGCTTAAAGAGTTGCAATAGGAGGAGATTACTACCTATTGAGGAAATCCATGCACTTCTGAATAGATCTCATTATTAGGAAATTTTTCCTTTTATCAAGTTTAATCCTGATTCTTTACATCTTCAAACCACTGCTTCTAATTCTATCCAGAGAGTCTAGCATAGCTCCTTTGAGATAGCTATTTCTTCTTTCTTCCATATTAAACATTCACAAATTTGTCATATGATATGATCTTAAAAATATTCAATGTGCAGATTTCTCTCTAGTTAATCAGTGTCCTTCCTAAATTGTGGCACCTAGAAGCAAACATAAACTCAGAATGTTAATGAATGAATGAGTGAAAAAGTATTTATGAAGCACTTACTATGTGCAAAACACTGTACTAATAAGAGGGATACAAATAGAAAAGTAGAAAAAACCCTGCTCTCAAGGAGTTCATACTCTTAACAGGGAAAACACACATATGGGAGCTACAAGTCATGTAGAAAAGTCCCAAGGTCTTTGGGGTGCAGCACCAAAGCAGTGATGCAATCACATCTATTTATGATAACTGAACCACTTGATAGGTCAAGGATTTCAACAGTAAGAATTTTTTTCTTTCTGAGTCTTCAATAGCTGTGACTGCTACTCAAACAGGCAGCTGTAGGTTATACCTCAGCAAACACTGCTTCCTTGTGGCTAATAAGGAAATAGCACTGCTCATTGTCGGGGTGCTGCTATCCCTGGGCTATGTGTCCATCAGGGTCCTCAGACCTGTTCTAGACAGTGACAGAGGTGATAGCAATGGTTGGACTCTCCTGATGTAAAGCCTCCTTTCTCTCCCTTAAGATGCCCTGCTGCTTCAGCTAGGCTGATGTTCTGACTGGGCCTGACTGTACACAGGCCCTGGTAATTTAGGGGTGATAAAAGACACACGTCATTCAACAGTTAACAAAAGGAAATTTACTTGCTTGTATCATTAGGAAATTCAACAAGGATAGACAATGAGAACACCTTAAGTTGATTTAGCTGAGCAAAGTTTTTTTTGCATCATATTCCTCCAGCCCAGCATCCTGGAGCCTCTAGGAGCTGTTTTTATATTTAAGCAATAAAAAGTGATATCAATAATCTATTTTAAGTCCCTGATCTAAACAAGTCTAGAGGAATACCTTGATACAGTTTATGGAAAAACTAGCCTAACTTTCATGGGGGAAGAGTTAGGGTATTACTCCTACCACAACTACCTTATATGCTCCTAAACAGCAGCTAGTTGGTGACTGGTAGACAGGGCTGGCCCCCAGAAGGGATTGGGTCAAAAGAGAATAAAGAATGTGGGGGGCGGGGGGCGGCGGCAGGATAGAATGGAAGGAAATATAGTCTTTCAAAACATGACTATTATGTTAATGTTTTGCATAACTATACACATATAACCTATATTGAATTTCTTGCCTTCTCAATAAGGGTGGGTGGGGAGGAAAGAGGGGAAAGAATACTTTACATGCAACTGGGAAATAAGATATACAGGTAATCAGGGTACAGAAATCTATTTTGTCCTACAAGAAAATAAGGGGGAAGTGCTTGGGGGCAGGGCATGATAGAAAGGAAGGCAGACTAGGGGAAGGGGTAGTCAGAATGCATGCCATCGTTGTGGGGGGGGGGAATGAAGAGAAAACTCAAAATCTTGTGGAAATAAATACTGAAAACTAAAAATAAATTAATTTTTAAAAACTCTAGATATAAAGATGTGAATTTAAAAAATATTTTAAAAAATAACAACTGCATAGCCACAAGATTTTAACATTTTTCCTATTGCCTTTCTACTTAATAAATTTGGTTCTAGGGAAAATTTAGGTGATGTAAAAAGATAGAAATAAAAATTCATTTAAAAAGAAAAATCTAAACAGTCAATATTGGAAAGGCTGCAAAAAGACATGCATTAATATACTATGATCACTGTGAAGTAATCTAACCATTCTGAAAATAAGTATGAAATCATGCTAAAAACCAAAAACTGACTAATAATGTGACAAAAAGATAACGTTGGTAGGAATATATTCCAGCCAAGGGACTTAAAGAAAGAAAAAAGAGGCTAAACTATCAGAAAATATTCATAGCAGCACTTGTTGTGGTAGCCAAAAACCAGAATTAAATAGTTGCTCATTGATTGGGGCATATGGAGTATAGTACATGAATGTAACAGAACACCGTGAATGTTAAGAATTCAGAGAAGCATAGCAATACTTTACAAATTGATGCAGAACACAGAAGAGAAGAACCAGGATGATGCCACAGAATGATGCTTATTTACTGTAAAAACTAAATCCTGTCCTGCCATACAGCCACATGCATGACCAAGTGTCATTTCCTACAGAGGCTGGAGTTGCTACTAGGGATCAGTCTTATGTAGTAAACTATTACATTTCTTCCCTTTATTAACTTTTTTTGAGCTTCAGTCTTGTAGACTCAGCTGAGTGAAGTATTTATAACAATGAACACCAACTCCCTTCTAGTAGAGAAATTCCAACAGGGAATGTCTTCTATGCTTAATCCCTTATACAGTAAACCTTAGTTTTTACAAGTAACCTAGTTTACCCGTGCTTCACTGGACTAGGAAAATTTTTTCACAAAATTTGTCTTGCAGGACAAACCAGAATTCACAGTATGGACATCATGTTTGCTTCACCACTGGCTAGAAGCTGCTGCTCTTTCAGGGGAGATGTCACCATGGGCATGAGGCAGAGTGGGGAAAGGCTCTCACTCTTTGGCTTGAGCCAACTGGCGATCCTCAGCTGGCCCCTGCCCCAAATGGTATTGTGCCTCGCCCAACAGCTCCCCCAGCTCCTGAGGGCCCTGGGAGAGGCACTGAGCCATCCTGAAGGTAGCTCAGGATTGTCCCAAAATGATGGCCACGCTTATCAATCAGCACTCAGCCTTCTGAGTCTGTGAGCACCTCCATGTGGCCAGCGAACATAGCTTTGAGTATGGTGTTCTGCTTGGTCAGGGTCTGCAGCATGGTGTAGTGGAGCAAGTGCCCTCACCCCTACTCCTTTCAGCTTCACGTACTTAGACACAGTGGCTGGAGATGGTGGGCGGCTGCCCCATCTACACCTACGGTCTCGAGGGTGGGAAGTGTAGGCAGCAATGACTGACTCCAGTCTTATCTACAACCTCTGACCTGGTCCTCAGACCCTGACCCTCTCCTCAAGTCCTTCAATGCCCTAGCCCATCTCTCCCCCTCCACCTTCTCCTCCTCATCTCCCTCATGCCAGTCACGGCTCTTCTCAAAGGTAAAGTGCAGGTTAATTTGTTTTATTTTTGGTTTATATTCTGTACTAATCATTGCTGTTGTATTTCAGGTGCATTAGGGACAAAAAACTTATTTAAAATTATTAATAATTATTTTTATAGGAATGTTTTTTGGGGATGTGGTACCTGTCATCCAACTTTACATTATTTCCTATGGGAAAATTCACTTTACAGTGCAAATAAATTGCATGATAAACAGAATCTCAGAACGAACTAATCTTGGATTTGTTATTTGTTGTTCAGTGATGTCCAATTCTTTGTGATCCCATGGGGCAAAGCACACCAGGCATTTCTATCTTCCACTCTATCTCAAAGTTTGTCCAAGTTTATGTTTGCTGTTTCCATGACACTATTTATCCATCTCATCCTCTGATGTCCCCTTTTCCTTTTGCCTTCAATCTTTCCCAACATCGGGATCTTTTCCAATGTGTCCTCTATGTAAACAAAGAATTTAAGCTTCAGCTTCAGTTTCTCACCTTCCAGTGAATAGGCTGTATTAATTTAACTATTGACTGATTTGATCTCTTTGGTGTCCAAAAGACTCTCAAAAGTTTTCTCTAGCACCACAATTTGAAAGTATTAATTGTGTGATGCTTAGCTTTCCTTATAGTCCAACTCTTATGGTCATAAATTGCTACTGGAAAAACCATAGCGACTACACGGACCTTTGTCAGCAAGGTGATGTCTCTGTTTTTTAATATGCTGTCCAGATTTGCCATAGCTTTCTTTCTAAGGAACAAGCGTCTTTTAATTTCACATGACTGTAGTCACCATCTACAGGAATCTTTTGAACCCAATAAAATCTGACACTGCCCTTAGCACCTTTATTTGACATGAATATTTCCCCAAAAGGACAGTTTTCCTTAAATGTGCTGATGGATAAGCTTTGCAATTTCATGCAGCTGAGATTTTCTCTTCTCTTTTTGTGACTGCCTCTATCTTTTGCTTAGTTAAGAGTTCTCCCCTTAATCCTGGAAATATAAATGTTGGCATGGCAAAAGGAAGTTCTCATATGTAGAGACTCAGGAATGGCTAAATAAGATTTAGTTCATAAATGTTATTGTTCATAAATGTTACATATTAAAAAAACAATGAATGTGAAAGAGAAAAGAATGGAAAAATTTATATACTGATGCAAAGTGAAGGAAGCAGAAAAAGGAAAACAATTACGTGTTGACTAAAATAATATAAAAGGAAAGAATCACCAAAAACGAAAACACCAAACACCTGGATGTTGTGTAATAAATAATAAGGTCCAAAATTGGTCCTGTACTTAGTAAAGATGAGAATGCCTCATCCATTCTTTTGAGAAAGTAATAGGAGTCTATGGATGTAGCACTGGATATAGTCTCAAATTTGCTGGGTCAGTTAGTTTTGCAGTGCCTTTTTTTTTTATTCTTTGTTATAATGGATGGCTCTCTGGGTATGGGAAGGGAAAGGAACATACTGGGAAATGAAGTAAACACAAAATACAAAAGATACTTTAAAAAACCCTTTTTTTCTTAAAAAATAAATACAGATGTCAATTCATTTGAATATGCAACTCTCAATCAGGAAATTACCAATGCTAGAGGTACAGAATTAAGTAGCCTGGAGCACTAGGTTACAATATCCTGGGTCACACAATCAATCTGTATGTGTCAGAGCCAGAACTTTAACCTGGGTCTTCCTACATCTGAGAATGGCTCTCTACTATGCTACACTGCCATTAAAAAAAAAAAAATTAAAAAAAAACTCCTTTCCCTAGCCATAGCTGTAAAAGTTAGACACCTGAAATTGCTGTCTTCTGATTTTTTTATGGGGTGACTTCTAACATTCAAGTCTCATACAATAAGATACTGTAGTTACCATTCTTTCTAAAGTGCTGTTCTAGCTCTCCAAAAAAACTTTTTAAAATGTTATATTATTCAATTTTATCAGGTATAAATACAAAAGGTAAACACAAAGAAAAAACAGACATTACCTAAAATCCCACAGAGGCAGAAAACTTATTTCAACCCCTAGCTTAACAGGAAGGAATTAATAATAAAAAAAAAATACTGAAATATACTCATAGAAAAGTGCCAGGAATACATTCCAAAGGAAAAAATGACTTTAATTCATAAAATGAATGCATCAAGTATAGCCAAAAAGATATATCTGATTTACTTTAATCTAAGCCAAAACACAAGATTCCATTCTCTCCAAATGAACATTTTTTTAAAAAAATTACACAGGTAGAGAGATGAGGAGGAAGAAGATATGTGTGTATCTATGTGTATGTACACACATATTTTATGTATGTATGTACATATATATTAGGGACTGGATCTGTATGGGTCTTCATATAAACATATACATGCACACATACATACAGGTGTTCCTATTTTACTTGGTTTGTAAGAAATTTCAATTATGTTATATTAAAAGTATTGTGAAATTTTAAAACATATCACTGAAGCAAAAGAGATTGTTCTGCACCCTATGGTCTTTACCAAAAGTGGTGAAGAGCATTTTATTTTCTTGTACCCCATATGTATAGGCATGTATACATATATACATATATAAAAATTTAGATAACCCAGAGAAACAGATGCCTTAGGTCTCTTCCCTAGCAATTTAGTGCAGAGCATGAGACACTAGAGATCACTCTAAGACATTCTCCCAAAGGACACTATAAATATTCACTGTTGAGCTACTCAGAAGTCTGAGGATACTGTGCCTCTCCTGGGAACCCAAGCACTAGCAGAATTGTTTTGAGGGCATGTAGGCTCAGCCTTGTAGATGAGTCACTGAACTATTGTTAAAATGACCTCTTTAGTCCAAACTGAGGACAAATTTGCAAAGTAAAATAATCTGGATAAAATGGAATCCCCACTAAATGGGGGTGCAGGCCAAGAGAATGCCATTCAGCACTTTATGTTGTTCAGACCATAGGAAGCAGAACAATCTCCTTGGCTAAATTTGTATGTTTTAGAGCTCCACATCTTTAACCCAGCACAACTAAAATTTCTCATATACCAAGTAGAAAGAATAAGAAATAAAACAGCTCCTAAAATTTACCTCTTTTCAAACATATTATGCAGGTATATCCATCTAGGTATAATTTACAAAATGATCCACTTCCAGTGTGACAGAAATAATGCTATCAGTGGTAAAGGTCCCAGGTTAGCTCACAAAAGACTATTTAAACCCATGGTATAGCTGAAACACTGTATAACTGAAGTAAAAAAAAAAAAAATATATATATATATATGGGGGGGGTACACGTATATGTATATATGTGTATACACACAATATAATGTAATTCTGATATAATAGTACAAAAAATTGGAAACAGTTGGGAGTTTTTTGTTAAATGCTGGTACTGAGGAAAAGTAGGTTTCTTTAAAAAAAAAAAAAGAGGGTAGTAATTGACATTTATTTTGCCTATTGCTCTACACAAAGTTCCCCTCAAAATGGCATGGAAGTGACCCTGAGTTCACAGGCCAAGCTAGCAGAACACAAACTTTGGCTAGTTCTACCAAGCTAGAAATAATTTGAGTAAAAACCTAGCACAGACCCTGTCTATTTTTCTGATGTTTAGGCTAAGCTAAGTGTGGAAAGGCTCATCATCAAGAGACTGGCATGCTGAATTCACTGGCCAAAGCAACTGTCAAACAAAACAAAACAAAATAAACACACTCCAGTCGTGTGAGGCCTGCTTAAACTCGCTGTGACACTAGTAGTAGCAGAATAGCAAAAAGGGAAAAGAAGATGCTAAGAATCCACATGACTTTTAGACAATCTATAATTATAACCTAACTGTTGCTAAGCTTGAGACGGAAGGAAGTGAATCATATTCAATCCTTATACTGTTACTATAAAAGAAATTAGAAGACAAAAGATGTATTCCATTTATAAATGGAAGAATGGCTTATAAGTTTTCTTTATAGTAAGGTTCTCTCTGTCGTAATATGATCTCTATGTACAGTAAGGTCCTCAATGATGGCAACTGGATTGGAAAAGATCTCTTCATGTCCTAATCCTAAAGAAAGGAGGTAAATACCAAGGAATGTTCAAAATGAGTTCATTTATTACACCAACAAGGTTCTGTTTAATATTCTGCAAGCTAGGCTTCAACAATGTATGGACTGAGAATTACCAGACGAGCAGGATGATTTTCAAAAAGAGGCAGAGGAGCAAGAGACCAAATTGTCAACATTGGCTGGATTATGGAGAAAGCAAAGAAGTTCCAGAAAACCATCTCCCTCTGATCAATGACTATGTTAACGTCTTTGATTATGTAGATCACAACACAATGTGCTAAATCCTCAAAGAGATGGGAATACCAGATCATCTTACTTGTCCCCTGAGGAATCTCTATGCAGGCCTAGAAGCAACAGTTAAACCAAACATGGAACAAAATTATTGGTTGAAGACTGGAAAAGGAGTATAGCAAGGCTATATATTGCCACCTTACTTATTTAAGTGATATGTAGTGTACATCATGCAAAATGCCAGGCTGGATGAACAAAAAGGCAGAATTAAAGTTACTGAGAGAAATGCCAACAATTTTGGATATGCAGATGATACCATTCTGAAGGCAAAAAGTGAAGAGGAATTAAGAAGCCTCTTGGTAAGAGTGACAGAAGAGAGTGTAGAAGCTAACTTAAAGAGTAACATCAAACAAGCTAAGATCTTGGTAACAGGCCCCATCATTTTCTGACAGAGAAGGGGAGAAGAAATAGAAGCAGTTTCAGATCTTATATTCTTGGGTTCAGAAGATCCCTGCAGATGGCATCTATAGCCATGAAATTAAGAGATACTTGCTCCTTGGAAAGAAAGCTATGGCAAATCTGGACACTATACTAAAAAACGGAGACACCAACTAGCTGACAAAGGTCTACGTAGTCAGAGTTACGGTTTTTCTAGTAGCAATGTGTGGCCACGAGAGTTAGACTATAAGGAAAGCGAAGCACCACACAAATGACACTTTCAAACTGTGGCGCTAGAAAAAACTTTTGAGGGTCTTTTGGACAGCAAAGAGATCAAATCAGTCGATACTTAAAGAAATTAATTCAGCCTATTCACTGGAAGGTCAAAGACTGAAGCTAAAGTTTAAATACTTTGGCCACATAATGAGAAGATGAACTCAGTGGAAAAGCCCCCGATACTGGAAAAGATTGAGGGGAAAAAGGTAAAAAAGGATGGCAGACGATGAGACAGGTAGACAGTGTCATAGAGACAACAAAGCAATTTGGACAGACTTTGAGAGAGGGTGGGGCACAGACGTGCCTGGTGTACTCCGATCTATTAGATCATGAAGAATTGAACATGACTGAACAACAAACAACCACAAAGGCTCTCTATAAATAAAAGAGTTGTCATTGTTAGTTTTATTTTGTATCCAGAGACAGCCAAAAAAACCCAAAACACATCATTTCAAACCGCACAGATCTCACAAGCACTGGTCAGAAGACCAACCTAACTAAGTTCATTTCTGTACATACAGTGCTTCACATTCACTTTGAAATACCCACCAATTAGCAAGTGGGCTGTAGGACCGAAGCTCAAAAGAGAGATGTGGCATAACATATGGATCTCTGAGTCAATGGCATAGAAATTATAATTGAACCAATGAGAACTCACGAGGTCACCATAACAGTACACAGAGAGATGAGGGTGACAGGACAGTCTTGGGGAACACTCACAGTTAAGAAGTGTGAAATAGATGATGATCTGACAAAGGAGAATAAGTAAAAGTCAGAGAGGTAGAAGAAGAATGAGAGAAAGCACTGTCACAAAAATTCAGAAAGGAGAGATTATCTAGGAGGAAAGGGTGAACAACAGTGTAAAATGTACAAGATTGACTGAGGGAATGAATACTGAGAAAAGACTATCAGATCTGGTCATTGGTAGCTTTGGAGAGAACAGTTTCAGTTGCATGAGGAGGTTGGAAGTCAGATTGTAAAGGGTTCAGAAGTGACAAAAGGAAATAGAGGCAAAAGAAGTCACGAAAAAGGGAGAAGATATAAAGGATAACAGATTAAGGACATGATATGGATAATGAAAAGAGGTTTTTTTTGTGTATCATTTCTGTACATACAGTGCTTCACATTCATAAAAGCGGAAAGCCTTGGACATATTTAAAGGTAACAGGGAAAGAACCAATAGTTGGGAGGCAAGGGGAAGGGTGGTGTGAGGAGACAAAGGGGGAGGGGTTGTAAACTGCTACAGAGGATGCAAAGGAATAGGATCAAAAGTGCATATACAGTGGCAGGCCATAGTAAGAAGATCTTTAGAGTCTAGGAGAAAGAATGTTCTGAGATGAACCACTGACCATGTGATGAGATTTGCAGTTTCATACATAATAATTTTTCCATTATTCATATATGTAAATGTTCGCGTTCAATGTTGTCAAGTTCACAGTATCAAATCTTTTAAATGTTACTGTCTCATAAGAAATAATGAGCATAAATTCTGAGAAGGTGAAATATGAAGAACAGGAATACCGTGCATAAAGACTGAACAATGTCGACAGAATAATAAAACCAAACAGAACACTGCATAATTGTAATAACTCTGCCTGGTCCTCAAGAATGACTGAGAAATGCAGCTCTTTTCATTTATGGCAAAGATGAAGGACATTTGGTGTGGTATATATTGCATATGTAAATAACAGAGGAAACCCCACAATTCTTACACACATACTGCCAGACACGGTCAATCTGTTCACTGGTTTCACCAAAAATTTTTTTCCATGTTTTTTAAAAAATTTGATTTAAAGATAGATTTTCAACTGAGAAGAAAATATGTGGGATACATTCAGAAATTAAAAAAAAAAGGAAAGTAAAAACAGGAAGCAACTTTAATTTAAAAGTACATGCAGATGTACTTCTCTTGGTTATACTTTTTAGCTATAAAATACTATTTAGCTATACTATTTAGCTGTCAAGCAATAAACATTTACTAAGCACTTACTATGTGTCAAGCACTGCACTAAGGACTAGAAATAAAAAAAGGGCAAAAACCAGTCCCTATCCTCAAGTAGTCGAATAGGAGAGATGACATACAAATGATCATAAGACAAAGCAAGCTATAATACAGGATAAAAAGTAAATAACTAATAGAGGGAAAGCACTGGAATTAGGAGGAGGTTAGAGAAGGCTTCTGACAGAAAGTGGGATTTCAGTTGGGATTTAAAGGAAGCCACGGAGATCAGTAGTCAGAGTGGAGGAGGCAGAATGTTCCACGCATGGGGGTCAGCCAGAAATAAAGGCCTGGAGCCCAGGGACGGAGTTTCTTGTTCATAGAACAGCAAGGAGGCCAGTGCCACTGTTATCAAAGAGTACATGTTGAGGACTAAGGTGTAGGAAGACTGGAAACGTATGAGGGGAGTTAGGTTCTGAAGGACTCTGAATGCTAAAGAGCATTTTGCATTTATCTTGGAGGCAATTTATCATCATCATTAGCTGCCTCTTCATCATTGTCACCATCATTGTCATTATCATCATCATCATCATCATCAAATATTTAATAAATTACAAAGGATTCACTATACACGTTCAGGGAGTTAAAAACATTTGTGCATGAAGCCAACAGCCTGAGTTGTCAAATTCTTGATTACCAATTATCTGAAACCTAAGTTTTATGTCCTGCAAGTTCTACAACTTCAAAATCCCCAGTTAAACATCTCATTTTCCTTAGCTTGATTGGGTTGTATTGAACTCTCCTGAACCATAAAGTCCAGAATATTAAAAAGGAATGTCAAATATCTGATTTTCCTTTCCACAATTATATCATCTCCTTGTATCTCTTTTCTCCTCACCTTCATCTACAAGCAGTATCACTTAAAATGGGACAGAAAACACGCCTCTAGACTCTGTTTTCTTCCTCTTCAGTTACATTGAACGCATCAACAGATATTCAGAAAGTCACTATCTTCCAAATGTTAATTTCTAAAGAATCATTTCAGTAGTAATAGCTTTCTTCTCCTTTTTCTCTACACCTCTCTCCCTATTCCCAAACCCCCAGATGAAGATACTAGTTGGCAAATGGATATTGGAGATGGAATAAAGTGAGACATCAAATAACTTACTTGAAATCCATCTCTTACCTTCTGTACTTAGCCCTGGACTTGACGTGAACTTGGCTACATCAACAATTTTTACTGCAAATTGTTGCCCAGTTTCTCTGTTGATACATCTCCGCACAACACTGAAGGGGCCCCTATAAAAAGAAAGAGATAAATCACATTTTCATGTATTGAATTTACTAAACTCATGCACTCCCTTAAGTATCTTGCTACTGTTTTATAATGTTCTAACCTAATGGACACAGCTAGAGTAATGTTATGGCAGGGGTTCTTTGGGAAGCCTCCAAATATAAATGTTTTCATAATAAATCCCAAAGAACTATTATGAAAGCAATCTTGCATCTTTTGTGCTTTATGTGAATACTACACAAATAAATATATTAACCCATAAATTCAGAATACAAACAACGAAATCTGTAGCAAAAACAATTTTTCTAAATCTTAACTTTGCAAAAACAATCTTTATACCATTTGTACACACTCTGCATAAAACATCAATATTTTCTGGGGCGGCTAGGTGGCGCAGTGAGTAGAGCGCCGGCCCTGGAGTCAGAAGGACCTGAGCTCGGACCCGGCCTCAGACACAACCCACACAAACAAACAAAAAAAAAAAACCTTGGGCAAGTTACTTAACCCCAATTGCCCTAAAGGGGCGGCTAGGTGGCGCAGTGAGTAAGAGTGCCGGCCTCGGAGTTGGGATGACCCGAGATCAAATCCGGCCTCAGAAAATGAGCACCCACACATAAATAATGACTAGCCGTGTAACCTTGAGCAAGTTACTTAACCCCAATTGCTTTAAAAAATCAATATTTTCTTAAAAAGAAATAATTAAAACCCATAATTTTGTATACAGCATAATGGGCTAAAATTCAGTGATTATGTTGAAAGTATTCCTTCCTAAAGATGATGGAGTAAAGGCAGAGACAGAGATTCATCTGAACTCTCCCGATTTCCCCTCCAAACAACTTTAAATACCCCAAAACAAATTTTGGAGTGGCAAAACCAACAAGATGGCAGGGTAAAATATTTTGCAGCTCAAGACAAATTAAAAGTTTGGCAGAGAAAATTCTGTCTCACTGTGGTGAGAGTGGAGGCCATGCCTAGGAAAGTCAGTAAGCAGGCCATGGGAGCTGCTGAATCAGCTGCAGTGGTTTCCAGAGCTCAGTCCACAGTCCAATAAATTGGTTAGACAAGTGGTCAGCAGGATGTTACAGAGGAACAGAATACAGGAACTTTTGCATTGTTAATACACTGTTCCAGGTCTCAGTCCCAGGGTAAGAAAGAGCGCTAACGCATTAGAGGGTGAAGACTTAGGAGAGCAAGGGCCCTAGTCACAGTTCCAGGGCAGCAAAGAATGCTTATGACCACTCACAGACCAGAGAAGGCCAGCAGAGCCATAACTACACCTCTCTTTAGATCATACCACCTTGGAAGAACTAAAAAGTTAAAGAACCCCCAAAACTAGCTCTGAAAGCAATTGCACATAACTTGTTCCTGGGGTGGAAGGGATGATACTTAAAAGGTGAGGTTAAGAGGTGAGAGAGTAATGTGGTGAGGGGAAATGGGGAGAGACAATGGGGTGACCTGTATTGTGTAGAGGATGTAGGAGAAGGTGGTTGCAGGGGAGAGGAAGAACAGGAAGGCAAAAAGACAAAACCTTATTCTCATTGAACTTGAACCAGGGAGAGAATGACATGCATACTAAATAGGGTGTCCTACCCTACAGGAGAGTAGGGGGAAGGGGATGAGAGGGGGGATGATGGAAGGGAGGGCAGGCTAGGGGGGAGGGAAGTTGGAAGTACCCACTTTTGAAAAGGGACAGGATCAAGGGGGGGAGTGGGCCAGGTGGAAGGTGGGATGGGAGGGAGGGAAATATAGTCAGTCTTTCACAATAGATCTACTATGGTAATGTTTTGCATAGCTACACATGTACAGCATATACTGAGTTGCTTATCTTCCTTTTAAAATCATTTAAAAAATATATAAATACTATGATTAATACTATTTTGCATATAATTGGGAGATAAGACTTGCAAGGCAATGAGGCACGGGGATTCACCTCGCCCTATTGGAAAAGTCGAAGGGGGTATGGGAGAAGAGATGGGAGAGAGCAGATTGGATGAGGGGATATCCTGTATGACTGTTATTCTGGGGTGGTGGTTAGGGGAAAAATGGTGAAAATATTGTAACTCAAAATCTGGCGGAAATGAAGGACATAAACCAGAAGTTAATAAAGCATTTGAAAAAAAAAATAAAAGCAAGCTCAAGGAATTTGGGACTAGGTTTGATCAAGGGCAGGATGTAGAGTTGTTAAGATTAAGTTCAAGTTAGTGAAACCAAAATAAATTATAGAATATATGTACTAAATTAGGAAGAAATACATATAAGATACCTAAAAAGTCTTAGTGAAGTATTAAAACTGAATTAAGACTTTTAAGTACTTTATACATATACATAGATATATACATATATAGATTACATATATAAATTATCATAAAAACCACTAATAATTATAACCTTAAATATAAATGGAATACATAACTCAATTAAAAAAAGGCAAATGAAGAAACAATTTTTAAAAAATTTCTACATTAGGTTTTACATCTTCCTAAAAACCTAAGCAATAATGTATTCAAAATAAACCTAAAAATAATCAGATTCTAAATTCTGTATAACTGACATACTTAAGCTGTTTAATAATACACAATCATTTTGAAGGCAACAAATATATGTAGGAAATACAGGAAGTTCTTCACCTTACTCAAGAAGAGATTTCCTTTAAACTTTAAAATGAAAATATGGATTTTCAGAAATCTTCCAGTCTATGGACCGTTCAGTGAAAAAAGGAAATCAATTCTTCTCAATTCTTGTCACCAGAATTATGTCTAACATAGACCTTCCCTGATGACATTCATGTTCATCTTCTCGAGGTGACAGTTTTTGACACTAACAATTAATTTGGCAAGGACAATAACTGGAAAATATTTCTTTTAATTTGCTTCGATGACCTGATCTCACAGAACTAATGAGCAGCACACTGACAGAAACAGAGTATTAAACACTTCCTCCCACATATGTGAAAATAAACAATCAACAAATGGCAAAAGCAACCCATCTTCCTTATGAGCACTGGAACCCAGCACAGGTTCATGCCCATTCTTTTTTTTTCCTTCTCATTTTAAACCTATGTCACGTGACCTACTTTGACAAATGATCAGAATTGTGACTATCTTGGCAACAGAATCCAGTTACTTAATTGTATTCATATAAAGACTCCTGGAACCCACAAATACAATCAAATATCCCTGATTTTCCACAGGTTCTCCTCCATGCCTAAAATACACTATATCCTTCTATCTCTCATGGAATGCCAAACTTCCTTTAGAGTTCATCAACTGCTACCCTTACAAAAGGTCTTTCCTAGACCCTTTTCCTTGTAATTGGTGCCTTTACTCTCTAGAACCTAAATTATTTTCTGTTTCTTTTGTATAAGCTGGATCATGTTGGAGAGTACAGTTAGGGATGACAAGACTGCATTCATTCCTTACCTTGGTAAAATATGTACTCCATGAGGATTGCAACTTTTATCTTTATCTTTGCCTAACACCAAATGCCTAACACCATGCCTGGCTCAAGAGTAAGCACTTAATGCTCACTTAGAGAATGAAAGTAGGCAGTGTGCTTCAATTCTTTGTCTATAGGAAACATTTCTATCATTTACACATTGTATTAATATTCAAAGATTCACTTTCTAAACAGTTCCCTCAGCATGATTTAAAACATAGCACCATGAGTTTGTGCTCCATATGCTGGACATTTTGTGTTTTGTGTAGGCAGCTCAATGAAATACAAAGTATCAGAACTACTAAATTTTAGTCTCAATTCCACCTCTAGAACTAGTCATGTGACTATGAACCTTAGTCACTTACACTCTGAGTCTAGCTTTCCTCCAGTCTAAAAAAAAATACACACACACACACACACACACACACACACACACACATATAAGTATAACATATGTCCTATTTACTTTAACAAGTTATTAAGGCCCAAGAAATAAATGTATGTAAAAGTGAATGAAAGCTGTAAAGGACTAATTTTTTTCATTTTCAACTACTTTTCTTGAACAAAATTAGAAAATGAAAAAAAAAAAAAAAACCAAGCCAGCTTCTATTACTTTAGCTAATCAAAACGTAATTTCTTTTCACCCCAGTAGCAAAATTAAGAGCACCAAGAAGATGAAAAAAAATATTCTGAATATTCTTTCTACTTAATCAGTTTCTTACTAAGTTTCAAATTCTGTATTGGAATTCAAATCTATAATCAGAAGGACACAAAATATGGATATCTCAATAACATTCCAATTACTTGTAGTTAGGTGAAAGAAAAATGAAAATATTCTACAATTAAGATAGAATTCTTACTGTTAATAAAGTGAGCTCTGTTTCTACTTGACTGTCAAGTACTTTGTATCTTTGTATACTTTGTCCCAGAAACAACCTCTGAAGATTTTCAAATAACTTTAAACAAATTTAGTATACTTCCAGGTGCTTAAAACATACCTTAAGTTTCAATATTACCTTAAAACAAAATGGCAGTCAAATTTTCAAGTGAGCACACATATTACAAATTTTTAAGTACTCGACTAAATTTGATATATTAGTAAACAACTAAAACGTAGAAAAAAATGATAGTCATTAACAAAATAGGTATATTTCCCATGGTACTCTAAGGGAAAAAAAATCTATTGAATGAGAGCTATGGTTCTTAAAATCTACATTGTAAACTAAACATGATCAAAGATAAGTAATAGGGATTAGCAAGTTAATGATTAAATTTGTTTTAAAAAATCATTCATCCATGTTTTAAATATTTCATAAAAATCAACTGGTTAACTGAAAATTACTGCATCCATGGTTGTCAATTCTTGCTAATACATACCACAGTATAAAGAATTAACAAAAACAATTGAAAACCTAAATTATCTCTTCCAGACTTTCCTTTATTTTAGTCACTCCAGATACTGGCCATTAAAAAAACAAACCAACCATGATAATGTGAGCTGGATGTATGCAGAATGAGTCAAACTGTGAATTACTGACCTTCTTCCTTTAAGTCTCAACTAAAATCCCATCTTCTAAAGGAAGCGTAACTCCACTGCCTTTCCTCTGTTACTTATCCCCTATTTATCCTATATATAGTTTACTTTGAATACATTTGTTTGCATGTTGCCACCTCCTCCTCTATTAGACTGTAAGCTCCTTGACTGCCTCTTTTCTGACCCCTCATTTAGCACAGTGCCTGGATTAGTAGAAGCTTAAAGAAGTGAATGAAAATGCACCAGTGAATTTGGGAACTCCAGAGAGGGCGTATTCCCTTGACCAGCACAGATTACAATCCGTCTGCATCTTCAGATGCGCGGCTCCAGTTCCTATTTCTCCACAGATCATACACAAAGTCCAATGTCCTAGAGTTTCTCTTTTTAAAGAAATGCTTCATTTGACTGGAGACCATGTAGAGGGTAAAAGGAGATCTGACAGAGGAAGAAGGGAGCAGGCAAAAAAGCAGAGGAAGTAGATGGTGATGAAGAGGGTTCTCACTCCATGCCTCGGCCTCTGTGATTACTTGTTCTCATGTGGGGAAGAGAAGGAAAGGTAAATGGGACCGTGTTTTAAAGGCCAATATTCAACTTTTCTGGGTCAGGTGAATGAATATTTATTAAGCATAAGCATTCACTATGTCAGACACGATCAATGAGAACATATTAAGGAGTTTATAATGCTACTTAATTGGCAATATTCACTTAGCCATTTATTAGGCAGTAATGATTTGTAAAGCCCTGTGCTAGGTGCTCTGTGAGGTAGAGAGAAGGAAGGATGTGCTGAAAGCACAATAACAAAAAATGGAGTATAGGGGCGTCACACTTAAAACCTCTGATATAGATTCATTTAATATGTTTAGTTATTAATACATTTCTAAGTAACTGACACTAGTTATTTAATAATTTGCTCTGCCACATTATGTAAGTAGTAAGGGAAGACCAAAGTCTCTGTTGGTCCCATTATAAGTGGAAGTAAAGGGGCTCTACTTGGTAAAGTGGGGATGGAGAGGTGCATGGCACACCGACCCTCCAAATAACGCTGCAGGAAGCCCCAGATAATCTGAATAAGCCCACTCAGCTACCCCTAAGGGAATCACAAGGGGCTGAGGGACTAGGGAGGTGTGATAGCTCTAATATCTTCTAGCATATTCCCCACAATATGTATTAGGCCCACCTGCCTTTCCTTACCTACTCTCTGCTAGAAGGATTAGTTTTCCCTGAAAGAAAACAGCCTTGGGAACTGACAGGTCCTTGTTTCTAGAATGAGGTTTCCTTCTCCCCACCTCAAATGTATGGCAGGTCCCTTTTCCTTCCTGCCCTACAACAAGGTTGTGTACAGTTAAAAGTAGAACCATCATTCAAATCCAGTTTTGCTTTGTTTTGCTTTTATGCCAAATCTGCTGCTCTTTCTGTGGCACCATGCTGCATCATCAATAGTAATCTTGCTTTTGAAACCTAAATCTTTGGAACATAAAAGTCAAATCCTGTGAATAAAACTTTAAGTATCCACTAGAGCTCTGCTTCATTAGTTAGTACTCCAAAAATGGATTTTCTACAAAGAATACAAAGGATATACTCTTCAGGGGGAAAACAGCCTACGCCCCAGAAGCTGTAAGTATATTATTGTGCTTAGCTAAAGGCACATTTAATTTAAAGGAGCTCTCCAGTCTGTTTGTATTTAGTGAAAGAGTAAAATAAGCCTTACTCATCTTAGAAGTCTCATAGAGCATCATTGTGTTACCCTAGTATCATAATGAAAGTCTATCATAGCAAATCTAGCAAAGAAATTACTGTAGTCCAAAGGTAGCAAGCTGGGTGGTGCAGTGGATAGAGTATGCCCCCTAGAGTTAAGAAAATTCAAACTCTGCCTTGGTCTCAATAGTGACCCTGGGAGTATTATCTTTTCAGGCACAGTATGTAGATAACAGCACCTGCCTCCCAGGTTGTTGTGAGGATAAAATGAGAAACTATTTGTAACGTTCTTTGCAAACCTTAAAGCAAACAGAGATAGCATATCATTTGTATACATATACTATATATACATATAGTATACATATGTTATATAATATACACATATATTATATGTATCAATTGTATATATTATACACACACACACACACACACACACACACACACACATATATATCACATACTATGTAATAAGCTAAGCTAAAACTGTGGTGCTGTGTAAAGAACACAAATGTAGTATTCACTTGAGAAACCAGCTCAAAGTCCTGGTTCCACCATGAATTAGCTATATGATCCAGAGCAAGGCATTATACCTTTACTAGACTTAATTTCCTCAACAGTAAGTGAGGGACTAGAATTAGAAAAACTTTGAAGTCTCTTTCAGATCTCAATTCTACAATCTGATACAATACAGTATAGAATTACATAATTTATAATTGATTGAATGATTATTATCATAATTGATGAGGCTCTGGGAACCCCCTAGAGCTCTCCTTGAATCTTCCTTCCCACAGGAGGCATTTGCCTGAGGCCACAAGTCTTTCATTATAGCTAGGCCCAAATCTCTGTTAAACTAGCCAAGCCTTTCCATGGTCCAACTACTCCCCACCCTAGATCCTCCCAAAATATCTACCCAAATTTGTTACCCTTAAACTAGCCTAGCCCTCCACTGTCTGTCATCTCCAGGTAGCCTTCAGCTATTTCTCACCCTTAATTTCCCATTACTAGAGTCTAACCTCATTTGACTCCTCCTGAAGACCCTCCCCAAACTCCTCTAGACCATTCCTAAAATCCTCCCACAACCTTCCAGTATATAAGCTCCATCTTGCCTCCAAGAAGGGGCGCTGAGAAATTATCTAATGCAGACTCACTCTGTGTCAGATTATTCTGGCCCCCTTGTCTAAGACAAGCATCACAGATACCTAGGCTCCTTAGGAGTCCACACATTATGGAGAATCTTTAATAAACTTTGTTTTTCTTTGGCTGAGAGAAGACTTGAGTCTTACCCATTTGACAGGACCTGGTGGTCTTGAGTACCCCTAAGCCTTAAACCTCAACATTTTATGGTTCCCTGACCTATACAATTATTTTTATTAAACATTTTTAAAGTTGAACATTAACCACCTAAGACGGCTGCCTCAACTGAGACAAAGAGACAATCTGCTTCCCCATACTTATTCCAGAAAAAAAAAAAAACCCTAACCTAAAAAAAATTTTTTTGCACTAGGCTGAATAAAGATAAATCCAATGAGACACTCTACTATGCAAAAATAGAAAAAGAAACAAAACAAAACAAAACAAAAAAACCCCACCCAGAATTACACACAAAAAAAGGTCAGGCTCACAGTACTTCCAATGAACCCAGTACCAGCATGGGCAAACAGGTCAACAGCTTTTCAGTATAACCAGTGATACACCAGAGAGAGATACAGGCAGCCTAAAGGGCTCTCTGTCTGAAGTGGTCAGAAGGCCCCAGGATTGTTTGAAAACCAAAGATGGGAACCTGGAAGCTACCAGGACCTGCAAAGACCACTGCAGATATGGCAGCATTCAGACTCAGACATCTCAGGACCCAAGGATGTGAAAGTCATAGCAAGACCTTAGGCCAAGATGAAACAAGACTGACTACACTATCGAAAAGCACAGCAGGGGGCAGAGCCTAGCCCTAGCACAAAGTTCCCATTCAGGTAATAAAGCTGAAGAGATGAATAAACCAAAGAAAAATCCAACCACTTTAAAGAATTATCCTAGATCCAGAGACACCCCAAAATGTAATTCGATAGAAAGTAACACCATAATAAATGCAAGTAGAGACTTGAAAGAAAAAAATGTATTTTATACAAGAACTACATGAATACTTTAAAGAAACGAAGCAAGAAAAATAAATAAATAAAAGTGGTAGAGCAAAGAATGTGATGACTAAACAGCCTGGAACACAGTGATCAATATTACCCAAGTTACAGAATCCTTGAAAAGCAGAATAGATCAAACATGGGTCAATGACTCTATGAGGCAGAAGAATAGGATAAAAGGTAACCTAAGTGATATTGAAAAGGACTGACCAAAAAAGTTAGGTCAAGGAGGAAGAATTTAAGAATTACTGAACCCTCAGGAAAAAATGATTTTTTAAAATAAAAAGTCTGGACACTATATTTCAAGAAATCATAAACAAAAACTGCCCACATCTACTGCACCAAATGGCAAAGTAAAAACAGAAAGAATGCGCCAGTTACTTCTTGAAACAACAAAAGTTCTAGAAACATCACAGACAAAATTCAAAGTTTTCTTATCAAAGAAAAACTACTACGAGCATGCAGAAAGAAGCTACCACAAGTACTGGAGAATAACTTTCAAAATCACGTAAGACCTGGCAAATTCCATTATAAATGAGAAGGCAGCTTAGAACACAGTATTCCAAAAAGCAAAATATATAGATTTACAACTCAAAATAACCTACCCAGCAAGATTGAGCAGAATTCTACAGTGGGGGGAAAAAGACTTTTAAAAGAAGAGGGGACTTTAAAGCATTTCTACTGAAAGAATCAGAGTCAAGTACAAACTTGGAAAATTAAATACAAAAAAGTCAAGGGAAACACAGAAAACTATACGTTAATTTCAGCAATGGGAAGGGGCTTATTTGATGATGTAGAATTCGGCAAGAAGTGGAAAATGAAGTATTTCTTCAGAACTTTAATATTTTCAGGGTGTATTAAAAAATAAGAAAATTGGAGAACCTGGAGTGTAGGTTGGTACTGATCTGAAGTTGAAAGAGAAGGGAGAATAAACAGAAAATATTAATGTAGAAAAAGCAAAGAAGAGGGTACAGATTATTACTTCCTATAATTGGAGTATGTGAGAAGACCTGCATATGAACATGGAGGAAGGAATGAGGAGAAAGGACATGAAATGAACTTCATTCTTATTTGAATCAGAGAAAGGTTGGACACAAGTGCTCATGCACACATGCATACATACACACAGACTATAGGGTAAAAATATACTGAAGTCAACAAGAAAATAAGTAAGGACAGAGAAAAGGTAGCTAGAGATGAAGTAGGGAATGGCAACATATTGAGAGCAAATATTACTGGGAAGGGAAAGAATCAAAAGCAAAATAAATTTACTGATCTTGAAGGTGGGGATTAGAGGGAAAGTAAGGCATGTTCATCAAATGGGGAATAGCTGAACAAATTTTGGTATATGAATGTAACAATATCATTGAACCATAAGTAAAGATAAAAATGGTAATTACAGAAAATTCTATGAAATAGGAAATGATAGAAAACGAAGTGAGTAAAACCAGTACAATTTGAATAATGACAACACTGTAAAGAAAAACAACTCTGGGACGAGGCCTGATCGGTGGCGCCAAGTTGACCCACCAACCACAAGGGCCATTGCCAGGCCTATGACTGCAGGGCTGCATCTGGACAGAGCTGGCTATAGAACCCACAAAATGAGAGAGAGAAGCTAACCTTCTGT
Organism: Gymnobelideus leadbeateri; assembly: GCA_011680675.1. NCBI lineage: Eukaryota > Metazoa > Chordata > Mammalia > Diprotodontia > Petauridae > Gymnobelideus > Gymnobelideus leadbeateri. The sequence continues at coordinate 95,881 of WOXC01009740.1, forward strand.
CCAGCAGGCAGGCAGGAGGCAATCAGCACAGTGCTCTGGGAACCAAGCCCAGCCCTTCCTTCCCAAGCCTGAGGTTTTAGCCTCAGGGTGGCCTGACTAGGCTTCTGCTGAAGGGACTTCAGATAGTGCAGCAGCTGTGGAGGTTTGCAGAATTATCAACCCATAGATGCTAAGGACAAAGTGAGAGGTTAGTGCAGTGTGGACTTTGGGACCTGGGAATTCAGGAGTTCTGTTGGCCTTTGTCCCAGGAGTGAGAAGAGGCTGAGGTACTGTGGCCATGCAGAGCTCCTGGCCTGCAGATTGCAGGGGGACCAAGTGACCAGTCTGGGGGGTAATCCTTGCTTTAACCTGCTTGGGTCTGGATTGTGGTCTAAGGTGGAGGTCCTGGGGTATGTGACCAGTTTGCCAGAGCGTGGGGAGGCTTCAGAGAAGGCATAGCTTCATATTCATATTCAGAGAATAGCTCTAGCTGCTGAGAAAACCCCAGAGACTGGGACAAAGCTCCCCGCTCTGGTAGCAGAGTTCTACTGTGGCAAAAAGTCAGAAGTCAACTAAACGAGTGGCAACATGAGCAAAGGAGGGAAGCTAGACAAACACAGTAATCCAACTTTGGACTCCTTTTTTAGGGAGAAAAAGGATCAAAACATGGAACAGGAGGAAGATAGCAAAGTCAGAACTCCTGCACCAGAAGCTTCCAAGAAAAGAATAAGCTGCTTACAGGCCATAGAGGAGCTTAAGAAGGATTCTGAAAACCAAATAAGAGAAGTGGAGGAAAAATTGGGAAGAGAAATGAAAACGATGAAAGAAAATTATAAAATGAGTCAACAATCTCGCTGAAGAAAATAACACCTTAAAAAAATAGACTAATTCAAATGGCAAAAGAGGCTCAAAAAGCCAATGAGGAGAAGAATGCCTTTAAAAGCTGACTTTGCCAGATGGAAAAAGAATCTCAAAAGCTCACTGAAGAGAATCATTCCTTCAGAATTAGATTGGTGCAAATGTAAGCTAGTGACTTTATGAGAAATCAAGATACTATTAAATAGATCTAAACAAATGAAAAAATAGAAGGCAATTTGAAATATCTCACTGAAAAAACCACTGACCTGGAAAATAGATCCAGGAGAGATAATTTTAAAATTATTGGACTACCTGAAAGTCATAATCAAAAAAAGAACCTAGAAATCATCCTCCAAGAAATTCTCAAGGAAAACTGCCCTGATGTTTTAGAACAAGAGGACAAAAGAGAGGTTGAAAGAATCCACCAATCATCTCCTAAAAAAGATCCCAAAAAGAAAACTCCTAGGAACATTATAGCCAGGTTCCAGAGTTCCCAGATCAAGGAGAAAATATTACAAGCTGCCAGGAAGAAACAATTTGAATACTGTGTTAACACAATCAGGATAACACAGGATCTGGTAGCTTCTACACTGAGGGATTGAAGGGCTTGGAATATAATACTCTGGAGGTCAAAAGAACTGGGATTAAAACCAAGAATCACCTACCCAGCAAAACTGAGTATCATGTTTCAGGGGAAAATAAGGTAATTCAATGGAATAGAGACTTTCAAGCATTCTTGATGAAAAAACAAAACAAAACAAAACACCAGAGTTGAATGTAACATTCAATTACAAGAAGCAAGAGAAGCATGAGAAGGTAAACAGGGAAAAAAACTTACCATATCCATACCTTATCATAAGGAACTTACCAAAGTTGAACTACTTACATTCATAAACCAAAAAAAGAATTTTAACTTATGAAATTTCTCTCAGTATGAGAATAGTTGAAGGGAATAGAAATATATGTGTGTGTATGTCTATATAGGAGGGTATATAGCAGTATGAATGCATATGTGAGAATGTGTACATATGTGAGAATGTGTACATATGTGTACAGGAAAACATAAACATAGGGTACAGGACCAATTGAATAGGAAGGGATAATACTTAAAAGGTGAAATTAAGAGGTGAGAGAGGAATACAATGAGATGGGGAGAGACAGAATGGGGTAAATTATCTCATATAGAAGAAGCAAGGGAAAACTGTTACAATGGAGGGCAAGAGCAGCAATGCAAAAGGGAATGGGTCAACCCTATTCTCAAGGAATTTGGCTTAGGAAGGGAATTATATACACACTAAATAGGGTACCTCACCCTACAGGAGTGTAGGGGGGAAGGGGATGAGAGAGGGGATGATAGAAGGAAGGGCAGGCTGTGGGGGAGGGAAGTTGGAAGCACTCACTTTTAAAAAGGGGCAGGATCAAAGTAAAGAATAGAACAAGTGGGGGTGGGATGGGTTGGAGGGAAATAGTCACACTATATTCACTATGGAAATGTTTTGCATGGCTACACATGTAGAGCCTATGTTGAATTTCTTGTCTTCCCAGTAAGAATGGGTAACAAGGGAGGTAGGGAAGGAATCTAGAATTCAAAGGTTTAAAATAAAATGTTTTAAATATATATATTATTAATATTATTTTAATGTAACTGGGAAATAAGATATACAGGCACCGAGGCATAGAGATCTACCATGTCCTACTGGAAAGTTGGAGGGGGTATGGGGAAAGACATGGGATAGAGAAGATTGGGGGAGGGGATATTCAGTAGGATCGCTGTTTTGGTGTGGTGGGTAGGGGGAAAATGGGGAGAAAACTTGTTAACTCAAAATCTTGTGGAAATGAATGATGTAGACTAAAAAAAACTAAATTGAATTGAATTTAAAAAAGAAAAACAACTCTGAAATAATTAAGAACTCTGATCAAACCAATAGTTCACCATGTCTTTAGAAGCCCTAGAAGGAAGCATATTACCCACCTTATAAACATAAAGTGACAAACTAAAGGTGTATAAGGAGACACAATTTTGCACAAGGCCAAAAATGTTTCTCTTTGAGAGTCTACTTATTACAAAAGGTTTTCCCCCCATTTTAAACTGGAATTATAATAACAGCTAGGATTTATATAGCACTTTTAAGTTTACAAAGTGCTTTGCAAATATTACCTCCTTTAATCCACACAATACAGTTAGGGTTCATTATTATTTCCATTTTGAGGAGAAGGAGACTAGCAAAATAAAGAAAAGGGAAAATTTTGGAACAGCTACAGGAAAACAGCCACATCAATCCATTGTAGGTTGAAGATGTGAACTAGCATAGCTACTCTGAGAACCAATTTAGAACTGTGTCTCAAAAGTTACCAAACTGTGCATACACTTTGACTCTGATATACTACTACTAAACCCCCAAAGACAGTAAAGAAAGAAGAAAAAGTCTCATATGTACAAAAACATTTATGGTGGCAAAGAACTGGAAACCAAGAGGTACTCATCAATGAGGGAAATGATTAAGCAAACTTTGTTAATATGAATTAATTGAATGATAGAAGCACAATATACTATTACACTGCAAAAAAAAAATGACAAAGGGAAACATTTCAGAAAAACCTGGGAAGACTCGTATAAACTGATGTAAACTTGAGTCAAACCAGGAGACTTATTCATACTATACTTAGACTATATTTATAATATAACAACTTGACTACAACAGACTTAACTACTCAGATCAATGCAATGATCAATAATGATTTAAGAGTACTAATGATGAAGAATTTTACCTACCTCCTAACAGAGAGATGATGGACTAAATATGCAAATCGAGACACATATTTTTGGACAAGACCAATAAAGAATTGATTTTGCTTGGTTATGTATATATCACAAGGATTTGATTTTTATTTGTTTTGTTTTCCATCTCAATGGGGAACTGAAATGGCAGAGAAAGAAAATAAAAGATAATTAAAATAAATTTAAAAAGAAAAATATTGTGCAAAATTATTATATATTTTTGTTTTTTAAAAAAGCAAATGGTATGAAATGGATACTCATAGTTACATATACAATCCTCTTTTTTGTGCTCTGTTATATATCTGGAAATACTCTTTTTTAAAGTTCAGAATAAAAAAAATCATTTTAAAATGTGGACAAAATCCTGACATAAAATAACATTGCTTCTACAGGAAAATTAGTTCAAAATCACACCCTTTTTACTAAACAGCTCTGTTCCCAAGTTCCAAAATTCAAAGATTACCTCTCCTAAAAAATTCAAACTGATTTCATATACGACTTTTCAGAAATGCAGCTCTTGAACACATCAAATAACATTATAAGTATACAGAAAAACCGATTATCGGATTAACGTTTCTATTACAGCACATCACAACTGTGGTTGGCAAAAATACTGCAATTTCAAAGTCAACAATGCATAGAATAAGACATAAGATATGAATCTCATCAACCTCCTTGTTATATAGATACGGAAATTGATTTTAAATGGTTTGCTAGTCACACTGCTATAGTTGGTATTAGAAATTAAACAACTGGCTCGGGAGCCAAGATGGCGGAGTAGAAACAGCTCGTCCAAGCCACTCTGCCCCAGATTCCCCCCAAACTATGTAAAGGGGGACTCTGAACAACTTCTGGAGCCCCAGCACCCACAGAACGACACAGAGAAGCTAACCTCCCACTGAGGACAGCCCAGCAGCCCTGCAGGAAGGACCAGCGCAGCGGTCTGGGAGCTGGCAGCACTCAGGGCGCAGAGTGCAGGAGCCGAGCCCAGGTCCGCGTGAGCCGAGGTTTTAGCCCCAGGGCGGCAGGGCCAGCAGCCCGCTGGAGGAACCCCAGAACACCAGGAGCTGTGGAGACTCCAGAATTGTCAACATAGACTTGCCTAGGACAAAGTAAGAGGTTAGTGTCCTATGGACTTTGGGACCTGTATTTGGGGAATGCTTCAGCTCCCTCCCCTGGGGGCTAGAAGCCACTGAGGAGACACGCCATTTTGTCGTTTTCAGAGGCAGGTCTGGCTCCCAGCCTACAAATCGTGGGGAGATCCAGCGATCAGTCTTGGGGGGTAATCGCTCTTGCTTTAACCTCCCTGGATCTGGATTGTGATCTAGGGTGAAGTTGTGGGTGGGTTTATAGCTTGCCAGAAACGGAAGTTGCCCCCCACACGTTCGGGACGAAAATTCCTCTATCTGGCCTTAAAGCCATAGTGTGGCAACAAGCCCAAAAAGTCAAGCAATTAAGTGGCAACATGCCAAGGCAAAGGAAACAGAAAAATGCAACCCTAGACTCCTATTTTGGGGGCATAGAGCGGAAAAGGACTGTGAGGTCAGAAGTCCTGCTCCAAAAGCCCCAGGGGAAAACATGAGCGGGTTGCAGGCCATAGAGGACCTTAAGAAGGACTTTAAAAATCAAATAAGAGAAGTGGAGGAAAAATTGGAAAGAGAAATGAGAAGGATGCAGGAAAAGTATGAAATGAGGGTCAACAGCCTGACTGAGGAAAACAACACCTTAAAAAATAGACTAACTCAAATGGCAAAGGAGGCCCCAAAAGGGCAATGAGGAGAAGAATGCCTTAAAAAGTCGAATTTGCCAGATGGAAAAAGAATCTCAAAAGTTCACTGAGGAGATTCATTCCTTCAGAGTTAGACTGGAGCAAATGGAAGCTAATGACTTTATGAGAAATCAAGATGCTGTTAAGCAGATCCAAACAAATGAAAGATTAGAAGGCAATGTGAAATATCTCATGGGAAAAACCACTGACCTGGAGAATAGATCCAGGAGAGACAATTTAAAAATTATTGGACTACCTGAAAGCCATGATCAAGGAAAGAACCTAGAAATCACCCTTCAAGAAATTCTCAAGGAAAACTGCCCTGATGTTTTAGATCCAGAGGGCAAAATCGAGGTTGAAAGAATCCACCAATCACCTCCTGAAAAAGATCCCAAAAAGAAAACTCCCAGGAATATTATAGCCAGGTTCCAGAATCCCCAGATCAAGGAGAAAATACTACAAGCAGCCAGGAAGAAACAATTTCAATATTGTGGAAACACAATCAGAATAGCCCAGGACCTGGCAGCTTCTACACTGAGGGATCGAAGGGCATGGAATATGATATTCCAGAGGGCAAAAGAACTGGGAATGAACCCAAGGGTCACCTACCCAGCAAAACTGAGTATTTTGTTTCAGGGGAAAATATGGTCATTCAGTGGAATAGAGGACTTTCAAGCATTCTTGAGGAAAAAACCAGAATTGAATAGAAAATTTGACATCCAGACACAAGAAGGAAGAGATGCCTGAGAAGGTAATCAGGGAAAAGAAATCAAAAGGAACTTATCAAAGTTGAACTATTTACATTCCTATATGGAAAAGCAATAACTGTGACTGATGATATCTTTCTCACTATGAAAATAATGGAAGAAGGGGTGTGGTCATATGAATACATATGTGAATGTGTGTGTATATGGTTACAGTTATATATGGATAGAGGGCATAGGTTGAATTTGTTGGGAAGGGAGGATACTCAAGGGATGAAATTATGAGGTGAGAGAGGAAAGTGGCAAGAGGAGATGGGGAGAGACAGGGTAGGGTAAACTATCCCATGTAGAAGAAGCAAGGGGAAGTGGTTGCAAAGGAGGGGGAGAATAAGGAAGGCTAAAAAGACAAAACCACATTCCCATTGAATTTGGTTCAGGGAGAAAATGACATACATACTAAATGGGATATCTCAACCTGAAGCAGGATAGGGGGAAGGGGGATGAGAGGAGGGATGATGGATGGGAGGGCATCCTTGGGGGGAGGGGAGGTTGGAAGTACCCACTATAGAAGAGGGACAGGATTATGTAGGGAATGGACCAGGTGGGGGGTGGGATGAGTGGGAGGGAATTATAAGCAGCCTTGTACAATATATCTACTATGATAATGTTTTGCATAGCTAGACATGTACAACATATACTGAATTGCTTATCTCCCAAGAAGGAATGGGTGACAAGGGAGGAAGGAAATGGATCTGAAATTCGAGGTCGTAACATTAAATGTTTCAAATATATATAAATATTATTAGTAATACTCTTTCGCTTGTAATAGGGAGATAAGATGTGCAGGCATTGGGACACAAAGATTCACCTTCCTCTAATGGAAAAGTCGATGGGGGTATGGGAGAAGGTATGGGAGAGAGCAGATTGGAGGAAGTGATATCTCGTGGGACTACTATTCTGGGAGGTTGGGTAGGGGAATAATGGGGGGAAAATGATTGTAACTCAAAATCTGGCGGAAATGAATGATGTAAAACAGAAGTTAATAAAGCATTTGTTTAAAAATAAAAAAAAAGAAAAAGAGGAGAACCTTGGATCTCCCCAAATTATTTGGCAATTAATGATCATTTCTCTGTCTCCTTTTCCATTTTCTCCTGGGTACCACTTAGTTAAGTGGTAATTTCTGAAAGTTGGTAACTACCAAAAGACATTTGTTCCCCCAGGGAAAGTTCCCTGTGTTTAGCCAGAAATGGGCTCCACCTGTGCTGACAGTCAGTGCCTTGCTGTATAAAGACCTACCTTGAGAATTTGGAATAAAGGTTCTATATACCTGTACCACCAGAAAAAAAAAAAAAGAAAGAAATTACACAACTAAAACTCAGGTTTCCTGACCTCTAATTCAGACTTTCCCCTCAGTGAATCTTATTTGAATATATAAGGCATCCCTGCTATAATATGCATAAAATACATGGAACATAAAACACAAGTAGCAAAAAGAAAAAAAAAAAAACAAGGAATTTCAGATCATATTAGGTATTTCCAAACTAGATTCCCACTTCTGAGTGACAAAGGGAAAGGAGTAGACAGATGCATAACTAGCTGGCCGAATGCTATGGAGCAGTCATTAGAATTTCCTTCTTTTAAACAACTGAGGTCTGTGCTACCAAAAACCAGAATCTGGTTTCTCCTCAAAGATCTACAAATGGAGACAAATGTAAATTTCCATTTTTGAAGGGAAAAAAGTCCTATTGTGAATAAATATGGTCATTCCTTATGATTTTTATAGACATTTCCTGATCTAACTATAGTTCTGGGTAAATGGCTGAAAATGGTACAAATTTACAGTTTTACAATTAAGCATATTTTTTAAAATATCAAATTGTGCTTTTATTGCTTCTGAATTAATTAGGTCCCCTCAATACAATTTAAAGTGAATACATAATTCTTTAAAGATTAAATTGTTGCCTCCTTTCTATTGTCACATGGATACCCAAAGGGAATAGTCTTTGAATCAATAAACAAGTACCAGGCTCTATGCTAAGTGATGGGGATACAAAGGAAGCTCAAAGACAGTCCCTCCTATCAAAGGGCTCAAAGTCTAAAAGGGAAGACAACAGGCAGAGAGCTAGGAACAAGTTATATACAAAATAAATTGGAAATAATCAAAAGATTGAATGGCACTAAGACTAAGGAGAACTGGGAAATGGTTCTTATAGAAGACTAACTGAGCCTTGAAGGAAGTGAGAGGTGTCAGGAGGTAGAGAGAGGAGGGAGGACATTCCAAGCATGGTGGGCAGCCAATGACAACGCACAGAGTAGGAGACAGAGGTCTTGTCTGAGAAAAGCAAGAACACCAGTGTTACTGGAGTGCAACAAACTCTGTGGGTGGAATATAAAGTGTAAGAACACTAGAAGGTTGAGGGGGAGAGGTTATGAAGGCTTCTAAATGTCAAAGAGAATATTTTTATTTTTTTATTCTGGAAGTGACAGGGAGACAATGGAGTTTAATGAAGCAGAGGATGACATGGTCAGACCTGTACTTTAGGAAGACTTTGATAGCTGAGTGGAAGGTGGAACTGCAGCAGGAAAAACTTATAGCAAAAAGACAAACCAACAGGCTATTGCAATTTTACAGGAGTAAGGTGCCATGGACCTATATCAAGGTGTTGGCAATGTCAGAGGAGAGAAGAGGAAGTATTATAAATGTGTTATGGAGGTAGAATCAATAGAATGTGGCAATAGACTGGATAGTGGAGGTGAAGGAGAGTGCAGAGTGGAGGGTGACTGCTAGGTTGGAAACCTAGGTGCCGAGGAGGAAGATGGTATCCTCAGCAGGAAAAGGGATGTTTAGAAGGGGGAACAGTTTAGAAGGAGAGATAATAAGTTCAGTTTTGGACATATCGAGCTTAAGATGTCAATAGGAAGCTTGCAGGCCACATGAATAACAGGATGGTAGAAAGACATTTTCTGAAAACCCCCTGATATCTCAGACCTCTCCAAAATAGAAATTGGGCACCAAATAAAGCAACTTGAGTAGTTTCCACAGTCTGGAACACACAGAATCCAAAATAAGGTTGAAAAAAAAACAAAAACCTCAACAACCAAAACTCAAGAAAGGATGCTCAATACCCCCTCTCCCATGCTATCAGCAACAAGGCTGTTCTAGCAGACCCAAGGATCCAATACAGCTCTACATTAAAACCTACCCCTTACAGACAATCCTAATACCAACCCTGTCTCCAGGCTGCAGAAATCTGCTCAGGTCTCAACAGACGGCTTGGCCACATCCTTTGAGGAACAAAACCCTCCAGGAAAACAGGCTCTGAACTGCTGACAACTGAGAAACAGAGGGAATGGGAGAGGTCACCAGGACAGGACACTATGAATGTGGAGAGGTGTGTTTGCAACACCCCACCAAGCCTGAGGGAAAGAATATAGCACCTAGGTGGTGACAGTTCTTCTTTGCCCACTCAAAAAAAATTTTTTTTAACATTTTTATTTTTAAAGTTTTGAGTTCCAAATTCTATCTCTCCCTCCCCTCCTCATTTCTTGAGATGTTAAGCAGTCAGATATAGGTCATATATGTGCAATTAGGTAAAGCATTTCCACATTAATCATTCTGTACAAGACAACACAAATAAAAGGGAAAAAATGAAGTAAATAACAGTATGATTCAGTCTGTATTCAGTCAATACCAGTTCTTTCTTTGGAGGTAGATAGTACACTTCATCATTAGTCCTTTGGGATTGTCTTGGATCACTGTATTGCTAAGAATAACTAAGTCATTCACAGTTCTTCATCAAACAATATTGTTGTTACTGTGTACAACTTTCTCATGGGTTCTGTTCACTTCACTTTGAATCAGTTTCTGTCCTTTCAGTTTTTCTGAAATCATTCTGCTTGTCATTTTTTACAGCACAACAATACTCCATTACAATCATATACCACAGCTTTGCTTAGCCATTCCTATGGACATCCCCTCAATTTCCAACTCTGCCACCACAAAAAAGAGCTGCTATGAATAATTATGTTCAAATAGGTTCTTTTCCCGTTGTTTTGATGTCTTTGGGATATAGAACTAGCAGCAGTATTGCTGAATCAAAGGATATACAATTTTATAGCCCTTTGGGCATATTTCCAAATTGTTTTCCAGAATGACTGGATCAGTTCATAATTCCACTAACAGTTCATTCATGTCCCAGTTTTTCCACATCCCCTCCAACATTCAACATTTTCCTTTTTTGTCATATTAGCCACTCTAATGAGTGTGAGATGGATGGTACCTCAGAGTTGCTTTCATTTGCATTTCTCTGATTAACAGTGATTTAAAGCGTTTTTTATATGACTACAGGTAGCTTCAATTTCTTTGTCTGAAAATTGCTTATATAACATATATAATGTGTGTACACATATCATATATAATGTATATACTATATATAATGTATCTATATCATATATAACATATATATGACATATATAATGTTCATATCCTTTGACCATTTATCAATTAGGGAATGGCCTGTATTTATTAAAAATTTGACTCCATATATTTGAGAAACAAGACTTTTATCAGAGATACTTGTTGCCAAAATTTCCCCCAGTTTTCTGCTTTCCTTATAATTTTGGTCGCATTGGTTTTATTTGTGTAAAAACTTTGTAATTTTACATAATCAAAATGATCTATTTTACATTTTTTCATGTTCTCTATATCTTCTTTGGTCCTGTTGGTGAAGTTCGGACTACCAAAAAGTGAACTGGGACAGAGACACTCAAAAAGTCAGTTGGTTCACTTAGGCAAACTTTGAATTGCCCAGTTTGGGAGAAGGCTGAGACCCTTTTGGGATCCATGCCCTAGGGAAATCACAACCAGAGAGAAGAGTCAGGAAATAAGTGATTAAGAAAAGTAAAATAACTGAAAGTACCAAAGATTTTAGTAAGAAAAAAATCTCAAAAGACCTAGAATACAAACACATGAATCAACAGGAAAAACACTAACAGAAGGAAATAGTGCCTCCAGATCAAGCAAACTATTTCAGCATCTCTAAAATACTGTAAAATAAAGGAAAATAATCCAACACTGGATGAGGTAGAGGACCCTGTTGAATTTGAGGAGAACATGGAACCACAACACATTGTTCTTGAGTGATTTAAAAGAGAAATGAGAATTATGAGAGCAAAATCTGTATCCTGCAAAGCAAAAATAAAAATAAAAAACTTGAAAGTGCAAAGTCAAGCCTCAGCAAACAAAAGAAGGAACAATAGAATGGGAATGCAAATACACAGAATTGAAGAACAATCTGGAAGAAGAGGAACAAAAAAACGATAACATTAAAAGAAACCATACTCACCACATAAGCAAAACAAACACATCTGATAGGATACATAGAGATAACCTAAGAATTACAGGTCTTTAAGAAGAACATAACAGGACAAAAACCTTAACACCAGGATGAAGAAAGTAATAGAAAAAAACTGCTCAGAACTTCTGAACATAGAAAACAAAATACCAATTGAAAGAATTCTCAGATCCTGTCAGGAAAAAAAAGGCTCCAAAACTACAAAACTCTCAAGACATGTGGTGAAATTTCAATTCAGAAACAACAAGTTCTCTGAGCCATCAGGAGGAAAAACCTTCAAATACAAAGGAAGGGACATTAAAATAATGCAAGATTTTTCCACACCTATTAGAAAAAGGAGGAGAGTATAGAATAGTGTGTTCCAAAAAGCACTGGAGCGCTAGATCCCGCTCAGCTTAAGCATAAAGGAGGTAAAAAGATGGATATTCAATAATGAAGAGTTTGAAGTATTTTTAGAAATAAAACCAGAAAATGAGATTATTTGCTTCAAACAAACAACCCAAATAGAGAAGGAGTGAAAAAATACAATAGGAAAGGATAGCAAAAGCAATAGAGTGACAATGAAAAGACCAGTTAAAGATTTCTTTGTAAATGTATGCAAAGAGTGAAGGCAGAAATCTGGTAGAGCTAACAGTGAAGAGGCAGGCATGGGCATTATGGACAGAATCTAGCAGCACCCTGCCTACAGATGAATACTTCTTATGTGGAACTACATTACAACATAGGAGGGTACATGAAAAGAGGGCCTGGGAGGACAGAGAAGAGTGAGTGATGTGTTGGAGTCAAGTCAAGGGCTAGTAATGAGGGGAAGGTCACAAGGTCTCCGAAACAGAAGCACCTGCAGGAGAGTGAGTGGTGAGGAGGAGAAGGAGGAGGGAAGAAAGACTGAGATCATACAGATAATAGTTTGTAATGATAATCTTGACAAATATATCCATTTTGGGTCTGTTACCCAAAAGGAACAGATGAAAAAGGAGTAGAGCAGAGCAGCATCTATACAGGAGGTTGCAAGCATCTTATTTCAGTTTTAAGCAATTAAAAGATTAAAAATACAGGAACAAGAGAAGGAAGTCTAGTGGAGGGCATCAGAGCAAAGATTAATACAGGCAGAAACAGAAATGATACTCTATTAGAATAGACTACAAAACAAAGAGAAAATAGGAAATGGGCACTAGGTGGCACCATTGATAAAGTACAGAGCCTAAAGTAAAAAGATCCACATTCAAATTTGGCCTTCCTAGCTGTGTGACCTTGGGCAAGTCACTTAACCTTGTTTGTCTCCGTTTTTTTGTGTCTATAAATTGAACTGGAGATGGAAATGGCAAGCCACTCTAGTATCTTTGCCAAGCAAATCCCAAAAGGGCTCATGAAGAGTCAGGCACAATTGGGGGTGAAAGGGGAAACTAAACAACAAAACAGTTAAGAAAAGGATCACGAGACTATCACAGTAACATAATAAGAGTAGTAACTGGAGACTTTAATTGATGTGAACATCTGGCTGAAGCTCTCTCAGTACCGAAGTCAAAATAGCAAATCGTTTCTTAAATTACCTTAATAATTCCATTCTCTAAAACATAGAGGAACTACTTAGAAGAAATGCTGGATGGGGTACAGATGCTAGGAACCAAGGGGGACAATGACTACCCATTTTAAAATGAGTGACAGAGAACACAAAAGCCCACCTTTAGTTGAGTATACCCCTAAGATTTAGGGAGAACAGATTTCTGTCATGACTACAGTCTATTCTATTCATGAATGCTCAAGTAATTTTCCTTAAGTGAAGATCTGAATATGTGATTCTTTGTTCAACCAACTACAGTGGCTTCCTATTGCCTCTAGAATAAAATATAAACTCTGTTTAGTTTTTAAAGGTCTACAAAATCTGGACACAAAGAAAACGCACAGACCCACTCAGACTTTAAACGTGTACAGAATATAGCACTAACATCAGATAAGCAACTGATACAAAAACATGGCATGGCCCTGTAAGACTAGTGTTAGGAGGGCTAACACTGAGATGGCTAGGTAGTTCAGGGGATAGAGGATTGGGTCTGGAGTCAAGAATTCCTAACTTCCAATCCTCAAACACTTACTAGTCATATAACCTTGGGAAAGTAAGTCACTTGACTTCTGTTTGCCTAAGTTTGTTCAAATGTAAAATGAGATAATAGCACCTATCACAAGGGTATTAAGAATCAAATAATATTTGTAAACATGAGGCTTGGCACAGAGTAGATGTTTAACAAATGCTTCTTTCCTCCCTTCCTCTACTCAGATTGAGCTAAAGGCTTTTTAAAAAAAATTTTTTTTTTTTTGTATTAGGGAATTGAGGACACAGAACAAGATAAGGCTACTGCTCAGGGTGGACATGCAAGAATATAGAGCTGTTCACCTCTTATTCTGCTTTTATATTAAAAAGAACAAAACAAAATGCAACATACAGTTAAATCTAGGATAGATAGTAAAGTAATAAGGGATCAACTAACTTCCTTTGATGGATTAAAATCATGAAGATCCAACAAACTTCATTTCATGGTACTGAAAGAAATGTCAAATACAATTACATTTTTATTACCAAAACTTTTTTTATAAAAGACAACCAGGGGGCAGCTAGGTGGCTCAGTGAGTAAGAGCGCAGGCCCCGGAGTTGGGATGACCGGAAAATGAGCTCCCACACATAAACGAGGACTGGCCGTGTAACCTTGAGCAAGTTATTTAACCCCAACTGCTTTATTTAAAAAAAAAAAAAAAAAGACAACCAGAAAAGGAGGTAGACAGGCCAAATATAGATAGCAAGAAAAAACCAACTGATACCATCTTTATGCTCCAAAGTACCCATATAATCAAATGAGATCCTGGGGAAAGATATCATTGTTGAGACCATCTCATAACTGAGCTACTGTTAATAGATCTTTGAAAAAACATGGAGGGTTAGAAAGGTACCATCTAAGACTGGAAATGTGTAAATGTTGTCCTCATCCTCAAAAAAGGGAGGGAAATGGAATCTACAAACTAAAAGGCAATGAGTCTGACAGTTTAAAATGGATTTAAAGGAATGAGAAATAAATATCTAGAAAAAGAAAGTAATAATCACCAAGGGCTTGAATAATTTCATGAAAATTGAGTCATGCCAGACAAACCACATTTCCTCTTCACAAGTTATCTGTACTCAGAGATCAAGAAAATGATGCAACTAGAGTTTATTTAAATTTTAGCAAAGCATTTGACAGTTGCTCATGCTATTCTTATAGAAAAGAAAGAAGAAATGTAGGCTAGTTAGTCATATATTTAGGCAAATTCAAAAACACAAAAAGAACACAAAAGCCCACCTTTAGGTATACCCCTAAGATTTAGGAAGAACAGATTTCTGTCATGACTACAATCTATTCTATTCATGACCGCTCAAGTAATTTTCCTTAAGTAAATAGCCAGGAACCCAAGAACAGCCCAGTCATTAAAAGTTCAATTGAAACTTAAAATGAGGTAGCCAGGGAGTGCTTTCTTGAGCTTGATGATTTTATTTACTATTTCCAACGACTTAGAAGCATAGGTGACATGTTTATCAAATTTGCAGAAGAAACAAAGAATAGCTAACATGTCAGGAGACAGGATCCAAATGGCCCTTAAGAGGCTCCAAAATTAGGTCAAATCTAGTAAAATAAAAATTAGAGAAATAAATGTAATGTCTCATGTTAGTCTTTAATTTTCAAAAATCAATGTTAAGTACAAGACCAAGTAGTAGCCTCTCCTTCAGATACAGTAATATCTAAAAATTATGTGAAATTCGTGGATTGTAAACTCAGTACAAGTGAACAGCATGACACAGTAGCCAAAAATGTAATTATGCAATCTCAGTATGACTTAAAATAAAAAGTATCCAGAACTGAGGAGATAATATTCTACTGTACTCTAACCCTGATCACATTTTAAATCTGTGTTCGATTCTGGGCATTTAGGAAGGAAGACACTCACAATTTGTAAAAGTAATGCTTCAAATTATTTCTTTTCAAGAAATTATGATCAGGAGCAGCTAGATGGCGCAGTGAATAGAGCACCAGCCCTGGAGTCAGGAGGACATGAGTTTTGATCTGGCCTCAGACACTTAACACAAAAATTAGCTGTGTGACCTTGGGCAAGTCACTTAACCCCAACTACCCTCCAAAAAGCAAAAAAAAAAAACTTAAAAAAAAAAAGAAATTATGATAGCAAAATATAAGGAAGTATGAACAAGAAGACAAAAGTAAACTACATTCAAGTAAAGTTTACAAAGAAACCACTGGGGTCCGGAAGGAAAGTTTTACATACCTAAAGTGTACTGATGCTTGTTTAACCAGAGTCCACTATTCTTCAAAACCCAAACACCATATTTATAAATTCCAGGAATTGTAGCTCTAAAGAAAATAATTGAAATACTTTATCTACCTAGATTTTAAATAAAACAACCAAGTTGCTGTAGTCTGAAGGTCAGAGTTTTGCTTTCAAATGAGAGGTCAAGTAGGAACAGCACAAAACAAACAACCAAAAAGGTGAGTAACAGTGAAAATTTAAGCCTTCCCATCCACAAGTCAACTCTTTATAGATTATACATACATACATGTATGTATGTATACAAATACAACATACATCTGAGCTACAGATGATTAATTTTAGCCTATAAATATGGGTTTAAAAACAATCTAAAAGCATAACTTTCACAATATTGCAACATTCTCTAAAAGTAAAATAAATCTCTTAATAGTATTTTTCAAAAAAAGTTTTGAAGCCTGATTTCTTTCCCAAGGAGATGATCATAAAATTAAATTAGTAAAGTAGAAAGAAGGCTAACCTCTTACAGTTAAGGCTCAATCTTATATACTACATTAAATTTCTAAAGACAAGAAGACAAAGTAAAATTTCAGCTCAGCACTAGAAAACTTCTAAACAAATCAGGCAGGCAGAGCCAAGATGGTGGAGTAGAAGCACAAACTTGGCATGGGCTCTGGCTCCAACCACTTCTAATACCTGTTAAGAAAAAAAAATGACCCTAAACAAATTTTAAAGCTACAGAGCCCACAAAGAGACTGAGAGAAACAAATCTCCCACTGAAGACAGCCCAGCATGAGCCTTGAGGTTCTTGCCCCAGGATGGTTGGGGGGTGGGGGTGGGGGGTGGGGGGAGGCTCAGAAGAGCATGGTCCCACCCCTACCCCTGGGGCAAGAAGGCACAGAGGTGGAGGTGGTGGCTGCCACTGCACTGCATGGCTGCCTCAGGAGCTCCTGCCCAACAGATCATAGGGGCACCAAGCCACCATTCAGAAGGTAATTGCTCTTGTTTTAACCTGCTTGCATCTGGATTGTGGTCTTGGGTGGTAATCCTGGGGTGTGTGGCCAGGTGCCAGAGCTTTGGGGGGGCTGTAGATATGGCACCCTCCCAATAGCTCCAACAGCTTTGAAAACCCCAGCGATCTGGGACAAACCTCTCTCCATTCTGGAAGCAGAGTACTACCCTGGCAAAGAGCTCAAAAATCAAGTAACTGACTGGCAATATGAGCAAGCAACAGAAGCACAGACCACAGAATCTTTTTTTGGGAACAAAAAGGGTCAGGCATGGAGGGGGAGGAAGACAGCGAAGTCAGAACTACTGCATCAAAAGCCTCCAAGAAAAATATGAATAGGCTAACAGGCCATGGAGGAGCTCAAGAAGTATTTTGAAAACCAAGTAAGAGAAATGGAGGAAAAATTGGGAAGAGAAATGAGAATGATGCAAGAAAATCACGAAAAGTGAGTCAACAGCCTGCTAAAGGAGACCCAAAAGTACACTGAAGAAAATAATACCTTAAAAAATAGACTAACTCAAATGGCAAAAGAGGCCCAAAAAGCCAATGAGGAGAAGAATGCCTTAAAAAGTCGAACTGGCCAGATGGAAAAGGATTGGGGGGAGGGGTGATGGGGGAGGATATAAGAGAGAACAATTTCCTCAAGGAATATTCAGTAGGCTTGCTATTTTGGGGTGGGGGTAGGGGAAAGATGGGGAGAAAAACTATATACACTGCCTAACAATGAGAGCTGTCCAAAAGTAGAACTGGCTGCCTGGATAGCAAGTGAGTTCCCCCTCACTGGAGATCTTCAAGCAGAGAATGGATTACCTCTTATGGGAGACACTGTGGAATGGATTATTTTTCAGGTAATGGCCTAGATAGTTTCTGAGGTTTCTTCCAACTTTTAGATCATGTAATAGTGCAAAACATGCATGAAGAGTTGAGAAAAAAATCTATCATAGCCTAGCCTGGATCTTAAGAAACAGAAATGAAAACAACCCTCTTCCTGCAGGTTACTCTCTATCACCTTGGTTTGTAACAACCTCAGGGTTATCCTTGATTCTTTCCTGTTCCTTATCTCCAATATACAACTAGGAGACACAGCAGAGAGAAAACTGGCTTTGGGAGTCAGGAAGATCTGGGTCTGTGTCCTGCCTCAGGCACATAATAGCTGTGCTCTCCAAAGAAAACCACTTAATTTCCCTCAGCCTCAGTTTCCTCATGAAATGAAGATAACAACTGACCCCCCCTTCACAAGGCTGTGAGGGTAAAATGAGAAAATATCTATAAAACTTAAAGCTCTATATGCATGTTAACTATTATCACTGTTATTATCCAATCAATTGCCAAGTCTTATCAATACCACCTTCCATCTTGTATGTCTCCAGTTCACAGAACTCCCCTAGCTCAGGCCGTCACTACCACCCAGCACAATATTTTAATGCCCTCTAAATTATTTCCCTGCTTCCACAGTTTTCTTTATGTCCAAGAATATTGTCGATAACCTTGTATTCAATATACACCAATGGCTCCCAATGACCTCTAAGACAAAAAAAAATTTTTTTCTTAACCTGGCCCCTTCCTAGACTTTACTCTCCTGCAAATACCCTGCCTGGCCTCCATGCTGCTCCTCATATGTGACCTTCCACCTCATAACTCTGTGCCTTTGTATTACTGGCTGTCTCAAATGGGTGGTCCCCTCACCTTCACCTCTTAGTTCCCCTGACTTCCTTCAAGGCTCAGCCTAAAACCTACCATCTAGAGACCTTTATTTCCCCATATTCTCCTACCGCAACCCTTCTGCTAGTGCTTTCCTTCTATGATTAACTTGCATATACTTTGTACATATCTTGTATGCACTCATATCATTTCAAAAAGCACCTACAGACCAGGCTTCCATCCAGGATGGGAAGCCCATTTTCTTTGCCTTTGCTCTTCATTTTACTTGTGGATTGATAATGACCACTTGAAAACCAAAGACAATTCTGAATTGGGGACAAGAACCGTGTTCAAAATGCATCTTTGCATATCTGTCAGGAACAGCAAAAGCTTTTCCCCCCAAAATGGGACTTTTGCAGATCACCCAAACTGGACGCAACCATGTGGGAATCATCATGGACATGCTTCTGGGAGAAAACATTCTGTGTTGGTCTGGAAGCTGCCTCTTTCCAGAGGCACACAAGCCAGAATGCTACATTCACTCATAGCAAGGACACCAAGGGGTAAGTTGGGTGGGAAAAGGCCACATTCCCCTTCTCCTCAGGTCATGTGGCTCCAAGAAATGGACTTGGAATTTTGGTTTTTGTGGCACATTTCTAAATGCAGTGTGGAGTCTCCAAGCTGGGAAACTTGAGCCATGGGGACTTTGGAGCCCAGGATTCCAAGCTGAGCAGTTAGCCCAGCAAGGAAGCCCTGGGAAACCAGGGTCCTGAAATGTAAGCTTGGGGAAATTTGATTAACTGTAAACTGGAGGTTACAACACCTACTTCCCAAGGTTGATTTGAGACTCAAATAAGATAATATTTGTAAAGTTTTTAACACAATGCTTGATATATAGTAGCTAAATGCTTGTCGATTTGACATATTTGCACATTGCCTCCTTCATTAGAATGTAAGAAAGCTCCTTATAGGCATGGACTACCTTTGCCTTTCATGTACCCAGGGGCCTTAACAACACAGCATCTGGCACATTATAGTTGCTTCATAAATGCTTGCTGATTGACTGAAAACCAATCTTCAGTATTGCTGCTGTCAGGATCCCCATGCCAAGACCACACCACACCTCTCTATTTATTCCTCTTTTTTTACTATTAGGAGACACCCTGTTTTCCAGAACTAAGGTCCAGCAAACAAGGTGTACCTTGAGCTTGACATAATTCTTTGTGTTTACTTTCTAGATGAACTCTGTTGCAGCAAAATCACAGAACTGTTTCACACCAGCCCTGGATGGTCCCTGAGCTCAGACAAGCACCTGCAGGAATCACTTTTTAGTCATGAAGTCCTGTTAAACTTGCCTCATTGTTGCTACTACACTTCACTGCCACGGTGTTAGAAGAGGGATAAGACAGGAGAGATTTTAGCAGGTTCACTCTTGATTCAGGAAGACAGCATATTACCAGAGACATGATAAGGGGTTGCTTAAGTTTACTTTACTTTACTCTTCTCGATAGGGTTGCTGATAATGGGAGTACAACTCCTACAGCATCCCCTAATTACCCTTCTCCCAGGGGCAGGAGAGAATAGGAATTCCAACTCCTACAGGATCCCCTAAGTCTCAATGGGGATTGATTGAAACATGCACAGTATTCCAGCTTGTGCTTTTCTCCCCTAAGCCTTGATGGCGGCTAGGCAAGGCATGAACACACGTACATTCCCCTTGTCCAGTCCCATTCCCCACTTACCGACCAGTGCTCATTTGACGTATAGGGTAACAGACAAAGAAGGCAATTTCCCAGCAATAGCCTCACAAGTTTATGTTAACGTTAGCAATATTCCGGTATCTTAGCATAGCACCCATGCACTGGGCTGTTTACAATTTAACTCAAATGTTTCTATTATTTATCCTCATATCTCAATGCACAAGCAGGGAGAAGATGTTTACAAACCATGAGCCAGGGGACTAGTAAATTATTATGGCCATGGATCCTAGGAACTAGTTATCTATGATCCTGGGAACTATTATCTAAATAATAATAATAATAATAATAATAATAATAATAATTCCATCTTACATACACCTCACTGCTTGTTATTTTTGTCTAGCCTCTGCTATATGTATCAAGGTTTATCCTCACTGCCTTGGGTCTCCTCCTACTTTCTTTCCCTCCTCCAACAGAACAAAGAAAACTTTTTGCTAGAACCTCTGTGGCTCTTTAGTCAGAGGTGGCAATTGGTGTAATAACCTCTGTGGCTCTTGGTCTTATTTTATTTTTCAGAGTTAACAGTTGTGTGTACAATCTCTGTGAGCTCTGGTATTTTCAGAGTTAACAGTTGTATAACTTCTGTGGATCTCTGGATCATTTGTTTCCAGGATCTGACACTGCCAAATTAATTTTCATAAAGTACTGGTCCTATGATGTCACTCCTCTACTCAAAAACCTACAGCAGCAACTCCCAACTGGTTCTAAGACAAAATTCAAACTACTCTGAAACCTGATGTTTAAAAATCTCTGATGCCTAGTTCTAACATACCATTCCATCTGATTTCACACTATGCTCCTCACAGCACTCAAGTTCTAGCCAAACTAGCCATGCCTCCAACTAGTTCTGACATTTAGTCTCCTACTTTGGAGTATTTCTGGCAGAAATAATCTCCCAACCTAAGAATATAGTGCTACTTATCTGACGCCTCTCATCCTTGTCTTCCTTTCAGTTGTTGACTTAGATGTGACCTCTTCCAGGAAGCTTTATCTGACAAATCCTTTATCTGACATACACTAACAAATGCTCTCCCTCTCGACCCCTCAGGGATGGCTTCCTTTTTACCTTAGTATTCTTACAGACTAGCATAGTACCTTAAATACTGTAAATGTGTTAACAAAATATCTGGGAGGGAATTTCCATAGAAAGAGGGGAGGAGTCTAGGTAAAGCCAGGAGAAAGTAGGATTTGAGTATGAGGTGAGGAAAGAGACCACTCTAGGAATTAAAGATGTCCAATGCAAATATAGTCATAAAGGTATTCCTGTTTGAAAAAAGCAAGGCGGCCAACATAGATGGATTGTAGAGCATGTAAAAGGGATAAAAACAATAAAGGGTAAAAGAAGACTGGAAAGATAGGAGTTAGGTTGAAGAGTATTTTCTATGTGATCCTAGAAGTAAAAGGGAGCTGCAGGAATGTGAGTCAGAGAATAGTGTGAGAGGTGCTATCATCATACCTGCAATCTAGGAAAATAATTGGCAGCTAAGTGGAGTATGGCTTATACCTTGGTCAAGTCGCTTTCCTTTTCTGGGTCTGTTTCTTCATATGTAAAAATGAGTGGATTAGACTAGATTTGTTTATATTTAGATCACATTTTTACCTAAGGCTTTAGGAAATTTCATGGCAATGCCAAAAGAATACATTATAATTATTTTTGTATCTTCCAAAGAACATAGGACTATAAAGTCAGATTTAGAGGCAAATTCCAAATCTTATGAACTTCAAAAAAATCACAATGTATTACCCTCAATTTCTGCACCTACAGAACACTGGTAGTATTTATCTTTCTCACAGCACTGCTTAAGAAATGCTCCGTAAACTATAAATTACTATTATTATGATATACTTACGGAATTTTCCCTACCACGTGTCTAGGTATCTAGATATCTTAGGTATCTAGGTCACTGATGATTGGCAGAAGAGAATGAACCACAAGTAAATATTTTTAAATAACTTTTCCAGCTAGAGTAAAATATTTAAAACTACCTACACTCTCTACAGATACATACACACACATATAATATAAGGAAGTATTACATAATCTATTTAAATATTCTTTTAGTCCTTTATTTCACAGTTAGGGATAATCCTAGTAAATAAAACACCACAAACTCTTACTCTGTCAGTTCTGTCCTATTTCAAAGAATTTGTTTTTTAATATTTGTTTTAATTTAAGGGCTTTTAATTTATGTTTAATCATCCTAGTTTTCCAAACTGTGTTGCCTTGGTAACTGTGACTAAAGCAAAGAACAAATGTTTGTTTACTCAGGTGCAGCCAGCCAATAAAAAAAAGATGAATTCTTTAATAAAATAAATCTTCTGAAGAGTTATTGCCTAGATGCTAACAACTAGATACCTGACAAATGAATGAGGTGTGATACCATTATTCAGAAGTTTCTACGGTAATGAAAAGAAGAGGCCTTTTTGAGAATTTTTTTTCAGTTGATCTCTAAAACTGATAGAACACCAGTGCTGAATAAATGTACGTCTTAGTCAGACCCTGTGATTTCTTGATCCAAGGAGGTTTCCATGAAGAAATCTCATCTGCCTATACAGATCCACAACAGTCGTGAAATTTAAGAGTTCTAATTTTAGAAAACTATTTGGGGCACTGAAAGGTTGGCTGACTTGTCTAGGGTCACCAAGTCAGTAGGTGTCAGAGGTGGCATACGAACCCTAGTCTGACATCTGACTGACTCTAAGGTGGTTCTTTATTCATGAATTCTATCTCTTCATAACTTGCAGTCTAATATTTACCATTTATCTCAAGATTTTTATTGATGCAATAAATTAGCACCCTTTTCAAACTCCTATGGCATACAAGAATGGACACACCAGCAAGAGACTTTCTTAAGACTTCACTATCTGATCTCAGTGCTGAAGACACATGACACATTTATCACTTTTTTTTACAGCTTCCCAAAAACCACACAAAGTCTCTACCACTTCCCCAAATTCCTAAACCTGGGGATAATAGTTTGTGCGTATTTAAGTTAGGGAAAATGAGCATGAATTAAAGTGGAAAGGATATAAGGGGAATATTCACTCCCTCTAATCTGACATGCTCAAAAAAAATAAAGTAAGTTTGCAATAGAGTGTACAATAAGAGCAGCTTTGAGGTTAGAAAATGAGAAGACCTAATTTTTAAAGTTAAGAAGTAAAAGAAAAAGGAAAGTAGACACTAAAGGAAAACATGAGGCTCTCTTAATTATCTTGGCCCTGTAGTAAAAATTTATTAGCACAGAGAACAGATGACTATAAGATCCTAGGTGTCATAAGAAACAGGATGAGGGGAAAAAATCTCACCTGATCATACAATGTAATGTTTATTCTAATTTGATGACTCTCCAGGGAATTTTCACAAACGTATAATAGTAGACTTTAAAAATATTTTAAAATTAAACATTTACAATGTTTTCCCCATTCTTTATTATGCTCAGTGGTCCAAACTTAAGAGGTTAAGTACATACTGGGAAAGTGGAAAGTATGTTTAAAGCATCAAAGGCCCTTAAGGGAATATTCTAAGACCAAAAAATCCCATATACAGACTATCATGGCTACAGAACAGAAAAGAATAGAGAGGGGAACAAGGAACCATTTAAAGCACAAGCTGTTACACACTTCTGTTCTCTTCCATTTTGAATGGTGACATACATCTTAGAATGTCTAATGGGAACTTTTTATTTTTTATTATTTCCTTTTATTTCTCCTACAATTTTTGATTAATTAGAACTATCTTCTATTAATATTAACTTCACCTGACCAAAACCTGCCTAAGGGTAAAGGAAAATTTACTTAAAGCCTTAAACAATCCTTAGAAAAGAAGTCAGAGGAAGAATTTTAATTGTTCCTGACTCCTCCCAGATATGTAAATCTTCAAAACAGCATATTTGTAAATCTTCTAAATGTAATTTTATCTGTAACCTGACTTAGTTTACCTATGGAAATTTGTTTGACAAGGTTTGTTTCCTTGGAGTTATCTTAGATTATTGATTCTGTTTAACTAAACTTGTTTAACTTTTATGATGTTGAAAGAAGTATGGGATTATGGATCTATCTTCTCTTTAACTTTTATGGCCTAAAAGAAATGTACAAGATTACAATATGTAAAAGAACAGGTATACATGGATAGACAGCACAGGTTGAATTTGGTGGGAAGGGATGATACCTAAGGGGTGAAGTTAAGAGGTGAGAGAGGAATGTGGCAAGAGGAGATGGGGAGAGACAGGGTGGGATAAACTATCTCATGTAGAAGAGGCAAGGGGAAGTGGCTGCAGGGGAGGGGAAGAACAGGAAGGCAAAAAGGCAAAACCACATTCTCATTGAATTTGGCTCAGGGAGAGAATGACATACATACTAAATGGGATATCTCACCCTGCAGGAGAGTAGGGGGAAGGGCGATAAGAGGGAAGATGATGGAGGGGAGGGTATTCTGGGGGCAGGGGAGGTTGGAAGTACCCACTTTCGAAGAGGGACAGAATCAAAGTAGGGAATGGACCAGGTGGGGGGTGGGATGGGTGGGAGGGAAATATAATCAGTCCTTTAAAATATATCTACTATGGTAATGTTTTGCATAGCTATACATGTACAACACATACTGAATTGCTTATCTCCCCAGAGGGAGTGGGTGACAAGGGAGGAAGGGAATGGATCTGAAATTCGAAGTTTTAAAATTAAATGTTTCAAATGTATATAAATACTATTATTAATACTATTTTGCATGTAATTGGGAGATAAGATGTGCAGGCATTGGGGCACAGAGATTCACCTTGCTCTAATGGAAAAGTCGAAGGGGGTATGGGAGAAGGTATGGGAGAGAGCAGATTGGATGAGGTGATATCTTGTGGGACTGCTATTCTGGGGTGGTGGGTAGGGGAAAAATGGGGAAAAATTATAACTCAAAATCTGGCGGAAATGAATGATGTAAACCAGAAGTTAATAAAGCATTTGTTTAAAAAAAAAACCAATATGTAAAAGAACTATTTTGCTGTCATTCTGATATAATTTTGTCTACAAGGGAGCTTATGAATATCTTAATAGAGGTTCAGGTTATCTCTGAGGCCTGAACCTATACTCGATCATAATAACAACCCTAAGAGTTTTTACCTCTCTAATTTCTGCACTGTGGTAAATATATCTGAGCAACTCAAAGAGGAGATATTTCTCCCATAATAGGTGGAAAGTAATAACATTATTGAGTGATAGAGAGACAGAAGGAATAAAATGATACCCAGGAACAGAGACAGAGTACAAAGATAACCAGAATTACTTCCTGGTACTAATTTAGTTCTTATTCTATAAAACTGTTTTTTTCTTATTCCTTTCAAAAGTTAACATAAGAAATATACAATTTTAAATTGAAATACACATGTTTTTCTTATAGACAGAATTAATCAAATGCTAATTTTTTTCTCCCAAAACCTTGCTCCTGTCCTTTCTATTAGTGTCACAGGCTTAAATTACTATAACTATTATTATGACAATGCCTCCATATATAATGCAATGTTTTTTTTGTAAAGTGAAAGCTTAAACTAGCAATTATATAAATCTGACAGTATAAAATTACAATGAAAATTGTGTTCTAAAAGAATATTATATTAATATTTTTCCAATGTAGTTTGATTAGGGACTTTAACAACTATTATATAAAGTCTACATATCTATGTATACATAAGATACTTATGAGAACTGGTGCCCAGGGAAACAACCCTATAGCACCAGTGCTGTAAAGCTCTGAACGCATTGGTGCCCAATCAAAGAATTAAGCAATAGATGGAGCAGGACAGGACACCAGGCCAAAACACTGTGTTCAGGGGCTGTGTAGCACTCCAAGTCTGAGGGAATAAGCACAATAAGTCAGCTGGGGCAGAGACCTAGATTGATGAATTGTAAATTGTTTAATTTTAATGGAGGTGAGAACTATCTTGGAGAACTATCCCCCAAGGACACAATAATCAGAGCAGGAGTCATTTACTGAGGACTAGGGAAAATAAGGGGAAAAACCAAAATCAAAAAATTTTATGCAGAAAACTCAAATACCTTGAACACAAACAGATGAACAGGAAAAACAGCAATAACCAAAAGAAATATGGAATCCAGATCTAGTAAACGAGTTTACACATCTATGAAGAAATACTGCAAAACAAATGAAAATGATACAATACTTGATGAGACAGAGGACCCAGTAGATTTTGAGGAGAATCTGAAAAGGCAAGCCTCACCAGGGAAACAAGAGAGAGAACAAAGAGAACACAAAAGGAAGAGAGCTTAGGAATGTAAATACAAAGAAGTAAAGTGGGACAGTAGGTGGAGCCATGGGTAAGAGCTGGCCTCTGCCTCTGAGCTGGGATGACTGGAGATCGAGATTGAGATGGATCGGATCTGGCCTCTGAAAATGAGCACCCACACAAATAATGACTGGCCTTGTAACCTTGAGCAAGTTACTTAACCCCAATTGCTTTAAAAAAAAAAAAAGAAGTAAAGGATAATCTAGAAGAGAAGCAAAAAGCCTTTTACAACAATAAAAGAAAATATGTTCACTACGCAAGCAAAACATACTAATCTCAAAGACAGGATACACAGAGAAAATCTAAGGATCACAGATCTCCTGGAAGAACGTTAACAGGTCAAAAACCCTTTTTCCAATTATTGATCAGTTGTGCTGACTTTTTTTCCTCTCTAAAATATTCTATATATCACATGGATAGCTTTCTAGAAGGGTTAAGTGGAAGGATACTTCAGGTATGATAAAATGTAAGAAACAGAAAATATCAGTAAAAAAAATTTTTAAAGTAAGAAGAAGGAAACTTGTGGTAGTTTAATGGCATGTATAAAAGACTTAACTATGCAATGTAAATGTCTTTTCATTAATATCCCCAAAGTAACTTAATTTTTCTTTCTGTTACTATAAGCAGATTCTATAGCTATTGATTCAACTTCTGGCCTAACTTCCTTAAACTCAATTCAGGCATCATCTTCTAAATAAAGTCTTTTCTGATCCTCAAATTCTAGTGTCATCCCTCCTTAACAGCCAAAGAAAACTGTCCTTATTCTCAAAGAGTTTATTCATTTTGTATTTATTCTACATACATTAAGTATATATGTTGTCCTCTCAATAGACTGTAAGCTCCTTCAGAATAAGGACTTTTTTTTGTTGTTGCTCAATCTCTAGTATAGTACAATGCCTAATATAAACTTGATGCTAAATAAATGCACGAATAAAAAAAAAGAATGAAAAAAATTTATTAATGTGCAGTACTTGCTAAATGCTGGAGTTAGAAACAAAAAATTATCATATGCTTAGAAATCTAGTCCCTGCCCTCAAGGATCTTACATTTGAATAGGAGGAGACAACAGATACTGAGAGGGAGGAGGTTTTGTCTAGGAAGTAACATGTATAAGTGAAAACATCAGCCAACATGAATGTTTATTTATTGAGAAAGCATAAAAATGGGTTCTATTTTCCCATCAGAAGATAAAAAATCTGAGAAAAGGGGGTAAGAAGTTGTGGTATATGATTGTAGGAATACAATTGTGCTGTAAGAAATGACAAGCAGCGGGGCAGCTAGGTGGTGCAGTGAGTAGAGTGCTGGCCCTGGAGTTAGAAGGACCTGAGTTCGGATCCGGCCTCAGACACTTAACACACAAACAAAAACCTAGCCGTGTGACCTTGGGCAAGTTACTTAACCCAATTGCCCTCCAAAAAGCAAAAAGAAAAAAAAAAGAAATGACAAGCAGGATCAGGAAAACCTGGAAAGAATTATGTGTACTGATACAAAGTACAGTGAGCAGAACCAAGAGAACATTACACAGTTACAGCAATATTCTATGATAAAGAAGGATGGATGACTCAGCCATTCTCAGCAATACAACGGCCCAAGACCATCCCAATGGACTTACAATGAAAAACACTATCTGCCTCCTGAGAAAGGACTGATTTGGTATGAAGACAGACTGAAGCATACTATTTTTCCCTCCTTCCTTGCTGTTTTGGGTCCCCTTGCACAGAATAACTAACATGGAAATGCTTTCCCTGACTACACACATATCGGATTGTTACTGTATGAGGGAAAGTAAGGAGAGGGAAGGAGAAACAGAATTTGGAACTCAAAACTTTTTTTAAAAAAATGTCAAAATAAGAAAGAGGGCTGATGATGGTAACTTGCATACCATCTTCTCTTCCACCAACACAACTTAAAGTCTCAACCTGATCTCAAAGGATGTCCTCCAACTCCAAACTAAGTTTTAAAGTAATACACTCGTAGCGATTGTAGCATTTTAGGACCCAGAGTGGCTTAAAAGTGTTCTACAAACAGTGTTCTACAAACAACACAGTAAAGCCCTAAACATGCACTAAAAGGAATAAGGATAAAGAAAAACAAAGAAAATTTCATATACAGAGGTATGAGATGAAGAGCGTACAAAAACATGGAAAGATGGGTTGGGAGAATGGGTATCTCATAAATTTCACTTTCATCTGACGAAGACAAAAGAAGGCAGAACATACTCCTATATACATACATGCACACAAAGAGTTTGGTGTAGAAATACACTCAATAGAGAGAAGAGAGGGATTTTTAAGAGGAAGGGTATAAAGTGAACTAGTATTCATTCATGAGTAAAAAAAACAACTCAAATGTCAGAGTGGAATTAAGAATAAAGGAAAAAAGCAAAACCTGTGGTAGAGCAAAAGGAAGAGAATAGGAGGAAGAGGAAGTGTTAAGGAAACTTCTCTCTTACCACCTCCTTCTTCTTTGTAAAGAGGAGCGCTGGAAGAATTGGAAATTGAGGAGATGACCACGGGAATGGCTAAACAAGTTATGGTATAGAATGTCAATGGAATACTACTGTTCTGTAAGAAATGATAAGCAGTGCGCCAGGGCTCCCTTGCAAGGTATTTCCAGTGCTGTGACTTCACCACGTTGCATGGCCTGGATCATTCAGTATAGAGTTAGTAAACTCCTGCATATACAAACATGCGTGTGTGTATAGCTCCAGACAGCATTTTCCCTCAAGGAAGCATAAAGGAAGGCTGGTGCAGAGCTGGAAGACTTGTGTTCTCATATCAATGAAAAAATTTCCCATGTTCAGAAAATTCTGCAATTAAAAAACATGATCCAGCCTCAAAGACTATATTTTGGACAATTAGAAATGAAATGAATTTTCTAAATGACCTTTTAAACAAGTTGGAGTTGGAGGTTCAATATCAAGAACATATCAGGAATTCACTTTGGGAGTTACAAGAATCGCTTGATGGAAATTACAAAGAAATACACAACCTTAAGGAAAATATTCCTCCCCCTTTGCCCAAAGTAGTCCAGAGCTGTTAATCCTGAACAAAAAATTAAAATTACAGCATTAGAACACCCAAAGAAGCCCCTAAAAGAGCAAAAACCAATTAAAGAAATTTTACTACTAAATTTGATAATGTGCCTGTGTATAGGAAATCTTATCTGATGTACTGTCAAATTAATAATTTTATTTTATATGATTTTTTGCTTTTTGGAGGGCAACTGGGGTTAAGTGGATTGCCCAAGGTCACATGGCTAGTTTTTGTGTAAAGTGTCTGAGGTTGGATTTGAAATCAGGTCCTCCTGACTCCAGGGCTGGTGCTCTACTCACTGTGCCACCTAGATGCCCCCTAAATTAATGATTTTATTAAAGAAATTAACAAGGCAGTGGCTAGCAAATATAGAATCCTGTATTTGCCAAAAAAAAAAAAAAACAACAAAAAACAAAACAACCTATGAATTCTTCTATCAGAAATCTCTATCATAGATTCACTGAAGATGAAACCAACAATACCAAAGGCCAATACTTTGTAGTAGAAGTTGATATAAAAGAGTTCACAAATTTGAAAGTTGACAAGCACTTTCATGTGATACTGAACATTTTAAGGCACTGCTGACAGCTGTCAAAAGTCCATAGAAGAGGACTTATCCATTATATTATAAATTAATAGGTTTTGGCATTTTCATTGACAGCATCATGTAGATTATTTTGTAATTTTGGTTTCATAATCTGTGTTTGCATTAGCTTCTTTAATTTGTTCTGCACTTAATAAAACTTTAGTCAGTTCTGCACTTAATAAAATTGGTTCTGCACTTAAAAAAAAAAAGAAATGATAAGCAGTCAAACTTTAGAGAAACATGGAAAGACTTATACGAACTGATGCTGAGTAAGGGGAGCAGAACCAGGAGAACATCGTACACAGTTACAACAAAATTCTGTAATAACCAACTTTGACAGACTTGGCTCTTCTTAGCAATGCAAGGGTTTGGGAGAGCTCCAAGGGACTCATGATAAAAAGTGTTATCCACATCCAGACTGGATATCCACATTACAGAATATGAATGCAAATCGGAGCATTCTATTTGCTCGTTCTCTTTTTTGTTTTCTTTTGTTTCTTCTTTCTTGTGGTTCATTCCATTGATTATAATTCCTCTTTACATCATGACTAACATGAAAATGTGTTTAATATGGATGTATATGTGGCACCTCTATTAGATTTCATGCCATGTTGGGAATGGGGGAATGGAGGGAGAGAAAATTTAAAACTCAAAAGTTTGTGGAACTGAATGTTGTAAAAGTAAATTAATAAAAATTTTTTTAAAGAGTGCTGGGATGGGGCGGCTAGGTGGCACAGTGAGTAAAAGCACTGGCCCTGGAGTTGGGAGGACCCAGGATCGGTTCCAGTCTTGGTACTTAGTACCCACACAAAAATAACTGGCCATGAAACCTTGAGCAAGTTACTTAACCCCAACTACTTAAAAAAAAAAAAAGAGTGCTGGGGTGAACAAAGGAAAAAATATAAAAATACAAAATGGAGGGAAATACCCAATTATAACAGTCAACCATGAACATAAATGGGAAGAATTCACTAACAAGATAGAAGAGGATAACAGAACGGATTAGAAAGAAAAATCAAACAGTATGTTGTTTATAAGAAACATACTTGAAGTATAAAGATTCACAGAGTTAAAATGAGGTATTGGAGCAAAATTTATTATTCTTCAAGTAAACTCAAAAAAGCAGAGGCAGTATGCATAATTTCAAATAACGTTACAGTAAAAATAGATGCAATAAAGAGATAAGCAGGAAAACTACCTTATGCTTAAAGGCACCACAGATAAAAAATCAACATCAATACTTAATAAAATGCACAGAACAGCATACCTTTTAAGTGATAAAAATAAAAGTTAATCTTATTGTAGGGAAAAGTAGGAAATTCAATGTACTCCTTTTAGACTTGGAATATATCTAATGAAAAAAAGAGATAAACAAGAAAGAAGTTAAAGGATCTGAATAGAACTTTTGTAAAATTAAAGATGATAGATCTTTGGCAATTACTAAGGAAAAAATAAAGGAATTTACATATTTCTCGGCGGCATATAGCACCTTTACAAAAACAGTCCTGTACTGTGACAAAAAGCCCTCACAATAAGTACAGAAAAGCAAAAAAATCTAAACACAGCCTTTACTGACCTCAGTAAAAACATATTCTGCTACCTAGATCAGGTCAAGCTATTGAAAGTATCCCTTATTAGGCTAGCTCTGAAATTCTAGGGCAGTGGTTAGTAAGATTCATTCCCAACACACATTTTCCTGTTGTTGTTTTCTCCATTGAAATGGGTGAGTAGGCTCAGGTGTGTGTGTCACAGATCACATCACATTACCTCCCCCCCCCCCCAACTCACCTCATTAATGAACTTCCCTATTTTCATGGGTGGGGGGTGGGGGTTGTACAGGGATTATTCAGATCTTTTAGTCTTTAATCCTATTCCTTATCCTTCATACTTCACTATACTACAACTATTACCTTCAGTGTTATGAATGATCCTTTTAAAAAAATATTGATTTCTTTTGCTTTTATATCACCTACATTTCCCACCACTGCTCTCTCTCATCCACTCCCAGATAACAAACAATTCCTTATATAAAAAAAAAAAAATGAATAGAATTGAGTTCAGCTAACACTAGCCAACATAACCAAAAAAGTCTGATGTTTTACGCATTATGCTATACCCAGAATTCCACACCTCTGCAAAGAAACAGAAGAAACTGTCTTCCCTTTGGTAGCAACTCTGGTCATTATGATTTCACAGTCCTTTATTGCAATTTTGTTGTTGCTCTTTCCATTTACACTGTTATGGTAATTTTGTGTATTATATGCTGTTTCTGTTTAGCAAATTTTCCAGCAGCAAGACTTTCTCTATGTGCCTGGTTTCTTAAGGCACAATAATATTTCACCGGCATTCACACGCACAATTTGTTTAGCTCTTCCCCAGTCCATATGACCACCAATCTCTTAGCTGCCAAATTTAATGGTCTTTTCTCAGCATTATCCTTCTTGACCACACTTCAGTATTTGACACCTAGACTGATTCCATTGAAAAACAGACAACTGACATGCCACAGCTTACTAGGAAGATACTGACAAAATTGGTTTTCATCTCAGTAAAAAAGGAAAGGAAATTCAGCAGCTTCTACACTGAGGGACTGAAGGGCATGGAATATGATATTCCAGAGGGCAAAAGAGCTCGGACTGAACCCAAGGGTCACCTACCCAGCAAAACTGAGTATTTTGTTTCAGGGAAAAATATGGTCATTCAGTGGAATAGAGGACTTTCAAGCATTCTTGAGGAAAAAACCAGAGTTGAATAGAAAATTTGACATTCAAACACAAGAAGCAAGAGATGCCTGAGATGGTAATCAGGAAAAAGAAATCAAAAGGAACTTATCAAAGTTGAACTATTTACATTCCTACATGGAAAAACAGTAACTGTGACCAATGAAACCTTTCTCAGTATGAAAATAACGGAAGAAGGATATATGGGCATATGAATACATATGTGAATGTGGGTATATATGTTTACAGTTATACATGGATAGAGGGCACAGGTTGAATTTGGTGGGAAGGAATGATACTTAAGGGGTGAAGTTAAGAGGTGAGAGAGGAAAGTGGCAAGAGGAGATGGGGAGAGACAGGGTAGGGTAAACTATCTCATGTAGAAGAAGCAAGGGGAAGTGGTTGCAGGGGAGGGGAAGAACAGGAAGGCAAAAAGGAAAAACCATATTCTCATTGAATTTGGCTCAGGGAGAGAATCACATACATACTAAATGGGATATCTCACCCTGCAGGAGAGTAGGGGGAAGGGGGATGAAAGGGGGGGATGATGGAGGGAAGGGCATTCTAGGGGGAGGGGAGGTTGGAAGTACCCACTTTTGAAGAGGGACAGGATCAAAGTAGGGAATGGACCAGGTGGGGGGGGTGGGATGGGTGGGAGGGAAATATAAGCAGTCTTTTACAATATATCTACTATGGTAATGTTTTGCATAGCTATACATATATAACACATACTGAATTGCTTATCTTCCCAGAGGGAGTGGGTGACAAGGGAGGAAGGGAATGGATCTGAAATTCGAAGTCTTAAAATTAAATGTTTCAAATGTAAAAAAAAAAATAAAAAGTTCTGAGGGAAAAAAAGAAAAGAAATGTTGAGCAAGACTTCAGAAAAACCTGGGAAGACTGATATGAACTAATGCAAAGTTAAGTAAGCAGAATCAGAGGAACAGTATACATAGTAACAGCAATACTGTAACAATGATAAAATGTGAAAGACTTAGCTTCTCAGATCAATACAAAGATCCAAGACAATTCCAAAGGACCTATAACAAAAAATGCTATCTACCTCCTGAGAGAGACCTGATGGACTCTGAGTGAAGAGTGAAGCATATTTTTTTTTTACTTTCTCCCTATTTCTTGCTTTTTTTTTTTTGGCAACATGGCTAATATAGAAATGTTTTTAATGATTTCACATGTATAATTGATATCATATTGCTTGCTTTTTCAACGAGTGGGGAGGAGCTAAAGTGAGGGAAAGAAAACTGGAAATCAAATTTTTAAAAACAATTTTAAAATAAGAAACAGAAGAAATATAATATTCCTCTTTAATCAATATGAATGCATGGTGACCCATATTTATATTTTATATTGGACCTACTATTTAGAAGTCAAAAAGGAAAAAAAATATTTATCCATCTAACTACCCTGAAATTCATTAACTATCACAATTCAAAAGGCATCAGTGGTTAAGAGAGTCATATGATATTTAACCAGAAAATGTATTCCTTTAAGGCCAAAGGTGTCCTATGACTAGCCAAGCCTGTGCTTTTGGCATACATGTTAAACACAGTGCAGTGGCACATGAAGAAAATATACCTTAACTACTTACAAGGTAGAATTCTTCTAACCAATAGTGGGGGGCGGGGGCAACCTCAATCACTACATCCATTGTCCTGTCCATGTTTCAACAATAAAGCAGGATGATGTAATACTGAACACTGACTAAAAATGTAGCCTTTTTATTACCAGTCAGAGGGAAAGTCTATTCTCAAAATCATGGAATAAGCTATATTTCTTCTTTCCTCATACTAGACTTTTACTCACTGTTTCATGATTTCCTCTGTGTAAACTAGATTTACATTTTTCTATGGTGTAATCCTTTGAAGGAATTCATAAATTATACACATTCATGACTAAGAACTTCTTTAAATGACAGCTTATTACAGCTTGCTGAAAATTATCAGAAAAATGTGCCATTGCAAATATTCCTAAACATCAGCTGACATTACTGGCAAGAAAACAAAAGTCTGAGCCACTGATTTTATAATTCAATTAGCTTAGCATAAATGTGGTGTTGCCAAAGTTTCCTATAAGCACTTGTTCAAAAAGGAAGCGTGCATAGTTTAGGTTGTCATAGAAACACCAGAGAAACAAACAGAAGATATGAAATGGTATTATATGTTAGAATTTTGAGAGTCTAGTATTTCTGGATATATCCAGAGAGTCTCCCTTTATTAACAAAGAATTGTCAAAATTGAGAAATTATATGGCTAAGTATCTATAAACCTCCATATACTAGTTCCTTATTGTTTCAAAAAGTTTTTAATAACTGCAAATGACCAAAAAATGCTAAATATTATTATCAAAGAAAAAAGTAAATATTCTGAGATCCAGTGACTGACCTCTTAGCTATTCCTCAAATAAAACACTTCATCTACATCTTCTAGTATTCCAGCTACATATTTTCAGTCTCATGGCCAGAACTTTCCCTTTACTCAATTCCATATTCTGGCTTCCTTCAAGTCCCAACTACATGCCACCTTGTACAAGAAGCTTTTCCTAATCCCTCCTTAATACTAGTCTGTTCCCTATGCTGATTACCCTGCATCTAGCTTTTTGTAAATAATTGTTTGCCTGTCTTCTCCCCCGTTAGACTATGAGCTCTTTGAGGATGAGGTCTGTTTTTTTCCCTTCCTTTGCATCCTGAGTATTTGGCATAGTGTTTGACACATGGTAAGCACTTAATAAATGTTTATTAGTTGTAGCATCATAATTTCTCAAAAACATTCCTTCTTCATAGGCTGACTTCCTTTACAGAATTTTATGGCACCTAGCCTTTCTATGAATGCTTTAAAATTTGCCATATACTTATACACAGCATGGTCTATCTTGTAATTGATTTTGTATCTTATCTCCACTACCAAATAAATTCTGGTTCTCACCTAGAAAAGTTTTTTACATATAATGGACTTTCAAATACTGAATAAATCATACTCTTAAAGGGGGGGTGAAAAGTATATAATGTTCAAAAATGTAAAATGCCACTCTACTACTTGTAAAATTACTACTGAAATATTAAACCTTATTGTTGAAAGCATCTAATTAGAGATCATACAATTTAGTAACTAAGATTTAAAAAGCATAATTAACCAGAATGCTAAAGTAGTTAGAATTTTTGTTTCTTTAGTTCCACCCGATGGTGACTTAAAATTAATTCTTCATCAAGTGTACTATTAACCAAATTCAGCAAAAATAACTTTCCAGGGTACATCACAAAGCCAGGAAACATTCAACCAACCTATTGTGATAATTTATGTCATTAAATGAGAGCTGAGTCTCAATCATGCCTCTGAAATACTACAATAGTCTCAATCAGGAAAGATTCAAATATGTTCAATATACAAGTCTGGCAGGCACATTGACTTCTTAATATTCTTATACCATACACTATCCAAAATACTCTGAGATCCAGTGATATTTTAAAAAAATATTTTCAACAGTTTAAACAAAAATGATTTTCTGATTATTTCTCATTTTGCCTACTTTAGTGGTATGGTAGATAGAGTGTTGGGCCTATGATAAAGAAATTCAGAGTTTAAATTTGGTTTCAGACTCTTACTAGCTATGGCACCCCAAGCAAGTCACTTAACCACCATCTGCTTCAGTTTTCTCATCTGTAAAAGGGGATAACAGTTTTTTGAGGGGAGGGGAGGGACTGGGTCTCCCCATCTCACCCAGGCTTGAAGCACAATGACCACTTAATAGGCCCAATCCACTACTGATCAGCAAAGAAGTTTGACCTACTTCTATTTCTGAGCAGGTCTTGTTTGCTCCTCCTTAGTATCTATTTCCTAGAACTCACCATAATTGGTGCCAGACAGTGCAAACAACCAATCGGGTTCAGTCCTGCTACAGCTCAAAATTCCTAAGTTAAAGCAATATACCAGCCTGAAGTCTCCCTACAGCATGGATTAGAGGCATCCACCACCAGAACTAGGGGGATAGTTCTTAAAAATTAAGACCTTCAAAGATCCTCCACTTTAAAAAGCAAGTAAGGGGCGGCTAGGTGGTGCAGTGAGTAAAGCGTCGGACCTGAGTTCGGATCCGACCTCAGACACTTAATGCACACACAAACAAAATCCTAGCCCTGTGACCTTGGGCAAGCTACTTAACCCCAACTGCCCTCCAAAAGGCAAAAAAAAAAAAGGCAAGTAATAAGCCATCATCAGCTTATGCTGCCCACAATGATCCCCTCTCCATAAAGAAAGGGTTCTTAAACTGGGGCCCAAAAAACTCATTTAAAAATTCTATTTCAATATAATTAGTTTGCTTTATAACCCTATGTATTTAATTTTATGCCTTTAAAAATAATTATTCGGAGGAGGGATTCAACACTGCCAAAGAGTTCCATAATACAAAAAAGGTAAAGACATTCAGTCTCAAAATAACACTATATCAAAAATAATTACTTAACTATTTTTAAATTCATGTGACTTACCCCAATATTCTAGTTGGAAGTGTTGTTTTTTTTTTTTTTAAGGAAAACTGGGTAGCAGTCTAGAAAAATTATGTTTAGATCAACCTATAATATCAGACCTGCACAACTTATAAATTTCTTCAGGCTAAAGACATACTGATGATGGTTGGTTGCTGCAGGTCATGTAACAAACAGGAGACAGTGCCACGGTGGCAACCCTACATTTCTGCAGGTTGGCCAAAATCTTTTGGGCAGGCCACAAGGGGCCCATTGGCCATATGTTGTGCAGGCTTGTATCAAGTCATACAAATGGATACATTACTAGATATAAATGGCTACATGAACAGATTAGAGGAGCAAGGGAGAAATTACCTTTAAGATACACAAACAGAAAAGTGTGTGACTATACTAATGATAGAAAAGATGACACAAGATAAAATAAACAATATGAATGATATAAAATTTTAAAATTTCTTACAAATTAATAGTTATATAGTCAACGTTAGAAGGGAAATGGGTAACTAGGAAAAAAATCTTCACAAGTTTCTTTGATAGAGATTTTATCTAAGATAAGCATAAATAAGGAAATGATCCAAATTTATAATAATAAGAACCGTTACCCAATAGATGGATGGTTTGGGGTTTGAACAGGAAGTTTTCAAAGGAAAAACTTCAAGCTATCAATATGAAAAAAATTCTCTAATTAATAAATACACATTAGAATAAATTAGAGGTACCACCTCATAGCTACCAGTTTGCAAAAGTAGACAAAAAAGAACACAATAAATGTTGGAGGGGTTGAGTGAAAACAGGTTCACTAGTAAACTGCTAGTGTAGCTATGAACTAACTGATCCAGTCATTCTGGAAAACAATCTGAAATCATGGCAAAAAAAAACAAAACCTATTAAAATATCTATAACTTTTGACTATCCCAAAATCCAAGCTACATTCCAAAGAAACAAAAGAAGGATCTATATGTAAAAAAATATTTATAACAGCTCTTTTTCACAGTAGGCAAAAAGTGGAAATTAAGAGGGTGCCCTCCAACTGGAGAAAGGCTATAAAAATTATAATATATAAATGCAATGGAATATCATTGTAGCATTAAAAAAGGGAACTTGGGCTTCTGGGGTGGAGCCAAGATGGCGGAGTAGAAACAGCTCCTCCAAGCCACTCTGCCGGCAGATGCCCCCCAAACTATGTAAAAGGGGACTCTGAACAACTTCTGGAGCCCCAGCACCCACAGAACGACACAGAGAAGCTAACCTTCCACTGAGGACAGCCCAGCAGCCCTGCAGGAAGGACCAGCGGAGTGTTGTGGGACCTGGCAGCGTGCTGTGCAGGAGCCAAGCCGAGCCCAGGTGCACATGAGCCGAGATTTTAGCCCCAGGGCGGCAGGGGCAGCAGCCGGCTGGAGGAACCCCAGAACACCAGGAGCTGTGGCGACTCCAGAATTATCAAAATAGACATGCCTAGGACAAAGTAAGAGGTTGGTGTCCTACGGACTTTGGGACTGGTATTTAGGGAATGCGTCAGCTCCCTCCCCTGGAGGCTAGAAGCCACTGAGGAGACACTCTATTTTACAGTTTTCAGAGGAAGCTCCAGATCCCAGCCTCCAAATCGTAGGGAGATCCAGCCATCAGTCTTGGGGGGTAATCACTCTTGCTTTAACCTCCCTGGATCTGGATTGTGATCTAGGGTGGAAGTCGTGGGTGGGTATACAGCTTGCAAGAAAAGGAAGTTGCCCCCCACACGTCTAGGAGGAAAATTCCTCTAGCTGGCCTTAAAGCCATAGTGTGGCAACAAGCCCAAAAGTCAAGTAATTAAGTGGCAACATGCCAAGGCAAGGGAAACGGAAAAATACAACCCTAGACTCCTATTTTGGGGGCATAGAGCAGGAAAAGGACTGTGAGGTCAGAAGTCCTGCTCCAAAAGCCCCAGGGGAAACCATGAGCGGGTGGCAGGCCATAGAGGACCATAAGAAGGACTTTAAAAATCAAATAAGAGAAGTGGAGGAAAAATTGGAAAGAGAAATGAGAAGGATGCAGGAAAAGTATGAAATGAGGGTCAACACCCTGACTGAGGAAAACAACACCTTAAAAAATAGACTAACTCAAATGGCAAAGGAGGCCCAAAAGGGCAATGAGGAGAAGAATGCCTTAAAAAGTCGAATTTGCCAGATGGAAAAAGAATCTCAAAAGTTCACTAAGGAGATTCATTCCTTCAGAGTCAGACTGGAGCAAATGGAAGCTAATGACTTTATGAGAAATCAAGATGCTGTTAAGCAGATCCAAACAAATGGAAGATTAGAAGGCAATGTGAAATATCTCATGGGAAAAACCACTCACCTGGAAAATAGATACAGGAGAGATAATTTAAAAATTATTGGTCTACCTGAAAGCCATGATCAAAGAAAGAACCTAGAAATCACCCTTCAAGAAATTCTCAAGGAAAACTGCCCTGACGTTTTAGATCCAGAGGGCAAAACAGAGGTTGAAAGAATCCACTGATCACCTCCTGAAAAAGATCCCAAAAAGAAAACTCCCAGAAATATTATAGCCAGGTTCCAGAATCCCCAGATCAAGGAGAAAATACTACAAGCAGCCAGGAAGAAACAATTTTAATATTGTGGAAACACAATCAGAATAGCCCAGGACCTGGCAGCTTCTACACTGAGGGATCGAAGGGCATGGAATATGATATTCCAGAGGGCAAAAGAACTGGAAATGAACCCAAGGGTCACCTACCCAGCAAAACTGAGTATTTTGTTTCAGGGGAAAATATGGTCATTCAGTGGAATAGAGGACTTTCAAGCATTCTTGAGGAAAAAACCAGAATTGAATAGAAAATTTGACATCCAGACACAAGAAGGAAGAGATGCCTGAGAAGGTAATCAGGGAAAAGAAATCAAAAGGAACTTATCAAAGTTGAACTATTTACATTCCTATATGGAAAAGCAATAACTGGGACTGATGATATCTTTCTCACTATGAAAATAATGGAAGAAGGGGGTGTGGTCATATGAATACATATGTGAATGTGTGTGTATATGGTTACAGTTATATATGGATAGAGGGCATAGGTTGAATTTGTTGGGAAGGGAGAATACTCAAGGGATGAAATTATGAGGTGAGAGAGGAAAGCAGCAAGAGGAGATGGGGAGAGATAGGGTAGGGTAAACTATCCCATGTAGAAGAAGCAAGGGGAAGTGGTTGCAAAGGAGGGGGAGAATAAGGAAGGCTAAAAAGGCAAAACCACATTCACATTGAATTTGGTTCAGGGAGAAAATGACATACATACTAAATGGGATATCTCAACCTGCAGCAGGATAGGGGGAAGGGGGATGAGAGGAGGGATGATGGATGGGAGGGCATCCTTGGGGTGAGGGGAGGTTGGAAGTACCCACTATAGAAGAGGGACAGGATCATGTAGGGAATGGACCAGGTGGGGGGTGGGATGAGTGGGAGGGAATTATAAGCAGCCTTGTACAATATATCTACTATGATAATGTTTTGCATAGCTAGACATGTACAACATATACTGAATTACTTATCTCCCAAGAGGGAATGGGTGACAAGGGAGGAAGGAAATGGATCTGACATTCGAGGTCGTAACATTAAATGTTTCAAATATATATAAATACTATTATTAATACTCTTTTGCTTATAATAGGGAGATAAGATGAGCAGGCATTGGGACACAAAGATTCACCTTCCTCCAATGGAAAAGTCGATGGGGGTATGGGAGAAGGTATGGGAGAGAGCAGACTGGAGGAAGCGATATCTTGTGGGACTACTATTCTGGGAGGTTGGGTAGGGGAATAATGGGGGGAAAATGATTAGAAATGAATGATGTAAAACAGAAGTTAATAAAGCATTTGTTTAAGAAAAAAAAGAAAGGGAACTTGGGAGCTCTAAGCTCTAATCTCTAAGCAAAATCAGCAGAGGTAGAACAAAATTTTTTTTTTAATTTCTCAGATTATTTTTTAAATTGCTGTAGGGGATGGAGATACATTGAAAAACAAATCCAAAAAGACTATTTGTGCTATGACACACCACATTTAAAAAAAAGAAAAGAAAAAGTGAAAAATGTAAAGCATCCCTTTCCTTTCTGTTCAGCTCCATTTTATACATTATCTTTTCTCCATTAGAAAGTAAGTTTCTTGAGGGCAGAAACTGGATTCTTTTTGCTTCTATTCTTATCCTCAGTGTTTAGCACAGTACTTGGTAAACAGAAGGCAAACAATAAATGTTGTCTTCACTGGAGTATCTAAAAATATACCTCAAAGCGGCTTTAAAATGTACACTGTA
This sequence comes from Gymnobelideus leadbeateri, assembly GCA_011680675.1. Lineage (NCBI taxonomy): Eukaryota > Metazoa > Chordata > Mammalia > Diprotodontia > Petauridae > Gymnobelideus > Gymnobelideus leadbeateri. The sequence continues at coordinate 137,451 of WOXC01009740.1, forward strand.
GGCTTTACACATAATTATGTGCATACAATTATAAACAGTAACAATATAGAAGTTCTAATAGCAAATATTCAAGTCTTTTTAACCCACTATTTCACATATACAAACTTGTCTCTCTGAAATAAAGGAAATGTAGCATTTCATTTGAATTATTTTTTTAATTAAATAAATGTTTTATTAACTTCTGGTTTACATCATTCATTTCCACCAGATTATGGGTTACATTTTCCCCCCATTTTTTCCCTACCCACCAACCCAGAAGCAGTCCCACTAGATATCCACTCATCCAACCTGCTCTCTCCCTTATCTTCTCCCATACCGCCTTCGACTTTGCCATTAGGGCAAGGTGAATCTCTGAGCCCCAATGCCTGGACATCTTATGAAGCATTTAATTTTAAAACTTTGATTTTCAGATCCATTCCCTTCCTCCCTTGTCACCCACTCCCTCTGAGAAGATAAGCAATTCAGTATGTGTTGTACATGTATAGCAATGCAAAACATCATTTCCCCTGAAACAAGATACTCAGTTTTGCTGGGTAGGTGACCCTTGGCTTCAATCCCAGCTCTTTTGCCCTCTGGAATATCATATCCCATGCTCTTCAATCCCTCAGTGTAGAAGCTGCCAGGTCCTGGGCTATTCTGATTGTGTTTCCACAATATTGAAATTGTTTCTTTCTGGCTGCTTGTAGTATTTTCTCCTTGACTGGGAGTTCTGGAGCCTGGCTATAATATTCCTAGGAGTTTTCTTTTTGGGATCCTTTTCAGGAGGCAATCAGTGGATTCTTTCAACCTCTATTTTGCCCTCTGGATCTAAAACATCAGGGCAGTTTTCCTTGAGAATTTCTTGAAGGGTGATTTCTAGGTTCTTTCTTTGATCATGGCTTTCAGGTAGTCCAATAATTTTTAAATTATCTCTCCTGGAGATATTTCACATTGCCTTCTATTCTTTCATTTGTTTGGATCTGCTTAACAGCATCTTGATTTCTCATAAAGTCATTAGCTTCCATTTGCTCCAGTCTAACTCTGAAGGAATGAATCTCCTCAGTGAGCTTTTGAGATTCTTTTTCCATCTGGCAAATTAGACTTTTTAAGGCATTCTTCTCATTGCCTTTCTGAGCCTCTTTTACCATTTGGGTTAGTCTATTTTTTAAGGTGTTATCTTCCTCAGTCAGGCTGTTGACTGTCATTTCATACTTTTCTTGCATCTTTTTCATTTCTCTTCCCAAATTTTCCCCCACTTCTCTTATCTGCTTCTTAAGGTCCTCTATGGCCTGTAGCCAGCTTGTATTTTCCTTTGGGGCTTTTGGTGCAGAAGTTCTGACCTCACAGTCCTCCTCCATACTTTGAGCCCCTTTGCCCCTAAAAATAGGAATCCAATGTTGAACTTTTCTGTTTATTTTGTTTCATTTGCCTAGGCATGTTGCCACTTAATTACCTGATTTTGGGGCTTGTTGCCACAGTAGGACTCTGCCACCAGACAGGAGAGCTTCTGTCCCAAACATGGGGTCTTCACAACTTCTGCCAGTTGGGTGGCCTATGTAAAACCTCCACCCACTCTGGCAAATTGGATACCCACCCCAAACTTCCCCCCCAGACCACAATCCAGATCCACGCAGTTTAAAGCAAGAGCGATTAACCCCCAGACTGATTGCTGGATCTCCCTACAGTTCGCAGACCAGGAGCTAGAGCCACTATTGACACTGCAAAATGGCTTCTGTGCCACAGTTTCTTCAGCAGCTTTTCGCCCCCAGGGGAGGAAGCCGACTCGTTCCCCCAAATACTGGTCCCAAAGTCCATAGGGCACTAACCTCTCACTTTGTCCTAGGCATATCTGTGCTGATAATTCTGGAATCACCACAATTGCTGGTGTTCAGGGGTCCCTCCAGCCAGCTGAAGGCCCAGCCGCCCTGGGGCTAAAACCTCGGACCTGGGCTCAGCTCTGCACTGCGCTGTCGGTACCCAATGCGCTGTCAGTTCCCAATGCGCTGTGCTCCCTGCTCTCAGATCGCTGCGCTGGCCTCTCCCTGCAGGGCTGTTGGGCTGTCCTCGGCAGGAGGTTAGCTTCTCTGTGTCGTTCTGTGGGTGCTGTGGCTCCAGAAATTGTTCGGAGTCCCCTTTCACATTGTTTGAAATTTGTGTGGGCCAGAGCACATTGGAAATGCTGTTTCTACTCCACCATCTTGGCTCCACTCATTTAAATTATATGCCAGTCTTTTTGGTTTTTGTTTTTTTTTTAATAAGGAAATACCTCCATCTGGTGAATTTTTAGCACATTGCTTCTGAAGGCAATTAATGCAAGATTAAATTTTGCAACCAAAGGATGCTTTTTTTTTTAAATGGGTTTAGTTCTTTTCAGAGGTTCTATTTCCTTGTTCAAAGCTTTACGAACTATTGATAAAATTGACTATTAGAATATACTGGATTATCAAAATCATATGCCATTAACCAAGCATTTTTAAGTAAATAGAAGCTGACCAAGTGCAACAATTACAAAAGAAAAACATTTTAAATCCAATATTCATAAAATTTAATTATATATAAACAACTCAAAATGAAAAAGGCAAAAAATTTGCATGTTTGAAAATCAAAATGAGGACAAATATAGTTGCTATGAAATAAAGATTAATATCATAATAAACATGAATCTCAATGCTCATTAGATAGTAGATCACAGCATCACAAAATAGAACTAAAAGGAAAATGCAATAATTATCTCCTCCACATGACATTTGTCAAATAGATATGTCGATTAACTCTCAATTAGTAATTGGAAAGAAAAGTAAGTCTCACAGTTCCCTATTAAAGCTAAATTGAAATTTGACTTAATTTTGAACAAAAGCCAAGACCAACTGATAAAGACTTAGACTATAAAATTATAAATGGTTTAGTAATGAATATTTATCAGTTCATAAAAAAGTTCATGCAGAAAATTGCTACCTCCTTTCCTTATACCTAAATCTTTCATATCATATAGAAAAAAAAAGATGAAGAAGTTGCTCAGAAAATTTTACTCATTTTAAAAGACCATAACTATGGGAACTTAAAGGGAGACACAGTAAATGGCATGAGGTCATAAAAGCATACTGGATTACTGAATTACAAACACTAAAAAAGTTTTAATTTTCAAGAAACTTTATTTAGTCATTAATAAAAAGGATGTTAAAGATAGTGAACTAACAAAGGATAGAGCAGTGGGTGCCATCTGGAGGCTCTAACACACTATTCAATTTTAGGTCACAGACCCAAAATGACCTGAAGAGGAGAACGGGGGTAGCAGCAAGAATCTTGGTCCTAGCAATGTCCTGAGAAAACAGGTTTAGAAACAAATAGTAATTTTATGAAATAAGAGAGTTAGGGGTAAAAATTGAAAAAGAAATGAGAGCTATGGAAGAAAGAATCCCAAAGGGAATTAAACAGCTTGAAACAGAGGTATAAAACTTTGTCCAAGTAATAAATTCTCTGAAAATTACAAAGAACTCAATGGAAGACGATGATTTTGTGAGACAAATATTAAAAAGCAATCAAAAAGCTGAAAAAAGAAATAGAAGAAGACTTAAGGCTACTCATAGCAAAAAGCAATTAACCTGTAAGACAGATGGTGGAGGGGCGGCTAGGTGGCGCAGTGAGTAGAGCACAAGCCCTGGAGTCAGAAGGACCTGAGTTCGGATCTGGCCTTAGACACTTACACACAAATGAAAAAAAAACCTAGCCGTGTAACCTTGGGCAAGTTACTTAACCCCAATTGCCCTCCAAAAGACAAAAATAATAATAATAATAATAATAAGTATCCATCAGATTAGCTGAAAGCCATGGAAATAGAATGAATTCACCAATCATCTCCTGAAAGAAATCCCAAAATGAAAACTTCCAACAACATGATAGGCAGAGTCCAGAGTTTTCCATTTCAAAAAAAAAAAAAAGGCGCTGCAAACAGCCAGAAAGAAAATCCATGTATTGAGGAGCAAGTCAGAATAATACACAATTCAGAAGTGACCACTAAATAAGTGGAGAGGGGCAGCTAAGTGGTGCAGTGAATAGAGCACCAGTCCTGGAGTCTGGAGGACCTGAGTTCGAATCCAGCCTCAGACACTTAATACTTACTAACAGTGTAACCTTGGGCAAGTCACTTAACCTCAATTGCCCTGCCCTCCCACCCTTCCCCTCCAAAAAAAATAAAGAAAAAAAAAGTGGGGAGTTTGGATTAACATATTCCAGAAGGCAAAAGATATATTCCTACGGCCAAGAATTACTTACTAAGCAAAACAATATAATGCTGGGGTGGAGCCAAGATGGCAGAGTAGAAACAGTGTTTCCAAGCCACTCTGCCACCAGATTACATTCAAACTATGTAAAATGGGATTCTGAACAACTTCTGGAGCCCCAACACCCACAGAACGAAACAGAGAAGCTAACCTCCCGCTGAGGACAGCCGAGCAGCCCTGCAGGACAGACCAGCACAGCAGTCTGGGAACCGGCAGCGCGCAGCTCAGGGGAAGCCAAGCCAAGCCGAGCCCAGTGGAGCCCAGGTCCTCATGAGGCAAGGTTTTGGCCCCAGGGCGGCAGGGCCAGCAGCTGGCTGGAGAGACCCCAGAACACCAGCAGCTGTGGAGACTCCAGAATTATCAACATAGACATGCCTAGGACAAAGTGAGAGGTTAGTGCCCTATGGACTTTGGGACCAGTATTTGGGGAACGTGTCGGCTTCCTCCCCTGGGGGCTAAAAACCGCTGAGGAGACACGCCATTTTGTAGTTTTAAGTGGCAGCTCCAGCTCCTGGCCTGCGAACTGTACGGAGATCCAGCGTTCAGTCTTGGGGCGTAATTGCTCTTGGTTTAATCTCCCTGGATCTGGATTGTGATCTGGGGTAGAGGTCGTGGGAGGGTTTCCAGCTTGCCAGAAATGGAAGTTGCCCCCCACACATTTGGGATGAAAATTCCTCTTTCTGGCCTTAAAGCCATACTGTGGCAACAAGCCCAAAAGTCAAGTAATTAAGTGGCAACATGCCAAGGCAAAGGAAACAAATTAAACAGAAAAATGCAACCCTAGACTCCTACTTTGGGGGCAAAGAGGGTCGAATCATAGGGTAAGATGACTGTGAGGTCAGAAGTCCTGCTCCAAAAGCCCCAGGGGAAAACATGAGCGGGTTGCAGGCCACAGAGGACCTTAAGAAGGACTTTAAAAATCAAATAAGAGAAGTGAAGGAAAAATTGGGAAGGGAAATGAGAAGGATGCAGGAAAAGTATGAAATGAGGGTCAACAGCCTGACTGAGGAAAACAACACCTTAAAAAATAGACTAACTCAAATGGCAAAGGAGGCCCAAAAGGGCAATGAGGAGAAGAATGCCTTAAAAAGGCAAATTTGCCAGATGGAAAAAGAATGTCAAAAGTTCACTGAGGAGATTCATTCCTTCAGAGTTAGACTTTAGCAAATGGTAGCTAATGACTTTATGAGAAATCAAGATGCTATTAAGCAGATCCAAACAAATGAAAGATTAGAAGGCAATGTGAAATACCTCATGGGAAAAACCACTGACCCTGAAAATATATCCAGGACAGACAATTATTCAGTGTAATAGAGGACTTTCAAGCATTCTTAAGGAAAAAAGCCAGAATTGAATAGAAAATTTGACATCGAGATGCAAGAAGCAAGAGATGCCTGAGAAGGTAATTAGGGAAAAGAAATCAAAAGGAACTTATCAAAGTTGACCTATTTACATTCCTATATGGAAAAACAATAACTGTGAGTGCTGAAATCTTTCTCACTATGAAAATAATGGAAGAAGGGTATATGGTCATATGAATACATATGTGAATGTGTGTGTATATGGTTACAGTTACATATGGATAGAGGGCATAGGTTGAATTTGTTGGGAAGGGAGGATACTCAAGTGGTGAAATTATGAGATGAGAGAGGGAAGTGGCAAGAGGAGATGGGGAGAGACAGGGTAGGGTAAACTATCTCATGTAGAAGAAGCAAGGGGAAGTGGTTGCAAGGGAGGGGAAGAATAGGAAGGCAAAAAGGCAGAACCACATTCTCATTGAATTTGGTTCAGGGAGAGAATGACATACATACTAAATGGGATATCTCATCCTACAGCAGAATAGGGAGAAGGGGGAGGAGAGGAGGGCTGATGGATGGGAGGGCATCCTGGGGGGGAGGGGAGGTTGGAAGTACCCACTATAGAAGAGGGACAGGATCAAGTAGGGAATGGACCAGGTGGGGGGTGGGATGAGTGGGAGGGAATTATAAGCAGCCTTGTATAATATAGCTACTATGATAATGTTTTGCATAGCTAAACATGCACAACATGTACTGAATTACTTATCTCCCCAGAGGGAATGGGTGACAAGGGAGGAAGGAAATGGATCTGAAATTTGAGGTCGTAACATTAAATGTTTCAAATATATATATATATATATATATATATATATATATATATATATATATATATATATATATATATATATATATACACACATATATACACACACATATATATATATAAAACATTATTAATACTCTTTTGCTTGTAATTGAGAGATAAGGTGTACAGGCATTGGGACACAAAGAGTTACCTTCCTCTAATGGAAAAGTCGAAAGGGGTATGGGAGATAATGATATGGGAGAGAGCAGATTGGAGGAAGCGATATCTTGTAGGACTGCTATTCCGGGAGGGTGGGTAGGGGGAAAACGAGGCGGGGGGGGGGGAATGATTGTAACTCAAAATCTGGCAGAAATGAATGGTGTAAAACAGAAGTTAATAAAAAATAAAAGGTTTGGAAAGAAAAATAAATAAATAAAATGAGTAATAAAGAAAACAACAACAACAACAACAAAACAATATAATGCTACAGAAGGAAAAAATGAACCTTTAATAAAACAGAGAACTTCTAAGCATTCTGGATGAAAAGACCATTCTTGAATTGTATAGAAACCAAGTATCAGAATTGTATAGAAACCAAGTATCAGAATAAACTCAACTTAGAACCAGACCCTAGAATAGATAAATAACAAATAATTAAATCAACATTTTCATAACACAGCATATACATTACTCTTGTTAAAAAAAATCCATATATACATGTATGTATGTATAGTATTAATAATACCTAATTGGAGCAAAAACGTTTTTGTACCATTAATAAAGTAAAACATTTTAAAACCAGCAATAAAGAAAACAATGAGAAAAGAAAGCCGAGGTATAGAAAAAAAGATATGAAAAGTGAATTAGCAGTGTGGGAGTCATTTCATCAAGGATAATAATGAGACAACATTTCAAAAATATGAGGATACAACCAAAATAATCCTTAGGGGGAAATTTATATCTCAAAACACTTTCATGAACAAAAAGAGAAAGAGCAGATAAACAAATGTGGACATGCAACTAATAAACAACATTAAAAAATGCAGCAATTAAATATCAAAATATAAATCCTGAGAATAGAAAGAAACTAAAGTGAAAGCAAAAAGACCCACTAGATTAACAGAGCTGTTCTTTTTTTTTGCCCTTAATAAATTCTTTTTTTTTTAAATTAATTTATTAGTTTAGTTTCAGTTAACAAGATTCAATTCCATAGTTCCTTGATTTTCAAATTTCCTTTACGTCCCTCCCCCCTCCCCCCATGACAGCATATAGTCCAGTATAAGATCTGCAAATGCATTCATATTAGACATTATTCCAATTACAAAGGCGTATTGTACTAGGTGCGATGAAAGATGGTAAGGAAGAAATAAAACCAAACAACGAAAAGAAAAAGATCATTTAGTTTGCTTCCATCAGGATTCAGGCTCAGTTCTTTCTAGTTATATCTCTGGATGGCGCTTTTCTCATTTACCTTGAGTCTTTCGGAATTGACTTATATCACTGCATTGCTGAAAAGAGTCCAGTCTGTCATAGTTGGTCATCACAGATATGGTATGTCTGTGATTGTATACAGATTTCTTCTGGTTCTACTCTTCTCCCTCAGCATCAGTTTGTGTAAGTCTCTCCAGGTAATTGTGAAATACATCACCTGCTTGTTTCTTATAGCACAATAATATTCCATTACATTCATATACCACAACTTGTTTAGCCATTCCCCAATTGATGGGCACCCCTTTAGTTTCCAATTCTTTGCAACCACAAAAAGGGCTGCTAAATATATTTTTATACATATGGGTCTTCCTCCGACTTCTATGATCTCTTTGGGATATAACCCTAGAAGTGGTATGGCTGGATCAAAGGGCATGAAATTATTTATAATCCTTTGGGCACAATTCCAGATTGCTCTCCAGAATGGTTGGATAAGTTCACAACTCCACCAGCAATGCATTAGTGTTCCAATTTGTCCACATCCTCTCCAGCATTTGTTACTTTCTTGTTTTGTCATCTTAGCCAATCTGACTGGAGGGATGTGGTATCTCAGAGTTGTTTTGATTTGCATTTCTCTAATTAATAGTGATTTAGAGCATTTCTATATATGCTTATAGATATCTTTAATTTCGTTCTCTGAAAACTGCCTGTTCATAACCTTTGACCATTTATCAATTGGGGAGTGACTTGTATTCATATAGATTTGGCTCAATTCTCTATAAATTTTAGAGATGAGTCCTTGATAGAGACACAAGTTGTAAAAATTCTTTCCCAATTTCCCATCTCCCTCTTGATCTTGGTTACATTGGCTTTGTTTGTACAGAAGCTTTTCAATTTAATGTAATCAAAATTATCCATTTTGCATTTTATAATGCTCTCTAATTCTTGTTTGGTCCTAAAATCTTCCCCTCTCCACAAGTCTGTCAGGTAAACTATTCCTTCCTTTCCCAAATTGCTTACAGTATCATCCTTTACACCTAGATCATGCACCCATTTAGACTTGATTTTGGTATATGGTGTTAGATAGTGATCTGTGCCCGCTTTCTGCCATACTGTATTCCAGTTTTCCCAGTAGTTTTTGTCAAACAGTGCATTCTTATCCCCAAAACTGGGGTCTTTGGGTTTATCGAAAAATAGATTACTATATTCATTAGCTGCTGGGTCTCCTGCGCCTAATCTATTCCATTGGTCTACTACTCTACACCTCTGCCAGTACCAAGCAGTTTTGATGACTGCTGCTGTATAATACAGATTAAGATCTGGCATAGCTAGTCCACCTTCCCTAGCGTTTCTTTTCATTAATTCCCTTGATATTCTAGACCATTTGTTTTTCCAAATAAATTTTGTTATTATTTTGTCTAACTCTAAAAAGTAGTTTTTTGGTAAATTGATTGGTATGGCACTGAATATATAGTTTAGTTTGGGTAAAATTGTCATTTTTATTATATTAGCTCGACCCAGCCATGAGCAATTGATATTTTTCCAACTATTTAGATCTGATTTTATTTGTGTGAGAAGTGTTTTGTAGTTGTGATCATACAGATTTTGGGTTTGTTTTGGCAAGTAGATCCCCAAATATTTTGTAATGTCTACAGTGACTTTAAATGGGATTTCTCTTCTATCTCTTGTTGTTGAGTTTCATTAGAGATGTACAGGAATGCTGAGGATTTATGTGGGTTTATTTCATATCCTGCAACTTTGCCAAATTTATTTATTGTCTCAAGTAGTTTTTTATTTGATTCTCTAGGATTCTCTAAATATATCATCATATCATCAGCGAAGAGTGATAGCTTGGTCACTTCTTTGCCTAATTTTGATGCCTTTGATTTCTTTTTCTTCTCTAATTGCTACTGCTAGTGTTTCTAGTACCAGATAGAATAAGAGGGGTGATAGTGGACACCCTTGTTTCACTCCTGATCTTATTGGAAAGGCTTCTAGTTTATCCCCATTGCATATAATACTTGCTGATGGTTTTAAATAGATGCTATCAACTATCTAGCCTCAAAATAAACAAGAAAGAAGTTAAGGAGGTGAATAGAATCTTAGAGAGACTAGATATGATGGATCTCTGGAGAAAACTGAATGGGGATAAAAAGGAATTTACTTTTCTTTTCAGCAGTGCATGGTACATACTCAAAAATAGACCATGTACTAGGGCATAAAAACCTCACAATCCAGTGCAAAAAGGCAGAAATATTAAATGCATCATTCTCAGATCATGATGCGATAAAAATTATATGCAATAAAGGGCCAGGGAAAGATAGACCAAAAACTAATTGGAAATTAAACAATTTAATCCTAAAGAATGGATGGGGTCAAACAAGAAATTATAGAAACAATCAATAATTTCATTCAAGAGAATGATAATAATGAAACAACATACCAAAATTTGTGGGATGCACTAAAGGCAGTTCTCAGGGGAAGTTTTATATCCCTGAGTGCATACTTAATTAAAGCAGAGAGAAAGGAGGTCAATGAATTGGACATGCAATTGAAAAAGCTAGAAAAAGAACAAATTGAAAATCCCCAATTAAGTACTAAATTAGAAATACTGAAAACCAAAGGTGAGATTAATAAAATTGAAATTAAGAAAACCATTGAATTAATAAATAAAACTAAGAGCTGGTTTTATGAAAAAAATCAACAAAATTGATAGACCCTTAGTCAATATGATAAAAAAAAAGAAAGAAAACCAAATTATGAGTATCAAAAATAAAAAGGGTGAATCTACCTCCAATGAAGAGGAAATCAAAAAAATAATGAGGAATTATTTTTCCCAATTGTATGCACATAAATATGACAATCTTAGTGAAATGGATGAATATTTACAAAATCACAAATTGCCCAGATTAACTGAAGAGGAAGTGAATTACCTAAATAACCCATCTCAGAAAAAGAAATCAAACAAGCCATCAATGAACTCCCTAGGAAAAAATCTCCAGGGCCAGATGGGTTTACTAGTGAATTCTATCAAACATTTAAAGAACAATTGATTCCAATACTCTACAAACTATTTGGGAAAATTAGTGAAGAAGGAGTCCTACCAAACTCTTTCTATGACACAAATATGGTACTGATTCCTAAATCAGGAAGGGATAAAATAGAGAAAGGAAATTATAGACCAATTTCCCTCATGAATTTAGATGTAAAAATTCTAAATAAAATATTAGCCAAAAGACTCCAACAACTTATCACAAAAATAATACACCCTGATCAGGTAGGATTCATTCCAGGAATGCAAGGATGGTTTAATATTAGGAAAACCATCAGTATAATTGAGCACATCAACAATAAAACTAGCAGAAACCACATGATCATCTCAATAGATGCAGAAAAGGCTTTTGACAAAGTACAACATCCATTCCTATTAAAAACACTAAAAAGTATAGGAATAAATGGAGCCTTCCTTAAAACAGAGCTGTTCTTAAAAAACAAAATAAACAAATAGCTAATTTGATTAAAAAGCATTAAAAGGAAATTTAACTTACCAGTATCAAAAATGAAAATGGAAAATTCACGAGAAGGAAATTAGACAATTTGTCTAAACTATATGTCAATAAAGTCAACAAATTAAATGAAATAGAGGAATAGTTAGAAAATATAAACTACTCAGATTAACAAAAGAAATGGAAAATTTAAACAAAAATTAAATTTAAAAAAATTTAAACAAAAAAAAGAAATTCAACAAGCCACAAATCAATTCCCAAAGGGGGGGGGGGGGTGGAAGCACCCTGGAACCAGATCGATTTACTAGTGAATTTTATCAACCACTCAAAAAAAAAAGTAATTACAATAATATTTACAAAAATATCAAAATAAGGGATCCTACCAAATTCTTCCTATTAAATATGGTCTGGATACATAGACCGAAAGAGTAAAAATCAAGAAAGTAAACTATAGATCAAAATCCCTAATGAACACCACAAAAATTTTTAAATGTTAGCAAAAAGCGTAAAACACATAAAATTATATATATGATCAAGTATATATCATAAAGATTACATGTGATCATACTGGATTTATATTAGGAATGAAGAAATAGATGGCGGAGTAGAAACAGCTCATCCAAGCCACTCTGCCCCCACATTCCCCCCAAACGATGTAAAAGGGGACTCTGAACAACTTCTGGAGCCCCAGCATCCACAGAACGACACAGAGAAGCTAAACTCCCACTGAGGACAGCCCAGCACCCTGCAGGAAGGACCAGCGCAGTGGTCTGGGACCTGGCAGCGTGCAGAGCGCAGGAGCCATGATCAAGGAAAGAACCTAGAAATCACCCTTCAAGAAATTCTCAAGGAAAACTGCCCTGATGTTTTAGATCCAGAGGGCAAAATAGAGGTTGAAAGAATCCACAGATCACCTCCTGAAAAATATCCCAAAAAGAAAACTCCCAGAATATTATAGCCAGGTTCCAGAATCCCCAGATCAAGGAGAAAATACTCCAAGCAGCCAGGAAGAAACAATTTCAATATTGTGGAAACACAATCAGAATAGCCCAGGACCTGGCGGCTTCTACACTGAAGGATCGAAGGGCATGGAATATGATATTCCAGAGGGCAAAAGAACTGGGAATGAACCCAAGGGTCACCTACCCAGCAAAACTGAGTATTTTGTTTCAGGGAAAATATGGTCATTCAGTGGAATAGAGGACTTTCAAGCATTCTTGAGGAAAAAACCAGAATTGAACAGAAAATTTGACACCCAGACACAAGAAGGAAGAGATGCCTGAGAAGGTAATCAGGGAAAAGAAATCAAAAGGAACTTATCAAAGTTGAACTATTTACATTCCTATTTGGAAAAGCAATAACTGGGACTGATGATATCTTTCTCACTATGAAAATAATGGAAGAAGGGGGTGTGGCCACATGAATACATATGTGAATCTGTGTGTATATGGTTACAGTTATATATGGATAGAGGGCATAAGTTGAATTTGTTGGGAAGGGAGAATACTCAAGGGATGAAATTATGAGGTGAGAGAGGAAAAGTGGCAAGAGGAGATGGGGAGAGACAGCGTAGTGTAAACTATCCCATGTAGAAGAAGCAAGGGGAAGTGGTTGCAAAAGAGGGGGAGAATAAGGAAGGCTAAAAAGGCAAAACCACATTCAAACTGAATTTGGTTCAGGGAGAAAATGACATGCATAGTAAATGGGATATCTCAACCTGCAGCAGGATAGGGGGAAGGGGGATGGGAAGAGGGATGATGAATGGGAGGGCATCCTTGGGGTGAGGGGAGGTTGGAAGTACCCACTATAAAAGAGGGACAGGATCATGTAGGGAATGGACCAGGTGGGGGATGGGATGAGTGGGAGGGAATTATAATCAGCCTTGTACAATATATCTACTATGATAATGTTTTGCATAGCTAGACATGTACAACATATACTGAATTACTTATCTCCCAAGAGGGAATGGGTGACAAGGGAGGAAGGAAATGGATCTGAAATTTGAGGTCGTAACATTAAATGTTTCAAATATATATAATAGGGAGATAAGATGTGCAGGCATTGGGATGCAAAGACTCACCTTCTTCTAATGGAAAAGTCGATGGGGGTATGGAGGAAGGTATGGGAGAGAGCAGATTGGAGGAAGCGATATCTTGTGGGATTACTGTTCTGGGAGGTTGGGTAGGGGAATAATGGGGGGAAAATGATTGTAACTCAAAATCTGGCGGAAATGAATGATGTAAAACAGAAGTTAATAAAGCATTTGCTTAAAAAAAAAAGGAATGAAGAAGTAACTTATTAGGAAAACTATACATAACTGACCATATTAGTAATATAAACCACAAAAATCACGTTTATATCAACAGACTCAGAAAAAGCTTTTGATGTTTAAAATACAATACCTATTTCCATTTTTTAAACACTAAAAACCATAAGAATAAATATGCCTTTTCTCAGCATAGTAAACACTCTGTATCTCAAACCAAGAGACAATGTTACATGTAACAGGGTCCTTTGTAACAAAATCAGGGATAAAGCAAAAATGTCTGTTGTCATAGCTAGTTCACATAGTGCTAGAAATGCTAGGTATAGAAATATAACAAGAAAGAAAAATGGAGAGAATAAGCATTGTCAAAGATGAAACAAAATTATCAGTTTTTGGAAATGAATCATAGTATACTTTGAGAACCCTAGAGAGTCAACTAAAAAAATTAATTAAAAAATTTAACAACTTCAGCAAAATTTCAGAATACAAAATAAATCCTTATAAATTATACACATTTCTATGTAACATCAATAAAATCCAAGCAGAAAGCAAAAGAAAGTGAAATTCTATTTATAATAACTACAAAATGTATAAAATACTTGGGAATCTACCTACTAAGATAAGATACATTCTGGAACTATATGAATACAATTAGAAAATACGCATAGTTGCTGGACAGATCCAAATAACTGAAAAGAATCACACATGAGTAGGCTGAGTCCATATAATAAAAATGAGAATAGTACCTAAATTAAGTTACTTATTCAATGCCATACCAAACTACCAAAAGTTTACTTTATACAATTAGAATAATAAATTTATCTGCAAAACAAAAGGTTAAGAATTTCAGGGGAAATAATAGAGAAAAAGAGAGGGAGTAAAGGAAAAGGTCTAAAAGTACCAGATTTCAAATTAACTACAAAGCAATAATCATCAAAACACAGATTTTTATTAGCAATAATCATCAAAATGAGTTAAATAATAGAGGTCAATCAATGGAACAAATTAGGTGCATAAATATCAAAGCAAACAAACCTAGTAACCCAGTGTTCAATAAAACCAATGACTTATATTCTATTTCTCACTACTAGGGTAAAGACTTTATCTATGCCACAGAAATTTCTGGGAAAACTAGGCGGTAGTCTGATAGAAACTGGGCTTAGATCAGTGCCTCATACCTTATATCAAGTTAAGCTCCAAATGGACACATTATTTTTTTTTTAAAGCAATTGGGGTTAAGTAACTTGCTCAAGGTTACACAGCCAGTCATTATTTATGTGCGGGTGCTCATTTTCTGAGGCCGCATTCGACCTCGGGTCATCCCAACTCCAAGGCCGGCGCTCTTACTCACTGCACCACCTAGCTGCCCCCAAAATGGACACATTATTGAGATACAAAAAACTACCTTTCAAATCTATGGGTATAGGGTGGGATTGAGGGAATTCATGACCAAGTAATCAAAAGGTCAGAAGATAAAACTGACAATCTTACATAATATTTAAAAGTTTTTGCACAAACAAATCCAGTATGTTTATATAAGATTAGAAAGGAAATAGTTAATACATTTTTGCATAATGTTTCCTTGATAAATGTCTCATTTCCATATTTGTAACTAATTTACTATGGTAAAAATGCGTAACTTAGAGACATTTAATGCCTCTGATGCTACATCTCCTGACAAACAGGTGATGGATTAGTAATATGTAGAATGAGACACATTTTTGGATTCTGATAATATTGGAACATATCTCTCTTGACTATGCACATTTGTTACAAAGGTTTTGTTTTTTCCTTCCCCATTCCTGCCACCTGGAAGTGGATTGAGAGGTGGGAGCAAGAAAAAATAAATGTCTGACATTTTGAAAAACTAAAACTTAATTTAAATAAACAAATAACTATGAAGGACCTGTGACATCAATAATCACTATCTTTTACGATAAAATATAAATTTCATCTTGGTTATTTATTGAAAAAACTTTAGTTATTGCAGAGGAAAATAACACCCAAATATTCAAATTACTGTTTTAATGTCTCAGGCAAAACACAATCTCTCTGTGTGTGCTCCCAACTCAGCAAAAGGGAAATCCTTCAGAATAAAGCCAATTGTAATTTAAGTAGTTTGAAAATAAAATGCTAAATAGCATATGTATTTATATGTCAGAAGCAGAAAGAATTTCACTATGACCTCTATCCTTACAAGGTAATATTCACTTTTATTCATTAGGCAATTCCATTTCAATAGTAATTTTAAAGTTAAATGTGGTAAACCTATAAAAATTATCAAAAGGTAATCCTCAATGATAAATTATACTGATCAAAGTGTTTATTTGTAATTTCATACTACTGCTTCATAATGTTAAAGTATAATGCTTTATACATATCATGGCTTAACTTCATAAACGTTTATGTTTGATGTTTTGAACTTAATGTGTTCAATGCTGGTTCACTCCTACTATAAATGATCACATTTGCTCCAATATATATCAGAAAGAATGTATATTGGAGCAAAAGAGATGCCAGAGCCTCAGAAACACATACTACAGAAATCAATGCTCTGAACTGCCAATGATGGGTCAGAGAACTGAGGAAAAGAAGTGGGAAAGGACACTGGGAATGTAATGGCAAGCAAAGAAGTAGTTACACCTTGTTTCAGCTATTTAGTTGATACCTTGTTTCAGTTCTTGCCTATGACTGTATCAAGTCTTTGTTGAGGAGCAGAACTTGTGAATCCCACAACTTGTGAACCCTAGAACTTGTGAACTCCTGTTGCATCAGGAGCTAATGACCACATATAAGGAGAGGCCGAGGATGGAGAAAGAACTTTGTGGTGGCAGAGTTAAGAAGGAGAAAAATGGAGGTATCCCAGCACTCTATGTTTGTCTATTCTATGTCGATGTTTCTTTGTGATACCTTTGTACAGAAGCCCTGGGAACTTACTGAAAACCCTCAGAGGATTTTCTGGTTGTCTGTTTACAGAAGTCCTAGAGGAAGGATTCAGAGGTCCTGGGACTGTACTGATGATTTGTGTTGAGTTCTCAGGCCTTATTTGTGGGTCTATGTTGATTTCTATGCCGATGATTTGTGTTGACCTCTTGGACCTTGTTTGTGGGTCTCTGTTGATTTCACAGGCAGACAGTGAATTGATGATGGTGCTGGCAATGTGTATGAATGTTGTTTTGGCTCTATTAAGTTTTGTCTTCCCAGAAACAGGAACTGTGAAGGACTTAAGGTGGACTAGACACTGTGAGCTTCAATACAGAACTGGACTAGGAACTTGAAGAGGAGCTGGACAGAATTGGAAGCTGCCTGCCTTTGAACTTAGGGGGCAGCAGAGTACATTCGGGCAGGAGCTGGGACCATGGAAGAGGAATTATAGGATCTGGGAGCCAGCCTCCAGTCAAAATGAAAAGACTTCTCCTTGGGTATTTTATACAAACTGAGAAATCATGATTTACTGTAGCCTAGGAGTAGGAGGACTTTGTACTCTGTATCCTGTACCTATTCAGGATGAATGAATTAAGGATGATTGGAAACCAATTTCCAGTTAAGAAGAAAGACTTTTCGACTGAGAGATCAAGACACTGTGACCTAGGGGTGGAGAACTTTGACCTTTGGACTTTGTGTCCAAGGATGATTGAGCTAAGTTCTTATTGAATGATATCTTTTGCTTAAAACTATGTGACCACTTTGGTGAAAACTATGTGGCCATTTTGGTGATGAGTTGTTATGTCTTAACATTGTTAATCTTGTACTTTGATTTCTGTGAATATTTTGCTTTAATTTACTTCTGAATAGAGAGTTCACCATACTAAATAATTAGAACCTTGAAGCTGTTCACAGCAACAAGCAACAGTCCTCTGGAAAGCTGCTCATGCTTAGCTTTACAAACAGGTCGTACTGTATGGGAGGAGCTGTACAACATTCCACTAAGCCTAAAGGAAAGCACTTAGCATTCAGCCAAAGCTAAGCTCCGTCTGCCCATAATTTGCTTGGAGCAGAGACCTAGGCTATGAATTACCCAATGGGAGGAGGCTAAGATGATGTGAAATCCATCCTCTAAGAAAACCACAATCAGAGGAGAGTCAGAAAGTGACTAAAAGGAGAAAATCTGGAGAAGATAACTGAAACTACCAAACATCTCAGGAAGAGGGAAATTCAAAGACCTTAAACTTACACAGATTAATCAAAAAGGGAAAATATTAACCAAAAAAGGAAATACGGCTTCCAGATCTATTAAACAAGTTTAGGTAACTACTAATTAAAAAAAAATGAACCAATATCTGATGAGACAGAGAGTCCCGAAAAATATGAGAACATGGAACACTGTTCCTGAGAGGTTCAAAAGGGAAAAGAGAATACTGAGAATTCGTGATCTACAGAATTTGTGATCTGCACAACAAAAATCACAGGCAGAAGAGAAAAATTAGAATCTGTGATAAGTCTCACCAAAGAAACAAAAGAGATAACAATAGATTGGGAATGCAAATACAGAGACATGAAAAACGATCTAAAAGAGGGCCAAAAACCAGTAACACTAAAAGAAAATATGCTCACTATCCAAGCAAAACAAATTGATCTAGAAGACAAGATGCACAAAGGCAATCTAAAGAGCACAGGTTCTCCCCAAAGAATGTGATAGAACAAAAAACCTGAACAACACAATGAATAAAATAATAGAAGAAAACTGTCCAGAACTTCTGGACATAGAAAATGAAATACCAATTAAACGAATTCAAAAACCGCCTCCAGAAAAAAAAAAAACCCAAGGCTTCAAACTCCAAGATAATTGTGGTTAAATTTAACAATTCAATTCAGAAATAAGTTCTACAAGAAATCCAGAGAAAAACATTCAATTACAAAGGAAAGGAAATTCAACTAATGCAAGACTACTCTGCACCCACCAGAAAATGCAGAAGGAAATGGAATAATGTATTCCAAAGAGCAATGAATCTCATATTGCATCTCAGGGTAAGCTACCCTGAAAATCTAAACTTAATCATACATGAAAAAGAGGGATATTCAATAATAAAGAGAACTATGTGACATTCTTTGAAAAAAAATCAGAGCAGACAAGATTATCTACTTCTATAACACCCCAGACTAAAGAAATGCAAGAAGAGTGAATAAATGCAGCAGCCAAGGATAGCAACAGTAACAGAATAACTGCAGAGAAACCAATAAAAGTGTTCTTTCCAAATGTACACAAGTAGACAATGGTACAGGCAGAAATTTAGTAGAGGTAACAGTGAAAAGGCAGGCATGAGGTGTATAGATAGAATTTGGTTACACTCTGCCTACAAATAAATCAATTTTTTTTGTAGGATCCTACATTATAAACTGGGAGGGCACAAGAGGGGAAGAAGAGGATAGAGTGGAATGTGTGATGTATCTGGGACAAATCCAGGGCTAGCAATGAGGTAAAGGTGACCTCTGTGGTCTCAGGAAAAGTAGAGCCTGCAGGGGAGTGAGTGAGGATAAGGGTAAAAAGATTAAAAATGGGATGGGAAGGTGTAATGGGAATAGGAATTTGAAGATCTTCCCTGTCCCTTAACAGGCCTAAGGGAATTTGAAAGACCTTCCCTGCTTTGAAGATTTCCCCTGCCCCCTAACAGGCTGAATTTAATAACATGGAGCCTGTGGTAGTAGGAGTTTGCTGAAGGGTCCAACAAAGCCCATAGGAAGCTGGGAGTCACATCAGTTAGAGCTGGAGGGAGGAGAGGACACACCCCAAGGAGACAGCTAGACTTGTGAGTGTTAGTTTGTGGGAAGGCTAAAGGATGATGTGGCTCTCTGCTGCATTATGGTGTGTTAACTTCTATGTCGCTATGATGGAGTCAGTTTCCTGGTGTTGGGATTTGGTTGCCTGGTGTCTGAATAAATGTTTTGCTTCTGTCTTATATATGAAGAGTCTGTTATATTTTGCAATTGAGCATATTTACAGGCAACACAGGAGCTGTGAGTATTACATTAGCACTACAGAAGGAAGGAAAGCTTACTTTGGTGGTAGGAGGGATTTCCACTGATAAATGATCCTATAGGTAAAGTATCCTGTGAAGGGATATGGAGATCTTACAGGGGGCAGTAAGTATGTTCTGGAGGACTGGGTGCTTGAAAAGGCCACTCATCCTACTGAAGGACAGGGAAGAGTTGGAACTTTGGGGGGGCAACTCGCAGCTGGGGTGGTGGGAGGGCACGGACCTAGAGAAGAAATTTTGAGGGAAATGGAAGGGCGAGCACAGTATGTAGGTGGCGCAGTGAATAGAGCACTGACCCTGGAATCAGGAGGAGCTGGGTTCACATCAGGCCTCAAACACTTAACAGTTAATATCTCTATGACGTTGGGCAAATCATTAACCCCAACTGATCTGTCTTTCCCCGTCAAAAAAAAAAAAAATGGGGGGGGGGCAGTAACCAGGGGTGGGTATAGATCAGTGATGGACTGTATAATGAGGAGATCATGGGGCAATGTTCTTTCTGACATTTGAAAAAATTGGCACTGTTCTGGGAGGGGGGCACAATGGAAAAGAATCCTCAGAGTAAGCTTTATAAGACTGTGAAAGAAACTGCCTAAAGAGGGGAGCCCAGAAAAGGAACCTTGGAAATTTTGATTGCATGAGGAATGTAAAGAATAGAGAGACTATATAATTAGAGGGATCATGAACAAAAAAATGAGGATCTACAGTCCTCAGAAAGAGAGGGTGGATAATGGAGAGAGAAATACTTTTTGGAAATGGGCACAAAAAGTGAAATTAAAAATATTAATGAACAGAAGTAGTTGAAGAAGAAGAGGAAGGCAAATATATCTGACTGAGAGGGGGGGAAAAGAGGAAAGAATTATATAATAAAAAAAAAAAAACCAGTAAAGAAAAAGTAACTAGTAAGCAAAAACCCAAAGGAAAGGAGTAACAAATGGGGGAGGGGAGAAGAGAACCACTGGAAATAGAGCTACCTTAAAAAAGATTAAGCTAAAGTAATGGGAGGAATATAGTACTGTATTAATAGCATAAGAGGGAAAATAAATAATCTAAGTGAAACAACAATATTAGAGACAAATAGGCAGGAAATATAAACCGCACTCGTAGCTTTGAATGTGAATGGAATAAATAATTCAATAAAATGAAAAAAGTATCAAAACCTACCAAACCCTATAATCTGCTGCTTACAAGAAACATATTAAAAAAACAAACAACAGAGGGGCAGCCAAGATGGCGAAGTAGAAACAACTCATCCAAGCCACTTTGCCCTCAGATTCCCCCCAAACTATGTAAAAGGGGACTCTGAACAACTTCTGCAGCCCCAGCACCCACAGAACGACACAGAGAAGCTAACCTCCCGCTGAGGACAGCCCAGCAGCCCTGCAGGAAGGAACAGCGCAGAGGTCTGGGAGCCTGCAGCTCGACGCAGCGGGATGAGCACGGGGAGCCGAGCTGAGCGGAGCCCAGGTCCGCGTGAGCCGAGGTTTTAGCCTATGGCATCAGGGCCAGCAGCCGGCTGGAGGAACCCCAGAACACCAGCAGCTGTGGCAACTCCAGAATTATCAACATAGACATGCATGGGACAAAGTAAGAGGTTAGTGTCCTATGGACTTTGGGACCAGTATTTGGGGAATGCATCAGCTCCCTCCCCTGGGGGCTAGAAGCCACTGAGGAGACACGCCATTTGGTAGTTTTCAGTGGCAGCTCCAGCTCCTGGCCTATGAATTGTAGGGAGATCCAGCGATCAGTCTTGGGGGGTAATCACTCTTGCTTTAACCTCCCTGGATCTGGATTGTGATCTAGGGTGGAAGTCGTGGGTGGGTTTACAGCTTGCCAGAAATGGAAGTTGCCCCCCACACGTGTGGGACGAAAATTCCTCTAGCTGGCCTTAAAGCCATAGTGTGGCAACAAGCCCAAAAGTCAAGTGATTAAGTGGCAAGATGCCAAGGCAAAGGAAACAGAAAAATGCAACCTTAGACTCCTACTTTGGGGGTACAGAGCGGGAAAAGGACTGTGAGGTCAGAAGTCCTGCTCCAAAAGCCCCAGGGGAAAACATGAGCGGATTGCAGGCCATAGAGGACCTTAAGAAGGACTTTAAAAATCAAATAAGAGAAGTGGAGGAAAAATTGGAAAGAGAAATGAGAAGGATGCAGGAAAAGTATGAAATGAGGGTCAACAGCCTGACTGAGGAAAACAACACCTTAAAAAATAGACTAACTCAAATGGCAAAGGAGGCCCAAAAGGGCAATGAGGAGAAGAATGCCTTAAAAAGCTGAAATTGCCAGATGGAAAAAGAATCTCAAAAGTTCACTGAGGAGATTCATTCCTTCAGAGTTAGACTGGAGCAAATGGAAGCTAATGACTTTATGAGAAATCAAGATGCTGTTAAGCAGAACCAAACAAATGGAAGATTAGAAGGCAGTGTGAAATATCTCATGGGAAAAACCACTGACCTGGAAAATAGATCCAGGAGAGACAATTTAAAAATTATTGGACTACCTGAAAGCCATGATCAAAGAAAGAACCTAGAAATCACCCTTCAAGAAATTCTCAAGGAAAATTGCCCTGATGTTTTAAACCCAGAGGGCAAAATAGAGGTTGAAAGAATCCACAGATCACCTCCTGAAAAAGATCCCAAAAAGAAAACTCCCAGGAATATTATAGCCAGGTTCCAGAATCCCCAGATCAAGGAGAAAATACTACAAGCAGCCAGGAAGAAACAATTTCAATATTGTGGAAACACAATCAGAATAGCCCAGGACCTGGCAGCTTCTACACTGAGGGATCGAAGGGCATGGAATATGATATTCCAGAGGGCAAAAGAACTGGAAATGAACCCAAGGGTCACCTACCCAGCAAAACTGAGTATTTTGTTTCAGGGGAAAATATGGTCATTCAGTGGAATAGAGGACTTTCAAGCATTCTTGAGGAAAAAACCAGAATTGAATAGAAAATTTGACATCCAGACACAAGAAGGAAGCGATGCCTGAGAAGGTAATTAGGGAAAAGAAATCAAAAGGAACTTATCAAAGTTGAACTATTTACATTCCTATATGGAAAAACAATAACTGTGACTGATGATATCTTTCTCACTATGAAAATAATGGAATAAGGGGGTGTGGTCTTATGAATACATATGTGAATATGTGTGTATATGGTTACAGTTATATATGGATAGAGGGCATAGGTTGAATTTGTTGGGAAGGGAGAATACTCAAGGGATGAAATTATGAGGTGAGAGAGGAAAGTGGCAAGAGGAGATGGGGAGAGACAGGGTAGGGTAAACTATCCCATGTAGAAAAATCAAGGGGAAGTGGTTGCAGAGGAGGGGGAGAATAAGGAAGGCTAAAAAGGCAAAACCACATTCACATTGAATTTGGTTCAGGGAGAAAATGACATACATACTAAATGGGATATCTCAACCTGCAGCAAGATAGGGGGAAGGGGGATGAGAGGAGGGATGATGGATGGGAGGGCATCCTTGGGGTGAGGGGAGGTTGGAAGTACCCACTATAGAAGAGGGACAGGATCATGTAGGGAATGGACCAGGTGGGGGGTGGGATGAGTGGGAGGGAATTATAAGCAGCCTTGTACAATATATCTACTATGATAATGTTTTGCATAGCTAGACATGTACAACATATACTGAATTACTTATCTCCCAAGAGGGAATGGGTGACAAGGGAGGAAGGAAATGGATCTGAAATTCGAGGTCATAACATTAAATGTTTCAAATATATATAAATACTATTATTAATACTCTTTTGCTTGTAATAGAGAGATAAGATGTGCAGGCATTGGGACACAGAGATTCACCTTTCTCTAATGGAAAAGTCAATGGGGATATGGGAGAAGGTATGGGAGAGAGCAGACTGGAGGAAGCGATATCTTGTGGGACTGCTATTCTGAGAGGTTGGGTAGGGGAATAATGGGGGGAAAATGATTGTAACTCAAAATCTGGCGGAAATGAATGATGTAAAACAGAAGTTAATAAAGCATTTGTTTAAAAAAAAAGAAACACACACAAAAAAACAAACAACATACACAAAGTAAAGTTCAAGGGATGGAATAATATTCATTATGCATCAAGTGAATAAAAAAAAGCAGGAATTGCAATCATGCTATCTGATAAAGCAAAAACAAACATTCAAAAAATAAAAAGGATAAGAAAACATTCTATGGAAAAGAATCATAGACAAAAGATCAGTATCATGATATTCTGGAGGTCAAAGGAGGTAGGACTAAAATCAAGAATCACCTACCCGGCAAAACTGAATATAATGCCACAGGGGAAAATAAGGTCATTCGATGAAACAGAGGATTTTCACGCATTCTTGATGAAAAAACCAGAGCTGAACAGAAAATTTGGCTTTTAAATACAAGAAGCAAGAGAAGCATGAGAAGGTAAACAGGAAAAAGAAATCATAAGGAACTTATTTAAGTTGAACTATTTACATTCCAATATGGAAGAATCAATAATTTTAACTCATAAGACTTTTCTCAGTATGAGAATAGTTGAAAGGAATATATGTGTGTATACATATATATGCGTATGTATAGGAGGATATAGGTATATATAAATATATATGTAAGTATGGGCATATGTATGTTCATGTATACACAGACAGAGGGCACAGGATGAGTTGAATATGAAGAGATGATATCTAAAAAATAAAATTAAGAGGTGAGAGAGGAATTTATTGGGAGAAGGAGAAAGGGAGAGATAGATTAGGGTAAACTACCTTATATAAAAGAGGTAAGAGAAAAGTGTTGCAATGGAGGGGAAGAGCAGGAAGGTAAAAGGGAATGGGACAACCTGATTCTCATTGAATTTGGCTTAAGGAGGGAATAACATACACACTCAATTGGGTATCTTACCCTACAGGAAAACAATGGGGTAGGAAATAAGAGGGGGGATGATAGAAGGGAGGGCAGATTGGGGGAGAGGGTAGATAGAAGCAAACATTTTTCAAAAGGAATAGGGTAAAGGGAGAAAATAGAATAAGTGGGGGGTGGGAATGGATGGAGGGAAATATAGTTAGTCTTTCACAATATAACAACTATGGAAATTATTTGGGTAACTACATATGTACAACCTATATGGAATTGCTTATCTTCCCAGTGGGGGCAGGTGAGGAGGGAAGAAGGAAAAAAATCTGGAATTCAAAGTTTTAAAAACAAATGTTTGTTTTTAAAAAATGGTTTTTTTACATGCAACTGGGAAATAAGATAAACAGGCACTGAGGTATAGAAATCTATCTTGCTGCACTAGAAAGTTAGGGGGGTGATGAGGAGGATATAAGCGAGAACAGATTGGGGGAAGGGGTATTCAGTAGGCTTGCTATTTTGGGGTGGGGGTAGGGAAAAATCAGGGAGAAAATATTGTAAATCTAAATCTTGTGGGAATGAATGTTGAAAACTAAAAATAAATAAATATTTTAAAAGAAAATAAGTAGAAATTAAGCCAATTATTATAAATATTATTTAACACATACAAGAGTTTACTACTGGTTTACATTTATTAATACAGTATGGTATTTTATGGGAAGAAAATGATTCACATTCATATCTCATTGATTCTCATGGAATCTCACGAATTTAGTAGTGTAAATATTTTCTTCTTTTAAATTTATTTATTTTTAGTTTACAACATTCAGTTCCATAAGTTTTCAAGTTCCGAATTTTCTCCCCCTTCCTTCCCTCCCCTCTCCACCCCCCACCATGGTGGCATGCAATCTGATACAAGTTCTACATATACCTTCCATTAAACATTAGTCAAGTTGTAAAGAAGAACTATAACCAATGGAATGAACCAAGAGAAAGAAGAAACAAACAAAAGAAAACAAAAAAGAGAGAGATCAAGTAGTTTGCTTCAGTCTGCACTGACTCCGTATTTCTTTCTCTAAATGAAGTTAGCCCTTTCTATCATGAGTCTTTTGGAGCTGTGCAAATATTTTTAAAAATTTTACTGTCTGAAACACTGTGTTGACAGCATTTGTAGAAATAATAATAATAATAAATCATGGTAATAACAAAAAGATCAGTATTAGTAATAAAATCAGTAATAAAATTTTATACTCCAAATGCCTTAGCATAAAGAAAACATTATCTGAGTTACCAGAAGGTATAGACAAAAAGTGTCTATAGTGAGAGGAGACATCAATATCCCTCTATCAGTTTTGGGTGAGTCTAACAGACAAACAAAACACCATTTTCTTGAATAAGGAAGGTCAGTCAGATCTGAGTTTTAAGAAGATCACTTTGATAGCTGGAGGATAAACTGGAGTAGAGAAGAAACTTCTTCCAGGGAGATCAAATAGAAGACTTTTTAAATCATCCAGATGTAGTGGCAATGTCAGAGGAGAGAGGACAAATTTGGCAGAATCAATATGGGAAGTAAGAGAGAGTGAGGAGTCAAAGAAGACATCCATTTTGCAACCTGGATGACTGGGCTGTGTGGTAGGAGGGGGGTGGATATAGTGGTGCCCTGGACAATAATAAGAAAGTCTGAAAGTGGGAAGGGTTTGAAAGGAAGAAGTTAAGTTCAGTTTTGGACATGTTGAATTTAAATTTTTAAAGGACATATACTTTAAGTCCAAGAGGAATATGGAGATGTGAGACTGATGGTGAGCAGACAGATTAAGGATAAAATAAGTAAACTTAAGAATCATCAGCATAGATGATCACTGAATCCAGAGAACCTGATGATATTACCAAGTGAAACAGTATAGAAGAGAAGAGGACCCATGACATAGTCCTGTGGTACACTCAAGGTGTTACAAAGCATGAACTGGACGAATATCCAGCAACAGAGACAGCGAAATACTGGTCAGACAGAAAATTGGAAAAATAAGAGAGTTATGTCAAGAAAACCTAGAGACGGGGCGGCTAGGTGGCGCAGTGAGTAAGAGCACCAGCCTCGGAGCTGGGATGACCCGAGACTGAAATGGGCCTCAGAAAATGAATAATACAAATAACACAAATAATGACCAGCCGTGTAACCTTGAGCAAGTTACTTAACCCCAATTGCTTAAAAAAAAAAAAAAAAGAAAACCTAGAGAGAACAGAGCATCAAAAAGAGAGTGATTGTTATTATCAAAGGCTGCAAAAAGGTCACAAGAATTAAAAAAAAAAAAGGTCATTAGGTTAACAATCAAGAGATCCTTAGTAACTTTGGGGAGAGCAGTTTCAGTTGAATCGTGAGGTCAAAAGCTAGACTATAAAGAGTAAGGGAGAGCGTCAGAAGAGAAACTGGAACCCAAGTCTTCCTGACTGGGAGTACAGTTCCATATCTACTAGGCCAAAACTGTCCCTCAAGGTTTGATTTTCATCTGTTTTCATGATATCTCAAAGTATAAAAATCCCAAAAGAATGAACAAGATCAAATATTACTAGAGATAAGTGACCACAAAAAACATTAACTGCTAACTAATATACTTCTTCATCTCTTCAAAAATCTTTATGAGAAGTATCCATAGATATTTTGAGGTTATCCTTAATGAAAACTTGAGTTAAGTAACAAGCCAGTTTGTACAGAACCCTCTATCTCTCCCTCTACCCCAAACATTCGTTAAAGACTTGATCTCCCTATCTTTTCAAAGTTGGAAGTACAAAGGCTACACAGAGGCCTCATCTCACTACAAACCAGCACGGGAGCTTTGTTCCCTTTCCAATGCGGAACCTGTTCCTCACTCATATCACAAGAGCTCACCATGTTGGTGCTGAACTTATCACTGGATACTCAAATGGCACAGCCCACTTAAGTTCAGAACTCCCAAGCTCAAGAGATCCACCAACTTCAGACTCCCCAGTAGCCAGGATTACAGGCGACAGAGTTGCAGATCACTCTCTAAGGCAGACCACATCTTCAATTACATAACTAAGTAAGTAAAAGAGAATACAGGGTGGCTAAGTGGTACAGTGAAATAGACCACTGGCTCTGGAGTCAGGAAGACCTGAGTTCAAATCTGACCTCAGACACTTAACACCTACTAGCCGTGTGACCATGGGCAAGTCACTTAACCCTAATTGCCCTGCCTTCCCCCACTCCAAAAAGGAAAAAAAAAGAATACAAAATCTCACTATTTTCATTGCTTGTTGTAACAAGCAAGCACCCTGGCACACCCAGGATCTGTTTTTTCTAAAATGAAAGCAACTTTTTAAGGGCTCAATAATCTACTTTAACTACATTCACTAGTTCAGGGGAAAATTCAGCACCTTCAACATCAGAGAAAATACAAGCAGATAAATTAGCATAAAGACCAACAGACAGGGCTCTGACTACCTGAATCAAAGTAACATTGCTATACACTTTATATACACCACTGGACTGAGAGAGCCTTACTATCTGAGCAGTTGGGGGATCTGAACATATGGCTACTCAAGAGTCTCAACCAGGAAATCAAAGAGTCCTTCTCAAAAACGAACCCTCAAAGCAAAATATCAGCTTAGAGTATATATACACTTCTCTGAACCATAAAGTCACAACCCTTGTGACTCAGCACATAATTGGGTTAGTAGCAAAAGGTGTGAAAGCCTTCCTACAAGCAAGCCTCCCCTAAGCAAGCTTCTCTTTAAGCAAGTTTCTCCCTAAATGGGCTCTATATGATTCAGGATGGGCCCACAGGTCTATTAATGGGTGAGGAAGATCTTATATCCCATTAACATTACACTTGTTAATTAGAACAAGCATTATGTCAGAGCAAAACACACCATTATATACTTACCTCCAATAAGCTATATCCTATTAAAATATTAGGATGATACAAGATCATATCAAGATAATTTTGTTCAATAATCCTGAGTATCAATATTAACTAAGACATAAAACAGTGGTTTGAACCAGCCTAAAAGCCCTGTCACAGGCAGAGACTGAAGAATTAGGTTGCAATGAGTAGCTTCTCTGGTAGCTTTTTGTTAGAAAAAGTCAGGGCAGGAGGAATTACCTGGCTCCTTCCCTCTCAGACTTCTGAGTTAGAGATAATAAAGGCAACAAAGGTATGCCCAACTGAACCAACATTACATCCTTGCTTAATATCCTTTCCAGGTTTTGGTTATGTAAACTTTTTTTTTGTTAACTCTCAGATGTTCTAAGAGTATCTCATTTCATTTCAATCTCAAACCTGGGCTACCAAATTGGTCTAAGAGTTGGCCTATTGCCTTCCGCAGTATTTCTATTTTAGTATTGTTAGTTTTGATAAAAAAAGAAAAATAATATTATTATTAAAGCTGGAATTTACACATCACTATAAAGGTTTGCAATGTACTTTACATATTACCTCATTTTGGTCTCACAAAATCTCTGTGAGGTAGGTGCTATTTATTATCCCCATTTTATAGCCAAGGAAACTGAGGCTCATAGACTAAATGACTACATGATGATGATATAGCTAGTAAGGGTCTGAAGAACTTGACAACAGTCTTCCTGACTTCTAAGTCCAGTTTGGTAAAGGTAAATTTTTTAAAAGTTCTATTTTTCCTCTAAGTCAAATGTTTTGCTGTAGTGAATAAAGCTATAACTAAATGTGATGTCATAAAGACTTGGCACCAAATCTCATGCCTGATACTAGCTGTGACATCAAGCAGAAACCACTTACATTTCTGAATCTCAACTTCACCGTTTTCCTCATCTGTAAAATTTGGGTAACAATATCTGCAGTATGCATCTAACAAGTTTCCTGGAAACCTCAAGATGATCACTGTAAAAAGTTGACTAAGATCTTAAAGAGATACAAAAATATTAGCTATTATTATCTAATATCTTTAGCCATAGTGTTGTCTCTCTGTCTTCTTGACTACCTACTTTTATATTTGCATTATCCAAAATCATGTCTGAAAAATTCCTTTTATAATCAATGAAGCAAAATATTTTTGTTCGAGTTTTTCTTTTAACTCTTTTTGAGGTTTTGTTTATATTTCTTGGATGAGACCAACTGTTAAGTTCCTTTCTAATTCTTTCTGCCACTCTTCCATTTTATGGCATCTACATTTATAATTTATATTCCTTCTTATAACTAAATTTGTTTCCTTCCAGATTATTTTGCATATACCAATTTGAGTCTTCTCCCACAAATGAACTGCCACCTCCCACAACCAGCCACATCCAACTTATCTCTAGTCCAAGTCTAGATTTTCAAAATCTGTTTTCCTGGTTATTTTCTCTCCTTTCCCTACTTCCTTCCCCAAGGAAGTGTGTGGCTCCCAAGTCACTCTGCCATCATCCCATATTTTAGTGGTACCCTAGCTTTTCCCAAACTGATTCAATTCCCTAATCATTCCCCTTTATAAACTATGATCTAACTCATTCTGGTAGTATTTTCATCTTCTGCCTTGTGTCAGAGTTAACTTTAAAAATGTCCTTTTGGGGGGCGGAGCCAAGATGGCAGAGTAGAAACAGCACTTCCACAGAGCTCCAGGCCACACCACTTCAAAATCATGTAAAAGGGGACTCTGAACAACTTCTGGAGCTCCAGCACCCACAGAACGACATAGAGAAGATAACCTCCTGCTGAGGAGAACCGAGCAGCCCGGCAGGGAATGGCCAACACAGTGCTCTGGGAGCTGAGCCCAGGACCACGTGAGTTGTGGTTTTATCCCCAAGGAGGCCTGGCCAGCAGCCAGCTGGAGGGACCCCAGAACACCAGCAGCTGTGGCGATTCCAGGATTATCAACACAGATATGCCTAGGACAAAGTGAGAGGTTAGTGCCCTACGGACTTTGGGACCAGTATTTGGGAACGTGTTGGCCTCTTCCCCTGCGGGCGAGAAGCAGCTTAGGAGACATGGCACAGCTGCCATTTTGCAGCTTCAGTTGCAGCTTCGGCTCCTGGCCTGCGAACTGGAAGGGGATCCAGTGATAAGTCTGGGAGGTAATTGCTCTTGCTTTAACCTCCCTGGTTCTGGATTGCCCTCTGGGGTGGAGGTCTTGGGGTGTGTGTCCAGTTTGCCAGAGAGTGTGGAGGCTTCACAGAGGCCACCCAACTAATACCTCTGGAAGTTGAGAAGACCCCAACATTTGGGATGGAAGCTCCCCTGTCTGGTGGCAGAGTCCTACAGCGGCAACAAGCCCCAAAATCAAGTAATTAAGTGGCAACATGCCTAGGCAAAGGAAACAGAATAAGCAGAAAAATGCAACATTCGACTCCTATTTTGGGGGCAAAGAGGATCGAAGCATGGAAGAGGAGGAGGTCTGTGAGGTCAGAACTCCTGCACCAAAAGCCCCAAATGAAAATATGAGCAGGTTATGGCCATAGAGGACCTTAAGAAAGATTTTAAAAACCAAATAAGAGAAGTGGAGGAAAAATTGGGAAGAGAAATAAGAAGGATGCAGGAAAAGTATGAAATGAGAGTCAACAGCCTGACTGGGGAAAATAACACCTTAAAAAATAGACTAACTCAAATGGCAAAGGAGGCTCAAAAGGGCAATGAGGAGAAGAATGCCTTAAAAACTCGAATTTGCCAGATGGAAAAAGAATCTCAAAAACTCACTGAGAAGATTCATTCCTTCAGAGTTAGACTGGAGCAAATGGAAGCTAGTGGCTTTATGAGAAATCAAGATGCTGTTAAACAGATCCAAACAAATGAAAGAATAGAAGGCAATGTGAAATATCTCATAGGAAAAACCACTGACCTGGAAAATAGATCCAGGAGAGATAATTTAAAAAGTATTGGACTACCTGAAAGCCATGATCAAAGAAAGAACCTAGAAATCACCCTTCAAGAAATTCTCAAGGAAAATTGCCCTGATGTTTTAGATCCAGAGGGCAAAATAGAGGTTGAAAGGATCTACAGATCACCTCCTGAAAAAGATCCCAAAAAGAAAACAACCAGGAATATTATAACCAGGTTCCAGAATTCCCAGATCAAGGAGAAAATACTACAAGCAGCCAAGAAGAAACAATTTCAATATTGTGGAAACACAATCAGAATAGCACAGGACCTGGCAGCTTCTACACTGAGGGATTGAAGGGCATGGACAAGGGCAAATTACCTGGGATTAAAACCAAGAATCACATACTCAGCAAAACTGAGTATTTTGTTTCAGGGGAAAATATGGTCATTCAGTGGAGTAGAGGACTTTCAAGCATTCTTGAGGAAAAAACCAGAGTTGAATAGAAAATTTGACATTCAGACACTCAGACATCAGAAACAACATGCTTGAGAATATAAACAGGGAAAAGAAATCAAAAGGAACTTATCAAAATTGAACTATTTACATTCCTACATGAAAAAACAATAACTGTAACTGATGAAACCTTTCTCAGTATGAAAATAGTTGAAGAAGGGTATATGGGTATATGAATACATATGTGAATGTTAGTATATATGTTTACAGGTATACATGGATAGAGGGCACAGGTCGAATTTGGTGGGAAGGGATGATACTTAAGGGGTGAAGTTAAGAGGTGTGAGAGGAATGTGGCAAGAGGAGATGGGGAGAGACAGGGTAGGGTAAACTATCTCATGTAGAAGAGGCAAGGAGAAGTGGTTGCAGGGGAGGGGAAGAACAGGAAAGCAAAAAGGCAAAACCATATTCTCATTGAATTTGGCTCAGGGAGAGAATGACATACATACTAAATGGGATATCTCACCCTGCAGGAGAGTAGGGGGAAGGGGGATAAGAAGGGGGATGATGGAGGGGAGGGCATGCTGGGGGGAGGGCAGGTTGGAGGCACCCACTTTTGAAAAGGGACAGGATCAAAGTAGGGATTGGACCAGGTGGGGGGTGGGATGGGTGGGAGGGAAATATAAGCAGTCTTTTACAATATATCTACTATGGTAATATTTTGCATAACTATACATGTACAACATATACTGAATTGCTTATCTTCCCAGAAGGAGTTCGTGACAAGGGAGGAAGGGAATGGATCTGAAATTCGAAGTTTTAAAAGTAAATGTTTCAAATATATATAAATACTAATTGGGCGATAGGATGTGAAGGCATTGGGGCACCGAGATTCACCTTGTCCTAGTGGAAAAGTCGAAGGGGGTATGGGAGAAGAGATGGGAGAGAGCAGATTGGATCAGGGGATATCTTGTGGCACCGCTATTCTGGGGTGGTGGGTAGGGGAAAAATAGGGAAAAAATTGTAACTCAAAATCTGGCAGAAATGAATGATGTAAACCAGCAGTTAATAAAGCATTTGTTTCAAAAAAAAGAAAAAGAAATGTCATTTTTTCCTGTATTAACCCAAAAGCTCCTTGAAGGCAAAGGTAGAGTCTTTATTTGGTCTTTGGATCACCTTAAGTACTCAATGTAAAAAATAATTTAAGGGAATAGATGACATATCCAAGACAGATACATCTGGACTCCTTCTAAGAAGGCAGCCTGCATCCCTTTGGCCTTCTAAGAGTACCTCTGAGGGTGGTAAAACAATACTCACAATACTCCCCAAATAACAGCATTATACACAATTTAAATTCCCTACTTTTCCTGGGTCTTTTAGCATTTATATTTCAGGCACTTCCTCTTACACATACATACATACATACATACATACATACATACATACACACAGAGACATTTTTTCTTTAATTCTTTTCCTCAATCTATTCTAACTCATACCTAGTTTTTTCAGGAACAGCTTTCTCCCTCATTTCAATTCTTGGGAGAAAAAGAAAAAAAAAAGTCTAAACAGAGCTGAAAAGCAGACTAGTCATGCTAGTAATAAACCTGCTTCAAGACAAAAAGTAAATCCTTAAATTCCTGAAAACAAAATCACACAATAATCACTATAATAAACCTCAAATCACTTTAAAATACCCAAAAGTCTTTTTCAAAATTTCAAAATTTTCAAAATTTCTATAAGTCTCCATCTGCCTCTTTTTCCTTCTCTAATTATGCCCACTATTCCTCAAGCAGTAGCATTTAAGATAAAAGCTAGCATTTAATTTTGTCTTTCTGTTTTAATTACATAGCATGTTATCAATAATTGTTTCTACTATTTTTTACTGCAATTGTATAATATTTCATTCAATCAGCAAGCATCTATTTGATACTTAATGTGTAAGGCATTAGAGACTTCTGTGTATCTCTGCATGCAAGAGTTAATTTCCACACTCCTAGATTTAAAAAAATACAACTCAGGAGGGGCTAGGTGGCACAGTAAATAGAGCACAGGAGCTGAAGTTGAGTTCAATTCTGGCCTGAGACACTTAACACTAGCCATGTGACCTTGGGCAAGTCGCTTAACCGTAACTGCCCTGCTGTCCCCCCTCCAAAAAGCAAACAAAACAAAACTCACATATGTGTGTGTACTCACAGACACACACACACACACACACAGCAGATCTGGATTCTAATTCAGTTCTGTCATATGTATATACACATAAGAGTGTGTGTGTGTGTGTGTGTGTGTGTGTGTGTGTGTGTGTGTGTGTGTGTGTGTGTGTGTGAGAGTGTCTGTGTACATGAGGTTACACGGTTAGGAGGGAATCTATGGGGGTATATACGTATGTATATACACATATATATTTCCTCATATGTACAATGAAAATTATCACTTAAGATCCCTTCCAACTCTAAAACCTCCTAATCTTTAATGCAACTAGAAGACAAATTACAAGCTTAAAAAAACCACAACTTCTCTTTTACATGCTAAGAAATAAATCTTTCTTGTTTCATAAAATTCTAGAACTACATTTTGGTATGCTACTTGTATGTAATACTAAGATATCTTGAATTTTCCAAATAATTCAGAAAATTCTAATAGCTAATGGGTTATACACATCAAAAATTACAGGAAAAGTCAACTGTACCTAGTAGGGATTCAGTTTCTTTTACAAAAAATAAGGCCAGGAATAAGAAGACCTAGATTCTAGTTTCAGCTCGGTCAGTAGCTGTGTGACTTTCATTCTCAAGTTTTATTTCCACATTCTGCCTCACCTCCTCCCTTACACGGTACATATTTATGTACACCACGCCCCACTATTCAACTCTAAACTCCTTGAATGGTTTAAGGGTTGCCATCTTTCATCTCTGTATCCCAACACTGAGCACAGCATCTTCAGTATATATGTTGCTCAGACACTTCAGTCATGTCCAACTCTTGTTGGATCCCATCTAGGATTTTCTTGACAAATGTACTGGAGTGGTTTGATGTTTGCCATTGAGTACATATGCTAGAAACAAGCTTGTTAAATTAAATTGTTGAACTGTGAATAGGTAATCATCTCCCGTTTCTCACAATAACATCTGTAAATTGAAAAGAATACCCTATACTACCATACTGCTGTGGGAATAAACATATGTAAAAGCACACTGAAAAGTCACTATAATTTTTTAAAAATTCAATCCAACAAGGTGGAGTTAAGAGCCTGCTCTACTACACAGAGGTAGAAAGGCTTCTGAACAGTGGGGAAAAAAAGAGCTGTTGCAGAGCCCAAGTACTTTCTTAAAGAATAAACGAATGAAAAAGCAGTGAGTTCCTATTTGCCAGAAACTTGTCTAAGAAGCTAGGGATACAAATATCCTTACTTAAACAATCTTTGCTTTCAAGGGGCTGAATAAGGGAAGGTGATAATAAATATAAGGAAGTGGTGACCACCGAAGAGAGTTTTGGTTTGGGGAGTCATAGGAGTTTCAAGTAGAGCCAGAGTCAGTCAATAAGTAAATGTTAAGTACCTACTATGAGTTAAGCATAGGGGTAAGTGCTGGGGATACCAAAAAAAAAGGGCAAAAGACAGTCCCTGTCCTCAAGGACGTCATAATCTTGTGGGGGAGCAAACAAATATGTACAATTAATTAACAGGGAACTAACAAGGAAATTAACTAACAGAGAATTAACAGGGAAAGAATAAGCATTAAGAGAAAGTGAGGACTTCTTGTAAAAGGTGGGATTTTAGTTGGAAACTTAAAAAAATAAGGGAATCAAGGAAGTCAGGAGGTAGAAATGAGAAAGCAAAGATTCTTCCACACATGGGGAACAGGCAAAGAAAATGCATGGAGCCTTGGGAGGTGGAGTCAAGGGGAAAAGAAAGTCGCAGGGCACTGAGGCAGAGCAAATGTCAAGATGCCCTAAGAGACCTAGGTTTCCTATGGGATGACTGGGAGGGATGTGAAGCATGGTCTGGGGACAGTTAGATATAGAATAGATGAGTTTGCACTGATCAGTAAAGACAATTCGATTACAGAGTACAATTCTAAGGCTCAAAGGGATCTGTGACTAGGAGGCAGTCAGTTTCTTTTAGAAAAAATAAGGCCAGGAATAAGAAGACCTAGATTCTAGCTTCAGCTCTGTCATTAGCTATGTGACTTTCATTCTCAAGTTTTATTTCAGCGTTCTGTCTGATCTCCTCCTCAAAGAATGGTCTGTGAAGGCCACAGTTCACTGTGGGGAGAAGAGATGAAGATGAAGAAGAAATTAGCACAGCTAACCTTTAACCAGGAACCTTACCAACATAGTACTTCAAGCACTATTATTGGTGTTTGTGTAAAAATTGAGCTTGTAAAATCAATGACCAAGTAGTTTAAGAGCAGCAAAAGAATAATTAAAGGAAAAAAATCTAAAATCACATACCTAATGGCAGCAAAAACTGAGAGCTAATAATACAGAAGAAAACTGACTAGAAAAGCTCAGAGATCTAGGATTTAGTCTTGAGGCAAATAGTACTTTGAGAATGTCACTTGTAATTGTTCAAAATGAAGACCCTGAATCCTCAAAGGAGGTGGATTATGTTCAGCATAGAAAGAGGCCATGAAAAGAGCACTGGATCTGGTATCAGAAATCCTTTATTTGAATCCTGTCTCTGCTACTTACACTGCCAATGTGACTGTGGTCAAGTCATTTAACCTTTCTAGGCTTTCTGGGAGATTTAGCTAAATAATCTCTTTAGGTTTCTTCTAGCTTTAAATCCTATAATCCTTTGTACCTGATGAGAATTTGGATCTAGCTCTTCAAAAGACAGTGAAATCAAAAGGAATATCTGTTACCTAGTAAATTTGAGCCATTGAGTGAGAAGAACAAGTCATGACTCTAGAAGCATGTAAATTTAATGCACTTTATTTTTCAAAACTTAGATTGAACAAGCTTCAGGGCTCAAAGAGAAACAGATTTTATTTATCTAGTGAAATTATTTATCCTCAGTAAATCCCTCCCCAATGATGAAGGGTGAGCTGTCACGATGTATTTCTTGAAGTTCATATTGAGAGTTTTCTTGAACTTATTTTAAACTTTAAATTGTCCAATCATGTAGCATGCTTAATTTATACAAAAAGAGAACACATACAGACAATAATAATGACAAATTATAGAGGTCAAGATTGCTCAGATCCTTTCCCTATGGACCTGAAATAGTATGAGATAAAGCAACACTTCTGAGCAAGAAGAAACTGAAATATGTTATCTGCATATGGTGGTCAATCTGAAGTGATACCAATAAACAAGTTTCTAACCAGCAAATAATAAGCAATTAATAATGTTTGCTGATTATGTGACCCTGGGCAAGTCACTGTGCCTCAGTTTCCCCATCTGCAAAATAGAGATAAAAACAGCAATTATCTCACAGGGTTGTGGAAAGGATCAAATGAGAAAATAAAGTGCTTTGCAAATCATAAAGTGCTATAAAAATAGTAGCCCCTCCTATTATATTGTTATTGTTATTATTTTATTTTGTAATTCCATTAGCACATAAGTTCCTAGCATAATGAAATCATTTTTTGCTTTTTCTTTGCATACCCAGAGCTTAGCACAGCACCAGGCACAAAGTACATGACTAATAAATACTTGTGAATTGATTTCTAGATGACCTTTAAAAAAAATGAACCAGTCGAGAGTCTAACTGGTCACAGGGAGATTAGGTGGGCTGTTAACATTGCTGTGAGATGCCCTTACAGTTTGTCCAGGGTATATTTTCATTCCCACTGGAACTATGGGACTCTAATGAAGACTGTGCCTCTTTACTGTGAAGAACATTTTCATTTTATTTACCTTGCTATTATGCTTAAATAAATGCCTTTTGCTTTGAATTTACCTGTGATGTAGCCTGGTCTGGTATAAGGAGACACAGATGGAAGGCACAGAGTTGTGTTTTTGAATAAACAAATGTCCCTACCAATAATACAAGGAGTAGCTTTTAGAGAACGATGGGAGGGAGGCTGCAAACTACATTTTGTCATTTGTTTTGTTTAAAAAAATGCTAGCTCTTAGTTTAGATAAATGCTTTAGATCATATTAAGGAAATGAGAGGTAGCACAGTACAGTTTAAAAAAGAAAAAAAAGCAATGGATTTAGGTCCTTCTTTCCCTCTGACAATTTCGTGAGTGGGCACTTATCTCTCTGAGTAAAATAAGTCTCAGACCTCTGCTTGCCTCAGTTTCCTTAATCCACAAAATGAGAAAATTTAAATCAGTGACTCTGAGATCACTTTTATGTCTGAATCTATGATACAATAATTAACATTACATAGGTCCTCTAAATATTTCCAGACACATGTTTAAATAAGTAATCCTTTCAGTAAATAAAGAGAACTAGCTAGCTTCTTGTCATAGTTAACAATCTCTAATCTACCCTCCTCTCCTTTGGTTGATAAAAATGGAAAAATTAGCAGTAATTTTCTAAAAGTCACTAGGCATGATTACCATGATTTAGAACACACCTTTGGCACAGGATGGGTACTACCCCAATTTTGTGTAAAAGCTGTGAAATTGGCAAATATCCTTACCATTACTCCCACCACATGAACTGATCTATAAAATAATTTAACAGTAATAGTAAAAATAATGATAATAATGTTAATAGTAAGTACTATATAAATGCTGCTATGTGTCAAGTACTAAATGCTTTATAAATATTATCTCATTTGATCCTCACAAAAACTCTGGGAGTTTGGAACTATTATTATCCCTATTTTACAGCTGAAGAAACTGAGGCAAAGAGAGGTTAAGTGACTTGCCCAGTGTCACAAAGATAGTTAAAGATCAGATGCTAGACTTGAACTTAGGGTCTTCCTGACTCCAGACCTAGGGCTCTATCCACTGTATCACCTAGCATAACAGTAAAGAAAACAAACCTGGGTTTCAAAATATTTCATATTCTATTAATTGATCTGTACCCAGATCCTTTTTCTTAAATCTAAGCAGAATTCTGCCAACTGGGGAAAAATATGGAAAAGAACAAAATCCTTTTACATAAAGAATATATATTACATATGATATCATATACATTAAATATCACATATATATTATATTTCTTATATATATGGATGTCTTCAGGTTAATCAAATGTTAAAACACAAGGAATGAAGAGCCAAGGGCAAAGGGCATAAGAAAGTCTTTATCAACTACAAAATAGCAAAGTCAGTGAATTTATCATTTTTATTGCTTTATGATTAGACAGAAAAGGTAATCAAAATGCAAAAAATAGCTAAGTCTGATCATTATGCATATGTAGGCCTATTCCAAATAATGGCTTTATCCCAGAAATTATTTTTAGTGAATTTTTAATTTTTAATGACCTTTCTAAAAAATGAACCAGTCAAGAGTCTAACTGGTCACAGGGAGATTAGGTGGACATGGAAAATTTCTAGACTAATAATTTCCTTTTTCATGTATGCATGTGAAATTATTTTCCCTTTCTTTAAATTTTATTTTTCCCTAATTACACACAAAAAAACAATTTTGAACATTTTCTTTTTAAATTTTTAGTTCAAATTCTCTCCCTTTCTCCCTCCAACCCCACCAACAGCAAGTAATTTTATATAGGTTATACATGTTCAGTCAAGCAAAGCATATTTCCATGTGGTGAAAGAAATGCATGCAAGTGAAATTATACTCTAAAGTAATCAACACTACAGA
Organism: Gymnobelideus leadbeateri; assembly: GCA_011680675.1. Lineage (NCBI taxonomy): Eukaryota > Metazoa > Chordata > Mammalia > Diprotodontia > Petauridae > Gymnobelideus > Gymnobelideus leadbeateri. The sequence goes on from WOXC01009740.1 coordinate 176,778, forward strand.
AGGAATTTAAAATAACCTAACCAGATAAATGTGGCATTGTTTCTTGAGTATTTCCATGGCAGGCTCTATTAGAAGCATCCTAGACATAGAGTGAAGAGATAAAGGTTTAACTCCAAGACTGACTATATCTGGAGTTCAAGAATATGCATACTTGAGCATATACCCAAAGAGGGCAAATGATTTAAAAAAAAAAAAAGGTCCCCTTATCAATAGTTATAGAAGCAATTTTTATAGTAGTAAATAACTAGAAATAAAGTTGCTGACCAACAATTGGAGAATTGCCAAACAAAATATGGCACATAAATATAATGGAGTATTAATGCATTATATGAAATATTGAAGCATAAAGCGAAATCATAGCTGGGAAGACTTACATGAACTGTGGCAAAGTAAATTAAGCAGAACTTTTAAAAAATATACTTGACAAAGATTAGAACTAGGTAAGCAGAAAAACTAACAAAACTTAAAGTGAATGGCTCTGAAAAAAATGACCAAGTTTGGCCCTAAAGAGACACAAGACTGAACCTTCCCCTCTTTTTTTTTTTTTTGCAAAGGTGGGGGCCCTTACATCTGGCACTGCATATGTCAGACCTTTTCAGTTTGTTGGTTTGTTTTGCTGACTTCTTTTTTCCTTTGGGGAAAAAAGGACAGTTCTCTGGGAGGAAGAAAAGGGAAAACTATATTAGGAAATGATAGAAAATAAAACCTACCAAATAAAAATTTAAATAAAAAATGTAAATATGTATGTATATATGAAAAGATTTCCATATTTGTGAGTTCAAAAATATGTATACTAACCACATAAAAAAGATTTTTTTTTTTATTCTTTTGGCAAAAAGTATAAGGGTGTGGTAAATTGGTAGGTATGAGTAAGTAGGGATCACTCTAGCTATTTGTTGGCTTCTTTTCTCTTGAAAGCATTTTGTACAGTACTCAGAAGCTTGAGTCTAAATAAACTGACTAATGAGCTTAATAGCTCCATTTCTTTTTGATAGTTACACAAAGCACTGATACTCTTAGCTGGTCCCTCAAGGAGCACTGAAAACAAAACCATTTCTATTAAAACTGCATCACTGTAAAATACCAGTCTAGCTAGATCTATTTGAAGAACTACTCACAAAGCAGTGAAAACTGATTTCTGGTCAAATTCCTCTACCTTAATACTTCTTAAATTCAAAGAAAATCTCTTTTACAACCTAGAGAGATTCCTCCCTATGCTTCCTTTCCTCTTTTTTCATGTTACCTTTAATGAATAAATATAGCTCGGACAACAAGTATACCAATTTAGCCATCTGCCAGTAACAGAACATAAAGTTATCTGAAACCCTGTAACTATCACACAAAAGCTATGGGGTAGCTAGAGTTCACCAGAAACACAGAATTGAAGGTACTTAAACATTCAGATTGGTCAAAGATGTTTTCTTCTTTTCTAGAATTCCCAGTTTTCTCACCTAGAAAATGAGGGGGGATGGACTAGATCAGTGGTGTCAAAAAAACTCAAAATAGGAATGTAGGCCTGCACAAAAGGGATCCCACTGGCCACATATTGACTTTAAAACCACATAATAGGGGCGACTAGGTGGAGCAGTGAGTAAGAGCACCAGCCCCAGCGTCGGGATGACCCAGGATAGGTCCCAGCCTCAGAAAATGAACACCCACACATAAACAATGACTGGCCCTGTAACCTTGAGCAAGTTACTTAACCCCAATTGCTTATTAAAAAAAAAAAAACCACATAATAACATGATTTACATTTAATTATGTCTTAATTTTTGTTAAATATTTCCAAATAGTATATTAATCTGGTGCAAACTGGACTCAAGATTATCAGACTCCTCTGAATCAGATGACCTCAAAGGTTCCTTCCAATCCTAGATCTATGATCTAATGGTATCAACCTTAAGGAAAAAAATGGAGAAAAAACTTTTAAACTGTTATACTTTAAAAAAGCATAGAGAAAAGGTACTTTAAGGGAAATCAAGATCTGGGTTTAATGGCCTTCCTCATGAAACAGCTTTTTCAAAAGGTAGCACATGGTTTGAAACTGAATGCTGAGAAATGAATTTAAGGGGACATTTTGTAATTCCACCAAAAGTTTTAAATTCTGCAAGCACAGTTAGACAGAAGTAGCAAGATGACTATGTGGACAAAAGTTGTAACAGTAAAATTTGTACAGTTCCTTAAAGATCAAATTGAAAAAGCTAGAGACCAATAAATATCTGTTGTGTAGTAAAATTTGCTGCTGGATAAATTTCTTACCAATTTCTTAAGGTGCTCAGTTTTTTTAAACAACTTTTCATAACATTAAAGTATCACTTTAGACATTACCAATATTCCCAACACTACAATAACAAAGAAACATGATAGAGAAGCTGAATCAAAGTAGTGCCAGTTTTACAAGAAAGGTCAAAGTTGCTTTTTTCCTTCAGTTACTGTTTTAAGTCATTTCACACAACATAAATGTACAATATAGGTGGAGTAACTCTTACTTTCAATTCTGAAATAAAATTTCGTTTTTCTGCTCATTGTTCTAATCTATCAAGATCTTAATTGGATTTTGAATCTGAGTGAGCTTTCCCTTCCATTCATGCTTTAAATACAATAAATATGCAATCTATGTCTTTACCCAAATAAATCAATAAAAATGTTTAACAGCACAGGGCCTAGGAGAGACTTCTGGAGCAATCCAATAGAAACCTTCTTCTTGGTATTACTGATCTGTTAATGACTACTCTTTGGTTCTAGTCTTTCTATCTACATCATTCACCCTCTATAATCCAAATTCACCTACATGTCCTATCATTCAACTTATATATTTCTTCATATTGTCCACAAAATTATAATTATACCCTGCCAAATGTCTTGCTAAATCTGCTATGTCAAAAGCATTCCCTTCCCTCACTGAGAAGAGAAATAAGGTTAATCTGGCATGACTTGTTCTTCATGAAGCAACACCAGCTCTTATGAATCATTGTTTCCCTTCCTAAATGCTGTGCAAAACCATCCTTTAAAAAAACTTTTCAAGAATTTTTGCTGGAATAAAAGTCAAGCTCACTAGTTTGAAACAACCAGTTAAATCCTATACAAGCAGTTTTGTTTGAAAAATTCACTTAAATCTAAACAAGTAGATTTTATCTTGCCTATTCAACTCATCATTGTGGCAGGCCTTGAACAGATGCTAGAAGCCAGGATTCCTTTACCTTACCACTCCTGACTTAACCTTTCTTCAAATAAGCAAACAGATCTTCCAAAAACACCTCAACCATGTTTCCGTTCCACCCCCAAAAAGAATCTAGTTCCAGTCAGCCTTTATTGAATCTGCTTTCCTAAGATTTGTGAACAATCCATAAATCATATTTTGTTGGGGTTTTTGAAATTTTTTTGAAATATTCAAGATGATTAAAAACAAAAACAAAAACAAGTAATAAACTCTATCCAGGGTAAGTAACCAAGGGTGGAATAAGAACAAGTAGAATGAACACAACTTTACATGCTTTCTTTTTAAAAGGCAGTTTGAGACAAGGAAAAAATTCAGAAAAGAGACTGGATCTTCCAAAGAGCAGCAGAACAAGCCATTCAGACATTAAGAGCCACTTAAGGGCACTCAGTTCTCAAAGGAGAAGAAGAGTATTGATAAAATAATTCATACCTGTAGTATTTTCAATGCCTGGGGAAAGATGTCTAGGAATACCAGTAAGTTTGGATAAGTAGAGTTTATAATAATTTATAATAATTTATAAAATTCATAAAAAATCATAGTAATTTATAATAATTATAAAAAGTTGTGTTTTTCCCACTCCTTTACAGTTTTTAAATAGTAAAATGTATTGTACATCTTAAAACTATATAAGTAGCCCATTCTTCCACAAGTCCCTACTTCTGTTAATCATGTACAAATTAAATCTAAATGCTCTGTCTTCGTTACCCTAAACAGGTACAACTTTACTTCTGGAGGAGTGCTGGCACTGGAGTAAAGAACTGAATTCAAATTTGACCTTGGACACTTAATAATTATGAAACCTTGGGCATCAATGCTGGTATGCCTCAGCTTCCTCATCTATAAAATGGAAATGTTAATACACATTATACACAACCCCCAGGGTTGCTCTGAGTATTAAATGAGATGATCTTTGTAAAGTGTTCTGCAAATCAAAAAAGGATCAAAAAGAAAATTCTTTACTTGAAATTCAAAACCCTTCCTCATAATGTGACACTCCATGAGCCACCAACTCCCACCACCACCTTTGAGATCTTCTCACACCTTACTCTCCCACCAGTCTTCTTGTATCACTGTCTCCCTTATTGCTCCTTGAGCAACACACTCCATTTCCAGATGTGGCATTTTCACTGGCAGTCCCCAATTCACATATGTAATGCCCTCCTACTTCATCTCCAGCTTCCAGTTTCTCTGGTTTCCTTCAAGTCCCAGCTAAAATCCCACCTTCTATTAAGAAGCCTTTCCTGATCCCTCTTAATTCAAGTGTCCTTCCTCCATTATTTCCTCTTTATCCTACATATGCTTACATGAGGGGTCATCTCTAGTTGTCTTAACCTATGTCTTGCCACCGGACTCTGATGACCCTGGAGGAGAGACTGTGGCTGATGACTTTGCATAGCCCTGCCTCCCTTAAATTCAAATCACTTGCAAATCAAAACATCACCCTCCTGATGTCATTGAGAATGAAGGACAAACAAGAAACTTGTCTGAACATAGTTATTTGCATGGTCTCCTCAACTTTAAAAAGAAATATAGGGACAGTACTTATTTGAATTCCTTTTATCACTTTTCTTCTCCAAAATGGCTACTTTTTTATAACTGACTACAACACAGTTGATCCATATGATCCCATAAAGGTCTCCAACCTACTCACTCTAGAAAGAACTCTCTTCTTCTTTCAACCCATAGAATCTTCTTTTCTTCACCAAATACAAGATACAAATGGTCTTGTAGCAAGAGAACTGGACTGATGATAGGATATATATATATGATTCTGTATTTCACTATCATGTTTAAATGTACATTTTACAAGTCACTTAAAATCGCTCCATATTACAAAAACAGGGATAATAACTCATTTATACGCCCTCTTTTTTTAAAGGCAATTTGGTTTAATGGGGAAAAATATATTTGGGAGTCAGAAGAATCAATGAATCAATAAATAAAGAATAAATCAATAAAGAATCAATCAATCAATAAATCAAAGCATTTATCAAGGGCTGACTATATACAAAGCACTGTTATTAAAAACTGGGGACACGATAGAAAAAAAGTTAAGACCCCTGGCTTTGAATCCCAGCTCCACTTCTGTCCTTAATCAAGTCACTTAACCTAAGTTTCCTCAACTGCAAAATGAGGGAGTAGACTAGATGATCTCAAATCTCTTCTAGCTCTAAATCCTAAGACTGTAGGATTGGCAACTTCAAATACAATCACTAATGTCACACTGTATCTGAGCCAGGAATTGACTCCAAGAATTCTGATTCCAAAGCCAATGCTCTTTCCACTATTCCCACACTTTTTTCTAACCTGTAAATGCCATATATCTGATTCAAAAAACTGTTGTAATGAAGAGATTTTAAAGTTAGCGCCCCACATTTTTTTTTAATTTTCAAAGTGCTTCAGACTATGAATGATAATCAGTACTAAATGAAACATTCACTTACTACGTCATAAATGACCTTGGATGGCAGGTATCCTGCATTAGGCCATTTTCCATTCCTGGAAAAGAATGGACATACACATACTCAAATTCTAAAAACTACACAGAAGATACATTCTAACTAAAACACTACATGAAACCGAATTTTTGTTTTAAGTGTTTATTCTATACTGAATACTAAGCATGGTGCTTCAATGCTTTTGAAAGACACTTTATCTATTGAGAAATACCCCCAATCTTATTAAAGCCTTTAAAATAGCTTGACACCTACACATCTGGGAAGGTTAATCATACACAAGTAGTTGCTTCTTTCAGAGAGGCACCCAGCAACCAACTTCTGCTGGCCACCAAGAAAAGAGAGGAATTGCCAAAGTATTTGTTTTGGCTCCACATGGTACCTCAGACTTAAGCTAGACAGAAAGATAATGAGACTAGGGAGGCTGAGGCAATAAGATATTTACTGGGGAGGGGGGGGGGCGGAGCCAAGATGGCGAAGTAAAAACAGCACTTCCAAGGTTCTCTGCCCCACACAACTTCCAAACAATGAAAAAGGGGACTCTGAACAACTTCTGGAGCCCCAGCACCCACAGAACAACACAGAGAAGCTTAACCTCCCGCTGAGGAGAACCCAGCAGCCATGCAGGGAGCGCCAAGCGCAGCGCTCTGAGAGCAGGCAGCACAGCACGCTGGGAACCGACAGAGCAGTGCACTGGGAGCCGAGCCCAGGCCCGAGTAAGCCTCGATTTTAGCCCTAGGATGGCTGGGCCAGCAGCCGGCTGGAGGGACCCCAGAACACCAGCAGCTGTGGTGATTCCAGAACTATCAGCAGAGATATGCCTAGGACAAAGTGAGAGGTTAGTGCCCTATGGACTTTGGGACCAGTATTTGGGGAATGTGTCGGCTTCCTCCCCTGAGGGTGAAAAGCTGCTTAAGAAACTCGGCACAGAAGCCATTTTGCAGCGTCAGTGGCGGCTCTAGCTCCTGGTCTGTGAACTGTAGGGAGACCCAGCAATCAATCTGGCGGTTAATCGCTCTTGCTTTAAACTGCCTGGATCTGGATTGTGGTCTGGGGGGGAAGTTTGGGGTGGGTATCCAATTTGCCAGAGTGGGTGAAGGCTTTACAGAGGCCACCCAACCTGCGGAAGTTGTAAAGACTCCAAGTTTGGGTGGAAGCTCTCCTTTCTGGTGGCAGAGTCCTACTGTGGCAACAAGCCCCAAAATCAAGTAATTAAGTGGCAACATGTCTAGGCAAAAGAAACAAACTAAACAGAAAAATTCAACATTGGACTCCTATTTTAGGGGCAAAAAGGATCAAAGCATGGAGGAGGACTGTGAGGTCAGAACTCCTGCACCAAAAGCCCCAAAGGAAAATACAAGCTGGCTACAGGCCATAGAGGACCTTAAGAAGCAGATAAGAGAAGTAGGGGAAAAATTGGGAAGAGAAATGATAAAGATGCAAGAAAAGTATGAAATGAGAGTCAACAGCCTGACTGAGGAAAATAAAGCTTTAAAAAATAGACTAGGGGCGGCTAGGTGGCGCAGTGAATAGAGCGCCGGCCCTGGAGTCAGAAGGACCTGAGTTCGGAGCTGGCCTCAGACACTTAATCCACACAAACAAAAACCTAGCTGTGTAACCTTGGGCAAGTTACTTAACCCCAATTGCCCTAAAGGGGCGGCTAGGTGGTGCAGTGAGTAAGAGCCCCGGCCTCGGAGTTGGGATGACCCGAGATCAAATCCGGCCTCAGAAAATGAGCACCCACACATAAATAATGACTAGCCGTGTAACCTTGAGCAAGTTACTTAACCCCAATTGCTTTTTAAAAAAAAAATAGACTAACTCAAATGGCAAGAGAGGCTCAGAAAGGCAATGAGGAGAAGAATACCTTAAAAAGCCGAATTTGTCAGATGGAAAAAGAATCTCAAAAACTCACTGAGGAGATTCATTTCTTCAGAGTTAGACTGGAGCAAATGGAAGCTAGTGATTTTATGAGAAATCAAGATGCTGTTAAACAGATCCAAACAAATGAAAGAATAGAAGGCAATATGAAATATCTCATAGGAAAAACCACTGACCTGGAAAATAGATCCAGGAGAGATAATTTAAAAATTATTGGACTACCTGAAAGCCATGATCAAAGAAAGAATCTAGAAATCACCCTTCAAGAAATTCTCAAGGAAAACTGCCCTGATGTTTTAGATCCAGAGGGCAAAATCGAGGTTGAAAGAATCCACCAATCACCTCCTGAAAAAGATCCCAAAAAGAAAACTCCCAGGAATATTATAGCCTGGTTCCAGAATCCCCAGATCAAGGAGAAAATACTACAAGCAGCCAGGAAGAAACAATTTCAATATTGTGGAAACACAATCAGAATAGCACAGGACCTGGCAGCTTCTACACTGAGGATCAAAGGGCATGGAATATGATATTCCAGAGGGCAAAAGATCTGGGACTGAACCCAAGGGTCACCTACCCAGCAAAACTGAGTATTTTGTTTCAGGGGAAAATATGGTCATTCAGTGGAATAGAGGACTTTCAAGCATTCTTGAGGAAAAAACCAGAGTTGAATAGAAAATTTGACATTCAGACACAAGAAGCATGAGATGCTTGAGAAGGTAATCAAGGAAAAGAAATCAAAAGGAACTTATCAAAGTTGGACTATTTACATTCCTACATGGAAAAACAATAACTGTGTCTGATGAAACCTTTCTCATTATGAAAATAATCGAAGAAGGGTATATGGGCATATGTTTACAGGTATACATGGATAGAGGGCACAGGTTGAATTTGATGGGAAGGGATGATTCTTAAAGGGTGGAGTTAAGAGGTGTGAGAGGAAAGTGGCAAGAGGAGATGGGGAGAGACAGGGTAGGGTAAACTATCTCATGTAGAAGAGGCAAGGGGAAGTAGTTGCAGTGGAGGGGAAGAATAGGAAGGCAAAAAGGCAAAACCATATTCTCATTGAAGTTGGCTCAAGGAGAGAATCACATGCATACTAAATGGGATATCCCACCCTGCAGGAGAGTAGGGGAAAAGGGGATGGGGGGAGCATTCTGGGGTGAGGGGAGGTTGGAAGTACCCACTATCAAAGAGGGACAGGATCAAAGTAGGGAATGGACCAGGTGGGGGGGTGAGATGGGTGGGAGGGAAATATAAGCAGTCTTTTACAATATATCTACTATGGTAATGTTTTGCATAGCTATACATGTACAACACATACTGAATTGCTTATCTTCTCAGAGGGAGTAGGTGACAAGGGAGGAAGGGAATGGATCTGAAAATCGAAGTTTTAAAATTAAATGTTTCATAAGATGTCCAGGCATTGGGGCTCAGAGATTCACCTTCCTCTAATGGCAAAGTCAAAGGCGGTATGGGAGAAGATATGGGAGAGAGCAGATTGGATGAGGGGATATCTAGTGGGACTGCTATTCTGGGGTGGTGGGTAGGGAAAAAATGGGGGAAAAATTGTAACTCAAAATCTGGTGGAAATGAATGATTTAAACCAGAAGTTAATAAAGCATTTGTTTAATTTTTTTAAAAAAGATATTTGCTCTAGTCCCTGGAGCTCTGCCAGCTGCCATCGCCTTTCAAATACCATCTGCCTCTCTTCCCTACTTCAAGGGTAATAAAATCAAGGAAACTAAGAGGGTGACTATAAGGAGGAGGACACCGAGGTTGCACAATAATGCACTACGCTTTAAAAAGACAATAGCGCACTACACTTTAAAAAGTTTAAAGAGACTTGTAAGACTTTTGAGCGGGAAAGAACCTTAGACATTAGTGCAATCATTTTACAAATAAGGAAAATGGTTTAGAAAAATGACTGGCCCAGGGTCACACAATACTTGCGACCACAAATCCTCCATCATTCAAATGAACTGTTCCACAGTGGATGCCACTACTGCCTCCCACTGCAAATAATTATTTACAAGAAAAAACTGCCTATTTTTGCATTATGCTGTCTTCTCAACCAAGTTCAAATCTGCCTATAAAGCACTATACGACAGTGGAGTTTAGAAATCAACTCGACACAAACAGTGGCAGTACAAAGTAATACATAATCAGATTAGGCTGGAGCTCAAACACTTCCAACCTCAGGTTAACTCTCCATCCCCCTCTAATCTTTTTGGTATGACTTCACTGATGTTGGGCAGCAATTCTCAAGGTTATGATCTTGGGAGTACCAAGACCCTTTTAGGAGGTCTATAAGGACAAACTATTTTCATAATAAAAGTAAAAGATATTTCACTTACAGTACCAATAGATAGACTGATCAATAGATCAATCCAAAGGAAAAGCTTTGGGGGCTGGAGGGTGTCCCACAACAATTTTAAAGAGTGTAATGAGGCTATGGCATCAAAAAGTTTGAGAAACCAATGGTGTAGGGAACTCCCAGCAAAGAAACTCATTCTTTGCAAAACTGCAACTTAGTCTTTCAGAATTAACTGGGGCACTGGAAAGATCAGATGACTTGTCCCAGCTGACACAATATTGTTAGGGACAGGTCATAAATCCAGCTATTCCAAAGCCATCTCTCTATGCACTACATAAGTTTTGTCATAGGCTCCTTTGGCAGTCTGGTGAGGCCTAGAGACCCCTTCTCAAAATGATGCTTTTGAAATGCATAAAATAAAACATACATGATTGTGAAGTAAGATAATTATATTGAAATCAAATTCTCAAAATATTTTAATAGATCCCAGTACACCATATTACCTCTCTCATCCTCTACTATAAACCACTTCAAGTGAGTTTGCGTCTGTAATGAAACCCAGTGCAACTTATCTCAATTCACCATATTCCAGATCCTCAGTTCTTACATCCCCAATCTCTTCCTTGCACTCAATAATACCTGTTTACCCCCACACACTTACTCATTCCCTAACTTCATATTTCTGTTCATGGCCCAATCATTTTCACAGTTGCCAGGCTGATAACCTGAGTCTTCTGATTTGTCCTACTGTCTCACTCCACAAATTCATTAAGCTCCCAAGGCCTGTTAGAACCTTTACACCTGATACCTCCACTACACAATGTGTGTAGGAACAAAATCATCTATAAAAGCATATCTGAAAATGTTTTATTGCTTTTAAAAGCATTGTTGTCACTTTCCAATGACTTCTCCCTTCCTCCCATTCCTTCCCAATAGAACCCCTTTTCTGTAAAAAAAAAAAAAGTATAATTAAGCAAAACAAATCACCACATTAACCACAAATAATCTCCAAAGCCAGTAACCTATTTTTCAGTCTTCTGCACTAATTCACACTATGGACTTCAATTTCCTCATACATTAAAAAAAGATTTAGACTAACTGGCCTCTGAGGTGCTCTTCAGCTCTAGAGCTATCATTCTTTCTTCTCTTGGCTTAGGAGACCAGACCCTTTAGGTTCTTTTCCTAAGCAACTACTATATTTATTTTGTCTCCTTCACTGGCCCCTTCCTTTCTGAGCTCTTAAGCAGAAGGGTATCTTGCATCATCAACCCTTTTTACAATCCGCTAAAAGATATGGACCCCTTCTCAGAATATTTTCAAATGCATAAAATGAAATACACAGGATTACAAAGGAAAGCAATTATCTTTGAAAAAGTTATTAAAATGTTTTCAACCTGTGTGACGTTGGGCAAGTCACTTAAACTCCTTAGGTTTCTCACGGGTAAAATAAAGGTACTGAACTGGATGTCCTTTAAGATACCTTAATCTATGGACCTTAGGTCTATGACTGATACAGAATTATTCAACTGCATCTGCCACCACACCAGAGTAACGTGTTTGACCTTGTTGGCTTGGCTATTGGAGCTAACGGAAACACCAAGACAGCCTTGTTTTCTGATGCTGTCATTCCACATTCCATACTGTGGGTAGAGTGAAATAACAACAAAACTGTTTCAATGCTAAAACTAAGTACATAATTTATAGGAGACTCACCACCCAATAACAAGTACCAACGAAATTCAATACTATGTGAAGACACTGCAACAAAAATATGCATCCAGGGCAGTAGCCTCTGGTGAAAAGGAGCCAGTCATCTCTACTACCAACATCAAATGCCAACCAACTACCACCAATGGAACAGCCAAACTAACCTAGCTCAAAAAGCAAGACACCCAGATGGAGACACAAGACGCAACATGCATGCCAGGACAAACCACTGCCACTACCTCAAACAACATCTTCATTAAGACCCTAACAGAAATAGCATAACACCCAGGCCCCAAGAGTGACCCCAGGCCAACCTGGCTTCTAACCAGGTCCACTGACATAACTGAGGGTACCAACCCTTCTGGAAAAGGAACCTGCCATCTCTGCCACCACCAACATCACCAATGAGCAGTTAAGCCCAAAATTCCCAAGAACAGCACTTCCAAACTAATCAGCCTGCTTCAAACCTAGCCCCTGGAAGCCATCATCCAGGAGAGCAACCCTAGTGGAGATGCAACCTGGTAACTGCCTCTGGAGGAACTATAACACCTACCTTCTCAAAGCCACAGCTACTGAACACCAGGAAAAGAGAGTTTTTGCCACCAACTAACTTGTTACTGTCAAATGGTTTGTTATCAGAGGCAGATAGGGTTTTACCAATGAAAATGACATCAAAGATATTTCTGGTACATCACCAAGCCATGCCATTTTTATTCTGGCTTCCTCCTCATGTTCCTTCCACCAGAACCCAACCCTGGGCTGACTGGTGAGCTTTCATCTGATTACCCGCCCATCATGGCATTTTCCCAAGTGATGGAGCCCAGCAACCTGGGACCTTCTACAAGAACTAGGACTCTTCCCCTGGAAAGTGTTACATTCCCAATTTTAAAAATAAGCTCTTTGACAGTGGGAATTATTTAACTTGTTTACATTTGAACCCCCAAATGTTTAGAACATAAGTAAGTGCTTATGGGCTCTTTCATTTAATTAAAGATGAACTGTTAACTGCTTTGCTACTTACAGCACCATAAGGACCATGAGGCCTCTTCATCTGACTTGCATCAGAAACCACCTCTTAGGTATACTGTTGGCTTTTACTAGAAAAGAGCTCCTGCTGTAATACTTGGGCATTTCAATTCGGATGCTGATGTTCCCTCAAAAGCATCTGCTTCCCACTTCCCTGACCAACCACACTTGTAAGGCATACCTTCCTTTACTCCACTTTAGCCATACAGAGAAATTGTATATAACCAATCTCATAAACATCATCAAAGTTTCACCTCTATACCTATAACACTGAAATTTCTCTGACCACTGCCTCTTATCCTTCCAAGTCTCCCTATACTCAGCTCTCCTAAACCTGACCTACAATCATTCCACTTTCCATGTTCCCCCAGCCCATCAGTCCTGATCTGGCTTCATTTTTCTCCCTTCAAAATTACTTCAACTTCACATGTATTATGGGTTCCATCAGCCTATCAAGCTCACCCTTCTCCAATCTCCAAGCTTAAATTACTCCCACCATCACCTTTCTCCATACTCTGAGACTGAATTTAATTGGGAGTACGTCACACCATTGTTCCAACTAGAGCCACTACAAATTAATATTATCCAGTATCAACTGGAAGCCTCACTGCTGTATGAAGTTTTTATTCTTTCTTGATCTTTTATTAGCCCCACTATTCCAACCTTGTTGTCTCAAACTACCTATACCAACTCCTTCCCCTCCCTCTCAGTGGGACTTTACCTCATACTTAATTGAAAAAAAAAATGAAGCCATCCATCCAAAGTTCCCTCTCTTCCTCAATTCCCCATTTCACATCCCCTCAGATGTCATCCCCATCCTCACCTCCTTTGCTAATCTCTGAAGAAGGGGCCCCTCTCTCCTTGCTATCACCAGATCGCTGTCTTCTCACAACTCCACCTAGAGTTTACCACTTCAATGATCTCTCCTCTCTCTCTAATTTTCAACCTATCCTGATGCATAAACTCCTGGAATGCCTCTTTTAAAATATGCTTAGGTTTTCCATCAAAAACCAAATTAAACACCCAAAACTTCCTTTAAGACTATCATCTGACATTTCTACTCCCTTCTGTAGCTAAAGTCCTAGAATACTGTTGTTTTATGAATCTATACTCACTGGCTCTTACTTCCCACTCACTTCCCAACTTCAATTCTGCTTCCAGTGTACACACAACTGAAACTTCTCTGTTCAATAACCTTCTTACTTTCAAATGTAGTGACATTTTCTAAGACTTCATCCTTCTTAAGTTCTCTGCAGCGTTTGACCAAAACTGTTGTAATAGTTTCATAATTGCTCTCCCTACATCCACTCCAAACAAACTGATATGCCTAAAGTACAAGTCTGATCATGTCATTACTTTGATTCAAGAAACTCCATGAATTCTCCCATTGCCTATAGGTTAAAACAGAAACTCAGCTGTTTGACATTTAAAGCCCCTCAAAATCAGCCTCCAAACTAACTTTCAAGAATAATGTAAATGATACTACCTCATGTAGACTGGATTAGTCTAACTGACCTCCAGGTTCTTCCCTGACACAGTATACAATGTCCTACTTCTGGGCTTTGGAGTAACAGAGGAAGCTAATGATTCAGTAGTTAGAGTGCTGGGCCTAGAGTCAGGAAGATGACTTCAAATCCAGTCTCTGGCACTGCATGACCCCGGGCAAGTAATTTAAACTTTGTTCATCTCAGTATTCTCAATTGTAAAATAGAATAATAACAGCACCCACCTCCCAGGGTTGTTGTGAGGATGAAATGAGATCCTATTTGTAAATTAGCATAATGCCAGGCACATAGTGCACACTACACACTCATTCCCTTCCCTCTTCTCTGACTTGGGAGGGATAGTCCCATACAATATGGGTGCACCGCCCCCCTTCAACTTCTAGCACTATGAGGTATGCTATGAGTTTCACTGACACAAAGTATGTATAGTTGCATGCAATAAACACTGCTCCATTCCACGACAATTCACTTCCCTGAACTGCACAGATTTATTACACTATAATAAATGTAACGACTGTCACCAAGGTCTGCATCAGCTAGTAGAGATCACTTGTTGCAATGGTAATTGGTTGGTCTCCAAGGGTCCTCAATTATAAGTCACATGCCCTCTGGCTAACTCTATATTAGCTCTATTTCATTACATATGCAGCAATTCCTAGATCAGTAGAGGTGTGGCTATCTTATCCAGAAGGAAGAGAGAAGCGACACACATAATCCATTAAGTTGTCCAAAAGTAACAGAATATGAATAAAGACACAAGGTAGTACTAAAGGCACATGTAGGATACCTATATATGTGTGTGTGTGTGTGTGTGTGTGTGTGTGTGTGTGTGTGTGTGTGTATATGTGTGTGTGTGTGTATGTGTATATATATGTGTGTGTGTGTATGTGTGTATATATATATATATATATATATATATATAATACTGATATAGATATAGATAAAATAGAATATAGAAACTGACTGCAGAATAGACCATGCTTATACATATGAGGATATGGAAATCCACTATTACTTATGGGTCATGCCAAACAAGAATTCACTTAACACTTTCTGATCAAATGCAGGTGCCAACAGTTCTAGCCAGACAAATCTTAATTCTCCTGAGACAGTTTCCAAACAAACCAAGAATTCTCTCTGGGAATTTTTCATTTATGTGGAACCAACACGAGAGAAAAAGTGATGGGAAAGGTAAATGGAGGAGCTTAATAAAAGTCATCACAGTATATTTTTAGTAACATATGTGCAAGGTATGACTGAATTTTGTTTCCATAGAAATCACATGAAGGGGCGGCTAGGTGGTACAGTGAATAGATCACCGGCCCTGGAGTCAGGAGGACCTGGGTTCAGATCTGGCCTCAGACACTTAATACAAAAAGTAGTCATGTGACCTTGGGCAAATCACTTAACTTCAACTGCCCTCCAAAAAAAAAAAAAAGCAAAAAAAAAAAATCATATGAACATAATCTGTGAAACCTAAGGAATCATATTAATGGATAATGTAAGAGATAAACTGATTATAAGAGAACACACTTGGGGATGCAGCCCAAAGGTTGAAAGCAGACACTTTCTTTTATTCTCTGATAATACCTTTTTCCTATATATCAAAAACTGCCAGGCCAGGGGTAGCTCACCAAGGCTGTGGCCCATTAACCCAGACACTGTCTTAAATAAGGGGACTTTTCTTATGGATATCCTGGGTTGAATCTTCAAATATCTGATGAAGATATCTAGGGATAAGATTAAAAATAGTAAAGAAAGTAAAGTTACTGCTTTACCAAATAAAGTATAAAGAGAATGAGGATGAAAAAGGGGAGAGGAATTGAAAGGTGGAAATGAGAGATGTAAGCAGGGGTGTAGACCCATGTGGGGGTGGGGTTTAAGTGTTTACAGATAGGTTGGGAACCCTGAAATGCCTGGCCAATGGAATACAGAGTAGGGAAATGCTAATCAGGATAAAAATAATAAAGGGACTTTGGAATTGTCTTGAAGTGTGCCTGCGCCTGTTAGGCTACTCTTTTCCACAAGGGGGTGTCTGCCAAGTTACCATCTGAAATGATGTAAAATAAAAATCTTTCTTCCATGTGGAGTTTGGTTGGTTTTTGTTTGTTTTTTCGATAAGATGATTATTTCTCACATATGCCATTATTAGATATGAGTATGCCTCACTTTAAGAAAATCAAAGTGAAAATATTAACTCACTACTTTGTACAATACTATACTTTTTAAAGCATTCTCAAAGACATGATCTCATTTTAGTTTTTTAAGTATACTATGAGAGGTAAGGCAAAAATTACCACCATTTTACAGAGGAAAAAAATTAGATAACTTTGGTAATAATTAGTAACATTGCAAAGGGATTAACACTACAAGAGTTCTTTTAATATCAAGCTTTCTTAATACAATATTATATTTACTAAAATTCAAGTCCCATAAATCTTTTCAGGAATATATCAATATGTTAAGAAAATATTAAACTAATAACTTCTGATACAAGGTGGGTGGGTAGATTAGGAAAGCACAGGTAGAGATGGCCAACAAAGTGAAGGACTAAACACTTTCTTCCCACTAACTTTTTTTTTTTATAAGAAATTGGGGTTAAGTAACTTGCTCAAGGTTACACGGCTAGTCATTATTTATGCATGGGTGCTCATTTTCTGAGGCCGGATTTGATCTCAGGTCATCCCAACTCCGAGGCCAGGCCGGCACTCTTACTCACTTCACTGCGCCGCCTAGCCGCCCCTTTTAGGGCAATTGGGGTTAAGTAACTTGCCCAAGGTTACACAGCTAGGTTTTTGTTTGTGTGGATTAAGTGTCTGAGGCCAGCTCTGAACTCCGGTCCTTCTGACTCCAGGGCCGGCGCTCTATTCACTGCACCACCTAGCCACCCCCACACCTAACTCTTAAAAAGAAAAAAAAGAAGAAAAATTACAGGCCAAAGTGGGAACAATTACGAATGTTCCACAGGGCAAGCAAGCAAGAAACCTAAAAGGAATAGGCTTCTGAATGAACAGTAAAGAATGCTAATCCATACCACCTCACTCAGTTTCTTAGTCCAATTAAGTTTTCAGGCTTTGACAGGGCACACAACCCAGGGGTTTATGATTTGAGACCCACTCACGAATTTCTCTCCTGATGTAGTCTCTGCCCACAAAGCCCCTGCCCTCTTCTAGCATCCTGTTGGAACAAGCAATGGATATCAACTCTCCCAAGGCATATAAAGTAGACCATGAAAAGTGGCAAATGATTCGGTCCAGAGAACTAAAGATAATAGGGAAATGAGGCAAAGGACCAGTATGCAGAGTTGTATCTAACCTTAAGTCCTGTTTCCTGTTCTCTCCCTAGCCCCCAAGGTATTTGGAGGCAGAGAATGAAGCCAAAGAAAAATAAATTCAGCAAATTGGAAAGAGGCTTGGAGATCAAGTACCAAGGGTAAACTTACCAAAGGGGAAAGAATCAGAAAGTGACCAACAGGGTCATAAAGAGAAAAAGCTAAAAACACTAAAGATCTCAAGAGGAATAAAATTTAATAAAAGGTTTTCCCAACCTCTCTTAATTGCATTTAGTTTTACTTAAGAATTCTATTCTATTTAAATCATATTTAATTCTAGTGCCTTCCCTCTGTTAATTATTTCCTATTTATCCTGTATATAAGTTTGCTGATATGTATCTGTTTGTTGTCTCCCCTATTAGATTTCAAGCTAGAGCACAAGCAGATAAATCAACAAAGAAGATGCTAAAGGGAAGATAACTACCCAAACATCCAAGAGATTACAAACCTCTCTAATAGTTCAAGAGGAAGGAAACTGAACCAACACTTGAAAAAAAAAAAAGTCCCATGGATTTCCCCAAGAGTACAGAACTCCAGCAAGATGTTACAGAGTAATAGAAGCCTATCCAAGAAGTTGAGAGAACAACAGATTGGGAATACAAATATATTAAAGCAAAGGACACCCTAGAAGACATGCAAAAAGCAGTAACATTTAAAGAACACATGATCTCTTCATAAGCAAAACACATTGGTTTCAAAGACAAGATATTGTATACAGAGACAATTTTAAGTATCATAAGCCTCCCAAAAGAATATAGAAGGTCAAAAGAAACCCAGCACCATAATGTAATAAATAACACAAGAAAACTTCCCCAAGCTTCTGAATATAGAAAATAAAGAAAGCACCAAAAGAATCCACACACTGCCTCCAGTTTTCTGAAATCTAGACAGACATGACATTAGCTTCTAATTCTGTATGTCTATTTTTAATCCCAGATGTGGCAAAAAGGCCATGAAAGTAAAATATTCTGAATATTTCACAACTTCAACATACAAAAATAATGGAAATAATAGTATGGTCATTATAAGCAATAAAAGTAAAATTTTAGAACACTCCTCCCTGATTCTCAGGACAAAAAAATTTATATCACTTATGTACTATGTATATGAGGAGTTCTCAATCACTGATTAATCTTTTCAAGTTACAATATATGCAGGGCACGTAATATAAGAAAATTACATCTTTACTTATCAAAATGGCAATCTGAATGCTTCTGTAACAATTTAATATGTATAAAATAATAATTATAGAATATCTTCAGTGAAAATACTTCCTTATGAATGTTAAAAGGTAAAAGGAATTAATTCAAAGAATCAGAGACTGATTTAAAGAAACATTACCACCTTATTCTGTACAAGTATCTTGGTAATACTCAGAAAATTATTTTAAGTAATAAAATCAGAAATATACCTACACTTACTATAACTTTGTCTTTATGGTTGTAAAACTCACCCTTTCCTTAACCAGTCTCTACCACTGTCCTGTAGAAAACACCAACCTCCTCAGATTCCCAATCGAGGTGTCACCCTCAACTCTTGCTATCTCTCACATCTCACATCTAATCTGTAGCTAAGGCCTACTAATTTCACCTCTGCAACATCTCAATTAAGCCCCCTTCTCTCCTCTGACACTGCTACCATCACACCTTGATTACTCTAAAAGCACAGGTTCAACCATGCCATTCCCTTACTCCAGTGGCTCCCTTTCACCTCCAGGATCAAATATAAAAATCCTGTTTAGTGTTCAAAGTCCATTATAATCCAGTCTGCTCCTACCTTTCCAATCTTCTTACATTTTACTCCCCCCACCACGTACTTTTTGATCCAACAACACTGGCCTTCTTGCTGTTCCAAGAACAAAAACGTCCCTCTCCCAGCTCTGGGCATTTTCTCTGGTTGTCCCTCATACCTTCAATGCCCTCCCTCCTAATCATCTTTGCCTACTGCCTTTCCCTGTCTTCCTTTAATTCCAATTCAAATCTTATCTTCTACAGAAAGGTTTTTCCATCTCCTCTTAATTCTAGAGCCTTCTCTCTGTTAATTATCTCCTATTTATCCTGTATATAGCTTGTTTACATATATATTTGTTTGCCATCTCCTGCATTAGATTGTGAGTGTTTTGAAAGCGGGTACTATCTTTTGCCTCTTTTTGTAGCCCCGACCCTTAGCACCATGCATTCCTGACATACAGGTAGGTTCCTAATAAATGTTTATTGCTTGACTGATTATCCACTGCTCTTGAAATCTTGCTCCAAAGTCCCATCCCTTATAGCACTTAGCATAATAGAAGATTGATTGAATGATGTTCCTTGATTAGAACAGGGAAAGAGCCTGTGGCCTAGGTTCTGGTAAATTTATTATCTAATCACAAATGGGCCCAGGTACAAAGAAACCGTTCCTCCCTAATAGGTCCTTTATATCATTCACCAAAGGCTATTTCAAACCTCTTTTCTCTTTAGGCCTCCCAAAATACCTTTTCCCCTTACCCTTCAGGAGGACATTACCTCATATACTACAGAGAAAAACAAGATCATTTACCATAAGATCTGCCCTCATTGAGTAAGTCCTACACATCACCACAACTATCAACTCCACTATTCTCTGATGAAGAGGTAGGTGACCTTCCTGCCAAAAACCAACCCCTCTATATGTGCCCTTCATCCCATCCTTCCTAACTTCTCCAAGAGACTCCTCCTTCTATCATCTCTTTTTCTAATCTTCAATCTCTCCCTAACCATTGGTTCCTCCCCGGCTACGTACAAGCAAGGCCAATTCTTCCCTTCCTTAAAAAAACCCTCCCTAGACCCTATGATCTCTGCTAACTAGTCTCAAACATCCCTTCCTTTTCTCAACCAAAGGTCTTGAAAAATAAGTTGTTAGACCAAGATGGTGAAGTAGAAAGAAGCACTGCAGATTTTTATTACAACTCCTTCAAACAGATCTATAAAGTACACCAGACCAAAAACTGAAAGCAAAATCCAGAAAGAGCCCATGAGCCCACTGCCAGCCTAGGTCAGCACAGGGAAATGGACAGGGTCAGGGTAGGATCCCAAGAGATGTTGTACACTAGCAAGAAAGATCCCACACCCATACTGGGAGAAATGGGTACAAGTGCCCAAAAACTTTGTCTCTCATTACCCAATCCTGGGCCACAGATCCAGGGCAGCAACCAGATTTTGCCTTGATCAGACCACTTTGGGCAAAATAAAAGCTTGCAAGTCCCTAGCATGTTGTTAAGATCCTAGAATAACACAACACTCAATACCCCAAGAAAGCAGCAAGACCAGTCTAGCCTTTCCCTCCAGAAGTCTGGCAGAACCCAGCTGACACATCAAGTCCTAACTAGGGAAGTAGGAAGGAAAATATGGACAAACAAGGAAGAACCATAACATAATGAGCTATTATAGTGTCAGAGGTGCTCAAGATAAAAATGCAGAAGAGAATGACTCCAAAACATCTACAAGCAAAGTCTCAGAAGAACACAGCTTCAGTGCAAACTCTACTAGGATTCCTAAAAGAGATGAGGGCTTGTTTTTTTTTTTTTTATTTTAGACTCAAATGCCAGAACACAAAATACAGAATAGAGAAAAGTAACAAAAACATGTCATAAACTTAAATATTGGAACTTAAATATTAAAAAAAAAAAAACATCACTTGCATTGCAGAAAAAGAGAAGATTCAAAATATGTAACAATTTTCATTTCAAGAAAGCCTATATATGGGGCAGCTAGGTGGCACAGTGAATAGAGCACTGGCTGTGGAATCAGTCGGATCTGAGTTCAAATTTGACTTTAGACACTTAACATTTACTAGCCATGTGACTTCAGGCAAGTCACTTAACCCCAATTGCCCTGCCTGCCCCCCTCCAAAAAGCAAAAAAATAAAAATAAAAAATCTATGTGATAAATAATACTCATGTTGAGAACTGTCCATCTTTTCTTTGCTTCCTTGTGAGCTTTCTTTGCTGTGCACTTTTTTACTTTGTTCTTTTTTTCTCCCCCCAACCTCCCCCCAGAAGGCTACAATAAAGTTTAGATATGTTTCTCTATACCTATAGATATATACATACACATATACATACATACATATATAGACATATACTTTACCAAACCTATCCTATTCCTGATCTTTGTTTTTTATGTATGATTGTATCTCGTTTCCTATCCCTTTCTGCCTCCTCTACTTTACTTCTACCCATTACCTTGCCCTCTTATGACTTGACTATCCTCCTCCAAGGATCACTGCCCTATCCTCCCATTCCCATAAACCTAAACACCCTTCTATACCCCTATTTACCTATTTTCTCACCCTCCCCTCTAAAGATTCTTCCCTTGTCCTCTCCCCTCTTCCTATGCCCCTACTGTTTTATTTCTTCTGAATTTAGAAGACTTTTATACTCTTCTAAATATATGTATTATTCCCTCTTAGACCCATTTCCAATAAAAGTAGGTTACCAGAACTACCAGCCCTCCTTTCCCATCTGATTCCTCTGCATCAATTCTCCCTTTTGCACCTCAAATAATTACTCTTTTAAGCTGTTCCTAAATGGTTTTACTTCTTAAATTCATATCATTCTCAGGTTTACCCCAATCTCTCTTATAAACTACCCAATTTTGATAAGAATAGTAGAGGTTCATTTTACATACATAAAAAGTAAACACTCTGTCCTTATGGGTCCCTTATATTCAGGCTTTGTTATATGCTTTCTATTTCTCTTGGTTCTTATATGTTGAATCTTCTATTAAGTTCAGGATTTTTTTTTAACAAAGTCTTGGAAGTCTGAGAGTTTATCAAATGTCCATTTTTTTTTCATTCAGGATAATATTTAACTTTGCAGGGTGTGATTTTTTTTTTGTTGCTTTTTTTGGAGGGCAATTGGGGTTAAGTAACTTGCCCAAGGTCACACGGCTAGGTTTTTGTTTGTGTGTGTGCGCTAAGTGTCTGAGGCTGGATCCGAACTCAGGTCCTTCTGACTCCAGGGCCAACACTCTACTCACTGTGCCACCTAGCCGCCCTTACGGTATGATATTTTTGACTGGAGTTCCAGTTCTTTTGCTCTTCCATATGTTGTGTTCCAATACCTACAGTCCTTTAATGTCTCTGCTGTTAGGTCTTGTGTAATTATAATTGTGGCACCATCATATTTAAATTTCTTTAATCTTGATGTTTTTAATATTTTTTTTCCTTGAGCTGTGCGTTTCAGAATTTGACTATGATATTCCTACAAGTTTTTCTCATAGGATCTCTTTTAAGTGGTGATCAGTGGATTTTTTCTATTTCTACCTTCCCCCATTGTTCTAATGCTTCAGGACAATTTTCTTTGATTATTTCTTGCATTATTGTATCAAGATTGTTTTTTTGATCATAACTTTCAGTTAGTGTAATTATTTTTAAATTTTCTCTTCTTGATCTATTCTCCAAATCTGTTTTCTTATATTTCACTTTCTCTTCTATTTTTTCACTATTCATAGTTTGCTTAATCATTTCTTGATCGCTTATAATTTCACTGACTTCATTTTGCCCAATTCTAATTTTCAAGGTGTCATTTTCTTCTGGCTAACTTTCCTTTCATGCCCTTCTTTTTTTCCTTGGATTATTCTTATTTTCTTTTTTAGTTTTTCTCCCATCTCTATCATTTGATTTTTGAAATCTTTTTAAAGATCTTCTAAGAATTCTTTTTGAGCAGGTGACCATTTAACATTACTCTTTGGGGGTTTCTTTACTTCAATATCTTCCTCCTCCTCCTCAAAGAACCCAGGTCATCTCTCTTCACACAATAGGTTTCTATAGTTGGATTCTTTCTCCTTTGCCAGTGCATTTTTTGTTGTGGTAAATATCCTAATTATTTATAGTTACCTCTAGCCCTGGGGTATGGGAAATGGTGCCTCTTGCCCCAGATCTTCAGTTCTTCCCTTTAGAAGAAACCGTCAGAAACCAAAGAGAAACCTCCCACCTCCTGTAAGTGCCCACAACAACAGGCTTTCTGCCCCACTGCTTCTGCACTAACTGGGTGGGCATGGGCTGGTTCCTACACACAAACACAGATACACAGACACACACTGACCCTCCCCTCCCAGCACAGTTGGGTCTGGCGTTAATGGTCAGCAAAGGATCCCTATATCTTCCCCCAGGCTCAAACCCCCAACTTCCATCATTATCTGGGGGTAAAAGTTCTGGTGGCTGGGGCTGTGGCAGCCTCTCAAACCAACTAACCCCAGGGCTTGTCGCTTGTTAAGAGGCTAGCCACTAGCTGTTAAAAAGGAACCTAGCCTGGAAGTGTTTACTCTTCACAAGGACAAAACCTCCCCTTAAAATTTTTCTTCTGATCTTCTCAGATTGTCAAAGGAATACCACGGTTATGCCCCAGTTCTTATTTATCTCCACCCACACTTTGTTCACCCTAAGGTGCTATTTTAACTCTTTCATGGGGGGAAATATTGAGAGCTCAGAATTTTCTGACCTATTCCACCATCTTCCCAGAATCCTCTGAGGGTTTAAAAGAGTTTAAAGAGTGTTTTAAAAAAAAAGAGCTAAAAATGTTTTTACAAATGGAATAAGGATACTTAAGGGGAAAAATGAAAAAGAAATGAAAGCTATGGATTTAAGAAATGGAAAGAGACAATGGCACAGGAGGCATAAAACCTTGGCCAAGAAACAAATTTCCTGAAAATTGGAATAGACCAAACAGAAGCTAATGATTTCATGAGGCAACAAGAAATATTAAGACAAAGTCAAAAGGCAAAAAAAAAAAAAATGGAAGAAAATATTAAAATTCTCATAGCAAAAACTGACCCCAAAAACAGATTAAGGAGAAAAAAAAGTTTAAGAACTATTGGATTATCTGACTATGTCCAAAAAAAAGGGGCAAAACATATTTTTTCAAGAAATCTTAAAAGAAAACTGCCTAGATCTCTTAGAACCAGAGGGCAAAGTGGAAACAGAAAGAATCTACTGGTCAACTCCTAAAAGAAACCCCAAAATGAAAACTCCAAAAGGAATAAAATCCTAAGATTGTAGGTCAAAGAAAAAATATTACAAGCAGCCAGAAAGAAAGAATTCAAGTACCAAGGAACCACAGTCAGGCTCAGACATGATTTAGCAGCCACCAATATAAAGCAGCAGAAAACTTGGAATATAATAATCCAGAAGACAAAAGATATGAACTTACAGCCAAAAATAACTTACCCAGCAAAACTGAGTATAATATTACAGATAAAAAAAATGGATCTATAAATGAAACAGAGGGCTCCTAAGCACTCCTGAGGAAAAGACCAGAGTCACAAACAAACTTTGAAGTTCAAGAACAAGAAAGAGAGAAACATAAAAAGGTAAACATAAAGGAACAATGAAAAAAGACTAAACTGCTTCAACTCAATTCAAATCAAATACAGGGAGATGATACATGTGTCTCCTCTGAACCCTATTGTCATCAGAGTTCATAGAGGAAATGCAGTTAGGCAAAGGCCTAGGAGTGGTTCTGCTATGTCTTGATAATCTTAAGAAAATAATGGAAAGAAAGAGGAAGATTAACATTATATAGTCTAAGTCAAAGGAAGGTTACCTGAAAAATTATTTCACATAATCAGGGTACCCAAGTAGCTATCTAAACAAACCCGGAGGAGGGGGCAAGAAGGCAGCTGATAACTGAAAATTTCATTGTCATCTGAACTGGTCAAAAGAAGGAAGAAAACATATACATATAGCTGGGTACAGTAATATATTTCACTCAATAGGGAAATGGGAGGGAAGTGAGAGGTCTGAGGGGGAATTAAAAGAAAGGAAAATTAAGGGAGGAATTAGTCCTAAGCAAAATAAACTATAAAAATATTTAGATTCTTTTTTGAGATGACAAAGGATGAGGAACTGAGGGAATACCCATAAATTGAGAAGGGCTGAACAGGAATTTATGGTATATCTTCTAGGGCTGTATCCCAAAGAAATCATACAAATGGGAAAAGGACCCACATGCACAAAAATATTTACAGCAGCCCTTTTTGTGGTGGCCAAGAACTGGAAATTGAGGGGATGCCCATCAACTACAGAGTGGCTGAACAATTCGTGGCATATGAATGTAACAGAAAAACCTGGAAAAGATTATGCTGAATGAGGTGAGCAGAACCAAGAGAACACTGTACACAGTTTACAAGCACATGGTGCAATGACTAACTGTGATAGACTTAGCTCTTCTCAGCAATGCAAGTTCCCAAAGGTTCATGACAGAAAATGCCATCCACACCCAGAGAATTAAGACTCTGAATGGAGGTCAAAGCATAGTATTTGCTCTCTTTTTTGTTTTGTTTCTTCTTTCTCCTGGTTCATTCCATTGGTTATAATTCTTCTTTACAATATTACTAATATGTAAATATGTTTAATACAAATATGTATGTAGAATCTATATCAGATTGCGTGCCATCTTGGGGAGGGGGAGAAAATTTAACACCCAGGAGGTTTGTGGAATGAATGTTGTAAACTAAAAATAAATAAAATTTTAAAAAAGGATTTCATGGTAAATAAATGTAACAGAACACTGCTGAGCTGACCTCTTGGCAGTATAATGACCAACCAGAAGTCCAGAAGACAGTATTACCTACCTCCTGATTAGAGAGGTGAAAGACCACAATACAGAACAGACATGGCCAAAGTGGTCATTCATTCTGATTGACCATATAAGTTTGTAATGAGTTTTGTTTTTCTCATGTTTTCAGTGGAAGAATGGAGAGGATGAAGAAGATAGATCTTAGCAGATTAAAACAATTTTTTTTTAAAGAACATGTTGTCTACATTCATTGTCTCCACTTCCACTCCTCTCAGTGTTATCTAAACTTTCCACAATCTGAATTCCAACCTCCAGATGATCATCTCTGTCCTGCTTTCTAATTGTCAGCGTATCCCAGGGCCCCCTCATTTTTTCTCTCTTCATTAGGCAGTTAGGTAGCACAACCTAGGTCAAGAGGACGATACCAGAAATGGAGTCAAACCTAGTCTCTCAGAAACTTAATATAATCCTGCTCTCAATATACTCCACCTCCTGTTTTCCTGTCTTGGCACTACCTTTCTCCCAGGTCAGAATACACTCTCCCTACCTCTCTGTCCTTTGCAATTCCTGTTTCCTTCAAGATTCAGTCCAATTGCCACCTTTTGCATGAGGCCTTTTCCTGGGTTCTCCAGATGCTAATGCCTTCCTTCCCTTCTCCCTATTCAAGGTTATGTAATACCTGTTTTGCATATAATCACAAACATATGTGTAAGTTGTCTCCTCCATTAGAACATAGGCTTGTGAAAGACTTTCACTATTGGCCATGAATTTCCAGCACCTAGTACAATGTTTGACATATAGTAGACACTTAATAAATGCTTGAGGAATGATGTTTGATGAGGTCTTTTCTCCATTTCAGTAACTACAAATTCTCTTGGGTGAAATGCAAAACAGGAATTTGAGGCTGAAGAGATGAGAAAGCATAAAAAGGAGCTGAATATGATCAAGAAACAACATAGGTTATGTACAAATAAGATCTCATCTCCTAATTAATAAATGATCAACAGATATAAAAAGGCAATTTTCTGAAAGAAGAAATCTAAGCTATCAATAGCCATTTAAAAAATGCTCCAAATTACTAATAATTAGATAATTTAAAATTAAAGCAACTCTGAGGTTCCATCTCATCTCCATTAGGTTGGCAAAATGGACAAAAAAAGGAAACTGCCAAATGTTCTAAGGTCTGTAGGAAAACAAGCACATTTATGCCCTGTAGGACGAACTATGGATTGGTCCAGCTTTTTTGGAAAGCAAATTGAAACAATGCCCCAATGTCACTAAAATGTGCATACCACCCAACTCAGTGATACCACTAATAGACCTATACTGCAAGGAGATAAAAGAGAAAAAAATATACAAAAATATTTAGAGATGTTCTTTTTGCAGCAGCAAATGCTGGATTCCAACAATTAGGGAATTACTAAAATTATGGGCATCTAGGTGATACAATGGATAAAGCTCTAGGCCAGGAGTCAGGAAGACTCATCTTCCTGAGTTCAAATCTAGTCTCAGATACTTACCCTGGGCAGGGTCACTTACCCTGGTTTGCCTCAGTTTCCTCACCTATAAAATGAGAACCCGATGGTAAACCACTCAGATCAAGAAAACCCCAAATGAGATCACAAAGAGTCGGAGAACACTGAAAAATTACTCAACAAAATTATGGCATTATAAACGAAATGGAATATTACTGTGCCATAAATAAATGATGAAGTTTTCAAAGGAACTGGGAAAACTGGCATGAACTGATACAGGGTGAAGCAGAACCAAGGAAACAATTAATATAATAGCAACACTGCAAAGACAAATAACTTCAAAATACTTAAAAATTCTAATCAATTCAATGACCATTTCAGAGGACTAATGAAGACTACAACCTACACACTGACAGAAAAGCAACAGATTCAAAATGCAGAAGACACAACCAATGTGGGAAATTGTTGTGCTTGACTATGTGTATTGTTACAAGGGGTAGGTTTTTCCTTCCCTTTTTTTTTTAATGAGGGGAGAAAAGGTTAGGAGAAAATAAATGGTTGTTAACTAAAAAAACATAATTTGTTTTAATTTAAGAAATAGTATGAATCCAGAGATACTCAAGAGACAAACCCAGAAGAAAAAACTACAGTATAACAACCCCACTGAAAAAAAAGGAGCTTGGCCACAGGAACTATAAGAGTACCTTGAACAGATGAAGCAAGAAATTAAAAAAAAAAAAGAAAAGAAAAGAAAAGAAAATTGTAAGTAAAATAAAAACTCTGAAGGAAAGAACTGGAAGGAAGATTAATGGCTCAAAGGAAAAGAGTGCCAACTTACTGGACCTCATGAAATTAGAATAGATAAAAAAAAAAATCAATAACTCCATGAGGCAAAAAATAAAAAACCCAAATCAAAGACTGAAAAAATTTAAGAAGAAAAATGAAAACTATCTCCTATCAAAAACAAATGAACTGGAAAAGAGGTTAAGGAGAGATAACTTAAGAAACATCTAATGCCCTAAGAAGCAGAAAAACAAAAAAGCATGAATACTGTATTTCGATAAATCATGAATTATTTGTTGCCCAACAGAGTGCAAATTAAAAATAATTAAATAAATAATAATTATTTGTGTTTCAACCATGACAATAGAATTAAAATGATAATACCGGATTTACTTATTCTTTTCCATACTAATCATACTATCACGAGTTGTTTCTTTTTTTATACAGCTAGAAAAAAGATAACAAAATCCACCTGAGTAAAAGGTCACAAACAGCCCAACAGATAAAACGACTGGAAATATAAGAGATTAGAGAGGGAAGAGAGCTACTAAGGAGGTTAGAGAATGGAAACTTGTGAGCTAACAGTAGTTAAAGGTCACCATTAGTGGAATTAAACATGCCAGGGACACGGACCTAGGAGAGTACAAGGTAGTCAACATATGCAACTCAAGGGAAAGGAAGGCTTATAGCAGATTTAAAAAAGGAAAATGGGAAAAAGATTGCCAAAGGTCATTTATATGCAGAAATCAACTTCAGGTATTCCCTACAATTACCCAACTTGGGCTGTCTACCCTACACACACACACACACACACACACACACACACACACACACACACACACGCTCACGCACATGTGTGCATGTTACATTAAATAACTGTACCACACCAACTTTTCTCTATGAAAAGTTGTTTGACCTCCACAGAACATTTGATCTTTAGACTTATTCTGTATCTATAAGCAAATTTCTCTAGGGCCAGTGGTATCTTTACTTTGCTAACGTAACTCCCTGTCACTGACAAATGGATTCAGACCAAAAATTTCTCGTGAAAAACCTCAATTAATTTCTAAAAATTTTCATTTATTACCACCATATATACAATCCCATTAGTAAATGTGTCCATTTTCTTAATATACAAAAACTAATACCACATCTAGGAAAGATGTCAAAATAAACTAACATTCCTAGTGGGATGGTATTAGAAACCCATTTTTTTCAGATATGAGAAATCTAAATTATTTAAAAGAAATTATTAGAATCAGATTTTTCTCAGGATGAATTACCTAATACAGCAGTTCACAAAGACCACAGTTGAGGGAACCCTCATTTCAAGAGGTTCACAAAGTCAAAACTATTTTCATAATAATACTATTAAATATTTTTAATATGGTAAATATTCATAGATATAACCTACCTATATAGATATAGCTATAACCATGGGGGTGTTCTCAAAATTTTTAAGCGTATAAAGTGTTCCTAAGACAAAAAAGTTTGAAATCATTGAACTAGTAAATGTAGTATTTAATATTTGTGTAAACAGTGATTTTATACAAACCTCCTGCTATAGTATAGTACTGGAAGTGCAAGTATGGAATTTCAAGTGCATAAAGCAACTTAACCCTAGCCCACTAAAAGACTGTACTGCAAACAATCTACAAATAATGAAACAGTTCATATTAAAGTAAATTGTGCCAATAGACAACTAGCATCATTAGTAAATGTTATAGAAGCAATCCCAGGTCTATGCTGTTAAGAACTTAAGTCTTGAGGGGTGGAACCAAGATGGCGAAGTAGAAACAGTGCATCCAAGCCACTCTCCCCCCAGATCACCTCTAAACTATGTAAAAGGGGACTCTGAACAACTTCTGGAGCCCCAGCACCCACAGAACGACACAGAGAAGCTAACTTCCTGCTGAGGACAGCCCAGCAGCCCTGCAGGAAGGACCAGCACAGCAGTCTGGGAGCCGGCAGTGCAGCACACGGGGAGCCAAGCACAGGTCTGCCTGAGTCTCGGTTTTAGCCCCAGGGTGGCAGGGCCAGCAGCCGGATGGAGGGACCCCAGAACACCAGCAGCTGTGGTGACTCCAGAATTATCAACACAGACATGCCTAGGACAAAGTGAGAGGTTAGTGCCCTATGGACTTTGGGACCAGTATTTGGGGAACGCCCCTGAGGACCCCCTGAGGAGACACGCCATTTTGTAGTTTTCAGAGGCAGCTCCAGCTCCTGGCCTGCGAACTGTAGGGAGATCCAGCAATCAGTCTTGGCGGGGGGTAACTGCTTTTGCTTTAACCTCCCTGGATCTGGATTGTGATCTGGGGTGGAGGTCGTGGGTGGGTTTCCAGCTTGCCAGAAACGGAAGTTGTCCCCCCAACACGTTCGGGACAAAAGTTCCCCTGTCTGGTGACAGAGCCATACTGTGGCAACAAGCCCAAAAGTCAAGTAATTAAGTGGCAACATGCCAAGGCAAAGGAAACAAATTAAACAGAAAAATGCAACCTTAGACTCCTACTTTGCAGGCAAAGAGGATCAAAGCATAGAGCGAGAGGAGGGCTGTGAGGTCAGAAGTCCTGCTCCAAAAGCCCCAGGGAAAAACATGAGCGGGTTACAGGCCATAGAGGACCTTAAGAAGGACTTTAAAAATCAAATAAGAGAAGTGGAGGAAAAACTGGGAAGAGAAATGAGAAGAATACAGGAAAAATATGAAATGAGGGTCAAAAGCCTGACTGAGGAAAACAACACCTTAAAAAATAGACTAACTCAAATGGCAAAGGAGGCCCAAAAGGGCAATGAGGAGAAGAAGAACTTATGTCTCTATATTAGCATTAGATTAAATGAATCAATGTGAATATTAAAGGTATAGAAAAGCCAGGCAGAACCTGAAACAATAACAACTTCTAATAACATATTGCCTTTTATGGTTTACAAAGTGCTTTTAATCTTCACAATAACCTTATCAGGTAGGTGCTATTATTATTTCCAGTTTACATAAGAGGAAACTGAGACACAGAGGTTAAATGACTTGCCCACAGTCATAAGGCTACTTTCTGATGCAGAATTCCAACTCTGGTCTTCCTTAGTCCAAATCCATTGAGCTGCCTCTTTTCTGACCTCCAGGCTCATATCTGCCACTAAATATTGGCAATCAGTTGGACGTCCTATAAACATCTTAAACTCATTGTCTATAACAGAAGTCATTCATTAGCTTTCTTTCCCTCAAAGCTTTCCTTGACTCCTAAATGTCCTCTAACTAAGGGCACTTTCATCTTCCCAATTATCCCAGCTGGCAACTCATCTTTGACTCTTCAACCTCAGTTACCTCAAACAATCTGTTGCCAAGTCCTGTCATTTCTCTCTCATATATTTCCCCTTCTCTTCTCTGATATAGACACTAGCCTGGTACAGGGCCTCCACCTCACACTTGGACTATATTGCAAGAGACAGCTAGCTGGCTCCTTGCCTCAAGTCTCTTCCCACTCCAGTTCATTCTCCACTCATCTCCTGAAGTGATCTTCTTAAAGCACACATCTGAACATGTCATTTCCATTCAGTTAATTCCAATGGGTTCCTATAACCTCCAGGGTCAAATATAAAATTCTGTTTGGCTTTTAAAATCCTTCCCAGCGTAGACCCTTGTACACTTTATTACTGTGCCTCTACTCTATAATTCAGAGTACTCTACAATCCAGAACACTGGCCTAATTGCAGCTCCTGGAACATGACATTCCATGCTCCACACTTGCCGCTTTCTAACTGGCTGCTGTACCCTATGGCTGAAACTCTCTCCCCTTTCTCATCTCTTCCTGGCTTCCTTCAACACTCTTCTCAAATACCACCTTTTGTAAGAGGCCTTCTTCTTCTTCCCTCACTCCTTCTCTCCAACCCATATCCCCGGTGCTTTCCCTTTGAAATTACCTCCAATTTATCCCATAAATATCTCTTAAGAGATATTTAGAACATGAGCTCCCTGAGGGCAGTAACTGTTTTTGCCTTTCTTTGTAACCCTAGAATTTAGCAGAGTGCCTGGTTATCAACATCCAGGAAATTGGAAACTATAGAGAAGGTAAAATCTATATAGGTAAAAACTATGCAGAAGGTAAAATCCAAAATTGTTTTTTTCAATTCAGTACTTAACAATCAAAAACTATTTTTTGCTTTCAGATGTATTACAGACACACCCACATTAAGCCTTTTAAAATATTATCATTTATCTGAACAATAATATTTTTGTTGTTTTAACTTTATTGTTAACTTTGCTCTTGTTCTGAATGCTGTCATTTCTGCGGGGCTGATGAGGGATGAAACAAGACTTTATATTTAATAATTCGTTATTTTCACAAAATGCAATGGTAGGTATACCATCAATACGGGTAAAAAACTTACGTCTATTTTCCCCTTAAAACAACTATATTTAAGGGAGTTTAAGTCTTCATTCCAATAATTACCTCTGATTTCTTTATGATATATATACATATACACACACATACACACAATAGTACCCATCAATTATTTTATATTAAATTTGCATAAAGTACAAAAAAAGGTAAAAGTTTTCTAATATCTTCAATTTAATTCCTTACCTTACCAGCAACTACTATATTTTCTTAACTAGTAAGTCTACAAATGGTAAACACCCATCATTGTAATTTAATTCGTGTCCCTTCAAAGATGTTAACTAGCAAAACATAATATTGGGCTCTTAAAGTTTGGAGAAATATTTCAAATATAAGTAATCTACAGAAAAACACAGAGGCGTTTTCAAAATGTCCTGATGTAAGGATGTATTTCCCTCACAAGTTAATTACTTAAAATAACTATAAAGGTAAAAATAAATTTGTCCTAGGAAATTTTTTTCCAGTCTATCCCCATTCAGAAGTTATTGAAAAAGAACTTGCAAGCTAACATTCCTAGAAACTAAGAGGATACTCTCAACAGGAAACACTCAAAAACCCTCCTAAAACAAGCTCAAAGTGTATCAAAATATGTAAATTTAGTTACTGTACCTAATAACGTGGTCTGGCACAAAATAAGATTCAACAAACATAAAATTGTTTCCCTGTTGAACGAAGAGTATTTCTTTCAAAGTACTTTCGGCAGTTATGTCGGTACTCCCAAAACATCTTATAAGACTAGTTTAAGGGGCGGCTAGGTGGCGCAGTAAGGGCACCGGCCTCAGAGTTGGGATGTCCCGAGATCGAAACTGGCCTCAGAAAATGAGCACCCACACATAAAGACTAGCCGTGTAACCTTGAGCAAGTTACTTAACCCCAATTGTTTAAAAAAAAAAAAAGACTAGTTTAATAGAAACAAAAGTTATAGACTATCATAGAACCTAGATAACAATATTGGTGTGCTTTCGGCCCCTTCTCTGAATTTCTACAAGGATTTTTATCCGTAGTTCAACACAGCCCAGGAAAAAAAATTAAGTGTTGTCAAGTGTCTAAAGAAGTCAGTTCCTAAGCCAGTTTCAATAGATGCTGCAAGGATTTACTTATAACCCTCTCAAACTTTCCAAAGGTCAGGAATCACCATCATTACCTTCTTACTTCATAATACTGTCTTGAAACACTGGAGAATCCACTAAAAGAATCAAAGAAAATAAATGGCACTCTTCCAAGACAAAGCCCAAATGAGACTTTTGTCTTCAATGGACTTCAATGAGATTTGACTCTTCAGAGGAATTAAGATAGATTCAATAACATTTTAAAACTAGCTTTTCCTCTCAGGCAACTCTAAAATTAACTTACTAGTTTGTTAAACTGTCCTCAAGCTTTCTTTGGGCTTGGGGGTAGAGGGAGGGAAGCAGAAATAATCTCAAGATACTAACTGCCAAAAATGATTCCATCATCTATTTTAAATAGACCCCAACCTAATGAGTATCATCAGTGATCACAGAATGTCAGAGCTGAAAAAGATCTTCTAGTCCAAATCTCATCCAACAGATGAGGAAACTGAGGCTCAGAGTGGGTCACACCTGTAGCAAGCAAAGTCAGAATTTGAAGCCAGATGTAACACATTCTAGCTAAAAGAAAGGGGGGAAAATTAAGTTAGCAAAACTGGTTTATGATCACTCTTTCCAGTGGTAATACTATTCATTTATATAAAAAACATGTCTTGCAGAAAATTCACCATTTCTTTAACTTACTTTCATTCTATGATTCTAATAAGACATCCTACTTTCTGAAATTGCTAAACCTTCAAATAATTACAGCTCTACCACCGTAGAAGAATATTAGGACACGTCGGCATATTAATGAGTAAAATGTGTAAGCTGTTACTTACAATTTCACCATGTGGGACTAGAGTATAATATCAGCATATCCACTTTTCATATTCAGGAATTAGTAACAGATAAAATACAAAACTGCAAAGGTACAACTTCAAGTTCACAACTTTGTAAAGGACATAGGGGAGTGTAGGGGCAGAGTGAGGAGGTAAGTGCCACAAGTATCTTCAAGGGTAAAGAAATTTAGAGATTAGGAAAAAACAATTTTTATTCTCCAATATTCTTCTTAAGAGTCAGTATCATGGGATCATAAACCTTGAGCTGTCCATCTCAGAGGACGTCTGGAGTCCAATCCTCTCACTTTACAGGTGAAGAAACTGAGGCCCACAAAATATAAGTGACTTGCCCAAGGTCACATGGACATTAAACATAAGGGGCAGGATTTCAATCCAGATCCAATTTTTGTTAGATCCAGTGCTCTTTCCCTGCAAACTGCCTTCCAGTTCAAGGTATTTTCTCTAACAGATCTCAGACTTCATTCCCACTTCTAGATCTTAGAAGAAAACATTCTCCCCCAAAAGCAATGAGCTAATAATGACTCTTGTCAGATTCATTTGAGAGAACAGCTTCACATCTTGCCATCCAAACGTATAAATGTGCAAATTATAAGCGGAACTAAAATAAAATCAACCTCAAATCTATAGCATTTCATTCACAAATTCATTAAACAGAATTGTGTATTTAAACTAGTACATGAGGGGAACTATTAAAAACGAATTTAAAGGATGGAAAAAAAACCAAAGGAGTTACTGCAGATTTAATATTCAATCAGCACTGTTATTAATTTGATTCCTTTGCTTTTTCCTAGTGTAATTACACAACCAAGATAAAAATGATGAGAACTTTGGCTGTCACTGTCATATACTATACCAAACTAGTGACTCAAAGCAGACATCTATCTTTCCCACGCTAAAAAAACTATCCCAACTCTAGCTTGATATAAGCAATGAACATTTGTTTGAATAATTATTGCATAACAAGCCATTAAAAACCCGAATCCAGTCTCCTTTTAACCTTAATCTAAGCAAGCTATGGGATCTGCAGAAAACTGAAGGAAACCAGATTTAAACGACCACCTCCAATACGGTCACGGGGTTGAACACAAAGGCATCTATCAAGTCCAGTCGATACACACCCCATAAACCAAGGAACAGTAAAGTTCGCCCCCCACACTCCCCAGCTCTCCCCCGACCCATTCCACAACCAACAAATATGCAAGCCTCTCATCCTGGCCTGTGGTAGGTTAGGTGGTACCAAAAACCAGAACTGCTCAGAGAGCGCAACTATGAAGTCAGTTCTGCCAAGGCCATGTGCAACCGTCAGATACAATGTAAACAGCACATTTCACATTGGCCCTAAATCACACGGGGGTGGGGGTGGGGGCGGGGGGTGGCGGGAGAGATGAAATAATCGGATCCCTGCTTCCCCTGCACCAGGGGATGCAGGTTCAGGTACAGGTCTATAAATACTCCAGCACGGGAATTACCGAAGGCGGCGGCGAGCGGGAGCGGGAGGGAACGCGGGCGGAGGAAGCAGGGCGGACCTGGGGAGCCCGGCCAGGCGTTTGTTCACAGGCACGCTCCCCTCACCCCCCTCCCCCAGGTAGGGGAGGACTTACTTGCCGATCACCTCGCACAGCTCGTACACATCCTCAAACAGCACGTCGTCGTCGGCCATGGTCCAGAGGGGAAATCAAACTGAGAGGGTGGAAGGGGTGGGGGCGTCACAAAAGTCACACCACCAAAAACAGTGTTGTTGGGGTTTTGCTTTTTTTGTTGCTTTTTGTTTTTAAACACCACCCTCTGCGGGGCTCCCTTCTTCGCCCTCTCCAGCCGGGAATGCTCGGTCCGGCACGATATAAATCCAGAACCTGCGGCGACGACGGCAACGGAGGCTTCTGGGTGAAGCTGCAGCCAGCCTCGTCCCTCCCGCTCGCCTCCGGGCCGGGGATCAGCAGCTAGAATCCTCCGGCAGCGCGAGCGGCGGCGGCAGAGCCCGGGCCGCGGGGCCGCCGCCTCCTTCCGGTCTCCCCGGACCGACCCCGCCGCGGCAGCCCCTCTGCTCGTCCGCCTCTGCCCAGCCGCACCTTCCCCTGCAGCGTCCGCGGGCGGCGGCGCCTCCCAGCCCGGCCGCCCGGCGGCGGCTCCTCGGGTTAGCGGGGGGGCCGGGGAAGGACCATGAAGGACTCTCGCGGCGGGCTGGGGGGGGGGGCGGCGGTCACGGTTGGAGGCGGGGGCAAAGACGCCGCTCCCCCCCCCTCGTTCTCCTCTTCTTCCTCCTCCTCCTCCTCCTCGCGCCGCCGCGCCCGGGGTGTGTGAGCGAGCGAGCGCGCGCCGTGGGCGAGGGGAGGGGGCCGACCCGGGGTGGGGTGTGGATGGGGGAGGCGGCGGCCGCCCAGCCACTCTCCCTTCTTCAATCCCTGATCCCGGCGAGGAGCCGCCGCCGCACGTCCCCTCCTCCGAGCTCCTCCGCGGCTCCTCGCGGATGACTCCCCCACATACACACACACACGCACATACACACACACCTCACCGCCTACTCGTACTCCTTCCTTCCCCCACCCCCAGCCTCCCTCTCTCTGCTCTCCCTCTCCTCTCTCTCTCCTTCTCTCTCTCGGGCCGCTGCAGCGGCAACAGCGGCCGCGGCTTCCAGAACCACAGGCCCCGCCCCCTTTTTTCCTCCCTTACCCCCCCCCCCGCCGCTCCAGGAGGTGGTGGCGGCGGGAGAGTAAAGGGGAGTGGGATGGAGTGCATGGCGCATGCGCGCGCCGGTGAAACGTCACGGCGAACGGGAACGAGGGAGAATGAGGCGAAGATGGGATGGAAAGGGATGGGGAGAAAGGCGGGGCGCGGTGGAGAAGGGGGAAGGGTGCAGTTGCCTGGGGGGGCGCTCCTGCAACGGCGGCGTTGGGGGGACGAGGGGGGGGGTGGAGGAGGATCTGTAGGTGCGTGTGCAGGTTGGGAGGGAGGGAGGCTTCCCTGCGTCGCCTGCGAGAGGTGGCAGTGGAGTGGAGACTGTGTGTCTTTGCATCCGCGCCTTGCAGCTGCCTGCGTGAAGATGGGAGAGCTTTCGGCTGCAGAAAAGCTTCATCCCCTTCTCTTCTCATTGGGGAACTGGACCACAGGAAGCAGCGGGTCTTCCCGCTTCATTCTTAGTGAATGGGAAAGAAAGAAGAGAGGTGGGGGAGGTTGTCACTCGGGCTCTTCTGTGATGGTTTCAGCACCATCCCGTCATTCTTTAGTGAAGTAAAGGGGGTGGGGAAAATGGAATTATTTCCAACCATATAGAGGACGACTCTAGAAGCCTAGCTGATAGCTGTACACAAACGTATGCAACATTAATAACATTCTCACCCATTTGACCCCTTTCAGCCAAAGAATTTCGTTAGTAATTTAAAGGGGGCGGGGGAAAACGGCTTAGGTTTGTTGATCGTTTCCATAGTTTTGGGGTGTTAGTGCAGTTTTGAGCTTTAACAGCATTTGGAACACACTATTTTTCCCCCATGACCCTTGGTATGCTGACAGAAACTGTGTCCGTAAGCTGCTTTGCCCTCGGATAAAAGAAGGGAAGTGTGGGAAATGTCTTTTTTCTTCTCCATTTTTTTGTCCTTCTAGCCCTAACAGGCTAGCCCAACACGACCACCACGAACCAGGAAGAAAATGAAACCTAAGTAATTGCAGGCAAGGTGCAGTTAGTATCTGGAGTTGAGGGTGTTGTTCCTGAGCTCTTGGTATTAGACAACCTGGAAATTCTGCTTCACTGAACACGTGCAGAATGTGCAAAACATCCTTCAAATAGACCTCCACAAAACCACCTCCCCTTTCCCCTCCCCCCTCCATTCAGCCTTCAAAGAAAAAGTGCCCAAGCAGTTTATAAGTCACAAGGACCACAAAGTATCTAGTAAAATGTTCTGTTGTAATAAAGAAACAGCTACAGTACTCACTAAAGAGAAATACATACAAGTTTCTTTTCGAATGTTTGTGCATGTTAAGAAGCAGAGCTCTCGCTCCTCCTTTCTCCCCCAAATCCCCTCCTGTCAGGAATCCAAGTCTTAAATGTTCATCTTGTGCATCGCAGAAGAGTTCAATTATATATGAATGATACTATTGCTTGTGATGTCCAAAGTGGGCAGATGTTAGAACGACTCCAAGGATGACGCGCCCCCCCCCCCATTGCCAACTATAGACTTTTCTCCAACACAATTGGTCCACCTCTTTAAACATTTCTCTGCCCCTTTCCCAATTCTAACTCCCACCTTTGGTCTCCAGTTTTTCTACCTTAAGCTTGGGTTTTTCAGAGAGGCTATTACCTAAACTGACCAAAGCACCCTACACAACTTGCAAGCAAAACTTCTACACTCTGTCCCAATACCATCATTGAAGGGATTGAATCTGTGCTCTAGCCTAAAGTAAGACACTCCACGTTTCATTTTTCAGTAAATAAGAGCCAGTAGCTCAGAACAATTATGGGTAGATTGTGTTTATGTTACCTTTCCTCAAAAATCCACCCGTCTTCCAAACACCTGTTTTTGTGAATGGCACCACCTTCATCATTTCAGTCTCCCAAGGTTTCAGGTACTCATTATCCTGGCCTGCTCTCAACTCAAACTGCTCTTTTCAGAGTTATTTACAATCTCTTCAAACAAACAAACAAAAAAACCCTCATGACCATCTTTATGCAAATACATCTCAAAGACTCTCTTCCAGGTAGATATAGAAGAAATACAGTGTGCAATTACACAGGACAAAGTAAAATACTTAATTAATTGATGTAAAACAAGCTTTACAACTTTTTACATCTTAAAATTTTTTATTATGCAATATGTTCTTTTGTTGCACTTCACATGATTTAGCATTCAGTTCACAAGATTTTGACAGGTATTCTTTAATTCTTGATTAAGAACTCAAAATTGAATTTTAAGTGTACCATTGACAAACATTTGATTTTTTTCAAGTCTAGTCTATTGTAGCCCACAAATTCCCAATGGAATGTAAATCAGATGAGTTCTCAGGCCACTGAAGGATGATTATCTCCAATTCTTGAATTCTTAATATTTCTTTTGATGGATGACATGATGTAAGATCATATTGTAGGATTCCATTTACATTGGGAATTTCTCTAATTCTGGAGCAATTCTACTTCTCAAGAAATATACATATATATCTATATTGTGTGTGTATGTGTGTATAAAAGAATTCATCATTTCCTCAATGGGGACAAGAATTCCAGTCCCTTTGGAAGTAAAAAATATTCAAACATTTACAGGCTTACTCAGACTTCTGATAAGTTTTGATATAGCCTTGAATGAAAAATTAAGTTCATCAATAAAAATCACCTTTTCCCAATCTTCAGCCCAATGTTAATATTGTCTTGCCCATGAGAAAAAGTTTTTTTTCAGCAGTTTTCTTTTTTTTTTTTAATCTGGTCTTCTTCCTGTTCTTTCAACTTCAATTAGCCTAGGAACAGTAGAAGAATAAATAAGCAATCCCTCCAACTTCAAGTTTCCTCTAAAATTCTCTCCTTGTTTTTCTGAGAATTAGGCTGTTCCAAACCAATATTTTGTCCAGTATTGGCCTTGTTTTTCATTTTCAACTGTACTTACCTCTGTGTTTCAGCAAGACTGACCCTATTTCATTGAGGGCTTGAATGGTCTGCTAGTAGATGCCCTCTATTTATCACTTTTTCTGAAACTCAACCATTGCCATTGCCAGGTGGAAGGCTTTCAGGACTGATAATACAGTGCAATGACTGTAACCTGTTCATGGATATGTATGTATACGTTCTGGAGGTTGTTCAGCAAATGGGGTAAGGGTTCTGGATTAATTCTCAGGTTGTCCAGGAGATTCAGACCAGGTGGGATTGGGGTTCCATAGTTGCAGGCTCAACACCAAGCACAGGCTAGGCTGAGGCTATGGTAGACACTGAAGGAATGGAACAGGAATTATAGAACTGATCTGTCTTCTGCTGCTGAGTGATTCAGTGAGGCCAGGGTAATTTCATCTCAGGCCCCTGGAACTACTTTCAGAACTATCTGTTGTTGTAACCCCACCTCACTGGAAAGGCTTGATGCTTAAAAATAGCTGGGGCAGCAAAATTGCCTAGAGCCCAATGGCCAGGGGAACAAGTTGGCTACAAGTCTAGCCTGAATTTTCTGCCTGTCTCTTTATCTTAACCTTCAAAACTCCACAGCAGTCCTATGCCTCCAATCTGTGTACAAATCAGCCAATGAGACCAAACAAAGTCAGAGGCCTAACAGAAAACTAAAAGCCTCCATCAAACCTTTCAGGCACAAGATTTGAATCCAAGTCTTCTCAGCTCCAAGACACAGTAGATAGAGCACTGGACTTGTAGTTAGAAAGACTAAAGTTTGGATCACACTTTAATTACTCACTAATCTATATGATCTTTGGTAAATCATTTAACCTCACGCAACTTGTTTCCTCATCTGTAAAATAGGGATAATTATAGCACCTACCTCACAAAATTATTGTATCAACCAAGAAAACATAGATAAAATATAAACCTTAAAGCACTTTATTATTATTATTGAGTATAAAAGTGTGTATATATATGTGTGTGTGTGTGTGTGTGTGTGTGTGTGTGTGTGTGTGTATTTATATGGATATGTGTGTATGGATACACACATAGCCAAAGAAGACATTTTTCTCATTATACTTTTTACTGAAATGTCTTTTAAAAAATGATATGTTCCTGAAGTAAATTTAACAAACATTTATTGGGAATCCAGTAAGGACAAGGTGAATTTCTACAAAGAATTATGCTCAGATCAACAATCAATTAATTTATGGTCAGAATCATTTTTAAATCTTAGGCACATCTCATAGCACCTCCCCCTTCCCAAATTGCCATTTCTTTGTCACCTACTCTGTATACAATTTGTATCTACATATTTATATGTTGTCCCCTTCCCCATTAGCATGTGAGATTCTTTTGGACAAGGACAGTGTTTTTTCCATTCTCTGTATAAGGGGTATGGTGTTAATGTATATATCTTCATAGATTATCTAAATGAAACACATAA
The DNA here is from genome assembly GCA_011680675.1 of Gymnobelideus leadbeateri. NCBI lineage: Eukaryota > Metazoa > Chordata > Mammalia > Diprotodontia > Petauridae > Gymnobelideus > Gymnobelideus leadbeateri. The sequence goes on from WOXC01009740.1 coordinate 218,340, forward strand.
AAGCATTAATAGATATTTCTGGAATCAACCACTGATCTCAAAAAAAAAACTGCAATTCCTACCTTGGGAAGAGCAGGAAAAGCGTCAAAAGATTGGTTGCTCTGTACACCATTTTTCTGAGAGGGGTACTGGTCTAGAATAAAATATCTCTTCCCAAAAATGTTGTTGATACAGGGACATGATTTTTATGTCCAGAACAACCACAACAAAAAGCTTAGGTTTGTTGATCATTTCATAGTATGTTTGTTTTCTATTTCTGTTATTAGTCCTCTCTTATTTTTTCAAGATTTCTTTTATTGTGCTTTGTGGGGTTTGCTAATTTATTAATTTTCTAATTTATTAAATTGCATGCTCAGTTCATTAATTCTTTTCCTACTTTTTAAAATATTTTCAGAGATATAATTTTTCCTCTGAAGACGGATTTAATTACATCTCAAAAACTGTCATATTGTCTCATTACTAGCATTCCCTTTTACATAGTTATTATTTCTATGATTTTTCCCTCTTTGGCCTACTCATTACTTAGGTTATTGTTATTTAGTTTCTATTTAGGTTGTGACTTTTGATTGTGTTACCTGTATTTGTTAATATTTCATTATCTTATGGATGTGTGCAATAATTTTGCCTTTTAACAATTATTTATGATTTAAAATTTTTTTTAATTTTTAATTTAAAGTTTTGAGTTCCAAAATCTATCACTCCCTCCCTCCTTCCCTTCTTCTCTTCGCCACTTCCTGAGATGGTAAGCAATCAAATATGGGTTATATATGTATAATTATGTAAAATATTTCCATACTAGTCATTTTGTACAAGACTCAAAAGAAAAAACAAAGGAAAGTGAAAAATATCATGCTTCAATCTGTATTTAATCACTATCAGTTCTTTCTCTGGAAGCAAATAGTATATTTCATCATTAGTCCTTTGGGATTGTCTTGGATCATTGTATTGGTGAGAATAGCTAAGTCATTCACAATTCTTCATTGAACAATGTATCACTGTTACTGTGTACAACTTTCTCCTGGTTCTGTCCACTTCACTTTGCATCAGTTTACGTAAGTCTTTCCAGGTTTTTTTTTTTTTTCTGAAATCATCCTGCTTTTCATCTCTTATAGCACAAAATTTTCCATTATAATCATATACCACAACTTGTTTAGTCATTCCCCAATTAATGGGCATCCCTTTGATATCCAATTATTAGCCACCACAAAAAGATCTGCTATAAATATTTATGCACAAATAGGTCCTTTTGCCTTTTTTTTGGATGTCTTTGGAAAATAGACCTAGCAGTGGTATTGCTGGATCAAAGGGTATGCAGAATTTGGTCCCCCTTTGGGCATAATTCCAAATAGCTCTCTAGAATTGTCAGGATCAGTTCACAATTCTACCAACAATGCATTAATGTTCTGGGTTTCCTATATCCCCTCCAACATCCAACATTTTACTTTTTTATATTACTAGCCACTCTGATAGATATGAGGTTCTGTTTCTACTCTGCCATCTTGACTTTGCCCTCTTTTGCATTGTTTTTCTTTTTTTTTTAAATTAAACAAATGCTTTATTAACTTCAGGTTTACATCATTCATTTCCACCAGATTATGAGTGACTTTTTCCCCTACCCACCACCCCAGAACAGCAATCCCACTAGATATCCCCTCATCCAATCTGCTCTTTCCCATATCTTCTCCCATATCCCCTTCAACTTTGCCATTAGGGCAAGGTGAATCTCTGAGCCCCAATGCCTGGACATCTTATGAAACATTTAATTTTAAAACTTTGATTTTCAGATCCATTCCCTTCCTCCCTTGTCACCCACGCCCTCTGAGAAGATAAGCAATTCAGTATGTGCTGTACATGTATAGCTATGTAAAACATTACCATAGTAGATATATTGTAAAAGACTGCTTATATTTCCCTCCCACCCGTCTCACCTCCCACCTGGTCCATTCCCTACTTTGATCCTGTCCCTCTTTGATAGTGGGCACTTCCAACCTCCTCTCCCCCCAGAATGCCCCCCCCTCCATTATCCCCCCTCTTATCCCCCTTTCCCCTACTCAGGAGAGTGAGTGAGGGTAAGATATTCCATTTAGTATGTATGTGATTCTCTCCTTGAGCCAACTTCAATGAGAATATGCTTTTGCCTTTTTGCCTTCCTGTTCTTCCCCTCCCCTGCAACTACTTCCCCTTGCCTCTTCTACATGATATAGTTTACCCTACCCTGTCTCTCTTCATCTCCTCTTGTCGCTTTCCTCTCTCACCTCTTGACTTCACCCCTTAAGAATCATCCCTTCCTTGGGGCGGCTAGGTGGCACAGGGAACAGAGCACTGGCCCCAGAGCCAGAAGGACCTGAGCTCAGATCCGGCCCCAGACAGCCAACACACAAACAAAAACCCAGCCTCGTGACCCCGGGCAAGTCACCCAACCCCAATTGCCCTCCAAAAAAAAAAAAAAAGAATCACCCCTTCCCATCAAATTCAACCTGTGCCCTCTATCCATGTATACCTGTGAACATATGCCATGTACCCTTCTTCAATTATTTTCATAATGAGAAAGGTTTCATCAAACACAGTTATTGTTTTTCCATGTAGGAATGTAAATAGTCCAACTTTGATAAGTTCCTTTTGATTTCTTTTCCTTGATTACCTTCTCAAGCATCTCTTGCTTCTTGTGTCTGAATGTCAAATTTTCTATTCAACTCTGGTTTTTTCCTCAAGAATGCTTGAAAGTCCTCTATTCCACTGAATGACCATATTTTCCCCTGAAACAAGATACTCAGTTTTGCTGGGTAGGTGACCCAGCAAAGAATCCCAACTCTTTTGCCCTCTGGAATATCATATTCCATGCCCTTCTATCCCTCAGTGTAGAAGCTGCCAGGTCCTGGGCTATTCTGATTGTTTTTCCACAATATTGGAATTGTTTCTTCCTGGCTGCTTGTAGTATTTTCTCCTTGATCTGGGAGTTCTGGAGCCTGGCTATAATATTCCTAGGAGTTTTCTTTTGGGGATCTTTTTCAGGAGGTGATCGGTGGATTCTTTCAACCTCTATTTCCCCCACTGGGTCTAAAACATCAGGGCAATTTTCCTTGAGAATTTCTTTAAGGATGATTTCTAGGTTCTTTCTTTGATTGTGGCTTCCAGGTAGTCCAATAATTTTTAAATTATCTCTCCTGGATCTATTTTCCAGGTCAATGGTTTTTCCCATGAGATATTTCACATTGCCTTCTATTCTTTCATTTGTTTGGATCTGTTTAATAGTATCTTGATTTCTTATAAAATCACTAGCTTCCATTTGCTCCAGTCTAACTCTGAAGGAATGAATCTCTTCAGTGAGCTTTTGAGATTCTTTTTCCATCTGGCAAATTCGATTCTTTAAGGCATTCTTCTCCTCATTACCTTTCTGAGCCTCTTTTGCCATTTGGGTTAGTCTATTTTTTAAGGTGTTATTTTCCTCAGTCAGGCTGTTGACTCTCATTTCAACTTTTCTTGCATCTTTATCATTTCTCTTCCCAAATTTTCCCCCACTTCTCTTATCTGCTTCTTAAGGTCCTCTATGGCCTGTAGCCAGCTTGTATTCTCATTTGGGGCTTTTAGTGCAGGAGTTCTGACCTCACAGTCCTCCTCCATGCTTTGAGCCTCTTTGCCCCTAAAATAGGAGTCCAATGTTGAACTTTTCTGTTTAATTTGTTTCCTTCACCTAGGCATGTTGCCACTTAATTACTTGATTTTTGGGCTTGTTGCCACAGTAGGACTCTGCCACCAGACAGGGGAGCTTCTGCCCAAACGTGGGGTCATCACAACTTCTGCCAGTTGGGTGGCCTCTGTAAAGCCTCCACCCACTCTGGCAAATTGGATACCCACCCCAAACTTCCCCCCAGACCACAATCTTGTCTTGTTTTGTTTTGTTTTGGAGGGGGGAAGACAAAGCAATTGGGGTTAAGTGATTTGCCTAAAGTCACACAGCTAGTAAGTGTCAAATGTCTGAGTTAGAATTTAAACTCAGTTCCTCCTGCTTCCAGCACGGGTGCTCTATTCACTGTACTACCTAGGTGCCCCTGCAGTTATTTTAAATGGAATTTCTCTTTGCATTTCTTGCTTCTGGACTTGTTGGTAATATATAAAAATGCTGATGATTTATTTATGTGTCTTTACTTTGGAACCCACAACTTTGCTAAAGTTTTTATTAATTTTAAGTAGTTTCTTAGCTGATTCACTAGGATTTCCTAAATAAAACATCATATCATCTGCAAAGTGATAGTTTTGTTTCCTAATTGCCTATTCTAATTCTTTTCATTTCTTTTTCTTTTCTTATTGCTATAGTTAATATTTCTAGTCAGTATTAAATAATAGTATTAAATAAAATTAAATAGTTAAATAAATTAAATTTCTAGTATGGTATTAAATGGGCATCCTTGTTTTGCCTCTGATTATATTTGGAAGGCTTCTAGCTTATCCCCATTACAGATAATGCTTGCTGATAATTTTAGACAGATATTACTTATCATTTTAAGATAATCTCCATTTATTCCTATGCTCTATAGTGTTTTAATAGCAATGGATGCTATATTTTGTCATATACTTTTTCTGCATCTATTGAGATATTTATATTATTTCTATTGATTTTGTTGATATAATCTATATAATTGTTATAGTCCATTAGGTTGATAGTTTTCCTAATATTGAATCAATCTTACATTCCTGGTCATAGTGTATAATCCTTGCAATATATTGCTGTAATTGCCTTGCTGGTATTTTGTTCAAAATTTTTGCATCAATATTCATTAGGTAAATTGGTCTATAATTTTTTTCTCAGTTTTAGCTCTTCCTTGTTTATGTATCAGTACTATATTTGTGTCATAAAAGGAATTTGCTGGGACTCTTTCTTTGCCTATTTTTCCAAATAGTTCATATACCATTGGAATTAATTATTCTTTGAATGTTTGGTAGAATTCACTTGTGAACCCATCTGGCCCTGGAGACTTTTTCTTAGGGAGTTCATTAATAGCTTATTCAATATATTTTTCTAGGATGGAGTTATTTAGACATTCTATTTCTTGATCTGTTAATCTAGGTAATTTATAATTTGGTAAATATTCATCAAATCTTCTCAGATAGTCAGATTTATTGGCATATAATTGGACAAAACATTTCCTAATAATTGCTTTAATTTCTTCATGTGGTGATGATTTCACCCTTTTCATTTTTGATACTGGGTATTTGGTTTTCTTTTTTTCCTTTTTTAAAATCAAAATAACCAATTACTTATCTTTTTTTATTTGTTTTTTTCCCCATAACACTGATTCTAATTTTATTTATTAGTTCAATGGTTTTCTTACTTTCAATGTTATTAATCTCTCTTTTGATTTTCAGGATTTACAATTTGATGTTCAATTGGAGATTTTTTTATTTGTTCTTTTTCTAGTGGGGTTTTTTTTTTTGTGTGTGTGTTGCATGCCTAATACATTAATCTTTTTTTTTTTCTATTTTATTGATGTAAACAATTAGCAATATAAATTTTTCCCTAAGTACTTCTTTGGCAGTATCCCATGAATTTTGGTATGTTTTCTCATTGTTGTCATTTTCTTTAGTGAAATTATCTGTTTCTATGATTTGTTCTTTGATCTACTTGTTTTTTTAGGACTAGATTATTTAACTTTCAATTAATTTTTAATGTTTCTTTCCACTGTCCATAAATAAATGTCATTTTTATTGCATTGTTATCTGAAAAGGATATTTCCACTTTTCTGCATTTGGTTGCAAGGTTTTAAAACATGGTCCTAAAATATGATCAGCTTTTGTGTAGGTGACATGTATTGCTTTCTATTCCCAGTTTTCTCCAGAGAGTTATAGTATGTAAGTTTTCTAGCATTTTATTTATTTCCTTAACTTCTTTTTTGTTTATTTTTCAGTTAGATTTATCTAGTTCTGAGAGGGAAAAGTTGAGGTCTCCCATTAGAATGGTTTTATCCATTTCCTCTTGTAACTAATTCAACTTCTTCAAAAATTTAGATACTATACCATTTGGTACATATATGTTTCTTATTGCTATGACTTCATTGTCTGTGATACCTTATTTATGATTTTTCAGTGCACTGTAATATCATTTCCTTTTATAAAGGCATTTTTGATACTGAGAAACATGTATTTTCTTTAAAGTCTTGAATAGGAAGATGCCATGAAAGTAATACTTACAGTCATCTGTTCAACTTTATGTTTTCCTTTTAAATTTTTTTTCTGTTAGATGTAACCAGCTCTGAGAGAGGAAGATTGTAGTTTTCTGTAATTATTATTTCATTATAACTTTTTGCAGTTTGGCTAGCATTACCTTTATGAATTTAGATGCTATGTCATTTGGTGAATATATCATTTAAATAATATCACTTAATAATGATATTGTTTCATCATCTATAACCCTCTATATATAATCTTTCCTGATCCCCCTAGCTGCTATTATTCTCTCTCTCAAACTACTTTGTATTTATTTTTATTTATTATGTTTATATTTGTTTTGTATGTACAAATATAGGAACTTAGCTCCCCCTTTAGGAGGCAAACTCCTTCAGAAAAGGGATTTTCTCCTTCTTTGTGTCCCCAACATCTAACATGGTGGCTAGCACATAGTAGGAACTTCACACATATTTTTTCAATTAATTGATGTTGTTTGCTTCCCTATTTTCTCTCTTGACAATGGAATTGTTTTTGTTTTCCTTTTCAGAAACCATAGTAGCAATTCCCACTTTTTTGGAAATGCCTGATGCACAGGAAGAGTAAAGATATAGGAGGGAGTCATATTGCTGAAAAAGTTGGAAAATGTTGACTTTGAAGGTTTACTGAAGAAACTAGTGTTATTTCATATTATAAAGGAAGGATAAAGACCTCATTCATTCATTCATATCACCAACATATTTACTCAGAGATTTTTCTGAGCAATTCAATTCAACAAATGATCATTAAGCATTTGTTTTATACAAGGATTTTATTGTTGTTATTGTGCTGAGCACAAGATACAAAGACAAAAACCATAGTCCCCATTTTTAAGAAGCTTACATTCTACTGGGGGTGGGAAAATACAGGGGAAGATACAACAGGTACACAAATAAATATATAAGCTTACCTTGTTTTATTGCACTTCACTTTGCAGACATAGTAAGATTTTTGTTTTTTATAAATTGAAGATTTGTGGCACCCCTGCATCAAACAAGTCTATTAGTACCATTTTTCCATGCAGTGAATGACCTTGGTATTTTTTTTTATTTTTATTTTTTTAAAGCAATTGGGGTTAAGTAACTTGCTCAAGGTTACACGGCTAGTCATGATATATGTGTGGGTGCTCATTTTCTGAGGCTGGTTTCGATCCTGGGTCATCCCAACTCTGAGGCCAGCGCTCTTACTCACTGTGCCACCTAGTCGCCCCATGACCTTGGTATCTTTGATGTCTAATAACCAAGCTCCAAATATTCCATAGCCCCTGCTTCATCCACTTTTAAGACTGTTGGAGCAAATTGTTTTCATCTGCTCATTCTGCCAGGAAAGTCTTAACATGCTTGTGGTAGACACCCCCTTAACTCAACCAAGGGTTTAAGGCTGGTCAGTTACACTCAACCTTGTTTAGCCCATCTACTGGGACAGTTTATAAGGGTGCAGTCACTTTACATGATATAGCTTCTTGTAGCCATAGGTGAGAGCTGAGTGCCAGCTATACACCAGAGGTGAATGCGCAGTCCTGAAAAGGGCTCCACAAGCCCTCACACCCCAGGGTCAGTTTTCTTTGAACACCCATATACCCCAATGGCAGCTAGGTGGCACAGTAGATAGAATGCTGAGCCTGACATCATGAAAACTCATCTTCCTGAATTCAAATCTGGCCATGGACACTTACTAGCTGTGTGACCCCGGGCAAGGCTTACAACTATACAACATCACTGAAAGATTACTGGTATTGAAAAAGATATACCTTTGCTTCTGGAGAAAGGCTGAGTCATTTGAAGAACTTTACAGTTTTCCAGAAGCAATCTGGCATGCTCCCTCCTTTTGAATTTTGGGCCCACCTCATCATCTCTATAAAATATATGCCATGATGAATGAGCTCCATAGGGTGTTCATCCATCAGTGTATCACTATATGGACAATAGACATTTTAATCTATTTGCTTTTTCTTGTGTTGATAAGCCAAACTGTTTAACTGTCTCAAGGACTATAGATCCCATTAGGGGCTCAGAAATGTTCCAAGGTTTGACACAATCAACATAATCTCAACTACAAACAAAAGGCTCTAAAGGACTTTGCTGTGTATAGGCAATTCAAATTCATCTTCCACTTCCTACTCTTCACTGGATCTCTGTGACAATGGCAACCACTTTGGGCTCTGCATCTTTCACTTAGTTGTGCAATGGTAAAATTGTGGTCCAGTAGAGAATATTGCTTCTGAAATCCTACCTTGTCAAGGATGGCCTCACTACATATATAGATTATTCTTATAGCAATTTTATAAGGAAGGCAAAGCAAATATATGAGTCAAGAGTTATTGACGTTCTTTTTGTTGTCTCTTTTATGGATAGTTTAAGATTTTTTCCACGTCCTTGGTATTTTCTACACCTTTCGATACTTTAGAAATATATTCCTCAATGCCATTTAAATAATTTCACCTTCAACATAGACTTTCTCTCTATGTACTTGATTTAGTCAATCTTTTTAAAGCATCTTGGTTTTCTTCAATGTTATTTCTACAACCTCAAGAAACATATCTGGGACTTGGTGGTGACTCCACTGTTCTTTTTTTTTTTAAACAAATGCTTTATTAACTTCTGTTTTACATCATTCATTTCTGCCAGATTTTGAGTTACAATCATTTTCCCCCCATTATTCCCCTACCCAACCTCCCAGAATAGTAGTCCCACAAGATATCACTTCCTCCAATCTGCTCTCTCCCATACCTTCCCCCATACCCCCATCGACTTTTCCATTAGAGGAAGGTGAGTCTTTGTGTCCCAATGCCTGCACATCTTATCTCCCTATTACAAGCAAAAGAGTATTAATAATAGTATTTACATATATTTGAAACACTTAATGTTAAGACCTCGAATTTCAGATCCATTTCCTTCCTCCCTTGTCACCCATTCCCTCTTGGGAGATAAGTAATTCAGTATATGTTGTACATGACAAGCTATGCAAAACATTATCATAGTAGATATATTGTACAAGGCTGCTTATAATTCCCTCCCACTCATCCCACCCCCCAACTGGTCCATTCCCTACATGATCCTGTCCTTCTTCTATAGTGGGTACTTCCAACCTCCCCGCACCCCAAGGATGCCCTCCCATCCATCATCCCTCCTCTCATCCCCCTTCCCCCTATTCTGCTGCAGGTTGAGATATCCCATTTAGTATATATGTCATTTTCTCCCTGAACCAAATTCAATGTGAATGTGGTTTTGCCTTTTTAGCCTTCCTTATTCTCCTCCTCCTTTGCACCCACTTCCCCTACATGAGATAGTTTACCCTACCATGTCTCTCCCCATCTCCTCTTGCCACTTTCCTCTCTCACCTCATAATTTCATCCCTTGAGTACTCTCCCTTCCCAACAAAATCAACCTATGCCCTCTATCCATATATAACTGCAGCCATATACACACACATTCACATATGTATTCGTATGACCACACCCCCTTCTTCCATTATTTTCATAGTGAGAAAGATATCATCAGTCCCAGTTATTGCTTTTCCATATAGGAATGTAAATAGTTCAACTTTGATAAGTTCCTTTTGATTTCTTTTCCCTGATTACCTTCTCAGGCATCTCTTCCTTCTTGTGTATGGATGTCAAATTTTCTATTCAACTCTGGTTTTTTCCTCAAGAATGCTTGAAAGTCCTCTATTCCACTGAATGACCATATTTTCCCCTGAAACAAAATACTCAGTTTGCTGGGTAGGTGACCCTTGGGTTCATTCCCAGTTCTTTTGCCCTCTGGAATATCATATTCCATGCCCTTCAGTCCCTCAGTGTAGAAGCTGCCAGGTCCTGGGCTATTCTGATTGTGTTTCCACAATATTGAAATTGTTTCTTCCTGGCTCCTTGTAGTATTTTCTCCTTGATCTGGGGATTCTGGAACCTGGCTATAATATTCCTGGGAGTTTTCTTTTTGGGATCTTTTTCAGGAGGTGATCGGTAGATCCTTTCAACCTCTATTTTGCCCTCTGGATCTAAAATATCAGGGCAATTTTCCTTGAGAATTTCTTGAAGGGTGATTTCTAGGTTCTTTCTTTGATCATGGCTTTCAGGTAGTCCAATAATTTTTAAATTGTCTCTCCTGGATCTATTTTCCAGGTCAGTGGTTTTTCCCACGAGATATTTCACATTGCCTTCTAATCTTTCATTTGTTTGGATCTGCTTAATAGCATCTTGATTTCTCATGAAGTCATTAGCTTCCATTTGCTCCAGTCTAACTCTGAAGGAATGAATCTCCTCAGTGAACTTTTGAGATTCTTTTTCCATCTGGCAAATTCGACTTTTTAAGGTATTATTCTCCTCATTGCCCTTTTGGGCCTCCTTTCCCATTTGAGTTAGTCTATTTTTTAAGGTGTTGTTTTCTTCAGTCAGGCTGTTGACCCTCATTTCATACTTTTCCTGCATCCTTCTCGTTTCTCTTTCCAATTTTTCCTCCACTTCTCTTATTTGATTTTTAAAGTCCTTCTTAAGGTCCTCTATGGCCTGCAATCCGCTCATGTTTTCCCCTGGGGCTTTTGGAGCAGGACTTCTGACCTCACAGTCCTTTTCCTGCTCTATGCCCCCAAAATAGGAGTCTAGGGTTGCATTTTTCTGTTTCCTTTGCCTTGGCTTGTTGCCACTTAATTACTTGACTTTTGGGCTTGTTGCCACACTATGGCTTTAAGGCCAGATAGAGGAATTTTCGTCCCGAACGTGTGGGGGGCAGCTTCCATTTCTGGCAAGCTGGACACCCACCCACGACCTCTACCCCAGATCACAATCCAGATCCAGGGAGGTTAAAGCAAGAGCGATTACCCCCCAAGACTGATCGCTGGATCTTCCTACAATTTGCAGGCCGGGAGCTGGAGCTGCCTCTGAAAACTACAAAATGGCGTGTCTCCTCAGTGGCTTCTAGCCCCCAGGGGAGGGAGCCGACGCATTCCCTAAATACTGGTCCCAAAGTCCATAGGACACTAACTTCTTACTTTGTCCTAGGCATGTCTATGTTGATAATTCTGGAGTCGCCACAGCTGCTGGTGTTATGGGGTTCCTCCAGCTGGCTGCTGGCCCTGCTGCCCTGGGACTAAAACCTGGGCTTTTGAGGACCTGGGCTCGGCTCGGCTCTTGCGCTCTGCGCTCTGCGCGCTGCCAGGTCCCAGACCACTGCGCCGGTCCTTCCTGCAGGGCTGCTGGGCTGTCCTCAGCGAGAGGTTAGCTTCTCTGTGTCGTTCTGTGGGTGCTGGGGCTCCAGAAGTTGTTCAGAGTCCCGTTTTACATAGTTTGGGGGGAATCTGGGGGCAGAGTGGCTTGGACGAGCTGTTTCTACTCCGCCATCTTGGCTCCGTCCCCCGACTTCACTGTTCTTGATGGTGGCAAGAACTTGATACAAAATTTTGTAGATCTTTCCCTTTTTGTTTTTCTCTCTTTAGTTTCATTCTTAAACACATTGGGGATAATTTTGTTTAATTAGGCCTTTTGTCAAGCTTTCTTTAATCTTGTTTTTCCTTTCATTTATTATTATTTTGTGGGGCAATACTGCTCATAATCTTTCACCATCCTTTTCTATAAGAAATTATAAAAAAAATTATGATATAAATGAGTGTTGACTTTGATAGCTGTATTTTTCCCTCCTGGCAAGGTAGTCATGTGTTTCTTGTCTAAGGTGACTTTTAGGTTGTTTTGGTTTCCTTGTTAGGTAAATTGACTTAGATTAGTTAAATTTTTATGCAAAATTATTATAATCTGTCTTTAAGTTCTGTCCTTCATTCATTTCCTGTTATTGTCAGGAATTAAAGTTGTAAATCACCTAGAGGGTAATGAAAGACTCGTGGTAGGTATGACTAGACAAAAATATTCTACCAAAAAATTTCATAGGATAAGAAATGTAAAGGATATCAACAGAGGGTCATATGACTGGAAAACAAGGTAGGCCTGTCATGTAGCAGGGCCAAGGAATAACCAGTCCACAGTCCTTGGAGTACATGTAATGCCAAGAGATCTAGAAGAAGGCCCCCTACCCTATTGAGTGGACAGCTTGTGAATATTCTTTAAGACAAGGATAAAAAATGCACAAGATGAGAAGGTGTGGGTTTGTTATCTTTACTGCTGGATGTAGAATCCACATTGATGAGATTATACATCCATCAAAGTATCAAAGCAATATTTCCTCTCATTTAAAGCAGCATCATTATCCAAATGAAAAGAAATTTATTTAACCAGCTTTACTAGTCCTGCTATTTTCATTGCCAAAAAATTTCTCAAGAATAAGGCTCTTGGGGAATGAAGATTATCCAAGGAATGCTCTTGGCAAGAGCAATTCTATCTTGAATTTTCAATAAGGTTGCATACTCCAAACACAAGTGTGTAAGTGTCTGGGTCTGATAAATAGATGATTGTGATGTGCATGTTTGGTTACCTTGACCAAATGAGTACTGCTCAGGATGGCTAAATCTGTTTATCATGTATCACCCTATAGTGTAACATCAGTATATTCATATATTGACAAAATTTTGGCCATTAATCACATTATTCAAAAACTGGTTAAATACCTCTTAAAAGTGGGTCATACAACTTAATCTGTGACCTCCATATGTGACAAAATCTCTCAGGGCTTGTACAGAGACTAAGTCTTAACCAAAACAAAAGGGTACCAGGAAAGTCCATATTGATAATGATGATACTATGAGCCTCCAGTTTCCTGGCACCAAGGCAGAACTGACTGAAGCTTCAGTTAGAACAGTTAGGATTCAGTCCCCAGCTAGTCATCATGTTTGTGTCACCAGTTCTTTCTGAATGAATTCTGCTTCCCTCATATTTCATCTTTATGCTTTTAATGCGCCATCATCTTTTGGCCTTGAGTATGACTGTTTAGGGTTGTTTGAATGTGAAGTTGAGCTGTGTATTTCCTATTGTCCTTCTCAGGGAATATAGAAATTTCTACTGTGTAATGTATGAATTACTGTAGGATCTTTTCTCCTTTCTATTAAGTAGACGTTAAAGTAAACTGAGTAAAGTAACTAAGTATTTATGTTAACTAAAGTAAATAAGAACAAATTGATTAACCAAATCCATTGAGTTTATCTTTCCTTGGACAATATGGTCTTTTTTATAGGAGTGATGAACAAGCTCCCCCTCCTCCCATATGTCCTAAACTCTTGGCATTTTGAATGTCTCAAATTGAGCCGCTGTAGCCTCTTCTCTTAAGAAGAAAATCAAAGAAATTAAGGGTTAATGTTTCTTGGTGTGACTTGTTTCATATCTTACATGAGGCTATAATAGTATGAATACCGTTATTGTAGCTTTAAGAGCCAGATACAACCCATGGAATGTTATTGTTCTTGTCCTTTAATGAGTATCTACGGTGAGCTGAATGGGGTAAGACTGTTTCCAGACAAATGAAGTATAGTCAGTTATTGCTCCACTAAGGGTCTGAGGTCACATTATTCATAGTTAAAATATTTTAAATAATTACATGTCTTTATGTATTTAGAAATGCTAAAGTATTTAGAAATGCTTTCATTCTTTAATAAAGCATGTGTTGTCATTAAAATATGTATTTAAATACAGAAAAAATAGGAATAATTGCTACTGGGAAAGGTGGTTTCTTTAATTTTCCAATAAAATGTAGTGGGGGTTTGAGTATTTATGAACTGGTATTCAAGAAGTTAATAAAAGGACCCTAGTTAATCTCAGTGGAGATAGAGGTATAACTTGGTTGTGCAACTCAGTGTAATAACTAGGTGTTTTTGAACCTGCAGCAGGATAGAATTCCTGCATTACTCAAGTCTAACCTCTCAGTCACTTCTTAACACTATTACCTAATGAGAAAGAGATTGCACATTTATTAATTAAAAGCAAATTATAACAATATACTCTCTTATACCTTGGAAAGATCAAGTCAAATATGTGTCTACATATGTGTACATATATGTATGCATTTACATGTTTGTATGCATGTGTGTTACAGTAAGTCAAGTGACTGAGATGACCTTCAAGTAAGTCTAGTGGTCAGACTCCAGAGTCTGTAATAACTTGTTGTACATCAGGGCTAGAGGCATTCAACCAGGCTCATGTCTCTTTCTTCATACTCTGCTACATTACTTTCTATATCATTCCTCCTACTTTTGCCATGTAACTGTCTTTTTCTATCTTAGAATTTTTTTCCATTTTAGAAAATAAGAAGATCTATAACAGACAAGTAATTTTTAATGACTATATAAGTCACAACATACTCTTAAAATTACCTTCTTGTCTTATATGAACTGATGCTGAGTGAAGTGAACAGAACCAGGAGAACACATGGTAACAGCAACATTGTAGGATGACCAACTTAGATAGACTTAACTCTTTTCAGCAATACAAGAATCTAAGATAATTCCAAAAGACTCATGTCAGAAAGTGTTATCCATATCCAGAGAAAGAACTATTGTGTCTGAATGCAGATCAAAGCATACTATATCTTTCTTTTTTGTTTATTCTTTTTTGTGGTTTTTCCCTTTGGTTCTGATTCTTTTTTACAATATGACTAATGTGGAAATATAGCTTATATCAGATTGCATACCATCTTGGGGAGAAGGAAATGAAGGGAAGGGGAGAAAATTTAGAACTGAAAATATTATAGAAGTGAATATTGAAAACTAAAAAACAAATAAATAAAATTATTATTATTATTATTATTTGCTTTTTGGAGGGGTGAAGGTAGGGCAATGGGGTTAAGCGACTTGCCCAAGGTCACACAGCTAGTAAGTGTTAAGTGTCTGAGGCCGAATTTGAACTCAGGTCCTCCTGACTCCAGGGCTGGTGTTCTATTCACTGTGCCACCTAGCCACTCCCATAAAATTATTTTTTTAAAAACAAAAATTGCCTTCTGGAAATACATAATGAAAATGATTATAATTATAATAACTAACATTTCTATAGCACTTACTATGTTCCAGACTCTCTGCTAAGCACTTTATTATCTCATTTAATCCCCACAAAAACCCTGGAAGACAGGTGCTATTATCATCCTCATTTTACAGATGAGGAAATTGACTCAAATAGAGGTTAGGTAACTTGTCCAGAATCACAGATATAGTAAGTGTCTGAGGTTCTATTTGAACTCAGGTGTTCCTGATTCCAGTTCCAGCACTCAATCCATTAAGCTACCTAGATGTCTCGTTTACAAAAATTTAGGAAATTTCATTTAGGAAAAATAAGTGCGGCAAATTTCTATGAAAATGTTCTAATATGCAAAATATGTAGGGAATTTATACAAATATATAACAAGATCCATTCTCCAATGGAAAAGTGGTCAAAATATATAAATAGGCAGTTCTCAAATGAAGAAATAGAAGTTAACAACCATATGAAAAAATACTCTGAGTTGCTTTAAAAAGAAAACCAAGGAAAATTCTGGAGCATGACTACTCCACTCACTTGTAGGTCACCCAACCCCAGTCAGCCACTTGACTTGTTGCTTTTATATTTAATTTTATCTTCCTGAACTCTATATAGGAAGCTAGGGGTATGTTATGATAGGCTATTTCTCATTAACAAATTTGCAATCTCTCTTCCAATACACAAAGGTGTTGACTGAGATGTCATCATTTGAACAGTAGTAGTAAAACAGAACCAAACAGTACCCTCCCATAAAGTGGGCATGCACATAGCAGACTAGCAGAAAGGCACATACATAGGGAGCACCCATGGCCCAGGCAATCCAGACCTGGAGCACTGCAGAGCCTTAAGGTTCTTTCCCTACCTGAGGCAGGCTCATCCTGCTCACCCAGAGCTTACTTTCTTCTCCTCACTCAGAACTCACACTGCTCAGGGCTATCTTCTGCTTCAGCTACTTTCTGGAAAGTGTGTCCTCCTTTTTGAAAGCAAACATCCTTGACTAGCTGCCCTTTTGTTGTATCAGACTTGACTTAAGAGCTTATTCATCCTTTGTAAAGGTGTAAAAATATAGTCACTTTTTACCACTTCATGTCTGTTACCAGACTGGGTTGTAGAAAAACAATTGATCAAGGGTATACTGATGAAGTCATCCTCCCCATCTAGTCTTAAATTTGGCAGTAACTACCTTTGCTACTTACTCATTTTATTTCCATTCTCTATGCCAGATGACTTTGGTGTTGAACTTAATCAGGCTGTCTCTACACACTGTTAAAAATTCTGATGAAAAGTAAAAAATCTCATTTAATTACATGCATCTTTCCAAATATTACAGATTTTTGGTCATGCTTACTAAATGCTAACCTCACAAACTTTCATTTGTACATATATAGACACAAATCTATTTGCTACCAGGGTATATCAAGCCCCAAACCCAAATAAGCTTTTTTATTTAAATGAAAAACAAACTTAAATCTGGGGGGTATGTTTAAGAGGTTGGTGCCTTCTGGGGCATAGAGATCCATCTTGCCCTAGTGGAAAGTTGGAGGGGTTGTAGGGGAGGATATAAGAGAGAGCAGATTCCGGGAGGGTGTATTCAGTGGGATCGCTATTTTGGGATGATGAGTAGGGGAAAGATGGGGAGAAAATTTGTAACTCAAAATCTTGTAGAAATGAATGATGTAAACTAAAAATAAACTTAAAATTTAATAATAAAAAAAGAGGTTGGTGCCTTGCTCCCAAGACTGTTATAGTTTCTTCTTGGTCCTGTCATCTACGTGACTTTAAATATAATTCTCCTCCTCCCCCCCATATAATAAAGATAATTGAAATTTTATGATTCTCTTTTTCTTTTTTTGCTTTTTGGAGGGGGGAGGGTAGGGCAATTGGGGTGGAGTGACTTGCCCAAGGTCACATGGCTGGTAAATTTTATGATTCTCAAAGCAGAGAAGTGTTAAGAGAACTTTATTAATGCTTTGAAATGCTTAGGAAAAAAAGCTTCAAAAAAGCAAATCATAGTTTTTAAAACATTAGCTATGTTAGGCTTTTTCCCCCTATTACTTTTACAGGGAAAAAACCAATACAATTAATTGTGAAGTTGTTTTTTTTAAACATTGTTAAACATATACTAAAAACAGAAAAAAAGTAACAAAGTGGTACTGAAATATCTTTAAACAAATTGTTCACCTCATATATTTCCTAAATTTGATCTCCATCATATTTAACATTTTAAATTTTAATCATTTTAACATGAGGGTTTAATTCAGTAACTAATTTGGCAAGTACTTTTACCAATTGTAAGAGTAATGTGATTATTTAAACCCAGAGAAAATGTTTATTTATTGGCAGAATTGAAGGTGGTCCCCAAAGAAATGTTTATTCTGAAGATGAGCACTTTGGAAGGGATTCTTCTTTTAAAATCACTTTGTTTCTTCTTTTGTTTAAAGTGTCTCTTCAGATGAGAAATCAAACTAAGGAAAGTACTGAAGAATCAAACAATTATCCAGTTGGAAGGGACCTCAGAGGACAATTTGTCTATTTAATGATCATTTTACTTCTACTTTTGACATTTACTGTATATGTCTTTCTCTGAGTTATACTCTCCCATAAATTTAATAGATACACTGTGTTGTTGGTCATATGTTTTAGTCATATCTGACTTTTCGTGATCCCACTTGGATTTTCTTGACAAAGATACTGAAGTAGTTTGCCATTTCCTTCTCCAGCTCATTTTATAGATGAGGTAGCTGAGGCAAACAAGGTTAAGTGACTTGTCCAGGGTCACACAACTAGTAAGTGTTTGAGGCTGGATTTGAACTCAGGTCTTCTTGACCCCAGGCTCTGTGGTCTATCTACTGTACCACCTAGCTGCCCTTTAAGTCAGTGATAAAATGTTGAAGAGAAAATGTCTGAGGGTAGAACACTTCATGGTTTCACTAAAGACCTCTTTCTTAGCTGACATTGATCCATTAGTCATGATGACCTGGTCAATCAGTTTTGAATTTACCACAAAACTCATCCCTTTAATAATCCTTTCTAGTAATCAGCATAATAAGTTCATTTTGTTAAAGTAGCCATCTTTGTCATCTTTTAAAAAACTGGAGTAATGTTAAAGATTTTCCTTTTTCATGTTACTTAATATCACCAGATCAGAACAATACAGCAAAGTTCAATTTGTCTGCTTCCTGTAAACAAAAAGTAGCAACATCTGTTATTTAAGGAGATTTCTTATATCTCACTTATGATTCTAATCAGTATTATTCTTTGAAGGTTATTGAACCTTATTTTTTTTTCAATCTTACATAGTGCTTTACTTTTCAACATTCCAATACATATAGCAGGTGATGTTGCATATTATAGCCATCTGTATTTGTATTTTATTCTCTTGCTAGAATGTTAGCTCCATGAAAGCAGAGACTTTGTCCCATCTAAACATTATATGTCTTCTAGTGCCTCACATAGTGCTCTGCACATCATAGAATTGTAAAATTTGGAACTGGTAGGAATTTTAGAAATTATCTAATTCAATCTCCCTGCTTTATAGATGAAGAAACTGAGTCACTGTGAGGTTATGTGATTTGCTCAAGAATGTAGTTAGTGGTGGACCCAGAATTCCAAACCAGATCTTCTGACTTCAAGTTCAAGTTTTTACTATGTTACTTTTTCTCAGCAGACAATAAGCATAAGATCAATGAATTAGTAAATGTATACCCGGCAAGTCCTATAACCCATATTTTACAAAAGTGTTTTCTATTTATTTGCATTTTTCTTTCCACTTAGATGGGGTACTGGATAGAATACTAGTCTTGAAGTCAGGAAGAGCTGAGTTCAAATTTGACTTTAGACACTAACTGTGAACCTGGGCAAGTCATTTAACCACTGTCTGTCTTAGTTTCCTCATATGTAAAATGGGGGTGATATATATGTATATCTCTATCTATCTATCTATCTATCTATCTATCTATCTATCTATCTATCTGTCTACCAATCCGAGCACATACGCATATGAGTTAAATGACAGGTTGAGTGCCCTAGGAGTAAATTTCCTTGTGATGGAGAAGATAAGGGTTGCTAGGAGGTTCAAATGAGAGAGTAATTATAAAACTCTTAGCACAGTGTCTTGCTAGCACATAGTAAGCACTATATAAATGTTATTTATTTATTATAATTTACATTTTTAGCTTAATATGTCATAATGTGCATTTAAATTCCAGAAATGACTCTACTACAGCTTTAAATAGTAAACAAATCTCCATTTAGAATCAATTTCCTTGCCCATTTTTATCTTCTCCCTTTCTTCCCCTCCCCTTATCCATAACCTAAAAAATATGCAGTTAGATAATGGTACTATCAGGTAAGATTGGCTTCATAAGGTCAAAGACTGTTCCCTCTGGGTGGTCCTACTCTTAATGTATGAGCATAACCTCTCTTTCTCAGCTCCTTGCTTCAGCAGAGCCCATGACTGTAACCTTCTTTTACTTCATATCTCTATGCTACTCCTCACTCAAAAGCAAAGTGGGATTGCCTAAAAGAGAACAAGGGATGGGGAAGACAAATTAAGTGATGTCACTTGACTCTGAGAAAAGTGTCTGCCTGCTTCCCATACCTCCTTCCATCACTTAAACCTATTTACTCATTTCTAAAGACCAGAGTTGGTGGTTCATTGTGAGTCAGTTGTTTTAGTTTTCTGTGCTAGTGAAGAACTTATAATAAATATTAATAAATCACAGCTGCAAGATTCTTTCACATCTAGATCAAGCCCCCCCCAAGAGAAAGTCTGGTCCTTCCCCCTCCTCCTTTTTTGGAGGGGAGTGGGGGGACCAGGGCATGGACCTTGATCTTTTCTTTATTTCTGTATATCAAACATTATTTTTACTTACTGCATCCCGTGTTTTCAAATAAGGAAATGCACAGCTCCAGAGCAGTTAAGATAGACCCCTTGTATCAAATGCGTGGACTTCTATACAAATTAAAACAATAAATAAATAACTTTGAAGAACAGAAAGTTCTAGATTTAAATACCTTTTGAATGGAAAGAAATAGGGAGAAGGGGAAGAATCAGACATTTTATTGACTGCATGAAACTTTTTTCAAGGAGAAGAAGGCAACCCTCATCATATATGTCTCTTGTTCTGGTCTTCCAGGCAAAGATGGCACAGAAAAAGTGGAGTCTGGTCATTTAACACCAACCACAGCAGCTGCTTTCTGTCTCTCTAGCCTCTGCCCCTCATCACTCCTCATCACAATTCCATTCACCTCTGAGCTTAGAACTCTCCCCCTGAGTAGCAAAAACTCTGCAAAATGCCTTTTTTCTCTAGAATTCTATCTTCCAGAAATTCACATAGCTAGGAATTGATGCCAAAGCCTACTATAAATACAAATCATACTTGGGTGTTTACTTCTGAGATTAATCTGGGTACCTAAATTGTAGTGACTAATTTATGAATTCTCCCTTGCAGTGGGAAGGCTAGGCTACATGTTCCCCTCAGGGTTCTAGGGTCAATGGAGTGATTTTCTCTACTGCCATTATTTTGAGTCCTCCCTGATGAAGTAGTCACCTGCTTCCTCCCCTCTCCCACCAAGATTTTCAGTTGAGAATCATTTAGTCATAAGCACTTCAGGCTTCAAAGTGTTTAGGAAGGGGAATTTACTAAGGTGGTCCAATAAAAACAGTTTGTTTTTGTACAAAACCATCTCTACTCCCACCCCTCCTTCAAAGTCAGTGACATAGTCTTCCACAAGTACATACAGAGTCTAAGAGAAAGTGAGATCAAACTTAGGAAGCATGAGTGGGAAAATGGTAACTATACAGTTCCTGGGTGTTGGGAATCTTTTTCTCCCATTCATGAGATGCTCAAGAAGTTCTCCTTGGACACAGTGTTCTTTCTTTTTCGAGGTCCTTATAGGGCTATGAGTCCAGTCTGTTTTTTTTCACACCCAAAGCAGATACTGCCACCAGCAGTCCTGAGGTCACCACTAGGACACCTATAGGAAAGACAGGAAGTCCAACATTTTCAGCTTGTAAGGTCATTCTTTAAAGTGTGTGTGTATGTGTGTGTATGTATACATGTGTGATGAGTGTGTGTACACACATGTTATGAGTGTGTGTATACACATGTGATGAAACCTGACCAAGTCCTCTCTTTTTTGCCAGACCATTCCCTTTCAGGGAAACTCAGCTAAAACTCCCCATTTACTTCAGTTTCTGGAATTCAACCCTGTCTCAACTGTTTGATAAGTTTTAGATGATCTCTGAAGCAAGGCCAAGTTTTCTGAACATGATCCTTGTGCAATGCCATTCCAACATAAAGGGCTTTTTTTTTTTTACTTGTTAGTCTAAGGTGTAGAATTTTAACCTTAGTTCCAACAGACCTACCCTCTCCATAGTAGGTCAGTGGATAGATTTCAGAGGATCCATGTATTAAGTTTTTAAAAAAATACTTTGATAACAATATTTCAACAAAATAGATTTCCTTTGTAATCTTATATATTTCATTTTATGCATTTAAAAAACATTATTCTGAGAAATAATCCATAGTCTTCACAAAATGGCCAAAAAAGTTCCATGACACAAAAACACTTTAAAAACCCCTCATCTAAGGTTGATGAATGATTAATTGATTGAGATGTGTTGTCTCAATCAAGGCTAAAATGGAATAGGGCATTCTTGATTCCATTCATTCAGGGGAAATAAACAATTTGCCATCTTTGAACATACTGTTTTTGTATTTTTCCATTTTTGTTATAGTCTAATAATACATACTGTCTTCCTAGTATTTAAATCTGCTATGGAGGAAGACAATAATAATAATATCCAATATGTATACAGTGCTTTAAGGTTTACTAAGCATCTTGCATATGTTTTCTCATTGAATCTTCACAACAATCCTGTGCTATAGGTGCTATTATTATTATCACCTCCATGTTACAGGTGAGGAAAATTAATCTGAGAAAGGTTAAGTAATTTGCCAAAGGTCACACAATCAGTATGTATCTGAGATAGGTTTTAACTTTATAGCTTCCTAAATTCAGGTCCAGCATTCTATCCATTTTACCAGCATTTCTCAAAATGTTGTCCAGGGACCCACAGGGGCCACCAAGTCTCTTTCAAGGGACCTTTAAGGTCAAAACTATTTTCACTATTATATGAAGATGTTTTAATTTCTAATATGGTAAATAAATATAATCCACACAAACAAGAGCTCTTGGAGTGTTTCTCAATCATTTTTAAGTGTATAAAGTTGTCCAGAAACCAAAAAGTTTGGGAACCACTGCCCTACACCAACTAGATGCTTTAACCACGCCCCCCCAATTCTTTTGTGTTTCCCATTTACAACTTGGTGTCCATTGTCCTAAAAAGGGTAATTTTTCTTTTTCTTAAGCCAATTTGATCCATTTGTGATTAAATTAACTGCATTATCTCTTTTATGGCAAATTTTAAGTTAAAATGGAACTAAACTCATTTTGTTAAGTTTCATTCTATTACTGGGAAATAATAGAATTTCTTCTCAACTAAGGATTAGACTCTGCCCATATTCTTATTTAGTTATCTTGTTTTATTATCCTTCCACTTTGCATGTCTTTAGTTCATATTTGGTCTCTGGTGATGATAATTATCCATTCTGAGATGAGCAGCCATAGATTTTTCTAAAGAGAAAGACTTTAGGTTTCTTCTAACATCAGGATTGTCCACAAGCACAAAATTATGAATCAGAAGAGCATGTAGGAGCTTAATTTGAAAGTTTATGAGGGGTAGAAGACAAGCTATTGCATAGTAACAATTATCTGAGATATAAAACTGATGGCTCTTATAAATGATGACAGTGATGTGTTTTAAGTATACTGCTAAGATTAAAAATACATTCAGGGCTTTTCCTTTGGTTTATTAATCTTTGACATTTTTATGCTAGCCTAGAGAAAGAAATATTGATAATAAAAGAAAATTATCATTCTTTAAATAGTTATGCTGATTAATAGATGTTTTAAAAACTGATTTTTCATAATTTTCACTAAAATTCCATACGTAAGAAAAAATTGTGCAGATAAAAATTCACAGTATAACCTAACTTGCTTGGGTGACTAAAGAAGAGTTTGGTATATTTATGTCAATAGCTTAAGCCCATCAATTTTCAAATGCACATCAAAAAAGAACAAACATAAATTATGCTGACACTTTGTTTCTGGCATTAATGATTTAACTGAAGGGTACTGATTATTTATAGAATATCAAATATGGTCAAATATTAAATTATACTGTTTGTGTTTATTTTTTATTCCTAAAGAATAATTTTGTTACATTTTAGACAACCTTGTGATGTGCTAAGTACCCTTAAACAGGTCTTTGGAGAAATCCATTAGGCTGACAACCTACTTTAAGTGTCAACACAGGTACAATTTATTAATTGGTGTTTTTTGACAGTAGTTGATTGATATTAGCTGAAACATATAATGTTCTCCATTTTTAGAGCTCAAATTAGGAGACAGCTATCGACCAGTTACTTTTCCTAGAAATCCTTTAAATTACATTGCAGGTAGGTGGTGTTATCTTCACTTCAGAAATTAGGAAACAGCTACAAGAAGTTTAATGATTTGCCCAATCTGGAAGAAAAAGCCAGGAATAAAAATGGGAATAAAGCTCATATTGTGAGCTCTGAGATGAATACTTTCTTCTCTAGACTGTGATGCTTTTGTCCCTCTCCTCCTTCTCTTAGTTTAACTGCTTGTGATTATAATCTGCGTGTTTACTTGTAAGAAACTAGACAAAGTAAGGCCTTCATTTTACAATGATTCAAATCATTACAATTAACTTTATAGTTTGAGAACCATGTTTCTGTACAGAGCTTTTGTTTCCCCTTAATTTCTTCATCTAATATGATGTCAGTATTCATAATTTTTCTTTTCTCTTTGCCAATATAGTTAACATTTCTTTATAAGAGTACAAAGTTTTTGGGTGAAGGGCTCACATGAGATTTTCCTTTTAATATCATGGATACATCTTAAAGGCCAAAGAAAATAGCTCCTTAACTCTGTTAGCATTTCAGGAAATTGGATTTAGTTTGTTATGATATCAATCTAGTAGGAACCAATTTAAAAAAATATATAAATGATCATTAAAGCAATCTCAGATTTTTAGAAACAAAAGCCATGTGAGTACATTCTATAAATGGAGTAGCCCCACTAAGTTATCAAATTTAAGATGGATAGGAGTAATTACATCCTACACTTTGAATATCTTAAATAGGAAAATTTTACTTTGGCTGTCTCAGCTCTTTCCCTCTGTTATCTTTTATTTATCCTGTTTATAGTTTGTTTTGTATGTATTTATTTTCTTGTTGTCTCCTCCACTAGATTGTAAGTTTATTGAGGGCAGGGACTGTCTTTTGACCTTTTTTTGTATCCCCAGGACTTAGTACAGGGCCTGGCACATATTAGGCACTTAATAAATGTTTATTGATTAAGTCACTTAAAAGTACACTTCCATTTGGAGGAATACAAGTTAACTTCACTGGGAAAACAAACCAGGTTATGCAGCGGCAGAAATTTTCTATTGTTCAGAATGTTCTGAAAGATTTATTTGGATGCTCTAGCATAATTTACATTCTAATTAATTAAAAGTTCCTTATACATCCTAAATGTATATTATTTTTCAAAGAATTGAAATGCCCCAAGATGCATATTATATTTAAATTAGAATGAACATAATTAACCATTTCTCCATTTGAAGGGAGATAACAAACATTTATTAAGTGGTTACTATTTGCCAGGCACTGGGCTAAGTACTTTACAAATATCCCATGTGATCCTCACTACAACCTTTCAAGGGAGGTGGTGTTATTATCCCCATTTTACAGATGAGGAAAGTGAGACAGACATTGATTTGGTGACTTGCTCAGGGTCACCCAGCTAGCAAATGTCTGAGGATAGATTTCAATTCAGTTCTTCCTGACTCCAGATTTGATACTCAATTCATTGCAGCACCTAGCTACACTTCAGGATCTTATTTCAGTACAGTATTATCATTAAAAATATCAATTTACCTTTGTGCTCCAGAAGTAGGAAAATACTAATTTCCAGTTTACAGAATGCTGGCACAATCAAACTTTAATACTTAAAACAAACAACATATTTTTATTGAGCACTTATTTTGCTAATTCACAAACCTTAAAGTGTGATATAAATATGAGTTATTATTATGTTGTTCTTATCTTTTTGGATGAGTTTCAAATAGAAATGGTGCTAGGACAAGTTGCTATCTTATTATTGCTTTATATTTCATTTTTATGGAATGCTGCATAGTTGGATAAAATTACTGCTTTCTATAGTTGAATAAAACTACAAGGATAAAAGCTCTGCAGGTTCATTAAAAGCATCCTTGGTAACATAAGGGACCACACAGATGATATGTATTCCATTATGTTCCATTATGTTCCCATATGATTTTGATTCCGTCTGCTAGATCTCTGTAATTTAAAAGCATTTTATTATATGTAGCTTGGATATTATTCATATTTGTTATGATATATCTGTCAAAATGTTTTTAGGTTTTATGGATTAATGTGATGTTCAGGTAATTGTGGGCAATAGTTCGATCTGTGATAATTGTCTCATTCCAGTACAGTTAATTAGATGAATTGTTCATGATATTTTGAAATCTGCATTTGTAGTATTGGTGATTTAGTTTTTGTCATTCCATAAAAGTTTCTCATGTATAATTCTTACCATCACATCATGATCTATGAAGTACTTGTTAAGTGTTATTTTTTACACTCTGCAGTGATGTGTTGCACACTTCCTATGATTCTCTTGCCTAAACTATATTGATCACTAAATTATTAGAGATAACCCTTCTGCAATTTCTGAAGATTAAGACCTCATCTGAATTGCCATTATATATTCCTCTATTTCCACAAACAAATCTGCATGACTCAGAAATTTGTTCACTAATTCTTTGTCAGTGTATTGTTGGTTGATAGTATGCAAATGTTCCTTATAGAGGGATTTTTGATTCCATTCTTGGGTGCTCCATACAGATGTAAGTCACTTACAATCACATTTGATAATTACATAGTGATGTGTACCTGTTATCAGTATTTATTATTGCTTGGTGAAGTTACGTTTGTTTCAAGATATTTCCTGGGGTTTTGACTGGTTTATCATGTGCTTTAAGAATGTCTATCAGGGCGGCTAGGTGGCGCAGTGAATAGAGCGCCGGCCCTGGAGTCAGAAGGACCTGAGTTCGGAGCCGGCCTCAGACACTTAATTCACACAAACAAAAACCTAGCCGTGTAACCTTGGGCAAGTTACTTAACCCCAATTGCCCTAAAGGGGCGGCTAGGTGGCGCAGTGAGTAAGAGTGGTGGCCTCAGAGTTGGGATGACCTGAGATCAGATCCGGCCTCAGAAAATGAGCACCCACGCATAAATAATGACTAGCCATGTAACCTTGAGCAGTTACTTAACCCCAATTGCTTTAAAAAAAAAAAAAGACTGTCTATCAATACTCTTCCTTTTTTGGTGAGGATGTTTGCATCTTCACAAATATTTTTGTGAGGATACTTTCAAAGTCTGCTATAGTTTAATTTATGGTTCTGAAAATGTACATCAAGACTGGAAGAGCCTAGGTGTTAATTTCTTTAAACATGTTTTTCCCATTCTGCTTTGATTTCAGAATGTTAGTAAATCTCTTAATATATTTGGGGACAATCTTACCTTTGATCTTTTTGCTCAGTATTACTTTCTTAGAGAAAACCAAAATATGTAGCTGTTGCCTTTATCCATAGTCTCAATGTAACCTTCGGATTCAGCTTGAAGCCTTCAATCTCTATCTTTTCTTGGTATGCTAAAAATGTTAGGGTCTTTGGGACTTTTATTGTTATTAACTAGCAATAAATGCTCTAAGTTTTGCAAGAGTTTTACAGATATCTAATTTTATCTTTGTAACAACAAGTGCTAATATTATTGTCATTTCCATTTTATAGCTCAGGAATCTAAGGCAGGTAGAAGTTAAATGATTTGCTACAGTCATATGGTAAGGAATCATCTGAGGTCAGATTTTGACTTAGGAATCCTGACTTCAGGTAGAGTTCTCAATTGACTGTGTCATCTAGCTGCTTAGTAATAGTAATAATTATTATCAGCAGCATCATCATTGTAATCATTTTCAAGAAAGTCTGCTTGCTGCTGGGTCAGATGAGTATAATTGTAAGATATAGTCCCTGCTCTCAAGGTCCTAGCATCCCTGAATTGTAAACACCTGTATCTATAACTATGTCCTAGGCAGAAAGCCTTTTCCCTTACACCTCCCAATACTGTCATTGTTGTTTTGTTCACTAATGAAAGGCAATCCTTTTATGCTTGCCTCCTCCAGATGATCACTCTTATGGCTTTCCTCCCCCCAACTCTTTCAGCTGAGGACCTTGCCTCAAACTGAAAAAAACTGAGGCATTTGCTGAGAGCTCTGTCTTTTCCTCTTCTTATCTCCCATCATGTAGATGTCTTCCCTTGCCATCTTTTTCACTCCATTTCACATGAAGAGTTTGCCTTTCTTCTTGCCAAGGCTAACCATTCTGGAAACATCCTTGATCCTACTCCATCTGTTATTCTCCTGCAGATTGTCCCCTCTATCATTCCCACTCCCCTACTAATCCTCAGTCTCTCCCAATCTACTGATTGCTTTCCTGCTGTCTACAGATACACGCATGTCTTCCTCATCCTTAATTTTTTTTTGCTTAATTCTTTTATAACCACAAGCTGTCATTATATCTTTCTCCTTTTCATGACTAAATTCATTGCCTATATTTCCTCCCCAATAACTCCTTTAAAGACTCTATGCATTCTGGTTTCTCACCTCATTGTTTAACTGAATGCTCTCTCCAAAGTCAGCAATGATTATGATTGCCAAATCCTTAACCTTTTTGATCTCTGCAGTCTGTCAATCATCCACTTCTCGATACTCTTTTTCTCTCTCTAGGTTTTCATGATACTGCTCCCTCCTGGTTTTCCTCTACTTCTGTCTCACCCATTCCTTAACCTCCTTTGCTAGATCTATATCCAAGTTATGTCCACTAACCATGGATGTCCCCAAGACTCTGTCCTGAGCCCACTTCTCTTCTCCCTTTCCTACTATCCATTTCCTAACTTCCTTATTACTGTCAAGGGCACCATCATCCTCCCAGTCACTCAGATTCACAACCTAGTTCTTATCCTGGACTCCTTTCTTTCTCTTATATTTCCCCATATCCAGTCTGTTGCCAAGTCCTATTAAATCTACCTTTGTAACATCTCTTGTATATATGCCTGCTTTTCTCTTCTGATTGTGGCACCACTCCGGTTGTCTCTCATCACCTGATCCCTGGACTTTTGAAATGGCCTTGTGGTTGCTCTCCCTGGTTCATATCTTCCCTATCCACTCCATCCTTCATTCAGCTGTCAAAGTGATCTTAAAGCCCAGACCTTACCATTCCACCTCTGTAATCAATAAACACCAATAAACAGGCTTTCTATTATTTCCAGGCCACTCTATTCAACTTTTAAAGCCCTTTACAACCTGGCCCCTTCCTGCCTTTCATGTTTTCTTTCACTTTATTGCCCTTCACATAATCAAAGATCCAGTGACCCTGTTGCCTCACACATGACACTCTCTTCTTGAGATTCTGTGAATTTTTTCCTGGCAATCTCCTATATCTGAAATACTCTCCCTTCTCCTTTTGCCTCCTGGCTCCTCCAGATACATTCAAGTCTCAGCTCAATCCCACCTTCTGTAAAAGGCCTTTCTCAGTGCCCCCTGAGTGCCTTTTCTCTGAGGTTGCCTCCTTTTACCTTATAGACTCTTTGATATAGATCATTAGAATGTAAATGCCCCTTGAGGGCAGGAACTCTTCCTTCCTTCCTCCCTCCCTTCCTTCCTTCTTTTCTTTCTTTCTCTCTTTCTCTCTCTCTCTCTCTCTCTCTCTCTCTCTCTCTCTCTCTCTCTCTCTCCCTCGCTTTCTTTCTTTCTTTCTTTCTTTCTTTCTTTCTTTCTTTCTTTCTTTCTTTTTTTCTCTTTCTTTCTTTCTTTCTTTCTTTCTTTCTTTCTTTCTTTCTTTCTTTCTTTCTTTCTTTCTTTCTTTCTTTCTTTCTTTCTTTCTTTCTTTCTTCCCTAATACTTACCATAATGTCTGGCACACACTAAGAATTTTAAAAATATTTGTTGGACTTTTTTCTGTTATTGATACCATTATCTTCCCAGTCACTTGGATTTTTAAACCTTGGGATCATCTCCGACACTTTTCTCTCCTTTACATCCAGGGGTACGCTGAATTCAGATACTGAAGGCCAGAGAGAACGATTGTTAAATTTTCAGTGTGAGCATTCACACCTCAGAAATTAGCAATTTATTGCTGCACTTAAGAAAGTGAGAGTAAATAACTGCAGATTAAACTTAAAAGTGTGCCCTGTGCATATTTTTTTTTTGAGGAGAGAACCATTTGTTAAAGATTTAACAATGTACCCATGCTTATATCCAATTAATTGTGAAAACCTTTAGGTGCTATTTCTGTAATCCCTCTTGCATCTGTTCTCCCTTTTCCACTCAGTCTCTCATCTCTCACCTGGATTTCATTAACTTCATAAATGGTTTTTTAGTCTTTATTCTCTTCCCATTTTAATACATCCTTCACTTTTCATCCAGTCATGGAATCTTCTGAAAGCACAAGGCTAAACATATCACTCCAATGCTCAAAAATCTTCAGTGACTCCTTAGAGTTTACCAAATAAAATATCAACATCCTACCCTGGGATTGTAAGCTCTCCACAGTTTAGCTCTAACCTACCTTTCTAAACTTTTAAATATACTAACCCTCTTCATTCACCTTATATTCCAACTAAACCTTGTCATTTCTTGATTTTATCCCATGCTTTTCACTATTCTGGGTTAGGCCTAGCTAAGGCAAATCCAGTGATTCAGGTTCAGGAATGGAATTCAGTGAAACTCTCATGTCGTTCCCCCTTCAAAAAAATTCAGTCAAAATAAATTTGCTTACAAGAATATTATAAGAACAAAATTCACCAAAAATAAAAATGACTCCTTTTTCCTTCTACATTTTCTAGGACAGTAATGCTGGGTTAGAAAAATATCAGGTCAATGAGACCTGACACTCAGGGATAGACCTTTGGCATCTTTTGCACCCTGTGATGTACATACATCATGGCTGGGTATTGCATTGTGGGAACTCTCTTCTCCAATTAGAAAAGAGACCTTTACATTGCAATGCAGCTGTAACTCATGGCTTTAGAGAGATGCCCAAGGTTTAGGTAAGCTGTATTACTTGCACATCATCAAATAGTTATCAATCAATCAACAGTCATTTTATTAAGTATATATGCCACTCACTATGCTAATTGATAGGGATTCAGTTACAAAAATGAAATAGGTCTTGCCCTCAAGTAGCTTATATTTTTAATACTCAATTCAATCAAGGCAGGTCACCTGTGCTGTGTGTTGCTTATGCAGAGGGAGATATGGCTTATGCTTATCTAAATGAATACTGAAGTAATGGACATTATTTCAGTTGCTTGCAAAAATGTATTCTAAGAGAAGAACTTCAAAGATATAATTAAGAAAGGGACATCAAAAAATCAATTAAGTAATTTTAAAAATTCAATTTTATTTCATATTCAGTTTTGAATTTTCTTTCTCTCCACTTTCCATATCCCTCCCATTGAGAGGGCAAAAATCCATTACAAATATGTAATCAAGTAAAACAAATTCCTGCATTAGCCATATCAAAGAAAGGAAATGGAAAGCAAAGGAAGAAAAGAAAGCAAAAGAACTGATATGGTCTGTGTCCATCAGCTCTCTCTCTGGAGGTGGATAGCATGTTTCATTATAAATACTTTGGGATTATAGTAGGACATTTTGTTGATCAGAGTTCCTAAGTCTTTCAAAGTTGCTTATCATTTGCTATTGTTATTATTGCAGAAATTTATTAATTGAGAAATAGTTCTTGTTCTAATAAATTTTGCTGTTTCCAGTATATATTAGAAAAGAGACCTTTACCAGATAAAAGTCATTGCAAAGATTTCTGCTCTCTCTCTCTTCCCTCCCACTCCCCTTTCCTGCTTCTCTTCTAGTTTTAGCTACATGGTTTTCAGCTTACATTGTTATGTGGTATGAGATGTAATTCTATGCTTAGTTTGGTCAGAAAAATTTCCATTTTTCTCAACAATTTTCAATGAATAATGGGTTCTTGCCCAATAGTTATGATCTTTGGGCTTATCAAACGTTAGGTTACTATGCTCATTTGATTCTGAATATTCTGTACCTATTTTTTCCCCATTGATTGACCTCTCCATTTCTTACTCAGTATCAAATTGCATTTTGGTGATATGGCTTTTTAGTGTAGTTTGAGATCTGATACTTAAAGATCCCTTTCATTCACACTTTTAAAAAATTATTAATTCTTTTTATAATCGACCTATTTTTTTTTGTCCAGATGAATTTTGTTACTATTTCCCCCCCTAGCTTTCTAAAGTAATCCTTTGCTATTTGATTGGTATAGAGCTTATGAAGTAAATTAACTTAGTATTGTCATTTTTATTATATTGGCTCAGCCTACCCATGAGCAACTCCCTTTTCTCCAGTTATTTAGATTTGTCTTTATTTGTATGAAGAATGTTTTGTAATTGTGTTCTTGTGGGGGTGTCTTAGCAGGTAAACCAAATATTTTGTACTCTCTGTAGTTGTTTCAAATGGATTTTGTCTATCTCTTCCTGCTGGATATTCTTGGTAATATACAAAAATGCTAATGATTTGTGTGGGTTTCTTTTATAGCCTTCAACTTTGCTGAAGAGTCCATTGTTTCAAATAGTTTTTTTTAGTTGACTCTCTAGGGTTCTCTAAGTAATCCATCATAATCATCTGCAAAATTTGATAGTTTAGTATCCTCTTTGCCTATGCTTATTCATTTAATTTCTTTATCTTGTCTTATTACTATAATTGTTTCTAGTATAATATTGAAAAGTAATGGTGGTAATGGGCATTCTTGCTTTACCTGTGATGTTATTGGAAAGTCTTCTAGCTTATCCCCATTACAGACAATACCAATTATTGGTATTAAATAGGTATTACTTATCATTTTAAAGAAAGTTCTATTTATTCCTATTCTTTCTAGTTTTTTTTTAAATACAGGAATGGGTGTTATATCTTGTCAAAAAGTTTTTCTGCATCTATTGAAATAATCCTATGATTTTTGTTGTTAATATGGTCAGTTGTCTTTAGAGTTTTCCTAATACTAAATCAGCCCTGCATTACTGGTATAAATCTACCCTTGTAATGATGCATGATTTTTGTACTATGTTGCTGTAGTCTCCTCTCTAAGCTCTATTACAAGTCTAACAGATTACAAATTTATGAGTTTATTCATTCCACAATCCTTGAACACCTATTATATGTAGACATCCACTCTGCCATGCCCTAGGGATACAAAGACACAAAATAAGTGCCTCCCCTCAAGGAGTTTCCATTCTGTTCATGAGGAAACAGCATGTACATAGAAAAAAAAATGCAAATATAGCCATACATACACACACACACACACACATATATTTGTTTATATGCATGTATTTCTCAAAGGAGGACACTAGCAACTGGGGCATGAGGATTGCCTTCTTATATCTTATTTAACAGCATGCCAACTAGAATAATGCAGCAGTTTTGGGTATTTACTAAAGGGACAAGCAGCCTGATATATCTCAATAGCTCCTAAAGGCACAGTGTAGTAAGAATTGTTCATAATGATGACTCTGTACTATTGAGAAATATGAATTATGCCAAACTTTTGCTATTTACTGATACATAGACATATATGTTAATTTTATTCAAATGGTTAAAATGTTTCAACACTAAATTTTAGTTACCTGGAAAATTAACTCATTATTCACAGCTCATTAACCCAAACATTATGAACTGAACTTTTGCTTTATCAAAAAATAAAATAAATGGGATGGGGGTGTGTGGAACTAAGGTGGCAGAGTAAAGGCAGAGACTCACCTGAATTTTCCCAAGTTTCCCTATAGACAATGTTAAAATAGCACCTCAAAATGAATTCTAAAGTGGCAGAAAGGCAACAAAAGGACAGGTTGAAACAACTTTCTAGCACAAGAGAACTTAGAAGGTCAATAGAAAAGGTCTGTCTCACTGGGATGAGTGTGGATCTCAGTTCAGTGAAGACCATGCTCAGTAAGCTAGCACCAGGCCTTGGGTGCTACTGAATTGGCAGCGGCTTCCAGAGTTCTCAGCCTACAGATGTGATGCGGGTCAGAAAACTGGTCAGAAGGAGATTACAAGGCACCCTGGGAATAGTTCCATGGCAGAAAACAGTACTTGTGGTCACTCACAGATCAGAGCACAGGATGAGAGCACAGTGGCCACACCTTTCTTTAGATAATACCACTTTGGAAGAACCCAAAACTTATATATCCCCAGACCTAACTGAAAACAGCAGCATAAAAACCTGAAGCTTGAGACAGTACCCTCTTCACCCCAGGAGCAGAGCCCAACTTTAACATAAAGTTAAAAGTCAAGAAATAGGCTCGAAAAAATGAATGAACAACAATAACAAAGAGCCTGACCGTAGAAAGTTACCACGGTGACAGGGAAAGTCAAAAGACAAACTCAGAAGAAGACAACAAAATGAAAGCAGCTACATGCAAAGCCTCAAAGAATTTGGTGGTATTATTTGAAACAGAGAGACATTACAGGGAAAATTAAATGAGAAAGAAATCAAGGTAGGAGTGGAGGAGGGGTAATAGTAATGTAGAATATAAGAATAAGTGCTTTGTGTGTCTCATTGTCCCTTTCTATTAAAAATCAGTTTCTTTTCTACCATTTAACTAGTCTAAGCCTTTGTCATAAATAAAGATAAATATTACTGGTTTAGAGACAATATTATATATATATATATATATTTTTTTTTTAATTCACCTACATTTTGGTGTTGGTGGAACTCTTTGTGGTTTCATGTTTATTTTTCTGTATTCTAAAGGAGGAAGGAAAGGGATGTCAGTATCTTGTGTCCTTGTGGGTAATAAGGAAAAGGAATAAACATGTGTATAAATATTTAGAGTAGTTTTGTTATCATAATGGCACACTTCCTAGACAATGGACTGTGGTTGGATTGAGGAGGGTTTTTTTTCTCCCTTAGAAAGCAGACAGGAAGTTTATTCATGTTTTATGGTTCAAATAATGTTTGTATAAACATAACCCTATTTGTGTTCTCTTGTTGGCATTGCTTGGTTTCAAGTAGCTGATTGATATAAGTGTGGGTAGTGTGAAAAGTTCAGTGGAAGTATTGTATATGAAAAATGAAGGAATTTCTACCTCCATTATACTGCATATTTTTCTTGCATAACTGAGACAGGTTTATAAAACATTCAAGTTACTAGAAATGTTTCTGTTTATTTCCAAAATACTCATCTCCTCTCCTTTTTACTTATTTTTCCCTACATATTCCTTATACATTCCCTAGGTGTACATGTTTGCCTGGATTAATCTAGTGGTCATGTATCTATAGCCACTGTTTCAAATGCCTTTCTCACAGAGACTAAAAAACAAAAACAAGAACCTGTTACTCTATCTTTAAGGGTCAAATGGAATGTTCTGGAAAGGATGGTTTGTGCTGGAAGTTTTGAGGTGACAGTTGAAAAATGCCTTACCATGAGATGCTTTTCTTTATGGAATCAAGAAGAGATTATGGGGTTTGGGCTTTTTATCTATAAGGACCTATGAGATAAACTGTGGATAAAGACTACCAAAAACGATAGTTTGAGAGAAATGAAGAGATTGTTTCCTGTCATGACCTAGGAGAACCTGGAAAAGATAGAGAGAAAGGAGATGGAGAGATATTCTTTTCTGATGAAGCTATTTTCACTTTTATCTTTAAGAGGATTTTTGAGAAGAAATTATACTTTGTGTCTTGAAAGAAACTGAATGTGTAGAACTGAGTTTTAGAAGTAAAAAAGAAGTCATTGGGTGTTAGAGTGAGGGGTTGAGTGGGTTTTGGCTGTGTTCTTTTGTGCCTCAAAATATTATAAATAATTAATAAATGTTAGATGCTTTGATTTTAATATCAAGTGAGATTAAGATATTTTCCTATTTAGTAAAGTAAAAGTAAGCTATTAGGAGAGTTCTTCAGTTTACTAACTAGCATATTTAATGAACTGGGATGAGGGCTTGAGCCAACTCATTCATGGGAAGAGTTAGCAACATTGTCAATGAGAAAGAAAATATCCAAGCACACCCTTTGATCACTCTAGAGTCTGAGATGATAAATGTTTTAAAAAGAGTAAGAATCAAGTAGTAGTTTGAAGGGTAAACTACAAGTAAGTGTAACATACCCCATTTAAACTGGCTTCATCTCATCATGTAATGGAGTTGTCTGTGGGTTCTCAAAGCCTATAGCAGTTGGAAAAAAGTTATGACTGGTCCTTCCAAGTTAGAAAGTTTTTATTGGTCTCAGAGATGAATTGTGCCTTTTTTCCACTAATGACCAGATCAAAAAGGCAGATCTTTATCTGACCACGGGCTGATGAATATTTTTCAATTACAACAATGCTTTTATATATATATATATATATATATATATATATATATATATATATACATGATATAAATAAATAACAATGTTACTTTTAAAGTTCTAGATACATTGTAATATGACAGATATGCTAGGATCCCTATCAGTGGAAAGAGTAAGTACACTGATGAAATCACTGACCCTTAAAGTCCTCATCTTCTGATGCTCAGATGCCTTTTACCACTTTCTCCTCCATTACACTTATCTCACATGATGAATTAGCCTTACTAACCCCTCTACTTGTTCAAGAGATCCCATTCCATCTTATCTCCTCCAACAGATTGCCCTACTCTTCCACTTATTTTCAGTTTCCTCTGTCTATTGGCTCGTTTCCTATAGCCTACAAAGTTGTCCATGTCTCCCTCTATATTGAAAAAAATCCTCACTTGATCTTTCTATACCCTCTTTCTATACCCTATATCTCTTTTGCCCTTAGTAACTAAACTCCTAGAAAAAAGTCATCTCTAACGGGTGCCTCCACTTTTTCTCCTGTCATTCATTTTCTTACTCTTTACAATCAGGTTTACAACCTTATTCTACCAAAACCGCTTTTTCCAAAATTGCTACTAATCTTAGTTGCCAAATCCAATGACCTTTTCTCAATCTTCATTCTCCGTGGCCTCAATGTTTTTTTTGATGTTTTTTATCACTCTCTCCTCTTTGATATTCTCTTCTTTCTCGGTTTCCAGGACATCATTCTCTCTTGGTTTTCATTCTTCCTATCTGACCACTCTTTCTTTGCCTCCTTTGCACTGGTGTTCCTCTAGATCATGCACCCCAACTGTAGGAGCTCCTCAGGGTTCTATTCTGGGCCTTCTTCTCCCTCTATACAACTTTGCTTGATGATCTCATCAGTTAATTATCATCTCTATGCTGAAGTCTCAAATCTGCCTATCCAGTCTCAAACTCTCTGCTCACCTTCAATTTTGCATTTCTAACTGCCTTTCAATCTGGATGTTCAGGAGATATCATAAACTCAATATGTCCAAAATAGAGCTCATTTTCTTTCCTCCTAAGCCCTCCTTCACTCCTATTTTCTCTGTTATAGTAGAGGAGGACACCATTCTCCCAGTTCCTCAGACTCACAACCCAAGTGTCATCTTGGCTTCCTCATTATTTCTCCTCATACCAATGCTTGTCAATTTCACATTTGTGACATCTCTTGAATATGTTCCCTTTTCTTGTCTGACACTGCCACCACTCTGGTATGGACCCCCATCACATCAGCCCTGGATTATAGTAATAGCCTGTTGGTGGATCTGGGGTCCTTCAGTCACTTAAATGATTTTCCTAAAATGCAGGTTCAATCATGTCACCTCCCAACTCAGAAAACTCCAATGACTTCTCAATTGTCTCCGGGAGCAAATGCAAAATTCTCTAACCTTCAAAGCCCTTTATAACCTAGCTCCCTTCTATTTTTCCAGTGTCCTTGTATTTTACTCCCCAAAACACAAACTCTTCAATCCAGTGACACTGGCTTCTTGGGTGTTCCATGAACAAGACACTCTCATCTCTTGGCTCCAGGTATTCTCTCTGGTTGTCTTTCCTGCCTGGAATGCTCTCCCTCCTCTGCTCCAACTATTCATCTCCCTGGTTTCCTTTAAATCTCAAGTAAAACTCCACCTTCTACAGGAAGCCATCCCCATTACCTTTTTATCCCACTGCCTTGCCTCTGTTAATTAATTTGTATTTATCCTATATATAGTGTGCCTTGTATATATTCATTTACATGTTATCTGCCCCCTTAGATTTTAAGTTCCATGAGGACAGCAACTTGTTTTGAGGTTTTTTTTGCCTCTTTTTTTGTACCCAGTACTGAGCAACGTATCTGGCACATAGTAGACACTTGATAAATGTTTTTTGATTGATTGAAGTACTGAGGAAATATTAGTTTGAGTTGGTCACTTAGGAATACTCTTGCTGACCTGGCTCTATGCTGTTCCGTCACCTTTCATTTTGCTTCTAGGATTGTCTGACTTTATTATTTGTAGAATAAATAAAGACCTTGGGTTTCAAGTGGGTAGAACTGAGCCAGCAGAAAAGTCTCCTTCAACACCTTATGTGAGGGTAACTGGGAGAATATGGTAAGATTCTGATTTAGAGACTGTTGTTAAAACTGTGGAGCAAAGCCATCTCTGTTTAGACTCCAAGGGGTCATAGTATTGTGGTTTTTTTAGTCTGATTAATTCATGTTGGAGTTTCTGTTTCTATTACAATCTGGCTTGTTTTAGGAAGGGAAAAGTCAAATTGCATATTAAGGTGTGCCTTGAATTTTTTACCCATTTATCTAAAGTATGTGGGGCAGGTTTGAATCTGTTCCCTAATTTTTTGGCTCAGAAAACAGGAAGGAAGCTAGATTGGCTTATTAGAAGAGTACTTTTCTTTTGGATATAGTACATAATAGTAAATTTGGAAGTTTTCTGAAAAATTAAATTACATTCCCATTTGTTTCAGTGAAGACCTATGTCTGCTGCTATTTGTTTGGGTTGAGGAAGACTTTCAATATTATATGTGTATTGTAAAATTCTATAAATTGCATTTATTCATTAGATTAATGCATTCAATACACATTAGTTGAAATCTCTCATATTGAACACATATATTTTACATCATATATTTTGCATATACTACAAAGACTTGCATCATATATTTTGCATATACTATAAAGATGCATAAGACACAGTTCCATCAAGGAGTTCTTGGTCTAGTGCACAGAGAGAAAAGCTTACACATGTTAAGTAATGATATAAAACTTTACACATAATAAATGCCTGGGAAATACTATAGATTGAAAACAAATTCCATATGAATTTAGAAGAAGGTGGAAGACCATTGAGGGCTGCAGTGTTTGCAGAAAGTTTCATGAATCAGGCAGGGTTGAGTTGGGCTTTAAAGAAATGTTAGAATTTGGATATTCAGAAAGGTGAGAAGAGGGTATGCCATTTGGAGAGATCAGATCCTTGAATACCTATGCCCAGCTCTATCCATCATAATGAGTAAATCCCTAATAAAAGAAATGGATCAAGCTCTGTCAGAGGGTTTAACTCTGTCCAGAATCCCCATTTTTGAGATATAAAAATCCTTGATTCCTTCACTTTGAATTCTATTCCTATTCTGTTTTTTTCTTGACCTTCATTCCTGAGGCCAGTGCCACCACTAGCAGAGCAACTCCATTCTGGTTTTTGATGACATCTTGACTAAACACACCATGGTTACCAGTTGTATCTGGGAATTAAGTTATCTTGGGAACATTACAATAATGCTTCATGCTATAAGAACATAATTTCTTTTGAAGGAAAGTCCATAAACTCATGGATTGGAAATCAGTGCTTGTTTTAATCACATGTAGAATAGATGGGTGCCCACCTTGTATGACATGAGGTTACAGGAAAAGTCCCAGGTAAAAAAACTGAACAAAACAAAGACAAAGACTCCCCAACAAACCTGTCACTGGACCAAAATTTCATCCATTACGCACTTAATCTGGTTTGTGAATCCATCTCCAGTTTCAATGAAAATACTTCTGGGAAGAATAGCCTATTATGTCTTTTCAGGTATTTATACTCTCCTATGAATTATTTTATCACATCCCTTTCAATTTGACAACTAGCTGAGAGCAGTGTTTTATAGAATAAGAAATTAAGTAAGTTTTGGTAAGTGGAAGGGGATCTAGAGGGAAGGGTGCATTCTGAAAGATCAGGGGGCAGCTTGAGAGCAATGGAAAAGGGAGAATAAGTGAAAAGGAGTGCCTGGGGCAGTGGGAGAGTTAACCGTATAATGAAGATCATTAAAATAGAGATATTCACAGCATTGAAACTCTTTTTGCTGACTTCACAGTTTTGTTTAGGGGTTTGTTCTGACTGCAGTAAAGTCTTTTGACTGTCTTTTGGGTAAGGGCTTTGGAGAACAAAAAACCAAGTTTAAGGCCTCATTCCACAAATATATGTTAATGAATGAGTGAATTTACACTTCAGATTACCAAAGAGGACAATTATCTTGAGCTAGACATCTAGGTGGGGCAATGACTTCAGCTGAGGATGAAAGTTTTGTCAGACTTTCCCATTCAGACAATAGCAAGCAGAGGCAAATTAATACATGTCATTGGTTACAACACAGCACCAAAGCAATCACTGCCATTGTTCTAGGTATCTAGTGCAGGATCTAAGTGGAAAAAAATATTTGGAAATAGCAGGTGTTCCCATGGAGCACCAAATAAAGGGAGTATCTTGCAGTTATTTGTGCTACAATGAAAAAATATACCTCTCTAACCTCAAAATTCTCTCATCACTTTAAGCTTTTATTAAAGAATAAATTACATTGGCTGGTGAGTCCACACAAAGCAAAATCTTTAAATGATTATTGACATAATGAATGCAAGCATGACCCTAAAAAATATATGATGACCTGCTTAAAGGGAATGTTCATTGGCTATGCTTTGGCTTGATTTTCTCAGTATTATGGAATACTCTCCAACAATTGGCTCTTATATGAGAGCTTATATGATGTGAGAAAGATTTAAGAAATTATGCACTAAATACTTTTCTAAGTTATTTATTAAGCAAGTTAAACTAATAGTCACTGACTTCTCATAACTATGTTGTAAGAGTTGAAAGACAAGATGCAGCATGGTACAGTGGGTAAGTCTAATCTTGGAATGAGAAAGACATGAGTTCAGCTCTTGACTCTGACATATATTAGCTATGTTACCATGAGTAAGTTACATAAACTCTCAGGGACTCATGCCACTCTCTAAGAAGATAAGTTCCACTACGCCCAAAAGGCAAGCAAACTGTACATACATTTTGATCCAGCAACACCACTATGAGGTCTATATCCAAAAGAGATTACAAAAAGGGGGAAAAGACCTATGTGAACAAAAATATTTATGGCAACTTTTTTATATGGTGGCAAAGAACTGGAAATTACAGGGATGCCCATCAATTGGGGAATGGCTGAACAAGTTGTGGTATATGAATGTAATGGAATACTATTGTGCTATAAGAAATTATGAGCAGACAGATTTCAGAAAAACATGGAAAGACTTTTATGAATTAATGTAAAGTGAAATAAGCAGAACCAGGACAGCAACATCATGTGATGATCAACTTCAAATAACTTAGCTCTTCTTTGCAATACCATGATCTAAGATCATTTCAGAGGACTCATGATGGAAAATGCTATCTGCATCCATAGAAAGAACCAATTGAGTCTGAATGCAGAATGAAGCATGCTGTTTTTCACTTTCTTCATTTTTTTTTCATTTTTTCCCTTTTATTCTGTTTCTTTCACAACATGACTAATTATTGAAACATATTTTACATGATTGTACATTATTGCCTTTTTAGGGAGAGGGGAGTGGAAGATGGGATAAAATTTGGAAATCAAAATTTTTAAAAACAATGTTAAAAATCTTATTTACATGTAATTGGGGAAAAAAACTATTAAAAAGATTATAAGTTCTAGGCAAGTTACTGATATGTAGTAGAGGAGGGACTATAGCACATGTAGAGAGAGAGGGTTTACTCAGCATCATCACCTGCAGAGGATAAAATGTAATAGCAATCAGCTTAGCAAAATTTTGATTAATTAAAACTCAACTTATCAGATTCCTCAAATAATCAGAATTTGTATGGGCTTTCAGGAGAAAGAGCAAAATGAAGTTGATATCAGGGATTTGATACAACAATATCCCCAAATTTCTGTGCTATATCCATGGTTCAGTACACATTCACCTCAATTTCATAAACTTTCTACATCTGAATTACTGAAAACGAAGCTCTGAAATATGATCTTGAGAAACTATGAGACACTGAATCTTTAAAGAAAGATGATATTTGCTATACTGTACTTAGTAAGTAAAATAGAGCAATATATTTTGGGAAGGTTTTCAACAAGGAGCTAAAATTTTTCAGTTAAGTTAAAGAGAAAATCAAATTTACAAAAACATTCCCCTTCCAAAAAATTTCCAGTTAACCATAATTTTCTATATCTAAAGTTTGTGTGTTTAGGATTTCTGTGCTATGAAATACAAAAATTATTCACTAGAATGAAATGAAGGATCTATTGCTTTCATATCTACTTAATATGTTGCTGATGAAGTGATAGAAGGGCAATTTATGGACTGGAAGATAGAAGAGATTTAAGGGAAAAGAGGGCATTCTATGTGTAGGGAGGATGAGATGAGATAGTCTGGGAAAAAATTGAAAAAAGAATGTATAAAGAGGCTTATATTGAAGGAAAATAGAAGAAAGATAGGCAAGACAGTTCAGATCTACTGAAAGATCTTGCAGCTGAAGCACGTGACTTGAGTCTTAAAAGACAGGAATGGGGGTAATTTGATGACAGGGGATGACATAGTCAACAAAATGAGAGAAAGTAGAAGTTAAGCAGTAGTAGGTAGGAATTGATGTCTTGTAATAACATGAGAATTAGCTCTCTTGTTAACAAGATGATAGAGTGGACAAGAATGTCACGGGGCTCTTAACCTTCATTAAGAGACCTTTCATGACTAATACCAGGCAACTTGTGGCACAGGGAGACTACGTCTCAGGTATTGTATTCAGTTTTGGGCATTACTGTTCATTTGACAAATTAGTGAACCTAGTTCTCTAGTGGAGATTGCAATTACTTGCTGTATTTTGCTAAATATTTCCCCCCTCTTTTTAATGTTTTTTGTTACAAGGGATTTGTTATACTGAGTAGGGAGGGTGCA
The DNA here is from genome assembly GCA_011680675.1 of Gymnobelideus leadbeateri. Lineage (NCBI taxonomy): Eukaryota > Metazoa > Chordata > Mammalia > Diprotodontia > Petauridae > Gymnobelideus > Gymnobelideus leadbeateri. The sequence continues at coordinate 260,736 of WOXC01009740.1, forward strand.
GGATATATTTAATAATAAAAGTGATATAAAAATAAAAGATGTGATTAAAATAAAATTTTCAAGAAAGGAGCAGATAGAAAGAACCAACATCATAAAGGAAGCAGCAGCTAAAATTGATGTCCTGTGCAATTGTTTTTAATGTCCTTTGGTTTAAAAAAAATCCTCTACAGAGGATCTGTCCAACATGGTGAGAGTCTTCTTCCACATCCCTTAATACTGCATATATCCCAATGGAGTACATAAGTTGTCCATTGGGAGAGACTCTTCCCTCTTATTAGATAGCAAGACGTACCTCTCCTTTTGTAGCCATATAATCTTTTACACATTCTCCTGAAATATTCTTTATTAGACATTTGCTAAAATCTATTTATGCCAGCTAAGTAGATATCTGTCCTCTAGTCTCTGAAGGGCTTTTACATGGAAGAGAGATTGAATTTTTTCTGTTTGTCCCCAGAGGGCCAAGAGCAATGGGTAGAAGTTGCAAAGAGCCAAGTTTGGATTAGATGTAAGAAAAAACTTCCTAATAATTAGAGTGGTATAAAACTGGAACAGGCTACCCTGAGTGGTAGTGGTTTCCCCTCATTGGAAGTCTTCAAGAAAAGGCTGTATGACAACTCATTGTATATTTTTGAAGAGATTCTTTTTCAGGCTATGGGTTACACAAAATGACCACTGAGGTTGCTTCCAATTCTGAGATTTAGAGATTGTGGTACTTGTAATTCAAGAGATTTCTGGTTTCTGACAAAACTGTGTGACCCTAGGTAAATTATTTAACCATTTTTAGCCTGAGTTTCTTCATACATAAATTAGAAATAATAATACTTTCACTACTTTCTTAACTGGATTTTTTCTTATGTAAGGATACTGCTTTGTACATCTTAAAGAAGTACATAAACGTATTCTCTCTCTCTCTCTCTCTCTCTCTCTCTCTCTCTCTCTCTCTCTCTCTCTCTCATTTATCTACTTCATATCTATTGTTTGTCTATCTGTCTGTCTATCTATTTGCCCTCTCAAAGTTGGGCTGAAAGTAAGGAAGTAAATGGAGAAGGTGATTGTTATAATCTTGTCAGGAAATGACCAGGGACTGTGTAAATGATGAATTTGTCCATGGAGTTAGAAAGGAATGGACATATCCCTGAAGAAGAGTGGAGAAAATGCACCTCCATCTGTTCTTTGTAGAGGTTTATGGGTATGGATGATTGCCTATGCTATCAGATTTGACTATATTCAATAATAAGTTTAATATTAATATATTATATTCAATAATAAAGGTGATATAAAAAGAAAAGATCCAATCAAAATAAAATTTTAAAGAAAGGAGCATATAGAAAGAAACAATTAACATTGTGATGGAAACAGCAGCTAAAATTGATATGGGATAGGAGTGGGTGTTTGATTCCTACTTAGTGGGGAGAGCAAGAAAGAGATTAGAGAAAGAGGTTAGAAATGGCTATAAATTGAACTTTTACAGAGTAAAAGAAGAAGCAGCAATACATAGAGGGCCAAGAGTGTCAACATGGATAGAGGGCCAACATTAGAATCAGATTCAGTTAGATTCAAATTCTGCCTTTGATGCATACTAGCTATAGTTGCCATAAGCACATCATGTAACCTGTTAGTAAACTAGGACACTGTTTAAGACAATAACTTCTAGGGGTGGCTAGGTGGCACAGTGAATGGAGCACTGGCTCTGGAGTCAGGAGGACCTGAGTTCAAATTTGACCTCAGACACTTAACACAAAAACTAGCTGTGTGACCTTGGGCAAGTCACTTAACCCCAATTACCCTCCAAAAATAAATAAAAAAGACAATAACTTCTAGAAGAACTTCTGTTCTGCATTGGAGGAGGTGAAATCATAGGCCTAGACCAAAAATATAATGGAAGCCAAAGGGAAGTTTGTGTGACTTGAAGAGAATACTTCATTTGTGTTTTTTGCTAGTGCCAAGTAATGACTATATTTTGATACTTTGGTAGAAATGTGATTTCTTTGAGGTGGCTCTTCTTTCTGTGATAAGTATGATAAATATTAAGGTCCTTGACATATAGGCAGTGTACTATTTTCCTAAAATGGTAATAAAACTATACTTGAGGATAATTGATTAATGCCTAACATAGTACTAAGATTGACATGGCTTTCTGGTAGTCCAAGTACAAAAGTCAGTGCCTGAGGAGCTAAGAGTTCCCCCCTCCAACTTGGAACATGCTTCTGACCAGGGACATGCCAGGATGGCCAGAACAGAAGCAGGAAAGCTGGGTCTAACTGAATCAAAGCTATATTCTCTCTTAATATATCTTCTCCATGCTATGGCCAGGTACATTTCCTTTTGTTAGCTGTCAGATGGATTACCAGTGTTTCATTTCATTCCAATTCTGAGCACTACCTTGGTCTGAGTCAGTGCTGGCCTATGACACTCTCCAAAAGCAGAGATTACTCAGTGTACTTTGTGTATATGTGGTGTATTCTTGCTCTGTGCACCTGTTGTCCATGACCTTTCGTTTAAAAAAAAAATCCTCTGCAGAGATTCTGTCCAAAATGGTGGGAGCTTTCCTCAGGGTTTTTTCATTTTTTTCCACTCATGACCTCCTCAGTATTTCTTAAACTGTGTGTCACAACTCTATATGGGGTTGACCCACAGTTTAAGAAGCATTGCAAGATTCCTTGACGTTGCATGTTTATCAATGGAGCACATAAACTGTGCCTTGTACAGACTCTTCTCTCTTGTTATGCAACCAGTTCATCTGCTTTTGTAGTCATTTCCTTTATAATATTTTACACTTATTCTCCTGTGAAATTCTTTTTTGGCAATTTACTTCAGCCTACTCATACTCACTAAGCACCTCTTCTTCCTATGGGAAAAAAGAGGTCATTTAACAGAATTGATGACTTCTAAGCATTTTGTTGAAAAAATCATGATGTGTAGGGTCATTGAAATGCAAAACAGTTGACAAAATAAATAATAAGAGTAAATCAGTATGAACAGCTGGAAAAGGCTAATTGATGATATAATGCTTAAAAGAGAGAGAAAAGTCTACAAAGAAACTCTGGCCTTGTATGTTAAAGAAAAAAGCAAAAATATCTTGAGGCATCAAAGTGGTACACTGGATAGAGAGCTGGAATTGGAGTCAGGAAGATCTGAGTTCAAATCCAGCCTTCAACACTTACTAGCTATGTGACTCTGGGCAAGTCACTTAACCTCTTCCCACCTCATTTTCCTGTAAAATTGGGATATTAAGAATACTTACCTTCTAGGGTTGTTGCTGCTGCTGCCAGCATTGCTGCCATCACCACCACCACCACCACCATCACTACTACTACTACTACTACTACTACTACTACTACTACTACTATTACTACTACTACTACTACTACTACTACTACTACTACTACTACTACTACTACTATTACTACTACTGCTATTACTACTACCATCACTACCACCCTGAGGAATAAGAGGGAGCAACTTATTATTGAAGATAAAGATCATTCAAATATGGAGGTAGGGATGGAAGGTTTGAGCAAGGCAAGATAAATAAGGGTTCATTAAATGCTTACTGTGTGCCAGGCACTCTGATAAGTACTATGGATATAAATACAAACAAAAATAAAGACAGTTCTTGCCCTCAAAGAACTTAAATTCTAATGGTAAAAGACAACATATAAAAAGATGCTGAAAATGGAGGCAGAAGGGGAAAAGATGTTGAATCTGCTCTAAGCAGTGGCATGGTTAAAGACTAGAAGGTCAGAAGGAGAGAGAGGAGAAGAATGAAGGTTGGCTGACTTGAGGTTCCCCTACCTCAAAAAAAAATAGAGGCACCAGGAAGAACTCATTTATAGGAGAAAAGAGCCACTATGGCAGAGGGATATTCCAGGGTGAGAAGGTCCCAAGTGTTGAGGGAATGTCTAGGATGATAAGGCACCTGAGGCATGGGCGGTAAAAATTTGAAAAGTCCAAAGTAGAACCAGGAGGGGAAGTTTATGAAACTCATTCTCATTTGAACTGTACTAATTATTATTTCTATTATTCTTTATTCCATTCTTTAGGATAACATTTTTTACTCTCCATTGTTAACATTTAGTCTATGTCCTTTATTCATAAGGGGCAACATGGCTTAGTGGATAGAGAACTGGTCTCAGAGAGCTAGTAAAACCTGAGTTCAAGCCTTGCCTCTGGACACATCTGACTGTGTGACTGGTCAAATCACAGCTCCTCAGTGATTCAGGTGACTGAATGGAAAACTGTCCCACTAGTTCTTTTTGGGGAGGCAAATAAATAAGTTGGTAAAATTTGTTTTATTGTATGCTCAAAGGTAACAGGATACATTTCATGGTCTACTTGGTCATCTTGTATTGTAATTTTCATGATGAGCATTTGTAAAAAGGAATACCATAAAGATAATTGCAACATATGCACCAACATCTGTTGGAAAGGATGAGGATATTAGGAAAACTCTCTGAAGAACTAAATAAAACTCCCCACATTAAATCAAAGTTTATTTAAAACTTGGTGACTTCAATGCAATGCTGGGCACTGGGGAAGATGGCAAAAAAGTATTGGAAAATATGGTTTAGGAGTAAGTAATAGCTGCATATGCACAGAATCTAATTTGCTATCCCTCTGAGAGAAGAAGGTACAAGTCTAGAGGAATACTTTCTTACTCTCCAGATTTTCATGGAAAATGAAGGATTCCTTGAAAAAGTAGAAGAACTTCAAAGCAAAAACAAAGAAAAAAGGAAGAGACAAAGGGCAAGCTTAATGTGACATAGAGAAGGGAGGGAAGAGGAAGGATAATTGAAGACTTGGAGTCATGTTTATATATTTATGTATATATATGTATGTGTGTGATGTATGTTATGTATGTATAAATATGTAAGTATATATAAATAAAAATAAAAATAAATATATATACACGTACTCCTAGAAGGGAGGGCCTGAACTCACTAAGAAGGATTCTGCTGGTGCCACGAGGAAAGTGATCATGCAGGCCAAAGGTAGAGTAAGTGAATAGTAGTGTTTGGTGATTTCTAGTTGAGGGATCCCAAGTCAAGCATGTATTAAACTGACATGAACAATAGAGAGGTATGTTATCTTCCAGCGGTATGGATCAAGGAAGCTATATTTGGGATGTGATGGATAATTTTCTGAGACTTGTGAAATTTGATGATATCCACCCATGTGGGTGTAAGTGATACTATCAGAAGAAATTGGAATAGGGATTATGATACTAGATTAAACCCCGCCTCGAAGACTTTAGGAACATAGATAGTATTTTAAATATCACTCTTTCTGATTAAAGATAAGGATTTCAGAAAAGGACAGATTTTGAATATGAATAATTGAACCTGACTTCAGGTGCAATGCTTTATCTACTGTACCACCTCATTGCCCCATTTGTAGTGAATACTCTTCACAAACTGGAGTTTGATAGAGTATTCATGGTATTTCAGGAAGGAATTTAGATTTCTGTCATGTGGTGGATATGATGGGTTCTTGGGAGGCATGAGTTCACTTAATGAAGGCCAGCAAAATATCTATTTGCCTAGAATCTGGTGAATCTGAGGGCTCTAATTTGAAAATAAAGGAAGGGAAGGGAGAAAGTTGCCCACATTTATCTGCTGAGGCAGGTACCACACAGAGTAGTCAATATAGCATAGGAACAAGCATATAAGATCAGTAATTCATAAGAGACAGTATCCAAGAGGAGAATAAGTAATAAAACCAATGGCCTAAGATGCCTACATGCTCTATTATTGGATGTATAGACAAAATGAACTGAGCTTAAAATAAGAAGGGAAATCAGACTCATAATCTGAGCTCATAATCTAATGGAGGAGACAACAAACAAACATCTGTGTACAAACAAGCTCTGTGTGGGACAATAGGAATTCACAAAGGGAAGGTACAGGAATTTAGAGAGTTGGGAAAGGTTTCCTATAGAAGATGGGATTTTAGTTGGGACTTGAAGGAAGTCAGAACCTAGTGAGATGTGATTCATGACTGAATCCCATTTTGAAAGATTACCTTGTCCTTACTTTAAGTATCTTTCTCAAAAAGAACAAAATCAACAGAAGGTTGGTGGAATAGCATTTTTTGTTTTTGCTTTTTGGAAGGCAACTGTGGTTAAGTGACTTGCCCAAGGTCACATGGCTAGTTTTTGTGTTAAGTGTCTGAGGTCGGATCCAAACCCAGATCCTCCTTACTCCAGAGCTGGTGCTCTATTCACTGCACCACCTAGCCACCCCCAAGTGGTATGGACTTTTGAGAAGAGTTTCAGGCATGCTAACGCTCAAAATAATCTCATATAGGTGATGACTACTAAGAGGGTCAAACAACAAGGGTTTTTTTTTCAATTTTGTTGATGTGGAGGTCAAAAGGAAGGATACTCATAAATGAGAGAGCAATAGAACTATTCAGCTTTTATTTTGTTTGTTTTCTTTTTCAAAAAATGATGGATAACATGAATTTGAAACCGAAGATAAGTAGGAATATGGTAAAAAGTTAAGCTGCTCTTGGTTAATTCTCATCATTATACCCAGAAAAACAATGAAGCCCAGGGTATTGAAAGAATCAATGGATATGGTTGCTGAGGGACTGTTAGTGATACCTAAAAGAAATTTGTGTCTGCTGCCCAAGGAGCAGAGGAGCTAAGGAAGAGGAGAGGTGCCACAGGATGGAAGATTGGGCAAGAACTATGATGCTTTTTGTAAAAGGCAAGAAGCAGAATCCTCAAATTATACACTAGGGAGATGGACTTTGATTCCTTGTTTGCTCCCGTGATTATCCCCCTCTTCCTACTCTCCAGTCTCCTCTTATATCCTTCCCTGCTCTCAACATGTCCATATCCAACCCATCTTTAAAATATTCTTCACTAGATCCTCCCATCCTCTTGTAATGGGGGAAGGAGCAGGTGAGGAGGAATCAACAAACTGGGCTGATGCAATCCCACAAATCACATGGAAGACTTTAGGGAGTCTGCTTCTAGCAAGGCATGATGACATATACTAAAAGAATCTTGGAGAGATTTGGAGCATGTGCAGACATTCTGCAACTGGCTCTAGTCTGCTAACCATATGGAAATGCCTCTTTGGTTTTGCATCTGGAATTGGGGTACATTCAAAGGGCCACCATAGCCAGATCACATGGTCAGACTCCTGTCTGCTTGACTGCATTCCAACAAGAGAAGACAATACTGCAAGGGGAGAGGTCTCTTGCTTTCCTCATCAGAGACTGATGTGGTACATAAATATTAGACTTGGTTCTTTGTCTTACTGTTTTGTTTTGTTTTCATTTCAGGTGAAGGAGATTTGAGATGACTATGACCTTGTGAGGTTCAAAAGGAACCCTCTTTCTGACTTCTCTATTGCTTTCAAGGGCACCACCATCCTTCCAGTCACCCAGGCTCACTACTTAGGTACTGACTGCTTGCTTGTTCTTACTCCCCATATCTAATCTGTTGCCAGGTCCTGTTGCCAAGTTCTTCCTTGGTAACATCTCTCCTATGTATCCCCTTCCTTCCTCTGACACTATTGCCACACTGGTACAGGCTATCATCACCTGACGCTTGGATGTTTTCTAGTTGTTCTTTCTGTCTTGTCTTTTCCCCACTCTACTCCATCCTCCACTGGACTGTCAAAGTGATCTTCCTAAAGTGTAGGTGTGACGAATCACTCCTCCCCCCCCCAATTCAATAAACTCCTATGGTTCACTGTTACCTGGCTTTTAAAATCTTTCACGGCCTGGATCCTTCTGACCTTTCTAATCTTCTTATACTTTATCACCCCTCAAATGCCTGCAATTCCAGGATAGTGTTTTTCTTGTCATCCTTGCACATGAAACTCCATCTCCAAACTCCTTGCCTTTTCACTGGCTGTTCCCTAGGCCTACTATGCTCTCCTTCCCCATCTCTATGTCCCGGCTTCCTGACTTTCTTCTAAAATCATTTCAAATGCCACCTTTTGTAATAGACTTTTCTCAGTTCCCCCCCACTAGTGCCTTCCCTCTGATAGTATTGCTAATATTTCCATATTGAATTTGTATATAAATGTCTGCTAGTTGTTTTCCCCATTAGAATGTGGGCTCCCTGAGGGCAGGGACTGCTTTTTCCCTTTTTGGTATCTTCAGCGCCTCACAAATTGTAAGTGCTTAACAAAACTTCTTGATTGACTAACTGACCTTTGTGTTCTTGCTTGCAACCTCATCACTAAACTGTCAGTGATCAGTGATCTCTTATTTATTAAATCTGATGACCTTTTCTCAGTCCTCATTATTTTTACCTGTCTGTAGCATTTAATGCTGCTGATCACTTTCACTTCTAAGATAATCTCTTTTTGCTAGGTTTTCATGACCTTACTCATTCCTAATTCTTCTGCCTGTCTGAGCAGTCCTCAGTCTTCCTTGCCAGATCACCATCCATATTATACTCTCCAACTTTGCACACTGTGCCTGCTTTCTTACCCTGGAACTTCCCTTATTGCTTAAGGCTTTATGACTCCGGAACATCCTTCTGCCAAGTCAGTCCCCTCTCCCATTGGTGATTTCCTTCTGGGGCTTCCATTTGGGGGATGGACTCAGAGTAGCATCCTACATTCTCCTTCTGGCTGTAATTTTTACTCTTTGGATTTTGATATCATGCCTTCAACTTCTCCACCCCTCCCTTTTTTATTTCCTTTTTGTGCATTATCTTTCCTTATTAGAATGTAAGATTGTTGAGGACAGGGACTGACTTTCTTTTTGCTTGTATTTTTATTTTCAACTCTTTGCAGAGGTCCTGGCACACAGTAAGTCCTTAGTAAATGCTTGTCCATTTGCTCTGTCTCAGGGGTATCTTAAGGCTCTGTTCTGGGACCCCTTCTCTTCTTTATACTCTCACTTAGTGACCTCATAGCTACAGTAGGTTCAAGGACTACTTCTACGAAAATAACACCTAGATCCATTTATAAAGCCCCAGGCTCTCACTTTACTTCTAGTACTACATTATCAACTACCTATTAAAGATTTCAAACTGGACATCCCATAGACATCTAAAACTCAACATGTTCAAAATAGAACTCATTATCTTTCTTCCTAAACCAATTCCTCTTTTGAACTTTCTTATTTCTGTCATGGATAACAATATCCTTAGTCACTTAGGTTCACAACTTCACAGGCTTATTCCTCACCTTTCCCTCTCTCCTTATTCCCCATATCTATTCATCTGACTCATCCGTAACATCTCTCACAGTTATTTCCTTTTCACTACTCATACAACCACTACTTTAGTTCAGGAATTTGTCACATCTTTCCTGTACTATTGCAAGAGCCACTTTTTGTCTTCACTATAGTTTCTTCCCACTGTAATCCATCCAAAATCCAGTGATTTTGCTAAAGGACATATTTGACCCTGCCATCACCCCTCACCCCTCACCCCTTTACTCAATAAGCACCTGTTTCTTCTAGGATAAAATGTATGCTCCTCTTTTTGGCTTTTAGAGCCCTTCACTACCTGGCTTTGTCCTGCCTTATCAATCTGATACATGCAGGAGAATCCTGGAAATTTCCTATCACCCTAGGACACAGCCAAATTGGCTTTTTTGAGTTCTTCTATGAACCTGCCACTTCAGCTCCCATCTCTATGCCTTTGTATTTGCTAAACTCATGCTTGGAATGCACTCCCCTCTGATCACCTCATAGAATACCTTAATTCCTTCAAAACTCAGCTGAAGGATAACATTCTACATGATGCATTACCAGACCCCCTCAATTGCTAATGTCCTTGTTCCTTTGTACTTTATATGCTTATATATTGTATTACTATATACTTATATATCATTTTTATATATACTTATATATATATATATGTGTGTGTGTTTTCTCCTCAAACTGTAAGTCATATAAGAACAAGAATCCTGTCCTTTTTGTCTTTGTATGCCAGTACCTAACATAGTGCTTTTTCATATAATTCTAATTGGACAGCTTGGTGGTACAGTGGATAGAGTGCCAGGTCTGAAGTCTTCCTGAGTTCAAATCTTGCCTCAAACAATTACTAGCTGTGTGACCCTGGGTAAGTAACTTAACTCTGTTTGCCTTAGTTCTTCATCTGTAAAATGAGTTGGAGAAGAAAATGACAAACCACTCCATTATTTCTGGCAAGAAAACCCCAAATGGGGTCATGGAGAGTTGGATACAACTGAAATGACTGAAAAAACAATAGGTGATTTTTGATTAAATGAACTAATAGCAAGCACAAGGTAGATCTGAAGCTCTCTTTCGGTTTTTTCCTTGCCTCTCCAGACTTCACCTTCACCTCCAGCAGCCTTTTCACCCTGGTACATGCCTCTACCCTTGGAGTGCCCTCCTCTGAACTACCTGGAACCGCCATTTGAAAAAGTATCTACAGTAGCCACGCTCAGTTCTAACCTACTGCAGTTCTTCACTCTGAAAATGAATTCTACCTCTTCATCCCTGGATTTTTGGCTCTATTTTATGTGTTAGCTTCCTACATTGGAATGTAATGTCCCTCAACTCCAAAAGGTTCATGATAGATAATGTTATTCACATCCAGAGAAAGAATTATGGAGTCCTGAATGCAGATTGAAGCAGACTATTTGCACTCTCCCTATTTTGTTTTATGTTTTGTTTCTTCTTTCTTGTGGTTCATTCCATTGACTATAATTCTTCTTTGCAACATGACTACTGTGAAAATATGTTTAATGTGAATGTATAGGTAGATCCTGTATCTGATTGCATTCCATCATAGGGAGGGGGAGGGTAGGGAGGAGGAGAAAACTTGAAACTCAAAAGTTTGTGGAACTGAATGTTGTAAACTAAAAATAAATTAATTAATTTTGAAAAAAGAATGTAAGGTCCCTGAGGGCAAGGACTATCTTTGTTTTTGCTTGTATTTGTATGCCTAGCCCTTAACACAGTTCTTGAGAAAAAAGCAAATGCTTAGTAAATGGTCTATCTAATTATCTGTCCTCCTCCATCATCATCTTTATCATCATCATCATCATCATCATCATCATCATCATCAATCTGTCTGAGCTACTGGTCGGTATCATAGAGATTACTATATCTATGTTAACTCACAAGGTCTCTAATGAAGTAACTCAGGATCTGTCCTTAGTACTGCACTGTTGAATATTTTAAGAATGACTTGACTGAAGGCATAGATGGCACGTTTAGCACATTTGCAGATAATGCAAAGTTAGGAGAGATGTCGGACATATTAGAAGACAAACTCAAAACCTAATAATGCCATCACAGCCTATCACGTAGACCAAGTTTTATTAGATAATGTTTAATGAAAATAAATGTAAAACTTTATAATGTAAATGTAAAATATCATACTTGGGTGAAAAAACTTGACTTGCAAATTGAAGCTCAAGGAATCATGCTTATGCAATGTAAAAATGATCTATGCATTGTATGTGACAGCCTTTCCCGGTCCCCCTTAATGCCAAAGTGTCCCTTCTGTGATTATCTTTAATTTACCCTGTTTATACCTAACGTACACCTGTTTGAGTATTGTGAGCTCCTTGAGGGTGAGGACTGTTTTTTGCCTCTTTTTTGTATTCTTGGTGCTTAGCACAGTACCTGGAACATAGTAGGTGCTTAATCAGATCTGAGTTCAAATCTGACCTCAGACACTTAACACTTACTAGCACTGTGACCTTGGGCAAATCACTTAACCCCAATTGCCCTGCTTTCTCCCCCTCTAAAAAGCAAAAAACAAACACATCTTTGTTGAATAAATTTACCTAATATGCTTTTAGGCCTCATTAATAGCAGAAGGCAATGCTTTCATTTTGATGTACTCTGCCCTGAACACATCACGTATGTAGTATTTAGGAAAAACATTGATGAGCTAAAAGCAGCTTCAGACAGAGGTGACCAGTATAATGAAGGGACTGGAAATCATACCATATGAGGACTGGTTGAAGAAAGTGAGGGTGTTTTTGCTTTCTTTGGTTATCTTCCACTCTCAGAGGCAAGTTGATAATAGATGTCTTAGTGACCTCTAGATACCCTCACTTTTTATCACAATTTCTTTTGTGTGTATTTGTTTAGGGCTAGCTGCTCTTTCTGACTTCTCCTTAAGTGCTATTTCTACTTTCTCATATAGTATTTCAGGTATGGATGTGTTGGAATACAAATGTGGGGATTTCATTTTCAATGATGAAAATAGATCATTGGGGAAATGTCACCAAAAAGTTCCATTTTGCTTTTATTTGTTTTCCTCTATTCCAGTTTTAAACAAATGTTCTTAGAATGATTGTTCACAACCCCATATATACATGATGGGAATCTTCATTCATTTTGTTATGATGTTATGGTGTTTTATTATATTTCCTCTGACTGGCTGGTGATGGCTTATGAACGATAGTTTGGATGCGTGCTGACATATATATACATATATACTAGCTTGGAACAGGGGTGGCTTATCTGGGTACCCATATGTGAGAAAGAGTACTTCAAGCGTCATATGTAGGATATTTACACATCACAGGTGAAAGAGACCAGCATGATCTAGTGCAAGGGCTCTTTCCCTTTCTTCTATTGTCAACCCCTTTGGCAGTCTGGTGAAGCCTATGGACCCCTTCTCATAACTGAGGTTTTTAAAAGCATAAAAAACCAGAACATTACAAAAGGAACCAATTATATTGAAAAATAATTTTCAAAATATATTTTAAAAAGTTCATAGACTCCAGGTTAAGAACCTCTGAGTGGAAAGAGATCTTGATGTGATGTCATAAAACCTGGGCTCAAAACTCAGCTATTTTTAAAACAAACTAAATGCAAGCACTTCTTAAGCCCTACTATGTACCAGGTCCTTCGCTAAACAATTTACAAATATTGCCTCATTTTATCCTTACAACAACCCTTAAGACAAGATTCTGTCAAGAGAACTACTATTTCTATGTACTTTTGGACGGGAATCTGGTTCAGTTTTGAGGAATGATGTGCCAGGCCAGAATTCTGAGATCCCTTTGGGTAACTCTTTTGAGAAGACTTCAGAATTGTTGCCATCAATGGAGATGCTTGTCCCAAGGCGTTCTTGCTCCATGTCTCACTTTCCTTCTCAGCATGGTGGGAAGGTTTATTTTGCTACAGAGAAGAAAACACTTACTTTGCACCTTTTACTTTATTTTTTAAATGCATGCATTCTGTGGTTCAATGTCTATAAATAGTAAAACTCATATTATTGTTACAAAATACCCTTATATAATGTAAAATTTACTTGAATTAGAGAGAGAGAGAGAGAGAGAGAGAGAGAGAGAGAGAGAGAGAGAGAGAGAACTACTATGGAAATGTGTACAGACAGGGAACCATGGCAACTTCCCTTACCCCTTCGGTATCACTTGAACTTGGAAGCTGACTGCTACTTATACCCAGGGTAAAGAAACTCTCTGTAGGATCAATACCATTTGGACTGGTTTGAGCTTATGCCACATCTCTTCTGCACATGGTCTTTGTTCTAGAGCCCTTGTTTAGCCACAGTTCCTCACTACCTCCCTTCTTCTTTCCCCTCCCCCAAGAAAAAGATTAATTACTTAGTTTTGACTGAAAGTGAAATCTTTGTGAAACAAACTCTTGGTACTGCCATCATATACCAAGGAAAGTCCTGGGTCCAAGGGGAACCAAGTAGAGTAGCTATGACTGCTTAGGGACATTTTTTTTTGGAAGTTGAGTCTCCTTATCTTTCTCATCATTGGCCATTCATGACTGTATCCTAATTGGTTAAGAAATTTTATTTTTCTATTTTTCCAACCTGGGCCAGTTTGCCCCTCCTTTGGCAACACTCTCCTTTTGGGGGTTCAGTCTTAGTGTCAGTCTTAATGCAAATACTCAATCAGCTTTTATTGAAACTTAGAACTCTGAACTGAAGTGATCTATCAATCTCAGCTTCTCCTAATAGCAGGGACTTTCCCCCTGCCACCCAAAAGAGCCGTGGGCAGCTAGTAGTACAGTGGATAGAGTACTGAGCTTGGAAAGAGGAAGACTCATCTTCATGAGTTCAAATCCAGCCTTGATACTTCCTAGCTGTGTTATCCTGGGCAAGTCATTTAACCCTCTTTGCCTCAGCTCCTCATCTATAAAATGAGCTGCAGATGGAAATGGCAAACCACTCCAGTATCTTTGCTAAGAAAACCACAAATGGGATCATGAAGAGTTGGACACAACTGAAAAATGACTTAAAAATTACAAGAGTCGTATTGATACAGATAATTATTATTTCCTTGGTATTCTTAAAATAAGCTTCTGCAACATACAAACCATGAATATGCTCCATTAGAATCCTGTGAACCCAAAAGCTGATATTAAAACAAGGCAACTCCAACATTCCAGAGATCTTAATTCAAGACACAGAATTGCCAGGATCCATAGCCAAAAATACCCTTGAACTGCATATTAGGATTAAGAATTCCACCTAAGACAGACACCACAGTTTGTAGACAGTGGGTAGCTATTGCTGATTGCCCCGTGTTAGAGAGAAGTGGTTAGGATGCTTCTGAACTGCTGGTCGTTGCAGGCATGGATCAGGCATGGCAAGTCAGTCTTTCAAGTTGATAGAATATACTTGGCATACAGAAAGAACATATGAGATGAATGAGTTTAGGTGTGTATGTCTTTCAGTGCAAGTAAAAATATAGGAATGGGGAGTAGGAATTAGTACTGAGTTTGAATGAGGTTAACTTCGTATATCCGTAAAGTTACTTTCATCCCTTTTCATGTGAACTCTTGAAGGGTTTAGGAAGAGGGGAGGAGGGGGAGAGAATGTTGACTGATGCTCAGACTGCTTTGCCAAGACTTCAAATTTAGAGAGTACTTGTGTGCTCAGTCCCATTGCCCAATTCCCATGGAATGGTTTCAGAATTTTCATGGACTGTGATGGTGAAAAGGCATGACCAGATTTTCTATCTAAGACAGCAAGTTCTGAGCACTTTGGTCTTCCAAGGGAATTGAAAAACAAAAGTAAAAAGCGTTCAGGAAAGAGCCAAAGACAGAGCATTGGAAAGTATTTGTGGTCTGGTTGTAGAGTGTCCGAGTCCCTTACAGTTTTTGGAAACCACATTCAAAGTACACATCCACTTGCAATACACATTTTTTTCTCATTCTCTGACTCTATATCAATTCACTCAAATCATGACACTAATCCTCCACTTGTGTTCCATTTTTTATAAGCTTGGTACTCCAAAATTAGGGGCTGGTGTTCTAACCATGGCTATTCCATTTACCAACAAAGTCAGAAGACCATCCTGACCACTCTTTCATTACCCCAGGAATAATAACTACTACTGGGAGCTGGGAGACTTCTTCAATTCACCTTCCCAGCTACTCTATCTCAGACTCTAATGAGAAAAAAAACAACAAAAGAAGCAAAAACAAAAACAACAGATCCAGCACATATGATATGTCATCATTTCAAATGGTCTTATCTATAAAGGAATCCTTTAGTCTTTCATAAGAAACAAATTTAGATGTGGAAGAATAGCAGTCAACATTATCCTCAGGATACTTCCTTCCAGAAGGGAAGGAACTCTAACAAGTAACAGTTTCAAATGCTCCAGTCAGCAGCCTTGCAAAAGCCAGTCTCATGGCTGCTGGTCTGAAGAACAGTTTATAATTAAATATTCCGTGTCTACCAAGATCTTGTCCATTCTTAGAGGAGATACTTAAATTGAAAGAAGATAGAATGAGTACTGTGAGTTTAAATCTTGAATTCCAAAGTAAAATTTTCAAATATATTCCTTTAACTTCATTCATCACCAAATAAGCAGAGTACTATTTAAGTAACCTGTATTTCCATTAACAATCTTGTAACCATCTGGCTGTTTGGGCAACATTTATATCCTTAGCTGGAATTGTAGGGAATTGTGGGGGGGGGGAGGGGAGAGAAAGAAAAAAGGATGCATTAGAGTTAGAGGATAATTGTTCTTCAAAAATACATTCATTTTTCATTGACATATGGATTTACAATCTATTCCTTTTATTACTCTCCCACCATTGAAACAAAAAAGAAAAACAAAATCCTCATAATAAGCATGCCTAATTCATCAAAACAAACTCATGTTGACCATGCCTGAAAATGTATGTCTCTCTGCATTTTACATTCACTTCTCTGACCAGGAGTGAGTGGTGTGTCTCATCTTCAGCTGTCTGGATCTATGATTTTTTTTTTTATTGCAGGGATCAGAATTCTAAAGTCTTTCAAAATTGTTTTTCTCTACACTGTTGTCATTGTATACATTTTTCTTCTAGATACGATCACTTGGCTTTGCATCAGTTTATAGAGGTTTTCCAAGTTACCTCTGAAATGTTCATTTAATAATTTCTTATGGTACAATAATATTCTGTTATTTTCATATACCATAATTTGTTTATCCATTCCCCAATAGGAAAACATATCTTTAATTTCTTATATATATCTATATATCCTTTTCTTCCTTATTTGATCTCTTTGCTGTATATGCCTAGTAATGACATAGCTGGTTCAAAGAATATGCAGTTTAACAACTCTTTGACATAGTTCCAAATTACTTTCTAGAATGGATGGACCAATTTACAGCCCCACTAACACTGTATTAATGTGCCTATTTCCAGCAGTTTCACCAGCATTTTTCATTTTCCTCTTGTCATCTTTGCCAATCTGTTGGGTATGAGATGAAATTCAAAGTTGCTTTAACTTGCATTTCTCCAAATATGAGTGATTTAGAACATTTTTCTTATGGTTGTTGATATTTTGAATGACTTCTTTTAAAAACTGCCTGTTCATATATTTTGACCATTAATTTACTGAAGAAAAGGATAATTTTTTTACAATTGATTTTATTTTATATTCTGAGTTCAGACACCAGAAAAAAATTTCCATGCATACAGTAGAATATAAAAGCAAATTGTATATGACATTGTGAATCCTCATTTCATACAGCTTGCTTTAAAAAAAAAAAGAGGTATATACATTCCTTGTGATACTTTCCAAACTATCCTGACTTTCTTTTTCCTTTTGAACTTCCCTGGGTTCTCTTCTAGATATAAAAACCCCCCACATTTTTTCAATGGCACTCTTTTTATGTATCATTATTACTGATCCCCAACATCTTCCTCCAGTTAAAAAAGAAAAAAAATAAAAGAAATCCATATTACAAATAAACCCAGTCAAGCAAAATGTATCAACATAATAACCATGTCTAAAATATGTCTCTTTCTGCAACTAGAGTCCAACATCTCTCTGTAAGGAAACAGGTAACATGCTTCATTAAGTCATTATAGGGAAAAGTTTTAACATTTGTAAAATGTACAATACTTGTGGACCTCCCACCTCTGCAAAGAGATAAGGTGCTATGTCTTCTCGTATTGATGAGAACCAGTTTTAATAATACAATGTGTTCAGAAACATTGATAGAAATTAAACATATATGTATATACGTATGTATGTATGTATACATACATACATACATACATACATACATTATAGAGACATATTCTGGGATGTAGGCTACCTTCCGGTCTTTCAGGACAAACGGGGATTCAATAGAAACCAATGTAGGTAAAGAAATATATCAAACATTATTTTCTAAAACAGTAAAGTTTAGTCACATACAGCAGCTATAAAATGTGTAACCTTTTGCAACATCATTAGAGGCATTAGCTAGAGGTAGCTAGGTGACATAATAGATAAAATGCTGGGCCTGGTGTCAACAAGATCTGAGTTCAAATTTAGCCTTGAACACATAGTCTGTGACCCTGGGAAAGTCACTTACTCTCTGTTTACCTCAGTTTCCTCATTTGTAAAATGGAGATAATGATATCCCCTACCTTCCCAGAGTTGTTGTGAGGATTAAAAGAGATAATATTTGTAAAGTACTCAGCATAGTGCCTGATTATGCTTAATATAAGCTCTTCAATGGCAGGGACTGTTTCACAGTAAAAGCTTGTGAATTAACCTAAATCCAATAAAAGATATAAATTCTTTGCATGAAAAGACCTATAACAATCATAAACCCCAATAAAAACTTGGTATATAAGAATGTCCTACCTAAACTTTATCTTTAAGGAATAAGACTATTCTCATTAAAACTCATGACAGGGTGTTAAATAAACATCAACGAAATAAGTCCTCAATATTTGATGTCTAGCTCTTCAAAGTACAAAAGCCATATCTGTGGTGAACACATTTAGTCCCTGACATTGCTCGTTTATCCCTTTGTCAATCTAGTCACAGGAAGTTATTCATTGGTTTCCCTTTGTGAATGTAGATTTCATAGAGGCTATTTCATTCTTAGCATTTAACAAGAACATAAACAAATTATCACCTTCCAGTTATTTCAGTCCAGAGATACAGCCTGACAGGCTAGTTTTATATGTTAGACCTCAATTTTTAATTGGTCACAGTTACATTGATCTGGCATCTCCATTAACTCCTTAAGTCAGTCTTCATATGGTTTGGCTTTCAGAATTCTCTGGGGAATACACACAGATACACACATTATATATGTATAAATGCATATGTTTGTGTATATACATATATAAATAAAAATGTGCACACACATATACACATACATATATATGTGCACACACATATATTCAAGATGATTAAGACTTTTTCCTATTATCAAATCTGCCACTCTTGCCATTGTTAGGCAGGTGTCTGCGTCCTCCCTATTTCTAAAACATGAAACATTTTCAGAAATTCTTGTTCTGTTCTCTTCCCCACCAATCTAAGAGCTATAGTTTCTTGTTTCATATAACTTTTATATCCTATTTCTTATGCCCCATTCCTGTCATGTTATCTCATGTTAATGCACTAGTCATTTTATAATTTGACTTATACGACTTCATCCTTATTCTGTTTTTGTCCCAATTAACACTGCCAAAATAAATCTTCTCACTTTTAGTTTTTGCTTTTTCTCCCATCTTTTACCTTCCCAATCTCCCACACCACTGTCTCCCTTTTAGCCTACCTTCTCCACCCCATTTATCCTTTATCTGATGTTTTGTTCCTCCTTTTTAGAACCATACTTAGCTTCTTAATCCTCAGCCTTTCTTCTGCAAGGAGGAGAAATTACCTGATGTTTACTTTGTATATATTTTGTCTTTTTAGACCTATGAATATGTAATTTCCTCCCAGTAGAATGTAAGCTACTTGAGGGTAGATACATTTGTTTTTGTCTTTGTATACCTAGCACCTCGCACAGTGCTTGGCATACTGTAGGTATTTAATAACCACTTGAGAAATGGAATAGATTTAATAGAGGGAAAAAAGAAATTTTCTCTGCAAGCTGAAGGAAAAAAGTCACATAGCTCAGTGCAATGCTCAGCTTCTTCCTCTTACAGTATTCAGTCAAGCTGTGACCAAGGCTGGCTTGGTAGAAGCTCAGAAGCTTTTAGTCATTGGTAGAATAAGAAAGAGTCTCTCATCATAGTAAAATTAATTGGGTCTTGCATCCATACCCTACAGCCCCAGGATAAATGGAAAATGAGAGCTTATTTGGAACAGCTAAAATGAAGGTGTGTAAAGAATTTCAGATGTGTAGGTGGAAGATGAAAGGTGTTGCCCTCAAAGGAGGACTTAACAGATGTAAGAAAAGCAAGTTCAGGTTAATATATCAAGTAGGTGATTCACTGTGTAAGTGAAAAACCTGTTTTACAGCTTCTGTGGGAGGTGGTCAATGAAGGGGGTTGTTATTCCTGAGAAAGAGAAGGGCAACAAATGGATAGGTTAAGTCACCTGGAACTTGGATATAATGATATATGATGTAATCTTGAAGAAGCAAGCCTGAGGAAACAGTTACTTTAGTTTATGCCAAGAAGAGCTCTGAATAAGTTTACAGAGTGCAGAACAGCAGGCACATTGTATCACAACAACCTCTCCATTCTAGTCCCTTGGCAAGACTTGGAATAATTTATTCCTTCCTGAGTGAGAGCTCTGTCTTATAAAATCATCAGATTAAGAACTGGAAGGGCTCTTAGAGATAACTTGTCCTACCTCATTTTTATAGGAGAGGAAATCAAGGTCCAGGAAGCTGAAATGACCTTTCTTGAGGTCACACACGGTTAAGTATGCTCTGCTTCCACAGTTACTGCGCACACAAACTCTTCTAAGGATCACTAGGCAGATCTCAATTAAGGGAAAAAGTAGTAGAGGAACCAGTACCATAGACAAAGTTTATTCAAAAAGAATCATTAGGGTTACTTCATTGGGAATGTCCTAATGAAAGGCACTTGACTTTGAGATTAGATACTCTTCCATTGGTGACTGTAACATTTGCACTATCCTTCTAACTCTTAAATGTAAGCATTCCCCAGAATATATCCTTAGCCACTTTTTCTTCTCTTTATAAACTCCCTCCTTTGCTAATCTTATCCATTCAACAGCTTCAACTAATATCTCAGTGCATATGACTCTCTAATCTATAGCTTCAGGCTTCTAACTGATTGTGGTATATCTCCTCCTGGATATTGTCAATACCCCAAACTAAAAATGTACAAAACCAAAATGTGCATATTCCTTGACAAATTACCTCATCCTCCTGACTTTCCTATTTTAACAAATGGCATCACCATAACTGGTCCCCACATGTGAAATATCCATCACTATTGCACCTCCTTTTTCTTTGTTCCCCCCATCAAATTAGTTCCTTGGTCTTTTCAGTTCTAGGAAATATCACACTCATTTGTCTATAATTGTCTTTCTTTTCCTCTATACTTTCTCCCTTGGCAGTATCGTCTGCTTCTGTGACTTCAATTATCACCTCTATACAGATGATGGCTTTATGTACCCAGCCTTCATCTCTCTCCTAGACTGTAGTCCCTCATCACCGAATGCTTGTATGAAATCTCCATTTGAGTTGGTCTGCTATCACCAAAAATTCAACATGTTTGGGGTCACATTTATTACTTTTCCTCCTGATTACCCTGAAACTTCCACATTTCTCTTGATAGTACCACTATATTCTAGTGATGGCACCACTAATCTAGGTTTATAACCTGACAGTTGTCTTTGGTTTTTCCCTCTTCCTCATAACCCATATCTAATAAATTGCCCATTTCCCCTCAACTCTATCTCTTGAATCCAATTCCTCCTCTCCACTCATGTATACTGCCACCATCATCACTGAGGCTAGGCTACTACTTGCCTTAATTATTTTAATGGCTTCTTAATTTGCCTCCCTCTGCATCGAATCTTTCCCTCTTTCCTATGCATTCCTCACACAAGGGAAAACCAGCATCATCTTTCTGAGGTATGGGCTTGAGCATATTATTCTCATCAGAAACCTTCAGGGGCTCTCTAATTCCTCTATGATAAAATGCAAATTCCTCAGCCTATCATCTGGGGCCCTCCATAATCAGGTTCCAATGCCTAGAAGGGGAGGGGGGTGATTAGGAGATCACTTGATTAATTTGATAAATATCTTCAGTTAACTGATTGAGATTACAAAGCATAAACCTTTGTTGGAAGGGCATTCTGCCTAGCATTAGAAATGCTTTCTAGTACTTTGTTGAGAAAATATAGGGAAATCTTATTAGCCACTAGTAATTGTGGATGTGACTGTGGGGTAGATACTAGATGATTAAGAGTTGGAAGAGGGGAGGATGAACCTACCCCCATGGTTGGAGAAATGACTAATTCTGTGGTTGTTGAGTCCACATTGTGAAATAGCTTGCCCCTATTTTTTTCACATATTTTTTCTTTCTTGGATGTCTACAGCATAATGTCAGAAGGAGGACCTTCCTTACTCTTTCAGGATCAGAAAATGGTCATTGACAGGAGGAGCATGAGAACTCTGTCTTATAAGATCATCATATTAAGAACTGGAAGGGCTCTTAGAGATAACTGGTCCTACATCAGGCTCACCCAAGTGGTCTAAGAGAAGAGTTCATAAGTGTGGCCCCAAAGCTATTAAAACATGCATACTTTTTAACCCAATGATACTGCTATGAGGTATCCCCTGAGGAGATCAAAGAAAGAGGTAAAGAACTCATTTATACCAAAATATTTATAGAAGCTATTTTTGTGGTAGCTAAGAATTGGATAACTATTAATTGGGGAATGACTGAACAAGTTATGGCATGGATGTGAACTGAGGTAGAGTAAAATGAGCAGAACCAGGAGAGCAATTTATATAATGACAACAATTTTGGAAAGATGGACAGCTTTGAAAGACTTGGAACCATGACCCACACAATGACCAATCATCATTCCATGATGAGACATGCTACTTACCTCCAAATAGAGAAATGATTCACTCAGAGTGCAGATTGAAGTACTGTCTCTCTCCCTTCCATTTCTTTCTTTTCCTCTTCCTTTCTTTCTGATAAGGGTTAATACAGATATTTTTTGTATGACTATACAAGGTTGTTAGGCTTTGACTTTATTGCCTTCTCAATGGGTGAGGGAAGGGAAAGGGGGGAAAGAGAATTTTGAACAACAAATAAAAATGAATTTAAAAATTTAATGTGTGTGTGTTGGGGAGAGAGAGACAGAGAGAGAGAGAGGAATTCATGGACAAAGGAGTTTTAACTGCCTTTAGCTCTGAGTTGTTTTTTTTATACAAATTTAAGAGTTTCCAAGAGATTATAAATTCCTTCTTGTTTGTGTACTAGTTCTCTAGAGGAAGATTTCTTTAACAGCATGCAATTCAGAGGAGAAGAAAATCATTCTGAAACCAGAGCATTGAAGCTACCTCCTGGGTTTGCCATTCTTCTGATACTGCTATGAGTTGCTTGACCAGTGTAAGAGGAAAGTGAATGGTGAGTTAGGAAAGCCCAAGATATCTTTGTCTTGTGTATATATGTATGTTTATGTATGGTAGAGGTCTAAATGAGTCCAATGAGATTATCTGAGTACTTTATGTTTTTCTCTCTGTGTCTGTCTCTGTCTCTGTCTCTCTCTTAAATAGGATGTTGTGAGTCTTTTGCACTGTAGCATTCAGGGAGAGGTTGTATACCAGGACAAGAGGAGGTCTCAGACCCATACCAGGATACTACATCAGGGGATAGGTGCAGACTGGCCATCTTGTCACTCACTACTTAGTTCTAAGTCACAGACATAGGGAAGAGTGAGAAGGAGATTTGC
This sequence comes from Gymnobelideus leadbeateri, assembly GCA_011680675.1. Classification (NCBI taxonomy): domain Eukaryota; kingdom Metazoa; phylum Chordata; class Mammalia; order Diprotodontia; family Petauridae; genus Gymnobelideus; species Gymnobelideus leadbeateri. The sequence goes on from WOXC01009740.1 coordinate 283,795, forward strand.
ACAAGGGAGTAGCATTCCCAGGTAGGGAGGCACTGAATAGTATACTAGCAGCAGCTACAGTGTGATTCAGCATCTAAGCCCCGAGCGAGATCTCACTTCAGCATCTAGTCCAGATGGCATAACCAAACCAAGAACTCTGGTTCAAAAGGGTGTCTAAAATTCTGCCACTATGAACCAACAGAACATTCCAACTGTCTGTTAGGGACAGAATCCATCAATAGTATACATTTGTAGAGACCCAAATCTACCTTATAAGCTTGCAGAATTCAAACCAGAGGGTGTGGGGGCCAGAAAGAAATCAGTCTTTTCCCTGGATCAGATCACTTCAGATATGCTAAAAGTTTGCAAGTCTTCTGAGATCATCATAGCACAATATTCAATACCCCAAGGAAGGAACAACAGGACCATCCCAGGCCTTCCCTCCAGAAATGTGGGAGAACTCAGCCCTAACATCAAGCTTGAAGTCAGCAAAGAGACTGGAAGAATGGTCAAATAAAAAAAAGGATCCACACTATAATAAGCTATTATAGTGGAAGGGATTTTAAAGACAAATGTAGAAGACAATTACTTTAAGATATCTACAAGCAAAGCCTCAGAGAAAAACACAACTTGGGCACAAACACAGCTAGAATTCCTGGAAGGGATGTGTAAAGCCAAGCACAAGCAGCTTTCCAGAGGACTACTGTGAACATCTTTCAAGGTTCTGATTACACAGTATAGCAAACTCTCTATTTATTCAATAACAAATCAGAGTAAAACATTCACAGAAAATCAAGGTACAGCATTCACAATGTTACAACTTATCACAGAAAATCAAAACACAATATTCACCATGTCACAACTCAATGACTTATCACTAAAATGGCCACATAGTTTTCATTAAAGTGGTCACATAGTTTTAAACAAAGTACACTCATTTAGTCAATCACAAAATCCTTAATTCAATCACAAAGTACAAAAGTCAAAGTTCTCCACCCCTAGGTCATAGTAAATCATAATCTTCTCAGTTCATACACAGTATCCAAGTAAAGTCTTTTTTCAGTTTGACTCAAGGTTGGCTCTCAGCTTCCATGGTTTCTCTTCCATGGTCCTAGCTCCAACTGTCACCTGAGTTCAAAGGCAGGCAGCTCCCAGTTCCTTGTCTAGCTCCTTGTCCAGTTCTTTGTTCAGTTCCTGTTCCATATTGAAGCTCACAGTGTCCAGTCCACCTCAAGTCCTTCATAGTTCTTGTTTCTGGGAAGACAAGGCTTGACAGAGCCACAATAATATTCATATACATTGCTGGCACCATCATCAATTCACTATCTGCCTGTGAAATCAACTCAAACTCACCAACAAGGTCTGAGAACTCAACACAAATCATCAACATAGAAATCTACACAGACCCACAAACAAGGTCCAAAAGGTCAGCACAAATCATCTGTAAAGTCCCAGGACCTCCAAAACCTTCCTCCAGGACTTCTGTAAACATACAATCGGAAAATGCTCTTTGAGGGCTTCCAGTAAGGTCCCAGGGCTTCTACACAAAATATCACAAACATCAACACAGACAGAGCAGGCAGAGTGCCAGGATACCACAAGTATTCTTCTTGACTCTGCCACCACAAGAGTCCTATGCTCAGTTCTTCTTTCTCAGGCCTGGAAATTCTCCTTATATATGGTCATTAGCTCCTCCCCTTTCTGTTGCAGGAGTTCATGACTTCTAGGGTTCACAAGTTGTGGGGTTCACACATTCTTTTTCTTAACAGACTTGATACAAGGCTCAAAAGAAACTTGAACTTATACAATTGAAACTGAAACAATTTGTTAATTCAATAACTGAAACAAGCTGTGAACTACTTCTGTGCTTGCCATTACAAGATGAAACAACAATATTTTAAAAACAGTTTAAAGGTTTTTTTTTTTTTTGTTGGGGGGTGAGATTGAGATTAAGTGACTTTCCCATAGTCACACAGCTAATAAATGTCAAATATCTGATGTGAATCTGGATTTGAACTCAAGTCCTTTTGACTCCAGGGCTGGTGATTTATCCACTGAACCACCTAGATACCCTAAATGTTTTTTTTAATGGAATGAGATCAATTAAGGGAAACATATAGGCAAAAAAATGAGCACCATAGAAGAAAGAATTAGTAAGGGAATTAACAACTTGGCACAAGAGTTACAAAACTTTGTCTAAACAACAAACTCTCTGAAAACTAGAATGGACCAAATAGAAACCAAGGACCTCTTGAGGCAATAAGATGTATTAAAACTAAGTCAAAAGGCCTAAAGAAATAAAAGAAAGTAAAAATGCTTAGAAAGGTATATGATAGTAAAAAACAACAGATCCAGGAAATAGATGGAGGAGAAAAAAATTAAGAATCACTAAACTATCTGAATGCCATGGCCCCAAATCCCTAAAACAAAACAAAACAGAACAAAACAAAACAACAAAAAGAACCTAGATGTCACATTTCAAGAAATCTTAAAAGAAAATTCAGATCTCTTAGAATCAGTGGGCAAAGCAGAGATAGAAAGAATCCACTGGTCAGTTCCTGAAAGAAAACTCCAAATGAAAACTCCTAGGAATACCATAACCAAAAGGTCAAAGGAAAAATAAGCAGCCAGAAAGAATTCAAGTACTGAGAAGGGACAGTCAGGATCACATGCAATTTAGCAGTCATCGCTTTAAAGCAGCAGAGAACATGGAATATGATATTCCAGAAGGCAAAGGAGTCAAGAAGGCTTACAGTCAAGAACAACTTACCCAGAAAAAAACTGAGTATAATGTCACAGGGGAAAAAAATTATACTTTAATGAAATAAAGGACTTCCAAGCATTCCTGATGAAAAGACTAGAGCTACATGGAAACTCTTAGGTTCAAACACAGGACTGCAGAGAGACATTAAAAGGTAAGCATGCAAGTCTTTCATGTTTTTCTAAGATCACTGAGCTATCATTTCTTATAGCACAGTATTATTCCATCACAATCATATGCCACAACTTGTTTAGCCATTCCCCAATTGATAGGCATCCCTGCAATTTCCAGTTCTTTGTTATCACAAAGAGACCTGCTATAAACATTTTAGAACATATAGGCCCTTTTCCTTTTTTCCCTAATCATCTTTGGAAATAGTCCAAGTAATGGTATTGCTAGGTCAAAGTACATAGGCAGTATGATAATTCTTGGGGCATGTAATGTTAATGGAATAGGAATCTCTTTCCTGTCCACTAAGAGGCCTATGTGACCACATGTGTTCCTCTTTACCTTGGAACAGGAGCTGTGTTGCCAGATCTAAAGGTACACAGGTATTTCAATCGTGGATGTCCTGCTGCTTTTACAGCTGTAATAAATCCTGAGTCTCACAGAACCCACATAGAGATTTATATTGCCTTGGGGGAGGGGCTTGCTTAGGGGAAAACTTGCTTATGGGGAGGCTTGCTTATAGGAAGGCTTTCACACCTTTGATACTAAGCTAATTAAGCACTGAGTCAGAGAGTTATGGTGCCTTCTGGTTCTGAGCCTATTAGTTGAATACTATATATACTAGGAGGTTGGTATTTTACTTTTCATGAGAAGGACTTTTTGATTCCCTGGATTTTGTTAAAAGCTGACTATTCAAATGTTGGTCCTCCCCTGGTCCAGTGGTATACATTGTATTCTGTTTAGACAGAGCCCTGTCTATTGGATTCTTTCTTGGATACTCACTTCTTTCTACCTATATGTACTTATCTATCTGTTAATTAAAGTAAGATTGTTAAGCCCTTTACAGTTATCTTTCCTTTAGAAAAGCAGATCAAAGAACCTGTACTAGCAGGCCATCCTGGGTGTGCTAGAGTGCTTGCTAATATAGGGCATAATTCTAGATTGCTATCCAAAATGGCTCACAATTCCACCAACAATGAATGTGTCCCAATTTTTCAACATCCCCTCCCACATTTGTTACTTTCCTGTTCAATCATTTTAGTCAATCTGATAGGTATAAAATGATATCTCAAGGTTGTTTTAATTTGCACTTCAATCAATAATAGTTTAGAACATTTTTTAATATGACTATACATTGTTTTGATTTCTTCATTGGATTCCAGAGGACATGAAACATGCTACCCAGCTCCTGATAAAGAAATGAAGGACTCAAAATGTAGAATGAAACAAATTTCATTTGATAGAGCCAGTGCGGAAGTTTGTTTTGATTGTACATGTCTGGAATTGGTTTTTATTTTCCTGTATTCTCATTTGGCAGTGGGAGTGGGGTTGGCATGTGGGGGTGAGAAGGTGGATCTTTGCTGATTAAAACAAATAAAAACTTTTTTAAAAAATCAAGAGACTTCTGTGTTTTTTTCTGATACTCCATTATCTTCCTAAAGTCAGGTATTATCTGCTTTTTAATTTGCTATTGAGCTCCTTAGATTTTTTAAATATGACTTTACCAAAAAAAGAGATCTTTTAACAACCTTCTCTGTATCTTTATCACATTTACACAACTGCATACTTCATTTGTTGTCTTGCATTGAGCTCTGCTATACATATCTTTCATGACATACACTTTCCTATGTCCCCATTTATTGAAATTTTATCCATTCTTCAAGGTTCAGCTTAAGGATGCCAACTCTTTGGTGAAACCCTCTCTAATACCATCAAATGGGAGTGATTTCTTTTCTTCCTGTGTAAATCCCATAGTTTCTTTGTCTCTCTTCTAATTCCGAACATATACTAGCTTAAATTATAGTTATGCAGATGCGTCTTATCTCCTTTGCTTGATATTATCCTGCTTGAAGGGGGGAGGGGACTAGACTTTATTCATCACATAATAAATACCTTGATCATAATAAGTAAGTATTCATTCCATATATGTTGAATGAATGAAATTAATGTGTTTGAGTTCTGGATCCTCCTTTTAAACTTTACATCAGACAGGATTTTGTTCTTACCTCTGTAGGAGTGAAACATCAACTTATGCTATTTGATTTTAGGATAGTTATTCTTACTTACTGGAGCTGATCCCAGGAGTGGGGAACCAATATCCTAGAAGCTACTTGTGACCCTCTAGGCCCCCAAGTTCAGTCTTTTGATGAATCCAAAGTTCACAGAACAAATCCCGTTACTAGGGGCAGTTATAACATTAAGTAAATACGTAGAGAGGCCTAATAGTTTCACCATTTCATCTGATCTGCAAGCAGCCTGCATGGGTGTGTCTATTAGACATGTTTAGAAGTAGTTTAAATGTGTTTTTCAGAATTTGGAATTCCAGACTTTTCCCAGACAGATGTTTTCTGTAACTAGACCTTTATTTAGATTTTTTGCATTTTCATATTGCTTACTCCTCAAACTATATATCTTCAGAGTTTACTATCATTTTTATACTTATATTTAAATATTAAAATGTTATTAATCAAGATAGATGATCTATTTTGGTCTGTTGGTCTAAATAAATGGGGAAAGCCTGAGGGAAAATGATGCCTTATTTTACCTAATTTTTGTATGTCATATTTAGAGTTTGTAAGAGAATGAACAGAAATTTCTGTTAAAAGAATTTATATATTTTCAGACTCATTAATTAGTAGTGAAATAAACATCATCACATGAGGAATACTTTGAGGCAGTGCAACAAATCTGTCATATGTCTCAGTGTGTAAATTCTTAGAGACTGCTACTTTAGAAATCGTTTTTCCTCTCACATACAAATGCAGTTTCTCATGGATGAGCAGGCAAGTAGAGGAAGAATTCTTATATTTATACTGTAACTCCTGGTTAGAAGAGATGATTGAATACAATTTTCTCATCATTGGTAGACATCAATGACCCTTTGAGCAAAAGGAAAACAGGGATATATTACCCAGCAATAACTCTTGAAAACTTAAACATTTTCAGGGTTTTTATGGCCTGATCTAAATGACAACTAAAAGAAAAATTAATGAAGCTATGTGAAAAAAAGAGGAACTGGGGTCAACTCTTTTTCAATATACTCTTCTACCTTCTACCTTAGCATGGTCACCATTTCAATACTCCTTTACAACTAATTCCAGAAGAAGTAAAAGTCATGCCATCTGCCCATGTAACCAGTGGGAAAAGATTTTTCTGGTGAAGGATGTGAAACAATCAGATTTGGGCAGTTTAAATTCTAGAACTTCAAGAAGCCAACATTTTGGAAACTTCTTACCCTTACTTAAGGACAAAAAAACAGATTCTTGGCCAAGAAAAGCAGGAAACCGCATTTGCAGATTTGGATACTATTAGGTGGCACAGTGGATATAGCACTGGGCTTGGAATCAGGATGACTCATCTTCATGAATTCAAATCTGGCCTCAGACATTTACTAGTTGTGTGACCCTGGGTGAGTCACTTAATTTTTTTTTGCCTCAGTTTCTTCATCTATAAAATGAGCTGGAGAAGGAAATGGCACTCCAGTATCTTTGGCAAGAAAACTCCAAATGAGGTCACGGAGAGTTAGACATGACTAAACTACAGCAAAAAAGTAAACTTGAGTTCTATTCTACATTACTTCTCTCCTATTCACCTTCAATAACATATGATATGTGGAAAGAACTATTTTCATCAATAATGTCACCTTAAAAGGCAAGGGGCAACAATCAAAAACTAGCTATTAGAATTGGTTGTTTTCAACTGAAGACTATCCAAAGGGAGAGCTGAATAAGAATTGATACGATGTGAAACAAAATACAATAAGACTTTAACAATGGGAGTCTTTAGTAGGAGGTTACACTATATTCTCTAGGAAGAAGGGCTGTGCAATTAACCTGTAGACAGACTAAAGGTAGAATTTTATGACCCTTGAGGGTCCTTCCATTGATCAGCTTTTTAAAAGAATTGTTTTATTCAGTGGTGGTTATTTGAAACACAGATTTTAAAAATGGTTTATTAATATTTAAAAGATTCCATACTTTAGCTCTTAATGTTTTCTTCTGAAAGGGCTCTATTGTTTCTAGTCCAGGCAATTTTTAAGTCAGCAAAAATAATTTCTGGGATATAATCTGCTAGCATTTTAAAGGAAGACTAGAGAACATAAGCAGAAACTGTTTAATGGAGCCACTGAAATACAATGTATCAAGAAGTATTTTTTTTTGGAGAACTGGGATAGGAAATGGCTAGTACATATATATAATTCATATTTAGGTAGTATTTTAAAGTTTGGAAAGAACCTTCTTCATGACAGTCCTGTAAGGTAGATAACATAAGTATTATGGTCCCAATTTTACAGGTATAGGGAGACAGGCTTTTCACTGACCAGAATGCTGCATAAAAGTCAAGGTTGTTTTGTTTTGCTTTTCCCTTTGATGACAGAAATATCTAGTAAAGGCAGGAATGTGGGACAGAAATGTAAAGGGCAATGACCTAGCTTCAGCTTTTCTGTTTACTCAGATTTATTTATGTAACCTTTATAAACTCTGGGAATCTTTATCTGAACCTCCTCTCTCATCGACAAATTGGGTTCCCCAAAGCAAGGTTATATCACCCTCTTCAGGGTTCTAGGGCTACCCTGAAGGGATTAGAGATGTCTTTCTCTAAATGGTATCAGCTCAAGTTCTCATTCTGGTATGTTCTCTATCAATATCAAAAGGCAGTTCAGGGAAGACTAGCCCTTTTCAGGGCTACTCATCCTCCTTTGGTGTCCACCTTCACTAAGAAGCTGCAGCACGCACAGCAGCCACACCTCAGTAAAACCATTTTGTCAGGTGAGTTAAACCAGGTTTACGGTAACTGAGAGGTTTCAAACCCGTTGGTGAGGGGGATGTCAATCCCAAGCATGTGAAGGCTTTCCCTAATCAGATGGGCAGATGAGAGCAATGTTTTCCAATAGCCACAAAAGTGGCTGAAGCAGGGGCTATGGAGCACTTAGAGATTGGTCAGGCATCAGAAGACACCGAGGCTGTCCATTGCGTCCCAATCATCCTGACTTTTGTGTTGTCACTGGACTTTAATGACTCTGGAAGAGAGTGAGGCTGATGACTCTGCAACTCTGCCTCACTTAACTCCAATTCACAAGAAAGTCAAGTCATCACCCGTCACATTGGGACTTCCCTGATACTCTGAAAAGGAGAATGAACAACAGAACAGTAGTAGTAGTAATGGTAGGGGTAGCTGTTGTAGTGACAGTAGTACTTAGCATTTATATAATGCTCTAAGCTTTATAAATATCATGTAATTTGATCCAGACAACAACCCTAGAAAGTAGGTGGTGCCATTATTACCTCCATTTTGCAAATGAGGGAACTGAAGCAGGGAAGTTAAATGACTTGGTGAGAGTCACAAAGCTAGTAAGTGTCTGAGGCCACATTTGAACCTCCTGATTCCAAGAACAGTTCCTTATCCACTGTGCTACCTTCCAGTGATTAGCAATTGCTAATCCATTTAACCAATAGATACCAATTAATTTTTAACAAAAGTGTTCTTTACTGAGAAGATACAGTACAAAAAAGAGTGAAAAATAATCCCTCCCCTCAACTCCTGGAAGCACACTCTTCCTAATACCTTTTTGAATCTCCCAAGGGCCCAGCCTAGCCGATTCCACTTTCGGTACTCCTTAATCTAAGGTAGGAAAGATTAGATGCAAAAAAGACAGAAACAATAGCAGGGCCATATGCTTGAGGCTTCATGCCAGTTCTGGGTAAGAGAAGGCCCAAGGTCCCTCCACCATCTGGAGACCCACAGCAGCTCCTCTGAGTTACCCCCAAGAATTCTTTTGTATGCATTCCCAGTTTTAGTTCATTAGCTAATACAAAGTTAATTTCTTTGCTGCCTGTTTAGTGGACTGGAAGCAGTCCTCTCTGTGCATGTTCTTAAGTAGAGAACCTAGTGCTATCATTCTGCATTATCCAGCATTTCTAGAAGTAGATCCTCCCCACATAGTTTGGCAGCAGGAAGAGCATACTGCACATGCTCCCATTGGCCAGCCTTCCCATTACATTTATGTGCCAACTTTGAGAGAATCTTGGGAATGAAATGGATTTTGTAATTTTAGTTCCCTGTGTTCCTCTGACAGAGAAATGGGACTTGGGAATGGGAATCCCCATAAGGGGTTAAATAGGAGTTACAAGGAATTTCCAACATTGTCTGGGAATGTGGATTTTGATTTAGTAATAGATCCAGACAACCCAAAGCCAATACTTAGCTGTTACTGTTAGCCTGAAGATACTCTGCCTGGCTTTTGTTTGGTTACATTTATCTGACTGTGGTGGTTTAAAAGCTTGTTTGTGACTAAAGAATTGTCGGGCTGCTATTACCAGGGAAAGGCTTTCTAGAAACTGCCAGCAACTAGGAACCAAGATGGACCGCAGGTGGTCTTAAGGAGATGACCACAAGACCAGCAAATATGTTTAATAGAGACAACACGTTGCTGCTGTTCTCCAGCCATCTTCATGCCATACTTGTATACCCTCTCCCTCCAGCCTGGCTGCACATCAGTTCCTATCCTGGGTCCCTGGCCTTCTTGTTGATGAGCCCTTGTTGATGATTTCTAGCCTAACCCAGACCCTCATACTGCTGTTTCCTGCTCATCTTCATGAAATGCTGTCACTAGAAGACACTGGTAGGGCGTCAGCTTTACCTAGCCCCACTTGGGGCTTTAGATGTGACCTCTCTGTTGGTGCCCTCCATCACATGTTCCTGCCGCTTTCTTTTCTATGCTTTGTGACTAACAGTCTTTTACTTCAACAAATGTGTCCTATGGCTGCCTGGTAAAAATAAACATCAGTGGGAGTTCTCTCTCTCAGTGAACTCATTTGTTGCCATAGGTTTACTTATCTTCTCTCTGTAGATGACGCCAAGATCTATACATATACAGGCACAATCTCACTCAGGAGCTTCAGCAATATATCATCAGCTTCCTATTAGATATTTCAACCTGAATGTCCTGGAGAATTCTGAAATCCAACATGACTAAAACAGAATCCATTGAAAAACCTGCCCTTCTTCCAAACCTTCCTATTTTTGTTGAAGAATCCGTCATTTTTTTAAGCTCCCATGTTTGTAACCTCAGCATGTCCTCGACCTCACATATCCAATCAAGTGCCAAATCTTCCTTTTTCTACTTCCACAATACCTCTTGCTTCCAATTCCTCTCTAATCACATAGTCAGAACCTCCCTTCAAACCCTTACTGCTTCTCACCTAGGCTATGGCAAACATTTTTTAATTGATCTCCCTGCCTCAAGTATCTCCCTATTCCAATCCACCTACACAATGGTCAACTCTACATATTTCCTTGAAAGACTGGCCGTGTCATTACTCTACTTAATAAATGCCAGTGACTCTCTGTCAGTTCCCTAGACCAGGAAAGCACTCCCTTCTTGTCTATACATCATGGACCTCCTGTCTTTTTTCAAGATGAAGCTCAAGCACTAACCATCTTTGTGATGTCTTTGCTGTTCTCTGTGAGTGCCCTCTCTATCTTACATTTATGTTTTGCACATTTATTGTTTACATATTTACGTATTTTCTCACCCCTAAAAGAATGTAAGCTACTTCAGGGCAAGTTTGGTTTTGTATCTCTGGCACCTAGCACAGTGATTGGCACATTGTAGAGGCTTTTGTAAATGCTTAATGATTGATTGGGAACTGATTTACAGAGTGCCTTAGTCCTGGAGAGAGCCATAAAAAATAAGGATTAATTACCCTTGGGCTGCACAGATGGAGAAATAGACTTCAAGCAGGTAAGAGATTTGCATATTGTCCTACAATGAATTGTGGCAAAATTGGAACTCAAACCCAGATCTGTTTCAAATTCCAATTTTCTTTCCAGTCTTATGATGCCTTCCTGCCCTCCATATTGTCCATTTTCTCCCAGAGGATTCAGCCTTTGCTAGAATTATTCACCAAATCTGGCATGCTCTTTACTTTTTCACCTATTGAAATAATTATCCTTTAAAATCTCATTCAAAGGTCTCTCCCTGAGGAACTTTCTCTGCTTCTCCATTCTCTAATGACCTTTCCACCCTCAGGCCTCTCTTAATACTTGTCTTACATCTCTGGCAGCTCTCTTGTGTTATATACCAATTGTGTGCACAAATTAGTTCACCTTTCTTGAAGCTCAATTTCCTCTTTGTAACATGGAGGTAAAAATACTTGCAATAACTACCTTGCAATGTTGTTTTGAAGAAGTACTTTATAAACTATAAGAAGCAAAATAAATAATAAATAAGTATTAAAACATTTATTTTAATATTAATAATTTATCAAATAACCCAATTTATTTTATTAAATTAAAACTAATTATTTAAATAAGATGTAATTTATATTTACATTTAAATACATGAAATAATCTATACAAATAAAAGTAATATGTGAAAAAATTAAATTTATCAATTAAATTAACATTAGAAAATATTACATTTATTAAGTAACTCATTAAATCAATATTTTAAATATTAAAGTTATTAAATAAATTAATATTTGAAAATATTAACTTCATTTAATTAATTCATAATATAATAAATATTAAAAATAAAAAATAAAATTTTTGTTTTGTGTGTTGCTTTCTCCTGTAGATTTCTCCTAAGCCCCATGGGGTTTGGACCTTAGCCAGCTTAGAAACTCCTGCAGTATCTAGCTTACTGTTTTGAACTAAAGTGAATCAGTGACTTCTTATTGACTTATTCACAATGTGGTGTGAGTTTTATCAAGTCCTTCTAAAGGGAGTAGCTAGCTCAGAGCAGGTTTGATAAGAACTGTGAGAAGGTAAAGAGAGGTTCAGACCAGAAGTAAGGCCTAAATGATGGCGTTGATGGAGTTTCTGGTTATCCAGGACAGAGCATGAGGATAGTGGTACCAGGTAGTGACAGTGATTTAGCACCATGAAAAGGGAGAAAGTGAGTGAAAGGGGAACTGAGAGGACTCAGACATAAATTTCATCTAATTTATAATTTGGCTTAATACTGTCCCTTTGCTAAATAGAGATAGTCTCAACCTATACCATTCCTTTATTCCCTTGATGGTAGCAAGCAAATAACTAAGATGGAAGGAACAAGTATGTAAACAACTTTCATTTTTTTCTGATTAGTAGGTTAGCTTGTTTCCTGAAATTCCATTCTTTTGGTTATTTCTGTTCCATCTCCAACACTGATGGAGATCAACTGCCAAATTATTACAAAACGGTGATTTTTTTTTTCAATAAGGCATGAAAGCAGCATTCTTGATACCCCTCATGTCAGGAACAGAGTTCATGGAGCAGGGTTAATTGGAATTCCAGTTATATAGTCAAGGGTCAAGAATATATGAAACAAACAAACAAACAAACAAGAATCAGGGTCAGGACACAAAACTTGATTCATAAGCACAGAGGCAAAGATCTAGGGTTTCATAGTAAATAGGAACTGATGTTCAAAACGTAAGAGATCCTGGTCAGGCTGGCACAACCAAGGGTAGGAACACTGTCTGGAGTTTCCGTCTGGGGATATTTGAAAAGAGATTTTAGCTGAGTGCCTGAGGTTAAAGTGACATATAGCTGCTTGAAATAGCTTCTTTTACTAAAGTCTTAAGAAGATACTGATTCTTTTTTCAATGTTCCCTAGTGGAAACTCATCCCAGAATATGAGGGAAAAAGATGAATGGAAAGAAAAGTGGCTATAGGTGAAGTGGGTCCGTACCAATGCAGAAGGATTGAGTTTGTAAAGCAGAAGAGTAAGGGAATGCCAGTTTGAGACAAAGGAAATGAAAATCAAGCCCCAGAAGTCATTTGGAACAGTCAGAAGCAGAGTGAGTTGTAGGAAGGGGCTGAGAGAATGTGTATGTAGAGGCTGATAGAGTCAACATAAGTAGGGGCTGAAGTTGGTAAGTCTACCGGGGTATGAAAATTTAGTATGGCAAGGGTTATGTACAATAAGGAACTGGGCCTTGGTCTGGGTCCTGGTTACCTCTCTGATATGGCTCTAACAATTTGAGGAGTCCCCATGACCGGTCATTAACCAAAATTTGTCTTGTATCACTTATCAAAATAAGCAAGTTTCTGAATTCATTGTAGCCTGTTGTCAGTGATCTCCAAAGTGGACACCAGTACCGACCCTAGTGTAGGTTATGTCCTGACCCCACAAGGGTTGTGGTCTGGTTCCTCCCATTGGCTGATCACAGGGGAAGATGGGTTCCATTCCATCTTTCTGAGACAGCCAATCATGGTATTTGTTTCCAACAAAAACACACTACAAAATTATGGCACAACGTTCCCTCAACCCATTCCCCTTTATTGCTGTGTAACTTCTCTTATTCCCTCCTTCTGAGCTGGGCCCACTACCCTAGCACTCATAGCAGCAGCTACACAGGTGTCACCGGGAAAATTCCTACCTCCTGTCCCTATTATTGGATGACTATATCAGGCCCTCTTAGAGAGCAAGCTCTATGCTCTAGTGCAGTGAATGGTGAAGTGGAGCCTGATCGCCTTTTTGTTTTGGGTGAAATAGGGTGAGTCTAACAGAATGAACAGAAATAGATGGATTGTAATCTTCATTACATTTTTCCCTTGGTGGGGCGAAGATACTACACAATGATTTCTTTGTAACAACTAGATCCCAGTTCCAATGCCACTGGATTGAAGGCATACTTACAGAGGTTGCCATCATCTTTTCCCACTGCAACAAAATAGTTTGATTAAAAGAATGAGAAAGAGTCTTCTGTGATAAAACAAACAAAATTTGAGAGATTGAATTTGAGGGTGGGGTTTTAGGAACTGTCCTTGGAAGAACATATGTGGAAGAAAAAGAAGGATCAGAAATGAATAAGGGTTAAGATGATGGAAAGTACAAGTTAGGAAAGACAACAAATAGCAGAGTTAAAGAAAGCAAGAAAAAAAACTAAGAAAGAGATAGAACAGGACAGTAGAATAAAAATCGAAGACATGGAACACATTAAGGTGAAAGAGAATAAGACTGAATTATCCTGAATAGTGGCCGAAGAAAATGCCCACTAGCTCTCTATGTCTAACCAGTCCAGACCATGATTCACACACTGCCCAGACCATGATTCACTCACCACCCAGATATCCAACCAGGACACCAGGACTTCAGTTCAGCTACCTATCCATCTGCTTTGTCACGAGCAGATACCGCCTTCCTCTATCCCATTTTATCTTACTTGCTCTGGGGACAACAGTCAAATCAATACCAATATTGCCCCTAGAAAGATCATGTGACTCTATTGTTACATGAGGCAGTAGATAGAATGCTGGAGTCAGGATGACCTGAGTTCAAATCCATCCTAAGACACTTCCTAGTTAAATGACTGGGGGCAAGTCTTACAATCTCAGTTTTTTCAATTGGAAAATGGGGGCATTAATAGCATCTACATCACAGGGTGGTTATGAGGAACAACTGAGGTAGGTTCTTAATACTTATTCTCTTCCCTTCCCCAAGCCCTCAGTATGAGCATATTTGCTTTTTTATAAATTAAATACACATACTGCTTAACTAATAATTAGACATTTGTTTTTGTTGTGGTTTGGTCATTTCAGTTGTGTCCAACTCTGTGACCCCATCTGGGGTTTTCTTGGCAAAGATACTGGAGCGGATTTGCCATTTCCTTCTCCAGCTTATTTTAAAGATGAGGAAACTGAGGCAAGCAGGGTTAAGTGATTCGCTCAAGGTCATGCAGCTAATAAGTATCTGAGACCAGATTTGAACTCGGGAAGTTGAGTCTTCCTGACTCCACACCCAGAAATCTATCCATTGTGCCATATACTTACCCCAATTATAGACATTACTATAAAACTTATACAAAAAAACCAAAACCAAACCAAACCAAATGATGAGATAGAGATACAATATTATTTAATCCTCGAGTCATTAGAAAACAAATGTAGTTTGAGCAGAGGAGTGATATGGTCAAATATGGTAAATGTGTATATGTATGTACACACATACATATGTATATATGTATATTATATATACAGCATATATAATATATGTATATATATATGTATATACAGGCAGATAGAGATCACAGTGGGTAGATTGAAAAGGGAAGAGAACCGAAGCCAGTAAACTAATTATAAGGCTATTCTAATAGTCCAAAAGGGCCAGTACTGGGGAAGTCCCTGTATGAATAGAGAGAAGGGACAAATAAGAGAGATGTCATGGAGATAGAAAGGACAAGATTTGAGGTGGGGAGAGGTAGAAAGTTGAAGTGATCCCTTGAGTTTATGAACCTGGGGGACTCAAGGGATAGTGGTGTCCTCAAGAAAAATAGGAAAGTTTGGAAAAGTTGTGGATTTGTGAGGAAAGTAATGAAATCTGAGATGAAAATTGTAGCCCGAAATAAAAAATGGGTGGGATTGTTATTAACTGCTCCAGCACATAGAAACTGGCCTTTGAGGAGTATTTACTTTTATTTTTACTTATTTTTGTTCCCCTCCATTCTTAATAGTATTTTTTGCAATTGCATATAAAGATAGTTTTCAACATTCACTTTTATGAGATTTTGAGTTTCAAATTTTTTCTCACTTCTTCCCTCCCTCCCTCTCCTTTCCCTTCCCCCCCCTTTCCCCAAGATGGCAAGCAATCTGATATAAACTAGACATGTACATTCATATTAAACATATTGAGGAGTATTTAATTTAGTTATTAATTAATCTGAGGAACAGAAGGTAAGGATGCTAGGAGAAGGGATTTCCCCCTAAGTTGTACTCACACAGCTGCTATTGTGTATTGGGCCCAGCCCAGCCAAGAAGGGGGGAGGTTGGGAGGTTGCCCAGTGCAGGGAGTGGAATGAGGAGGGGGTGTTGGATTATATTGAAGATTGTGTTGAAGACAAATACCATGACTGGCTATTTCTGGTAGAGTGGGTCAGACCACAATCCTTTTGAGGCTAGTCCATGGTCAATCAGGAAGCCTTGGTTAGGACTTTAGAGGTCATTGGCCTAGACCATAACTTCCTTTCCTGACCACCACTTTTCTTAGTGGGGTAGGCTTTTAGAATGTAGGCTTTCTGAGGGCAAAAGAACATACGGATATGGTAGGTATTTAATGATTGCTTATTAACTGATTGAAAAGAAATAAAAATTAAATTTAAAAACATATGAGAATTCAAAGGTAGAATCTCAAGGATGTGCTGAACATTAGTGAACTTTCACTCAGAATAAAATATTTGAACATTTTAAAATCCACTATGGAAGCATGGAAGGTGATGATAGTCCCAATTTTGAGGTCCCCATTATTTCATGTACCTATGCAATTCCTTGAGGTGAAGTGGAAGAAGATGAGGAGAAAGAAAGGGAATATTGCCAGAAGCTGGGTTCCTGCAAAGAGATGCCATCTATGAGCAGGAGACTATGAAGGCATACAACTACCCACAACTTCTAATCATGCATGGGCTTATTTAGAATGAATTATTTAAGATGCCCTTAAAGCTAGTTCTAGGGTATGGTGAAGTACATGAACAGAAAAACAGTATTGTAGAGTGAGTTGGTGATGATGAGTCTGAGTGAAAGACAGAGAGATAGACTGAGACAGAGGAGAGAGAGAAAGAGACAAAGAGACAGAGAAAGAGTAAGGGAATGCCCAGGATTTTAAAGCCCTGGTGGATGAGTGGGAGGGTGACAGTGGGATTAGTAACAGAATGGGTTTTGGATTTCTATGTGTTTTGAGGCTGAGAAAATGGCTGTTTGTGAAAGCCAAGAGATCCAGTATGTGAAGTCTGGGCTTGGCAGCTTCAGCATGGCATGGAAATTCATTGTGAAAGAAAATGTGTGCAGCAGTTGAGTTGTATTGTATTCTGGGTCCTAGTGTCCTGACACATTGATACTTGTATTAAAGAGCAATGATGAGTGTCCATCGATTGGGTTTGTCTCTAATTGACTAGACTAGTGAGTTTCTGAGTTCCATGTAGTTTCTTGTAAAGGGATAGAATCTCCAGGAGTTATGAGTCATATGTTGGCATGTCATGGGAGGATCTTAATGCTATGTGAACTTGTCTGTTCCTAGGAAGAACAATGAGGGTGGCAGGAGGAATTCTTCAGTTGCAGGGATTTGAGAAGAAAGTAGAGGGTGGATTTATAACAGCAAAAAGTTTTCAAGAAAATATATGCTAAATATATTTGAGGAATGGCTGAACAAACAATTGGATATTATTGTAATGGAATATTCCTATGCTGTAAGGAATGATGAATTTGAAGAACAGAGAAACATATGTGATTTGAGTGAAGTGATGCAGAGTAAGCCAAAACAATAGGCATAATAGCTAAAACAGTTTAAATTAAATAATCACTAAGAAGCTAAAGAATTTGGGTCAAACACAAAAATGTTCTTACATACGAAAAGTTACAACACACTCGTCTTTCTCTGTTTAACAACTGTTAAGCTATAGGAGATGGAAAGCCAGTCAGTCAATAAATGTTTAAGTGCCTGCTATGTTCTAGGCACTGTGTTAAGTGCTGGGGAGAAAAGAAAAAGCAAAAAACCATCCCTGTCATCTAAGAGTTCGCAACATAATGGGGAAGAGAGCGTGCAAATAGCTGCATGCAAATGGACTGTCTACAGGATAAGTGTCTTGTGATGTCAGTGGTGATCATGATGTTACGATGTTTGGCTTGATTCTTTTGAAAGAATGTACTTTGCAGAGGAGAGATGTTTAAAACTGTTGGGATGTGTTGGTTGTATTAAAATAGAACATAAGAATTATTTTCTTTTAATGAGAAAGGAAAGACAGGGTTGGTTGCACAGGACTGGGCATAAAACTACCGGTATATATGTCTACTGTGTATGGACACTGAGTGGGTCAAATTAAGATAAATTTGAATAATTTAACATTTTGTTTCTTGCTTGATCCTGAGCCATTGAAGCCCTGTGTAGTGGGCGTGTGGCCCGCCTCCACCTTTTTGCCCCATTGTCTTGCTCATTCAAACATACTGGCAGGTCAGGGCATTACTCCAAGGTAGCTTCTGCTACAATTGATTCTCTTGGTGTTTTCAGTCAACAAACATTTGTTAAATGCCTACTATGTGTTAGGTACTATATCAAGTTTTTTCTTTTTCTTTTTTTTTCTTTTTGGAGGGGGGAAGGCAGGGTAATTGGGGTTAAATGATTTGCCCAAGGTCACATGGATAGTGTTAAGTGTCTGAGGTCATATTTGAACTCAGGTCCTCCTGACTCCAGGGCCGGTGCTCTATTCACTGCACCACATAGCTGCTCCTATATGAAGCTTTTTAGGGGCAAACATGGGAGTGGGAGAGCTATACTGGTATAATGAACACTGTAGCCTGTGAGCTCTCAGCATTGTGTTTCCCACTTAACAGATGTGCCAGGCTAGTGCCATTAATTCTTAATCAAAACATTTGCTAAACAGAGGGCAAAGAAATTATAATTATAATGGCATTTTTACCAGTAAAACTGGGCATACAGCCTTCCATCAATTAAAAAATATCTATGAGGGATACCAGGCATACATTTGAAGTTTTATTGTAGTGAGGAAGCCTATATACCCAGGGCAATTCATCACATTGGAATTTTGGCCTTTTTCATCAGGAATAGTCTGCACCAAAAGTTCATTGATGGGTGTGGTGGTGTCAGTGGTGGATGGTGGGGGGGGGGCTCCTCTGCTATGTTAGGTTGCTCTTTGGATGGACTGTGCCAATTCTAAGCAGGACTACTTTTCCTTTGGGTCACTCTGTTCCTCTGTGGGGCTACTCTTCCCTGTCAAGGTAGTGTTGTACTCTTTTGGGAAGGGCCCTCCCCATCAACTATTGCTCCAAACAAAGAATAAGAAAGAGAGAAAAAAAAATCAATTTATCAAAATCAGCCTACACATCAACTGAATACTTAATATTCCATGGTCTCCTAACCTTGCAAAGAAAGGGAGATGTCTTCTCTCAACTCTTTGGGTATTTTTAGGATTATAGGGTCTATCTTTATCTATCTCTATCTCTATGCTACATCTACAGTATTATGTATGTAATATGCATTTTATCTATGTATATATCTCATTACATACATATATTTATATGTGTATGTGTATATATATCAGTAGAATTACAATTATACCAGCTAAATCCCTATAAGAACTTGTGACATTTCTGACATTTCCTCCCATCTCTGGTCCTTCCAAGCTCCATGATTCAACTGCACTGATCTGAAGATTGGTTTCTTGGCACTTTAATTCTGACTCCTACCCCCCAGAAGATTCTGGACTGGAACATTCTTCCTCAATCATCCCTAATGATCCCTGGCTTCCTAAACTGGTGAGGGTTTAATTAGTATCAAGGACTCTGCTTAATGAAGCCCTCAGCAGGCCCTGATCTTAGCTTTGCCCAGGGTCTAGAGAAAAGTACAATCATAAGAAGTCAAGGTTATGAGAATTAAGGGAAATGCCACAGAGCAGGTCAGAAATTCAGTTCAATTCAATTCAAGTACTTTTAAATCATATCAAGTACTTATTAGTCACCTATTATGTGAACAGTACTATTCTAGACATTGAAAATAGAAAGACAAAAATGAACACAATCCCTCTCCTCAAATATTGGAAGTCAGTGGCACAGTGGAGAGTACTTTGAATCAGAAAGATCTGGCTTTAAATCCTTCCTTGAACACTTATTAGTTGTCGACCTTGCTCAGCATCAATTTTCTCATCTGTAAAATGGAGATGATTGACCAATTTCATAAATATGTTATGAGGATAAAATAACATATAAAACACCTTGAAATCCTGAAGCCCTATATTATTAAGCCGAAATGATGCGGTTTGAGGGAGGAGGACTTGAGGGGAGGGGGCCCCTCTCAAGGACCAGAGTACTGGATGGGATCCTCTGGAATGAATACACAAACTCAAACATTCTTTAAGTCAAAGCGGCAAAGATTTATTGTTATGCTTTTTAGTGGGCAAGAGTTCTTAGAGAACCTATGATCTTAGAGGGATTATGGAGTGGTTAAGGAGTGGTCACTTCTTAAAGGAACATGCACTTTTAGTATCTACTGTACTGGTGTATTACCCAGAGTTCACTGGGAAAAAGCCCAAGTGTGGGGCTATATGAAGGTGTGGTTTCAGACCTGCCACTTCACAAAGTCAGATAGCATCAGGGCTGACTGAGAAATGTCCAAGCTGCCCCATCAATGTCTTGTTAGACAAGATAAATGTAAGGTAGTATACATATGTCTAAAGTCTGGGATACACAGAGTGAGGAGTCCAGGATGCATATGAGGTAGGGAGCTGGTATAGATAGTCCAGTAGATACTGGATATCTTTATGAGCCAGTACAAAGCCAGTTCAAACTAATAATTCCTACAGGTGTGGTTTGTTACTATAGTGGGGAGAGCGATAAGTGTTTTGCTGGGGCCCACTCATGAGTAATTGTTAGGCATAGCTTCCTTGGGCTGGGGAGAAACTGCCAGGGATCATTAGTATTTTCAGACTAGGAAGAAATGTGATCTTGGAATTGGGGTCCAAGCCCAGGCACCCAAACACCCCATCAAAATGGAAAGGTGAGTGTCTGGCAGTCTTATATATCTGGTTGCCTGGTCTGGCATTATCCAACTGATCCTGGCCTGAATGTCAATCCCAGACGTCACAAAGCATCTGTACTATGGAAAAACTTTGGAACATCATGATCTTGACATTCCTTTAGAGGAGACTCTTGTTTTAATATCAGACTTTCTCATGAGAAGTCTTTTTTAATGAGAAATATCTCAATTTAAAGTTTTTTTTTCACCACAAAAGACAAATGAATTTTCTAGTAATATTCATCTTTAAAATCATATTATTCCATAGAGAAAGCTAATTGCTTAATTCACAAAAATGAGATTTTTGAATAATACCTTTGCCGCCTTATGCTGTATGGCATTTTAACTAAGTTCCAGAAAAATAAGTACTACCCTTATGCAATTTTCCATGGCTCATATTTTACAATTATAATGAATAATTTTAGAGGGGAGGGGAGAGTGTAAGAGGGAAATTCTTGTTCTTGCACATAAGGCTACGTGTTCTCAATTCTTCCCTTCACCAGTCCCATTGCTGTTCATGTTAAACTCATATAAATATAGATTGGATTGTCCATTAGATCCTGTTTATTAAACACTTCAAGAAGGCCAGGACCAAACCATCTCAAATGTTGATACAAACCTCCCTTTCTGGGGATTCAATCATGCTGTCTCAGCAACAATGAGAGCTGTTACTCCCATATCTTGTTAACTTGCCCCACCACCCTGATGCAGTCTACTTACTACCTCAGTGGCTAGTGATGCTATGGGAAGAATGCTGGATTTAGTCAGAGGATCTGGATTCAGTCCTGAGCCTTACCACATGCTGACTATCTGACCTTAAACAAGTCACTTAACCTCTTTAGACCCAGTTACCAAAATAAATAGGTTGATCCAGATGGCCTTCAGGGTTCCCTCCAGGTCCTGCAACCTGTGATCATTCTCTGGTCCAGGACCAGAACTTTCTACTTAAATACTGATGTTGTTGGTGCTGTTCAGTGGTTTCAGTCATATCCAACTCTCTGTGACCCCATTTGAGGTTTTCTTGGCAAAGATACCAGAGTCGTTTGACATATCCTTCTCTGGCTCATTTTACATATGAGGAAACTGAGGCAAACAGGGTTAAGTGACTTGCCCAGGACCACACAGCTAGTAAATGTCTGAGGCTGGATTTGAACTTATGAAGATGAGTCTTCCTTCCACCTCTCCCTACGCTCATTCTTCCTAAAACCTCCAGTCCCTCTCCCTCTTCCTCTTTTCTCTGCTCTCGTCTCAATTTTCTTTCTTTGCAGTCTCGACACGTTAGTTAACCAGTTCGATTACATATTTGTTTTGTTTCAGAACCTCTTTCTGTTTATTCATTTATTCACAAAACCCCTAAACCATCATTCTACACTTTCTCTGATGCTACTAGAATGCTACTGAAAACTTCTGGAAGGGTTCCACTGTGAATTTATGTTATCCAACCTCAACTGAACTTTCACTACTGTATGGCAGTCCTTCCATTCCCTGATGGACTCTATCTTACTTACTTCAGCATGTATTCCAAACTTCCTCTTTCCTTGAGGGACCTACACCATATATTCTTACCTCTGTACCATCAAATACTTTGCCTTATACTGTACTGAGGAAATTCAAGCTGTTGTGAGCTCCTTCTTTTCCCCAATTTTATACTTTATATGCCTTCATAATTATTATTCACCCTATTCTCCCATGCTCCAGATTCTGAGGCTGATATAGTTCTTGTCCTTGCCAAGGCCAACCCCTCTGCTCTTGGTCCCATCCTCTTCTATTTTCTCTGGGAATGTGTCCTCTTTGGCATTCCTTTTCTCTACCGATAATCTTCTGTTTTTCCCCACTGGTTCTTACCCTGTTGAATATAAACATGTCCCCAAAAGCACTGTTCTTAAAAAACCTTATCTTGATTTGCTGTTACTTCAAGCTTTCATCTTATATTTTTGTCTCCTTTTCACAGATAAATTACTAGAAAGTCATATATACTTGTCCATCTTCACTTTTCCCCTTCCCAATTACTTCTTAACCCTTTGAAATCTGTCTGCTAATTCCACCATTGAAATGAGATTTTTGTCTCCAAAGTTGTCAAGGTTGCTGAGTCCAGTGGTCTTTTCTCAGTTCTAATCTTTTTTGACCTTTTTACAGCATTTGACACTGTTGATCACCCCTCTTCTGTAAACCCTTTTCTCCTTGGGTTTTCTTGTCACTGCTCTCTACGATTTCTCCTCTTACCTGTCTAACCAATGATTCCCAGTTGCCTTCAGTACTTTTTCATTCATAACCTGTCTGCCATGGATAAATATAGCCCTTTATCTTCTTCTTTCCTTTTTACATACTCTTTTTTGGCAATCTCATCAGTTCCCATAGGTTCAATACTGTCTATGCAGATCATTTTTGTAGATGAAGCCTTGGTAGAAAGATGATTGACTATAGGGATAGAAGGAGGCATACATTGCCAGCTATGGCAAATGTGTTGATTTTTTTTCTTGCCTGCTTTTTTTTGTTAAAAGATAGGGTTGTATGAGGGTGTATTGTGTGGAAATCATTGGGAAGTAAGATCAATGTTAAAAAAAAGCATCAATAGAATATAACTTTTTTTAAAAGAAAGATTATGTTACAAATGTTGATTAGATCTCCTGTAAATACTTCCATCATTCAGGCAAATTTTGGTTTAAAGAAGCTTTTGTGGGCCAATCTGATAATGTAAATGATTGCTAACAAAGTTTCTATGGGAACATATATTTCAAGTTCTAATTGACTTTCAAATGAACTCCTGTAAACAACCAGTTTGTAATTTGGGGACTACAGACACAGATAACTATAAATATTTTTAAAAGCAGACTTTTATTCAAGCCCTGTTCTGCTTTTTTCAGTTTTATGTTTGTGTAATTCAAATGATTCTTAAAAAAAAGTAATGATCTAAGATTTCTCATTCAATAAACATTTATTAAATGGTTACTGGATTGGCTTAATAGTACAGTTAAGGATTATACAAAGATAGTCAAATAGAATAATAACCTTAATAGTGCTCCACCCTTACACTGGATACCTGACTGCCCACCTGGGACAACTTCATTCTCAGTCCAACTCAAAGATAAATGAATCCTGGCCTAGAAGAGAAGGTCTAGCTCACTTTTTTTTTTTTTTTTAATCATCAAATCTTTATTACATATTTCAGGTTTTAATGCCTTAAAGGAGCGCTCTTTTAAAAGCAAACTGGTAACAGTAACATGGAATAGCATGTGGCATATTGCTACTGACTGAAGTTTAAATCCACCCTGATAAGAAAACTGAATTTACCTTGAAATTCTGCTACTAGATTATCATCCCTATAGCCCTGCAATTAAAATTTTTAAATTTCATGAGGACTTTTAAGACTTTATGCTGTTGTCCCATAATTACTTGGTCCTGTAGCTACTCTTGCGGACCTTAAAACTCAGGAGTTTTGTGGTTATAAAGACTAGAATATGGGAGTGGAGAGAAGGAAACTTAGACTAAGTAGAGCTTTGGAGAGAGAGAGGCTTATAGACAGGCTAGATACAAGGATACTGACTAAAGGCAACCTTTTCATTTTCACTAGTCAATAAAACATTTCTTATGTAAATGTTCCCTTGTCTTACAGAACTAGGAAATCACATTTATAGAGTCAGTATGAGGTGTTTTATTAGCAAACTAAGTCTTTTCACTCAAATCCCCGTTTTCCTTTGTCTTCTTGCTCCTCTCGCCTTGTGCTAGTGTCTAAAACTGGGCCTTCAGAATACGAGGTATTTTGGGCTTCTGTGGCTCTGGAGGGGCCTGGGAGCTTACCAGCTGCTGAGACCTCATGAGTACCTGCCTCTCCATTACTTGGTCTTTAAGTCTTTCTTTGTCTTTCAGTACAAGCTTGGGTGTCCCAGGTATCAGGAGCACCCTGTGCATCCTCAGTCTTGAGCACTGGCTTTCCGAGCAGCTTTGTACTTGCCAGTCATCTCTTTGGGTAAAGGCACAATGGCTGGACACGGGACCTGGCCTTCCACTTCACAGATACATTCCCGCAGGCAATATTTTTTGGGTCCAAAATGAGCTGGGTGAGAAAGCTTCTTTTTCTCTAGTTCCTCCATCTTGAGGACTTCCTCACTCTTCCCCAGGATCTTTCTGATGTGCTGCACAATCTCTTTGTTGGTCTTGTCCTCCACGTCCACCAGGACCTGCTCCCCAGAATCTAGATAAAACCGCAGGAACGGTGATGGTGTCATGTTCTTGAACATCATGATCTGTACCCAGGGGTTTTTGTACTGAATCTGAGGAATGTTGAAAAACACAAATTTCCTGGCTCCTTCGCTCAGTTCCCCCTGGGTGTTGTAATTCACGGTCATGACCTTGACCGAGCTCTTAAACACCACTTCGCCCTGGCTCAGGTACTGCAGGGTCCGGCGGATGGGGAAGCGCCCCTTCATCAGCATCGCGGCGGCAGCAGCGGAGCCCGAGGGGCCACGAGACCTGCAAACGCCAGGCCGCTCCCTCACGCGCCTTCCTGCCTACTGCCTCTAGCTCACTTTCTAAACTCAATCTCTGGCCTAATCCCCCACCACACCAGCTGCCTGGCCTCTGTTTAAGTACTTTGATCTGGATTCAGATTCTATCCATTCTTTCTATGGATATGGATAGTAATTTTCTCATCTTCCTCTTCTTTCATGCCTCCTTTCCTACACCTCTATATGTTTTATTTTCCCCTACTAGAATATGTTTCTTGAGAGTAGGGATCCATTTTGTTTTCTTTTTTTTGTCCCCCTACTGCTTAGTACTGGGCCTGGCATTTGTAAGTGTTTAATAAATGGTGTAGTTATTGACTTTAGCTCTTCAATAATGTGATTTCATCAGTATGTGTATTCTTTCCAGCAATGATGGTTTGGAATTTCTCTATAACTTGAATAGAAGGTCTTCAAGAGTTACCATGGTCGAGATATTCATCGCTTTGTGATGAATTTGGTGACTAGTCTCTGCAAATTTAGATAGTCTGGTTGTCCTCTTTGATGGATATACAATCTTAGCTACTAGTCTCCTACTTGAAGTCTTTCCCATTTGTTAAGATGTACTGGATTTCATGAGTTCTATTGGTTTAGCCTCGAAGAACTCAGGGTGACCTTTTTGGCAGGGGAAGTGTTCAGATTAGGAATGCATACAAAAGACTATAAAAAATAAAATATATGAATAAGAAAGGTATAAACCAAGTGTTGTGTCAGTTTTAAAAAATTAAATATTTTTATTAAAAATTTATTGATGTCTTTTAATAATATATTTTCAGATTTTCCATACTAGGTGAGAGCTATCTTGTAATAAAGTATAATAATGAAGAAAAACAAAAGATACTGTGACCTCATCTGAAAATGTATGCAACACTTATTATGTATAGTAACCTCCTACCTCTCTACTTTTTAAAGTATTTTTTAATTAATAGAAGTCTATTTTCTCTTCCTCCTACCCATAGCCCCATTAAAAAAAGAAAGAAAAAACAAATCCTTGTAGCAAATATGCATAGTTAAGCAAAACAAATGTCCTCATTCTCAGAATGTATGTATGTATATTTGTATGTGTATATACATATATATGTATATACACACACACTTCACTCCATCCACTTGTGTCACCTACATACCCTTGAAAATAACATAGGTAAATTCATTGTATTTAGTTTGAAAAAAGTATCATTTGATACTTTCAAAATGCCAAAGACATTTTACTATTCTCCACAATACACTTAGAAATCATGTTCAATTTTGTGTATGAAGATGCTACCAATGACTAGACCCAGATTTAGAAGTAGAGGAAGTTAGTCTTTGCTCTTTGGCAGCTTGAAATCACAGTATCTTACTACCCTTCTTCTTTCTTCCCTCTCACTTCCCATACTTTCAACTGAAGCTTTCTCTTAGTAAATTCATTGCCACAGATTACAGAGAACACTGTGGAGCTCTTAGGAATGAAGGTTTCCTGTTAGGAACCAGATTAATTAGTCATCTTTAGCAATATCATGTTTCACCATTGATACTGATTTACCTTCTAGTTTTTTTTTAATTAGGGGAGGGGGCAAAATAACTTACCCTTCCCCAACTTGGATCTAACCAGAACAAAAGCTCTCAGAAGAGTGGTATCCAGTGATTACGAGGCAGAGTGCCCTGGAGTCAGAGGACCTGGGTTTGACTTTCAGCTCTGCCATTTGCTAGATGTGTGACCTTGGGTTAGTTACCTGACCTTCATGGGTCTCTGTTTCCTCATCTTTATTTATTTTTTTGAGGATTATTAAATCAGATTTTTAATCCCTTTGGATCATCATTGTGAAAACAAATTCTCACTGTTTTATACCTTGAATGTAGATATTGAAGGAATAAAAATGATTAGACTGGATCTTTAGGTAATCTAAGGGAGCATTCAGTTGGCTTTTTCTTTGTTCATTCTTTGATACCCTGATAGGATTTTGTCTGGATGTCATCTTGTGATTAAGGTAACATGCTGTAGTATAAGGAAGAGCAGACTTGAAATCAGGAGAATCTGGCCTGTCAGAGCATCAATTTCCTCATATTTCTTGGTACCTCATAGGTTGTTGTGTTTGTCCTTCAACTTCTAAGAGGACCATTGCATCAGGGAAATGATGACATGACTTGCAGTTGACTTTGATTTGAGTGAGGGAGGGCTGTGCAAGGTCACCAGTCTCACTCTCTCCTCCAGAACCATGTGGATCCAGTGAGCAGATATTCATCATGATGACTGGAGAAGAGTCAAAATGTGATGGGAGATCCTGGCCCTTTTAGCTGTTTCCTCATCTTTAAAATGAGGGTGTTGGGAATTAGATAACTTTCCACTTTTAAACCTATAATTCTCTCATACATATGAATGGATCTAGAAGGTGGTTTTCTGTTGTTAACAAGCCTGGCCCCTCTTGATTCAAAACTGACTTGTGCCTTGAAAAAGAACATTTCTACAGTTCTAGAATAAACTTTGGAGTGTAGAAGGTATAATGTCTTCAGTCCTCAAGGGAGTTGAGTGTCATATCTGGAGACCTTAGTATATGATCTGATTAGATCGGAAATAGTGGAGAGAATTGAAAAATAGAATTTTTAATGAATTTTCTCTCTTCCTGGGCCCATTCTGATAAACAGAATGGTTCCAGCTGTCAGCAGTGCTCCTCTGGTGGATAAATGAAAACCCATAGCAGCTTCTATTTTTTTCTCAATCCTCCTTTCTGTTTGGTTTAGAGATAGGAAATCTCACTCACATGGCCTAAGGCCAAGGTAAGCCCAACCAGACCTTAAACAGGGAATCTAATTCTACCCTATTTTATAAGAAAGAGTGACCATCTTGTATCTTTAGGGTTACTTTTTTTTTTAAAACAATTGGGGCTCGAGGTTACACGCTAGTCATTATTTATGCGTGGGTGCTCATTTTCTGAGGCTGGTTTCGATCCCGGGTCATCCCAACTTCGAGGCCGGTGCTCTTACTCACTGCACCACCTAGCCACCCCTAGGGTTACTTTTAAAGATTGTATTCTTATTCACTAGGAGGAATTTTTGATGGATTTGTATGTTTGTTATTAAATGGGATATTTTCCCTAATTCCTTGTCTTTCCTAGTACTTGTTAAATATCTCCCTCCCTTATTATTATTATTATTATTTTTGCAGGGCAGTTGGGGTTAAGTGACTTGCCCAAGGTCACACAGCTAGCTTTTTGTGTGTGTGTTAAGTGTCTGAGGCCGGATTTGAACTCAAGTCCTCCTGACTCCAGGGCTGGTGCTCTATTCACTGTGCCACCTAGCTGCCCCTCCCTCCCTTATTCTTGAACAAAACCCTCTATTAAATGGAGTTCAGTCCTCCAACTGTCCTACGGATCACTGTCAAAAGCCAGTGCCTTTAACGTACAATGACACCTCTGATGCTTAGTTCACTTCCAGTGAATAGCTGGCCATCAGGCACAATTACCTTTTAACAAAAGCATTTACTAATAGGCATATTAAAAATGATAGTTACAAAGCATTCCTGTAATCCTGGGCATACTTTCCCAAAACACAGACACAGTTCAGTGAGAAAAGTGAACACAGAATTAGACTTCAGTGGTAGTGAGACCCATGCATAGAGGACACATATAGCCAAGGCTACTCACGATTCTTGCAATGCAGTACCCAGAGGTCCTGCATCTTTACCCTGGGCACATCATCTCTGCTGGATGAGTTGCTCATCTGGGCTCCCAGAGTTTGCTTTTCTTTGCAGAACTACTTTTGATTGCTAGGGCTAGTTCTGTCTTGCATTCACAGCTGGTTACTTTTTCCCCCCTACCAGTGGTTTTTCTCCAGGAAGCTGCTTCCTCCCTCTTGTGACTGCCTCTTGGTATCTGTGCCTATGTGGAATGTGCATCTCTGCTCATTCTCTGATGGATACAGTACCTTCTATTACTCCAGTAACTCCACTTCGGAGTTACAGGGACATTATGGGATGGAAGGAGAGGAAAATGAAATCCCTTCTTTCTTCTCTCCTCCAGGCAGCTTCTGACATACACTCCTCCTTAAATGCAGAATTCATCTAATACTGAGTGACTTAAAGCTCTACAAAGGCATATCCAATATTTGCTCATTTCTTAAATTCCATCAGAGAAAAGTCTGACATGTCCTATGACCAGTCCAATTTGGGGGCAATTAAATCTGCTTTCTGAGGTGTCAGGCTTTAGCCTCTCTTAACATACAGCTTATACATGTGTTGGCCAATCAACTCAGGAAATTTGAGTGATAGTACATCTAATAGGCATCTTGAGAATGGTGGGAGGAGGCAGTAGTTACCAACCCTTGAGGTGGGCAGAAAGAGATGGCCTCCTTTCTCAGAAGGAGTTTTGGGTGTGGGTGGGTCTTAAAATATGGAGTTGATAAGGAAGTATTCAATTGCTATCTTGGGGTGATAGTGCTAGTAAAATTATACTGTGACATGTGACCTGTTAACCCCACACAAGAGTAAAGTAACACTTCCCCATTTGACTATTGCTAGATACTAATTGTAGTCAAGTTACTATGATACCAGGGTATGCCCAAGTGGCTCATTGGAGTGTCCCAGTTTTATAGCAGGGAGTCTAGAAGGTAGGCCTCTGAGAAAAGGGGCATTATGAAATAAGTATATATATATATATATATATATATATATATATATATATATATATATATATATATATAGTCCTATTATCAATTTCTATGTGAGTTATTTTGGGAATTATTTCCAAATGGAAATTCTTAGAAATGCCATCATCTCATTAATTAATAATACCAAATGGTTTTGTTAATACCAAACAATATTGGATTTCTAGTGGGGTTAGAGATATTTCCTCTGTAGTGACAGAGCCAAAGGATGCTGGAGTACTTTGTTGAGCCAGCTCCCCTTATAACAACCCTAGGTAGGCCACGAGGAAGGTTGATGGTATCTAGTGGCTTATGGTGGACTATAAAGAGTTGAACAAAGTTGTCACATCCATCCCTGCCCCTTCCTGATTTTGCCAATTTAGTGGATCAGGTAGACCAGACCTAGAGTGTATGGAGTTATGCCCTTTACCAACACCTCCAATTCCTTCCCCTCCATCCCTTCTAATGACTGAGATTAGTCGAGAAGTTTTTTTTTTTTAATTTTTTTTTCACCTAGAAAGGAGTCCAATATGCCTTCCCCATTCTTCCCCATGGTTACGTCAATTCTTCTTTATATTGCTGGTGGACACACTAAAGAGTCCTGAAGGCCTGGGCAGACAAGATTTTTATTTACATTGATTTCTGGATTGTGGCTATGGGTTTGGTAGAGTGGTCTAGAGAGACTACAATTAGACAATTAAAAGTTCTATATTTGGAGTAAGGAACAGTGGAAGAATTTTTTGGATTATTTCACACATTCTCAAAATCTCAAAGACATAGTTAGTAGCTTACATTTTTACCTACATCTCTTCTCCAGTCCTGGCTCCCTTGAAGTGATCTAAAAACAAATATAAACAACAACAAAGACCTATTTGACCTTGGGTTGCCAGTTATTCCTGTTCCTTCCATAATGTGTGCATTTTAAAGGAACATGAACATTCTTACTTTAGAAAATAAAGTTAATACAAATGTACTGAAGCAAAACTATTAGTAAAGACATTTTAATTAAAAATAAAATGTTAAGATGTTAAAGGTTATTAAGATTTAAGGACAGACTATTGTCTTTGAACTTCTGAATTTTTTTGGTGAGAACATTTAGCAAAATGAAAGTGGTTTTTATTTTGTTTAAGGCCATCACAATTTGGCCATTAGTATATAAACAAGAGTTATTGGCTACACTTATATGACGATGAGTGTTGATGATGACTGATAAGAAGACAGATGTCTGCTATCCAAAGAATATTTGGATTGTAATAGAGATTGCTTTAGCTAATGATTTGCTTTTGAACCCAAATCAAATGGTTTTTAAAACACTAAAAAATTTATTTTTTTTCTGACTTAAGTAAGGAAATATTCAACTATCCCGGGGTGGTGGTGCTAGTAAAACTTTACTGTGATATGTGGCACTTTAGTCCCACCCAAAAGAAAGGCATATAGAAATCCTTCCCCATTTGGCTTTTGGGTCAGACTGAAAAAATCTATTTTCCTTTTAAGTCGAGCATCTGATCTTCTATTAGTGGTCTGAACAGAACATGGGTGATGCCTTTACAAAATATGAACACAAGAATTAAAAGAAGCCTCCATCAAAAAATTTACTATATCCCTGTAGGCATTTAATCATCTGCTTAGACCTGGAGTTAGTCTTTGAGTTTGAGAATTTGAAGAAATACAGGTCAGAGTGGATACAGCAGGTGATGAGACCCCTGGAGGATAGAGAAGGGGATTTCTCTCCCCTACCTGAACTGGTCATGACATATGGCAGCAGATATATTTGCTCAGAAAGGGATACCCTGTCTGACAGTTGAAACTCTTAGAGAATTCAAGGCATAGTTGAGGGAGCAGAGCTAGATACTCTAAATAGACATAAATCCAGAGGAGTGATATTTCAAGGGAAGAAATATCTTTAAGAAGTAAGCCCTGTGGCATCAGAAAGCAGAGTCAAATCTGGGCTTAGGAGAGAGTTAACCCTGTAAATCAATTTGAACTGTAGAGAAGAACAGACCCTGAGAACCCAGCTGAGAAGATTTGTTATCACCAATGGGGAGGTTTCTGTGGATTCCACTAGGTGATAATAGACTTTGAGACCCTGAAAGTATCAGAATTGTAAGTTGCCTTGCTCGTGTGTTTTCCCTGTATGTGTGGCTGATTTCCATTGTACTTTAAGGTTGTGAACAATCTTTGCATGAACACGGTGTATTTGTGGGAGAGTTTATGGGGATGAATGTTTTGTGATTATTGTTTTCACTATGCTATCTTAGTAAATGCTTCTCCTAAGAGCTAATTGTGACTTATTGGATAATTGTCAATGGGAAGTATATTGGTGCTTTCTTCTTTTCTGGGCTTTACTCCTGAATCTCTTCACTTTCTCTATCATGCCACAGTATCCTCCTTACCCTGGAAGTTCATTCCACCTTTGGACTTTTCAAAATGGAAGCACACTCTATCCCTGTGGTCCCTTCCTTTAGCTGGTTCTTCTTAGAATCTCCCTTTTAAGGAAAGAGCACAGGCCAACCAAGTCTTCATTCCTTGCTGGGCTCTACTATGAATGCTCTGGGTTTTCTCCACCATGGCCCTGGGCAGGTACCTTCTTCCTCTCCTCTCCATGTGTTTTCAGCTTCCTTTTATTTGCTGTCTTCCTCATTAGAATAAGTTTTTTGAGGTCTGGTGCTGTGTTTTTACCTGTATTTGCATCCTCAGAACTTAGAATAGAGCCTGGTACTGATAAGTACTTGGTAACTTGACTTAATGGGGGAGGAGTGGTTATAAACTACAGTAGTAAGAATGTGGATCCACAGATTATAGAGGTTGCAGCCACCTTCTGAGGACATAACTGTAAATTCAAATTTAAGTTGGGGGAGCAATAGGGGTGGGATGCTACACAAATATCGATGGTTATCCATCAAATAGATTTTTGAAGAACTTTTACTTGATCCCAGAATCTTCTTGTTCCAAAGTTCTATTTCCAGTAGAAGCAGATTAGCTTATATTTACCACGAAAAGGAAATTCAGGCCCTAGATGTTCAAGATCATTTTACAATTTTAGATAAGATAGTAATATTTCACTTTTCCCTTGGGTCTAGTTTCTGAAGGCAAAGTGTGATTTTCTCATCTAGAAGAATTAAGAAAACAAAGTAACATTGTTACATTTGTTCCAATGTGATCTGAGTGCTGAGAAAAGGGCTGAATTGCACTGGTAGAGTTTTCCATTTCGAAAATTGCATATATGTGGGGCCAAGAAGGGTTGCAGTAAATGTCACCAAACCAGTGTCGGGCATTTCTTATCAACCACATCTTGAACATTCACTTTATTCTGGTTAAAAAAAAAGCCAGCTTATTTTACATTTCAGTTCATTTCTCCACTTCTTGATGTAGATTTGATGGGAGAACAACAACGTTTGACTTTCGGTGATGTTGTGCCTAAATTTGCATATTTATTCTGCATTATCATAGGGGATTGCATTTAAAATAATGATATTTCAAAAGCTAGTGATAAAGATTCTAAGAACAGGGTATTAAGAGGTTGAATTAAAACCTAGCCACTGCAGGGCCTTCAGACTAGTTCATTTTTCTTCCTGACTTGAAAACCAATTAGTATCACTGGGAGAGTGCTAATCAGCTATGTTTCCCATTGATCTGAATGACTTACTACAGATGTGTTTGGAAGTGAGATATATGGGAGTGGAATTTCATCCTATGGAAATATCTAGAAAACTTGCAAAAAAGTCATATAAATAGCATATCACCATTCATTTCTTATAGTATAGGGCATTCCCCAAATCCTAGTATAGTTTTAAGCTATTAACGATCTTAAAGCTTAAAACTGCCCCCAAGACATTTGGAATGTTCTCTGTATTGCCGCTTTAAATTTTTTTTCCTATAGTAACATGTCCTAATAAGTGAAGTACACGTATTGTTCAGATGACCTTGTGCAGTAGGATTGATAACCTGTAGATTTGGTCCTTACATCCATCCTGGGTAGACATTGCAAATGGATAACAAATTGGGCCCAGAATCAAACAGAAGGAAGAGAATGAGTTGAATTACTTTTGGGTAATTATGAAGTTCTTTCAATGACTGCAAGCTTCCCACTTATAGTCTTCTGCTGATAGTCTTCACTGTAAATTATAATCCTCAGTCTCCAAAGAATCGAAGTTCATTGACTCAGAGGGCAATGGAGAAGCCCATGTTGCATGTGAATGAGCTGTAATTCATTACAAATGAGGGATTATGCAGGAAAAGCATAAAGATTGTCATCAGAGAAATGTGTGACTATGAAAAAAGAAAGATTGGCCAGAGAAATGGATATGGGAACAAGACATATAACTAATATAACCAATGGGCAAACCATGTGCTCCATTGTTATCTATCAGAGTCAAGAGAGCTGAAGTAAGGCCCTCCATATGTTGGGTACACCTGCTGTGACAAAATTTTAGGGGATATGGATAAGAATTATACTGAATAGCCAGGCGGAGCTACACTGAGGTCTGCATCAATGGAGGGAGAAAGTCCATTAAGACCACAGATCCACTGATCTATAAAAGAACCAATACCTTTACTTTTCAGAGTCCAACTGTTGGGCTATTTGAGAATTTTTTTGGCCTTTCTTTGTATCTTCAGTGCTTTGCACAGTGCCTAGCACAAAATAAGCATTTAATAAATGCAAATCAATTTGACTCGGACAGCTTTACCTATCCAGAACATATCTGAGAGCCAGAAAATTATTTTTAAAAAAGTCTTTTATTATTCAAAATAGGCTGTATTAATTTATGGCATGTTTATCACTTAGGTATTTCCTCTAAGAGAAGAGAAAAGTGAATTTTAGAACAGTCATAGAAATAGAGCTAGAAGGAATATTAGAGATCCAATTCCCTTGTCTAACGAATAAGGAAACGGAAGCTCACAATAATGAAACTCCTTGTCAAAGGCCAAATAACCATTTAAGGGCTCCATTGTGGAAGACTTAAAAAAAACCCAAACCTCTCCTCTAGGAAATAATTACATTTCCCATTCTACTAAGTAGCAGGGGTTCTTTGCTTCCTTCCCAGTGATGTTTTCCTCCCCCTGCTTCCCGTTTTCCATGCAGATACTTTTCCCCGTGAGCCAGTGATCTGCAGGTAGAACTCATCACAGAAAAACATGTATGTCAAGATACTCAAACCACGTTTCCCATACTGCTGGGTGAGGTCATTAAACACAACAGATGTACCCAGCAATACTCCCCACTTGTACTAATCATGGAACAGAATCTTATTTTCCAGGGAAAACAATATGCAACCTGCATAATTAGAAGCTAACTGCTATATTCTGAATTATGCAAATAGCTCTTCCATAAGAACTAAAAAGTAAGCTGGGGTGGGGAGAAGTCCTTGTAAGCGTCATTTTTACTTAAAACAAGTTTATATCATTGCATTTACCACAATAAACATATCATAAAAAATTAGGAGGATTTATAATTAGATAGCTACCATAATTTGGGGAGGAAGAAAATTATCTTATCAATTCAATAAGCAGGAGAAATTATAGGAGACAAAATAGAGATATTGGGTTGTTTAAAAAATAAAGAGAAATGCTTCTAGAATAAAAATGAAACGAACCAATTGGAAAAAAAATATTTCTGATAAAAATCTGATGTATAAAGCCTGTAAGAGACTGTAAGTGTAAGAGTCACAGATTTCTAAGGGGAAAAATGATTCCCCACTCGACAGCTGGTCAACAACTTCAATAGACAGTTCTCAAAAGAAGAAATACAAATGATCACTATCTCAAAAAAGTGTTCAAGCTTTCTAATAATTAGAGAAACACAAATCAAAACCACCTTACATCCAGGACATTGGCAGAGATGATTAGAAACAATAAAAGCCAGGAATGGTGTCAATGGAGAAAAGGCACACTACTACAATGCTGATGAATCGGTACAATCTTTTGGGAAACCAATATGGAAACATGCAATATTTATTACAAAGCTGTACTCTTTGTTTTAGTGACTCAGCTATTAGAACTGTCATCCTAAGTGTGTGACCAATAGGAAAGAAAGACTTATTAGTATAAATATCTTCCTGAACTGGGAAAAATGTGAAGAATGGTGTTCTGTAGCACTGGGACACACCCTTTCATAAGTAGGGTGCTCAGAATAGCTGCTCCATGTTCAAGTACTCAGTAGGTCCACATCCCACAGAGTACAATGTGGGAAACTATATGATACAGTAGAATGTCAGATTTGCAGTTAGAAGACCTGGGTTGAAATCTCAGTTTTATGATTAACTGCTTTTGTGACCTTTTTAGGCCTCAGTTTCCTCATATTAAATTATGGATTTGGACTAAATGACTTTCCACCTCTAAGTCTATAGTTCCTCTGACCTACTTAAAACCGTAGTTAAGGGATTTATGGTGTTTACTTTTTTCCACATTAACAAGAGCACACAATGATGTCAAGGCAAAAAATATTTAATAAAATAAGAAAAGTCACAATAGAATATTCTCCTCCTAAACCTTGGGTACATTCCCCCAGAAAAGTAGACATTATTGGCAGGGAGATTGGGTGCACATAGGGGTATGAGAAGCACACATGTAGAGATCTCACATGGTCAGGATACACACATGAAGAGGTGCTATCCCTCTATTGATTATATTTGGTCATAAACTCTTCCATTATTCATAAATCTGACAGATAAATTTTTCCATGCTCCACTAATTTACTTATTTCACCTTTTATATCTGAATCATGTATCCATTTTGACTCGATCTTGGTATATGGTGTGAGATGTTGGTGTATGCCTAGTTTCTACCAAACTAGTTTCTAGTTTTCCCAGCATATTTGGTCAGTTGGTGAGTCCTTATCCCCAAAGTTTGGATCTTTGCATTTATTAAACACTAGATTAATATGGTTATTTATGACTGTGTATTGTGCACATAATCTATTCCACTGATCCACTCCTCTATTTCTAGCCAGTACCTCATTGTTTCTGATGATTACTGCTTTATAATATAGTTGGAGATCTGGTACAGCTAAACTACTATTCTTCACATTTCTCATTGATTCCTTTGATATTTTGCCAGGGTGGGGAACCTGTGACAGGTTTTGCTCTGTTGCTCTTCCAAATGAATTTTATTACTACATATTTTTTGGTAGTTTTATTGGTGTGGCACTGAATAAGTAAATTAAATTAGATAGAATTGTTATTTTTATTATATTGGCTTGGCCTATCCATGAGCAATTATATTTCTCCAATTATTTAGATTTGTTTTTATTCGTGTGGAAAGTATTTTGTAATTGTGGTTGTATAATCTTGGTTTGCCTTGGCAGATAGATTCCCAGGTATTTTATACTATCTGCAGTTATTTAAAATGGAATTTCTCTTTTTATCTCTTGATGCAGGATTTTGTTGGTAGTATATAGAAATACTAGTGATTTGTGTGAGTCTATTTTATATACTGCAACTTTGCTAAAGTTGATCACTGTTTCAACTAATTTTTTAGTTGATTCTGTAGAGTTTTCTAAGTATATCAATATATCCTCTTCAAAGAATGGTAGTTTTGTTTCCTCATTATCTGTTTTTATTCCTTCAATTTCTTTTTCTGGTCTAAATGCTATAGCTAGCAATTCTTTTTTTTTTTTTTTTTTGCTTTTTGGAGGACTATTGGGGTTAAGTAACTTGCCCAAGGTCACACGGCTAGGTTTTTTTGTTTGTGTGTGCGTTAAGTGTCTGAGGCCGGATCCGAACTCAGGTCCTTCTGACTCCAGGGCCGGTGCTCTACTCACTGCTCCACCTAGCCGCCCCTTATAGCTAGCAATTCTAGTAGAATATCGAATATTAGAACTGATAATGGGCATCCTTGTTACATTCCTGATCTTATCTGTAATGGGGATAAATTCTAAATTTTAAAATATTATATAAATGTGAGATGTTATTATGCCAAGTAGGCTGAATCTAGTGAGGCAAGAAGACAGAGGCAACATTTAGGTGAAACTCCTTTGTGGTATAGCAATGTGGCTTTAAGGATCTACTGTTTCTGTGTGACTTTACTATGTGACTTATGTTTTCCTGGGTTGTATGTGTCCTTAGGGAAAGTTTGTATACTGAACCATATCATGAAATACCCCAGGACATCAGTATGGAAAACACAAAAATATTTGGTAGTAACTATCTGTGTCAGTTGTGTTCTTGACATTTTCTGAACCAGAATCTTGTCTCCCTGGAAAACTTATGTTGAAGGTTGTAGCACCTTTTCACACTGGAAATGCTTGAGAGGCTGTATGATTTCACAATTAACACACTGGGTGAGTAGTTAGATTAGGTGGCCAATTTTATCCATTTCATCTCTTGGATTCAGTGTTTCAAGAACTGGATCATTAAGTTCATCAACTTGTGGTTAGTTAATAGGCCTAAATGATCAATAACATCTCTTGACAAGTAAA
The DNA here is from genome assembly GCA_011680675.1 of Gymnobelideus leadbeateri. Lineage (NCBI taxonomy): Eukaryota > Metazoa > Chordata > Mammalia > Diprotodontia > Petauridae > Gymnobelideus > Gymnobelideus leadbeateri. The sequence continues at coordinate 321,741 of WOXC01009740.1, forward strand.
TCTTGAAAAGTCATTTATTCATTCATTGATTCATCTAGAGTTGTTATCACTTGATATAACAGGAGTGTAGATCCATTAAATGTTAGACTTTCCCAGCTTATTTTTTTGTGTGTCTGTTTCAAATGGATTAAGTAGACCATTAGGTTAGCCTGCCAAAGTTTTGGCCTCCCTATCAGTTGGTGATGGCCCTCTGGGATCCAACCTGTAACAACTGAGTTTGAGGCTTTGTTGTGAATCAGTAACTTTAGTGCAGTTCAATAGTTATTACAGGATTTTTGATTGATTGGTTGATTCATCTGTGGATGATCAAGCCCGATTTATGTGACTCTGGGTAGCTCATATGTGAAACTGGAACAAAATGAGACAATCATAGACTGTCTACCAGTTTGTTAAAGAACGTTATTTAGCCATCATAAAGGAAAGATTTTCAGATCAGGTAAAGAATATTTAAATTTTTTAATCATATTTATTTTTCCCCATGTTACATGTAAAAACAATTTTAACATTTGTTTTTAAAATTTTGAATTGAAAATTTTCTCCCGTCCTCCCTCTCCACCCTGTCTCATTGAGAAGGCAAGCAATCTGATACAGCTCATACATGTGAAGTCATGCCAAACATTTCCATCACAGTCATGTTGTGAAAGAAAACATAGACCAAAAAAACCCCTCAAGAAATGTAAAGAAAGCAAATAAAGTATGCTTCAATCGATATTCAGATACCACCACTTTCTTTGGGGATAGATAGCATTTTTCATTATAAATCCTTCAGACTTGTCTTGCATCATTGTATTGCTGAGAATAGCTAAGTCATTCACAAACTGATCATCCTCCAATACTGCTGTTATTTCGCACACAGTACATTTCATTTTGTAACAGCTCATATAAGTTTTTCCAGGTTTTATTATTGCTAACTGTATTTACCTCCATCCTATCCCCTCCCCCTGTTTATTCTATTCTCTCTCTCCTTTCACCCTATCCCTCCTCAAAAGTGTTTTCCTTCTGACTACTCCCTCCCCCAGTCTGCCCTCCCTTCTATCACCCCCATCTTGCCTTTGCTCTCTTATGCTTGGACCTCAGCAATGCTATGGCCATGACCACTGCCCTTATATGATGGGTGCTGTTGTGACCTGAGTATGGTCCCCATGTTAGGGCTTAGAATGCCCTCTTTGCCAGGGCTGCATACTGCCACTGCTCTCCAGATCCCTAGTTGTAGCTCTGTTATTGCTTGGGTCTGAACTATCTCCCCCCTGCCATGTACTGTTTTAATGATACTCCACCCCAGTGCCATGTAAGGCATTGTAGCCAGGTACAAGGTATCCACTTGCTAATGGTACAGGACAGACCATTACAGTCCCTGTATGGTCTGCCATGTTAACAAGGTCAGGCAAATGCTGGAAGGGATATGAAAAAATCGAGACATGAATGTATTATTGGTGGTGTTGTAAACTGGACCAATCATTCTGGAGAACAATTTGGAACTATGCCCAAAGGGTTATAAAACCACACATACCCTTTGACCCAGTACTACCACTACTAGATCTGTGTCCCCAAAAAATCAAAGAAACAAGAAAAGGACCTATATGGTAAACAATACATGTAGCAGTTCTTTTTTAGTGTCAAAGAATTAGAAATATAAGAGATGCCCATCAATTGACAAATGGCTAAACAAATTGTGGTATATGGAACACTATTGGGCTAAAAGAAATGATGAACTGGATGGTTTCAGAAAACTCTGGGAAGACTTCTGTGCAAAGTGAAGTGAGCAGAACCAGGGGAACATTGCACACAGTATTGACAATATTATAATGATGATCAGCCATGAAAGATTTAGCTACTCTAACCAATACAATAATCCAAGACAATTCTGAAGGACTCATGATGAAAAATGCTATCCACTTCTACAAAGAAAACTGATAAAACTTTGAGTACAGATTGAAGTACAATAGTTTTACTATTTTTTTCGACATACCTAATATAAACATATGGTTTACATGATTTCAATTGTATACTTGATATATTGCTTGCCTTCTCAGTGGATGGGGAATGGACTGGAGGGAGGGAGAATGCAAAACTCAAATTAAAAAAATTTTTAAATAACAATTTTATTAAAGAAAAAATACCAAACAGGGTCAGAAATGGTCATGGAGGGTGGCTCAGACAAAGTCAATAATTTAACTAAGAGAGAGTTTGGGTCTTCTTCCTATCCAGTGGTCATCCTTTCTGACACAGAGAATTCTTTCTGCTGCCATTTAGTACTAATAGGAACTCTTGATGTCTTGAATTCACAAGACTGTCACCAAGGCTAGCAATGCCAACCTTAGGATCATTCATCTATGCTTAGGAAAGGAGACACAAAGCAAAAGAGATAATAAGAGCCTCCTTATTCTTTCTTATAGATCTGCATTCCATGGTGTAAAGATCATCCAGTCCATTTAGATATAATGCTTTCCAGTACCTTTATTTACTCTCTCTCGGTTGTCAATCCCCTTTTAAATTTTTCTTGGTAATGTTTTCCCTCTTTTTATTACTCTTACCTTTTTTGTTCATCATCTCAACAGTCTTTTTGTACATATTTCCTTTGATTTAAAATTTATACTTTTGTGCTTTTCTGGGGGTTATTAATTTGTTACTTTTGTAGTTGCTTCAGCTGAATGCTCATTTCATTAGTCATCTCTTTTTCTTATTCATTAGTTTAAGTGTTGAGAAATACGTTTTCCTTTAAAAGTTGCTTTATCAGTTTTGCCTCAGATTTTGGCATGTTGCCTCATGTTTTCTTTTTCTTCAGTATAGTTATTGAGGCAGTTAGTTGGCACAATGGATAGTGTCAAACCTGGAGTTAGGAAGACTTGAGTTCAAATCAGGTGTCAGATACTCACCTGCTGTGTGATGCTGGGCAAGTCACTTGACCACTCTCTGCCACTTGAGTCCTCATCTGTAAGATGGGGATAATAATAGTACCTACCTCCCAGGGCTGTGGTGAGGATAACATTTTTTAACTGCTTTGCGAACATTAGAGTGCTATGTAAGTGCTAACTATTACTATTTATTGATCACATGATTAATATTCATGGATTAGTTATTAAGGATAATATTATATAGTATCCTCAGAGGTCTGTTTCTTTTGTTCACATTTCCCTTATTGGATAAGATTTTTATTGTATATAATGTGGCTTGGTAGAAAACTATTGTAGGCAATTTTAGAGCCATTTCAAGGTTTAAAAATGCAATAAATACTTGTGGACCATAAAATTCAATTTCAAAACGACTTTACTTCTTAGGAATTAAAAGAACCTAGTTAAAAGGATACAAAGAATGCTACAATGCTATTCCTCTCAGAAGTGACTAATTAAAGAATTTAGGGAGGCAGCTGGAGGTCTTGAATAGTCTCTGACTCCCCACCCCCACTCCAGGGTAAACTTTTTTTACTTCAGGTAATAAGTTCATAGCCCCCTAAACTCAGGGGCTAAGTTTTAGTTTATCAATAACGATAAAACTCAGGGCTAAGCAAAGGGAGGAAAGATCTCCCAGAGGCTAAGCTGCAATAGTGGTAGGAGTGTGAGCACACACTTCTGCTGTCAATGGGGTGTGCACATATTTCTTGCGCTTTTGTTCTTGTTGTTGTTCAGTCATATCCAACTCTTCATGACCACACTGTCCATGCAGTTTTCTTGGCAAAGATACTGGAGTGGCTTGCTACTTCCTGCTCCAGCGGATTAAGGTAAACAGGGGTTGTGATTTACCAAAGGTCACACAACTACTAAATGTCTGAGGCTGGATTTGAACTCATATCTTTCTGCCTGTAGTCCCAGTGCTCTATCCACTAAGCCACCTAGTTGCCTCCTAGACAAACAGAGGTTAAGTGACTTTCCCAAAGTCACATAGCAAGTGTCTGAGGCCCGATTTGAACCGAAATCTCCCTGACCCAGCACTATATTTATTGAGCCATATAGCTGCCCATTTCTTGCACAGGCACTCTCAAAAAATAACGAGCAGAACTGAGAAAGATAAGAACAGTCTGCGTTACCTTGGAGAATTTGTATAGTTCTTTTTAATAACCATGAACTTCTCCCTGGAACAAGACCATTACTACATTTCTGGGAAGACCAGACCCAAACATAAGAGTAGGGAGAATGCTAAGTTAATTGAGCCTGGAAAGACATTTTTACAAAAAGCACACTCAGAATATTCCATTTTTCTTGTTAATCTGTTCAGTCTCAGCAAGAGAAAGTTTAAATCAATCCTTGCCATTTCTCCTGGGTATGTGTTTCCTTTGACACAGTGTAAGTCACCTTCCTTCTTGCCTCAGGCAACTCTCTAGGTCTTGGAATGGGCATCAGTAGGGGAGGTTTCTACACTGGGAACTTTTTTCATTGACAGAATGACAGATATTTCTGTGTTAAGCTAGTGAATAAAAAACTGGATTTGAAAAGAACAAAGCCATTAAAAAGAAAAGAAAAGACTGGGGAAGTGAAGTCTCCTGTGGATCCCTGGTTCTTCTTAGCTTTAGTTATGGTACTGGAGTAATACTCTGTTGCTGCTCTTACAGCTCAGACCTGGGATGTCTTTGTCAAAAACTATTGACCTTTCTCTCACAGTTGAGCTTGGCATTCTATTCAACAACATTTATTAAGTCTGTATTATGTAAAAACACTCAACTAGGCATGGGACACATAAAGATGAAAAATGACCCAATCCCTGCCTTTGAGGAATTTATAATCTAATAGAAGAATGTAGTACACATACAAATTAGTATGATGCAAGATGGAATGTGACAGGAGCAAAGGAGAAGTCCAAAGTGCTCTAAGAAAACTTGAGGAGGAAGAAACAAACCATTTTAGTCAGGGATTGGGGGTTCACAGAAGTCTTTCTGGAGGTGTTGCTACTGGAGCTGACTTTTGGAAAAAGAGAAAGACTTCCCTGCAGGTAGAGAAGAAAAGAAAGTATACTCCAAACATATGAAATAGAGAGATAAGATTAAGGAACAAGGGAAATACTGTGAAATAAAACTTGAAAGGTGAGTTGGAACCTGATCTTGGGCTCAGTTTCTTCAACTGTAAAATGAAGGCATCAGATTAGATGCTCTCATTGGGCCTTTGGGCTCCAAGTCTCATAATCCTAAGGATTACATTTTATTTCATAGGCATATTTGGAGCCAAAAATTACCCCCATAGTCAGGGATGTACTGGAGCCAGCTTGACCTGGCTCCAGAAAGCTTATTATTTAGTTTTCATTGTGAACACTTATACTTTGGAAATTGGAAAATTGCTATATATCAGGGCTTGACTTTGTTGAATTTTTCTTTTATTGTGTAGCTTTAAGAAAGTGATGGGGCAAATGTTAATAATGTAGATTAAACTTAAAAATGTGTTGTGTATACATTCTATTCTCCATTCCTGAAAGCTGGTTTTTAGACATTGACCAGAACATCTCTGTGTGTGTAAGTACATTTTTATTCTTTTTCAGACCAATTGGAAACCAAAGATTACATCATTTGCATCTAAAATAGGGAACTATATCCAGGATTATGACTGACATATTGAATCCAGAACCAAAAGGGACTTTCGATGTCACCCAGTACAAAGTCCACCTCTGCAGCATCCCTGACAAGATGCTGGCCAACTTCTCCTTGAAGACCCATGAGGTCTCAGGAGAAAACTCATTCTACTTTTTGATAGTTTGAAATGTTTGGGAGCATATTTTTATATTAAGTTAAAATAGGTGTCTCTGTCACTTCTGCTCACTGTCCTTGTTTATAAGAATTAGGATATTCTAGGACCAATAAAAACAAAACAGGGGCGGCTAGGTGGCACAGTGAGTAGAGCGCCGGCCGTGGAGTCAGAAGGACCTGAGTTCGGATCCGGCCTCAGACACTTAACCCACACAAACAAAAACCTAGTCGTGTGACCTTGGGCAAGTTATTTAACCCCAATTGCCCTAAAAGGGCCGGCTAGGCGGCACAGTGAATAAGAGCGCCTGGTCTCGGAGTTGGGATGACCCAAGATCAAATCCGGCCTCAGAAAATGAGCACCCACACATAAATAATGACTAGCCGTGTAACCTTGAGCAAGTTACTTAACCCCAATTGCTTAAAAAAAAAAAGTCCAATTTATTTTTTAAGTGACAACCCCTCAAATATTTGAAGACAGCTATCTTATTCTGTCTCTCTCTGTCCCCCTTATTAATCCTTTTTCTTTATGCTAAACTATTTCCAATTCCTTTAAATGATCTTCATCTAGGGTGTGATTTTAAGTCCCTCACCTCTAGTCATTCTCCTCTGGATGTATTATTGTTTGTCAAAGTCTTTTCTAAAATGGGGCATCCTTAGGGGCAGCTAGGTGGCACAGCGAGTAAGAGCCGGCCTCAGAGTTGGGATGACCCGAGATTGAATCCGGCCTCAGAAAATGAGCACCCACACACAAATAATGACTAGCCATGTAACCTTGAGCAAGGTACTTAACTCCAATTGCTTTATAAAAAAATAAAATAAAATGGGATATCCTGGCTTATACTCCAGAGTATTTTGACAGAATGTAATAGAACTATTAACTCTGTCGTTCTGGACAACATATTTTTGGTTAATGCAATCTAAGGTTACAACAGATTTTTTGACTTCATGCTCTTGAGAATTAATTCAATTCAATTCAATTCCAGTTCAACTGAATTCACATTTGTTAAGTACTTACTATGTGTAAGACTACTCCCATAACTCCCTGCTCCCATATATCATCATGCTATTTAAGCTTCTCTGGGTTCTTGAAAGCCAAGACAAAAGATAGCAAGCTCTGAAATGTCAGAGAAACTTAGAAATGCTTTAGTTCTGCACCCAATGAGGGATAATGTACCAGTTTTCTTGTCTGGGAGGCATTCTAGAGAAGTTTAGAGAGACCCACCCCTAAGTTTGTTGCAAGAAAATGAATTTTTTGGGCTATAATAATTCTCAAAAAATATCGTCGTAGAGAGGTTGCAATCACAGATCCTTATAGTGCAAACTACTGTGCTGGATATTGGGAATACAAAGACAAAAATGAAAGAAAACAAATTGCCATCAAGTAGATCACATTCTTTCTATTGAAAGATGTGTGAACAAAGCGGTAATTACATGATGATTTGAGGAAGGAGAGCATATTGACCACAGGGGGAATCAGGAAAGGCTTCATGGGGAAGGAACCTGATCTAAGATTTTGAGAAACAGAAGGAAGAGGGAGTGCATTGCAGGCACTGTCAGGGAACAACCTGTACAGTTGCACAGAAGAAATGTAGTACTGAGTTCAGGGAGCAGCGAGGCCATGTTGGCTGGAATGTTGCATGCCTGAAGGTGAATAATATGAAATATCTAAAGAGGTAAGTTGAAGCTAGATTGCAAAAGGCTTAAAGTGCCAAACAGAGGAATTTGTATTTTGTCCTAGAAGCAATATAGAGTTATTGAAGATTTTTGAGTGGGGATGTGATCTGGTCACTCTTGACTCTTTAGAATATGAATTAGGTAGGTGTATGGAGAATGGGTGGGAAAATTGCCTCTCTTCTCCCATCCCTTAGGTGGAGGAAAACTGATTAGGAGGCTACTGCAACAGTCCAGACAAGAGGTGTGGAGCGTCTGGACTTAGGGTAGAGGTTGTGTATCATACACGTAGGATAGATATTGTGGGGGTTGGATGAAAAAGACTCATTGACTGATTTTATATGGGGAATGAGGGAGAGGGAAGAGTTGAGGATCATTCTACGGTTATGAATCTGGGTCACTGGAAGGATAACGATACCCTCAATAAAAATAAGAAGGTTAGAGGAGGTTTGGGTTGAGAGGGGAAGATAATCAATTTTGTTTTGGATATATTGAGTTGAAATTCCAATGGGTCATCCATATGGAGAAATCCAATAGGCAGGTGGTGACACAGGACTGGATTTCTGGAAAGAGGTTAGGGTTAGGTATATTTGAGAATCACTTGCATAGAGATGATAATTGAACCCATAGCAACCTGATGTGATTACCCAGAGAGAGTGTTAAGAGAAGAGAAAGGAGAGCCTTGGGTAGAGTCTTAGTGGATATCTATTGTTACAGAATGTGATATGGGTGATTGTTACAGTGTTTTCCTCACTTCTCTGATATAATTTTCTGGTCTACTGGCATAAAAGCTCCAAGCCATATATAGTCAGGGCTTCTCTTCTTGGTGAGTGCCTGAAATAACTTGAATAGCCATATCCTAATGACATGCTGAAGGCAGCATCGTGGCACAGTGGATGGAGTGCTAAGTTTGGAATCAGGAAGATGAGTCTTCCTGAGTTCAAATCTGGCCTCAGACCCTTACTAATTATGTGACCCTGAGCAAGTCACTTAACCCTGTTTGCCTCAGTTTGCTCAACTATAAAATGAGCTGGAGAAGGAAATGTCAAACCATTCCAGTATCTTTGCCAAGAAAACCCCAAGTGGGATCTAAATGACTGAATGAAGACACACTGATCATACATATTTCCAGATGGAGATAAGGGGGGGGGTTAAGTGCCACTGCATTCTTGTTTTTGTTTTTGTTTTTTTTTTGCTCTTTGTAGGGCAATTGGGATTAAGTAACTTTCCCAAGGTCACATGGCTAGGTTTTTGGTTTGTGTGTGTTAAGTGTCAGAGGCTGGAACCAAACTCAGGTCCTTCTAACTCCAGGGCCGGTGCTCTACTCACTGTGCCACCTAGCCATCCCTGCCACTGCATTCTTGCTGTAAAGTCTTGCTCTGTTAGGTCAAAGTAAATTTCCTTTTTTAAAAAATGTTTCCATGCAATGTCTTATTGAATCCCAATGTCGAATAGGAAGTAAGAGAATGCTGGGATTAGAGTAGAGCCTACAACAGTGAGGGTCCAGCCAAAAGGACTGTGAAAAACTGATAAAAATGTAGAAAGAGAACCAGATGAGGGGAGTCACAGAAACCAAGAAGGAAGAGAATGAAAGGGAGAAGTATTCAGCATTTTCTAAAACCACATGGAAGTCAAGAAGGATGAAGATTCATAAAAAACCATTGTATTTAGTAATTAGGAGATCATTGGTCATATCACAGAGGACAATTTCAGTCGAGTGTTGGGGTCAGAAGCCAGATTGCAAGGGATTGGAAAGTGAGTGAAGGACAATGGGATAATGATTGTAGATCTTTTAAAAAAAGTTTGGTCATGAAGGGGAAGAGAAATATTGGATAGTAGCTAGGGGGTGATGGTAAGGTCAAATGAAGGGTTTTTTTTTAAGGATGAAGCTTTTTTTTTAAAGGATGGGCATGTTATAAATGAGAGTAGAAAAGAAGATAAAGATATTTGTGAGACAGAGGGTATTATTTTCAGGGGCAAGTTTTCAAGGGATATCATGTGCACAGTGTATTGGAGGGGAGCAAGATGCATGATGGCATAAGCTAACAGGGTGACCTCAGCAAGTGTTCCATTTTTGTTATATTGGAGCAAAGGAGGAGCAGATAAGGAAGGATGAAGTTGTTCATGGTTCCTTTAACTTCCTTGGTAAAATATAAGTCAAGGTCCTTTGCTGAGAGAGAGAGAGAGAGAGAGAGAGAGAGAGAGAGAGAGAGAGAGAGAGAGAGAGAGAAGAAGAAGAAGAAGAAGAAGAAGAAGAAGAAGAAGAAGAAGAAGAAGAAGAAGAAGAGGAGGAGGCAAAGTAAGAGGTTGGGGAGAAAAGAGAAGGTTTGGAATTGTTACTTTGGGTAGTGTGAGTCAATCAGGAAAGAATAAATGGATTCCTATGTAGCAACAAGCACCCTTTTGAAATCAAATGGTACAGTTTGGCAAGTCGTGAATGCCTTTATGATCAGAAGTGGGGGATCAAGGGTAGAGAACAGTGTTTAACTACAGAGTCGAGGGAAAATTGAAACTAAGACGGAGTAACTGTTGGTCTTCTAAAGGGTTTAGTGGAATAGGTTTAGTAGAAATAAAGTAGAGGGATAGTTGGAAGGACAGGCATTTATGATCATAAAGAGGAAGCATTGTGGAGGTAGAATGAATATGAGCCATAGTAGGATCAAGGTTATGACCTTCCTTGTGTGGAATGAAGGTGTAGGGCATGGAAGTTGGAGAGATTGAAGACTTGGGAAGTCAGAGCATTTGAAGGTATAACAATATGTATTTTGAAATCCCCAAGGAAAGGTGATGGGTTGGAAAACAAGATTATAACAATGGAGCTGATTGTCACTGACAAAGGAGAAGCAATCACTCGAGGATAAGAAGATATCTGAAATACAGATTTGGATAGGTGAAAAAGATGAATAGAGAGAACCTCAAAAGAAAGGATTTTGCTGATCAACAGCAACTGAGGGAGGGTCTCTAGAAGGGTGAGTGATGAACAAGGAGTGTATTTACTTTTCTTCATGGCCCACTGTGACGAGAGCATGAGAGAAGAGTGTTAGAGGCAATGACTGGGGAGGCTGTCTGTTCTGAGAGGAGCAGTAATAGAAGATGGAAAGAACATCAGAGGAAGATGTCTAAGATGAAGTAAAGTTTGTTTATAACAGTATGAGGATACAATGGAAGGGCAGGGCAGAGCATGGTAGGCCTGGTTAGGGGAGTAGGATAGGGCTGAGGTAGATAGTATGGGAAAACATTGATTCCTTGTCCGTCCTAGTGTTTGAGGCTCTACTCTTGGTTAAGATCCTGAAGAGGCATTGTGTCTGGCTTTCTAATGGTTATGGAAGGCTGAGGTTTTATTACTTTTTTTTAGATGGTTTGATGAAGCAGGAAGGAATAGATAATATGTCAAAGACAGATATCCCCTCCATATCACAGGGATTAGGGGTACAGTGTCCTTGCAATATGGAAAATCTGAGTAAAATATTTATCACTACCTCTGTGCCAGAGAAGTCTCAATTATTATAGTATTGAAAGATAAACTATGCTGCTGTTATATAATACTGTGTGTGTGCATATATGCATACATATGTATAAAAACACACACACATATATATTATACTTTTCTGAATTTCTAAACTTTTTCTGTCCTTTGCTGACCTTTGCATGTCATCCATAGCTCCTGCAAAACTCCCCCCCAAATCATATTTAATTTCTTATGCCAACCTCTGCTATATTGAAACTGTGATGGAGAAAGTTGCAATGTGGAAGGGATAAATGTACTTTGATCATTTCTAGAGCAAGGAGATTTTTGAGTTTAGGCCACTAAATCCTCCAGTAATTTTTGTTCCATATGAACTACTTTTAAATCCCATCTCCTCCACTTTGTACTTATATAGTCCCCAAGTGTAGGACTTTATATTTATCCCTACTAAATTTCACATCATTAGAACTGGTCCATCATTCCAGCTGGTCAAAATATTTTTGGATTTTTGGCTAAGTATGCCATCTGTGTCTTTATCCGTATCATTGACAAAAATGTTTAAATCAGTATAGAATCCTGTGGCACTCTAGCAGAGATAATACTCTTTTGGGTAAGCCATTTAGAGATAGAAGAATTCATGCATTCTAGAACATAGATGAAAGAACATGGCGTTAGCTCATTGTGTGTGTTTGGAAGTAGACATATGCATTTTCTTTTTTTTCCATTTTAATTTTTTTCCCTCCGCTTCTCAGAAAGTGTAAGCCACTCCTGCCAGAGCACCTCTTTTGAGGGTTTGGTGACATATTCAAATATACTTCAGAATGCGGGGCCTTGGGCAAAGCTCTTCATTTTCTATGTTCGCTTGCCTAAAGCCCTGAGCCTGATTCCTATGTGTCAGACTGTGGAAGGCTTTGGTTTCTTTTCTGTGATGTCTTGAGATTCCTTTTATATCTTTAACTTTAAGTTATTTAGCTTAAGGATGATGGGATCACTTCTCCTGGGGTTCAACGTGTCATGTTATTTGTGTCAAAATGTCCAAGGCAAGCTCCCAGGAATAAAACCCTAACAATCCTATCAAAGGAGTAGCATAATAACAATAGCTGACATTTATATAGTGCTTCAAGGTTTATAAAGCACTTTCTGCACATTTTCTAACTGGTTCTCACAACAAACAACTCTGTAATATAGGTACAGTTATTATCCCCATTCTACAGATAATGTAACTATGATTTAGAGAAGTTTGGTGATTTTCCCAACATCGTGCAGATAGTCAGAGACAAGATTTGAATCCTAAGTCCAGGTCCAGTACTCTATCCATTTTGTTATGAGGGTTGTGCTGCTAATATTTCAGGCTGTATCTAGATTTAGTCACATCCATTTCAAATCTACACTCTCTAGGGAGGAAGTGACATTTTTATGTTAGGATGCAAAGAAGTACTGAGATCATCACTTCAGTTGGACCTATTTTTACTCTAGCATCCTTTTAAGAAATTGAAAAATTAGATATCAGTCAACAAACATTTATTAAGCACTTATTATGTTCCAAGCATTGTTTTAAGATCTGGGGATACAAAGAAAGGCAAAAAGTTTAAATTCTCAAGTTTAAATTCAAATGGGGGAGGCATGTATTTAGATATAACCAAGATATATATGATCATCCCACTTGACAAATGGTGTTTTTTTTTTTTTGCCTCTTGTCACTTCTCTTCTTCGTGATGTTCTAAATAACTCATCTTTTTATATTAAATTTCCTGCTAGTTAATCATATGAAAGTTACATGCGATATCAGTATAGCTACAGCAATGTCATCAGTTTAGTTCAATTTGACAAATATTTATTGAGCATCTACTATATGCAAGGCATTTTGTTAGGCAGGTACAGATAAACAGGTGTATTTGTAGATGGCTATATTGGAACTTTCCATTTTCTGATTATTCGTTGGGATCTTCGAGTCATTAACTTGTAGCTCACATTTCTATTTGAAAATTCTCTTTTAAAAATTTAAAATTTTCCATTTCCTTCCCTAAAGAACTTACATACTCTCTTATGACTGGTATGCAGGGATAAAGCTTTTCTATTTCATTTAGCTTGAAAAGTTGCTGTCTGCGGCTCTATTAAAGGTATTGTTCTCTTTCAGTGCAAATAAATTTTGTTTATTTGGAGGGAACTGCTTCTGAGAAAATGATTCCCAATAGGCTTGTGATGGCCTTAATACATCTATAAACAATGCCATTTCCCCAGAAATGCTATTGTTAAGAGATTCTTTTATTTATTAGTCAGTATTCAAATTTGTTCAAAAAGAATTGATTTTATTTTTACCTATACAAACCTCATTTTAAACTGCATTCAACCTCTTTTCATCCTCCCTCCCTTCCTCCTTCCCATCCATCACTCCCTCTTTCACTCCTTCTTTCATCTCTTGATCTGGACCAGGGACTCCATAGGCTAGGACACTCTCAGTGAAAAACCCCAACTCCCTCCACCAAAAAGGGACAGTACCTGCTCTACAGCTCAAAGTCTTTGTGAGCTATGTGGGGGCACTGTGCCCACCCTTGAGCCAAACAGTAGGTATGTGTCAGAAGTGAATTTGAGTCTAGATCTTCCTGACCTTGAAATATCCCTTTATTCCTTACCTTTGCTGCCTCTTTTTTTTAAATGGAAACTTCCATTATGGCCATCTTTAGAGATAACCTGTTTATCTCTAGCTGCCTAACAAAATGCCTCACATATAGTAGATGCTCAATAAATGTTTGTCAAATTGAATTAAACTAATGTCACTGCTGTAGCTATGTTGACATCACATGTAACTTTCATATGATTAACTAGCAGGACATTTAATATAAAAAGATGAGTTATTTAGAACATCATTAAGAAGGAAAGAGACAAAAGACAAAAATCACCATTTGTCAAGTGGGCCGGTTATATATATCTTGGTTATATCTATTAATATATATGTTGCCTCCCCAATTTAAATTCCAGAGAAGGAGCTGGAATGCAAGTCTGGAGCCCTGGATTCTAATCTTGCTACATCTGCTACTAATTAGTCATGGGACCTTGATCAAGTAATTTAACTGTTCTAGACCTCAGTTCTTTAGAAGGGATTAAATTGGATAATAGAATTTGGAGTTGGAGGGGACCTTCGGGATCATCTCCTTTAAGACTTTTATTTTGTAGATGAAGAAACTAAGGCCCAGAGAAATTTGTCCAGGGTAACACAAGTGATAAATCAACAGCGCAGGGTTTGGTCAGGGGTCCTATGCATCTAATGCTCTTCTTAGTATACTTTGCCAGATGATTTTCGACATCCTTCCCAGTTCTTTTATTCTATAAAACTATGTCCCAAGTGATACCAGTATCCTTGTTTTGGCCTTTATTTTATTTCTGTTTTTCCACAGAAATGGAATGGACTACGTAGTTCAACTTCCTGTATTTTGAAGATTAAGAAACTGAGGTCCAGAGAGGTTAAATCACTAACCTGAAGTCACACAGGTAACTCGTGTTATAGAAAGGATTTGAATGCAAGTTCTCTGACTCCAAATTCAGTTCTGATGCCTGGTTGCCATTATCACTGTTGGGTCTTAAGCCAAAGAAGGAAGAGTGCTAAGGACTGCCTAGCCCGGAGCATTTCCTCCTCACTAAGGCTTTGTTTGGATCTTTCCAGAATAAAGAGATTTTCAGAGAGATTCAGTGCCTGCAACATTTTCTATGCTTTTCTGGTCCGATGTGATCTGGGGCAAAATGGAGCTTTCTTAGCTCTGTGATGGATCCTTAACGCAGAGTAATTCAGGAACAGGCCACTTCAGACTGTTTTCCCCACCCCCTATTATTATTCACTATAAATACTTATATGAATGACTAGGGTCATTCAATCTACTTCAGATTCTTTTTTAAGACTATATTACATGGGCATACATTTAAATCAAACAATATTTGCATAAAATTAAAGTTTCTAGCAAATTATGCTTGAATGTTTATAAATGCATGGTTTCCTTCAACCTGGCATTCTCTACTCCCTTCATTCCCTACCCTCTTTTCCCTCCCCCTCCCCCATCCCCCCTTCCTGTATTGCAGATTTGTACTTCTGGACCTGTACACTGTCCAGGAAAACAGAACCATTCTTCCTACTGTTCCTGGAGCCTGAGTTCATTTTGTTTGATTGACTTATCATCAAATCCTTACTGTGCATATTTATTAATAACTCTCTCTCTCTCTCTCTTTTTTTTTTAAAGCAGTTGGGGTTAAGTAACTTGCTCAAGGTTACACGGCTAGTCATTATTTATGCATGGGTGCTCATTTTCTGAGGCCGGATCTGATCTCCGGTCATCCCACCTCCGAGGCCTGCGCTCTTACTCACTGCGCCACCTAGCCGCCCCTTTAGGGCAATTGGGGTTAAGTAACTTGCCCAAGGTTACACTGCTAGGTTTTTGTTTGTGTGGATTAAGTGTCGGAGGCCAGCTCGGAACTCAGGTCCTTCTGACTCCAGGGCCGGCGCTCTATTCACTGAGCCACCTAGCTGCCCCAATTAATAACTCTCTTAAGGTTTCCCATGGCCAGGACTGTGAGGATTGTGCATCAGAGAGTTGTATAAGCATAGCTATCTATTTTCCTTCCTTCCTTCCTTCCTTCCTTCCTTCCTTCCTTCCTTCCTTCCTTCCTTCCTTCCTTCCTTCCTTCCCAGTGTGTTATACCACACTACTTCCTGAAAGGAAGGACAGTGAGCAATATTGGATGCTGTGGGAATTGGAGTGATGCTTTTCAGTTGAATAAGTTCCTCAGAGGGCTAGATGTTACTGGATTACATTATGCTAAATGACAGAAAATGTTACCTGGTATTTGGTGAGAGACTGACGAACATGGTCCTACCATAGGCTCTAGAACACTATCCTTGTCTAGGATAGAAAAACATTTCATTCAATTAGTCAATCAATAGATATTACAAATTACTTATTACAAAATATATACAAAAATAAATACATGGTATTTTTTTTGAGGTGTGGAGTGGTAGTGACTATAGGTATTGGGGCAGAGATCAAGGAAGGCTTCACAAAGAAAGTGTCATGGTTCCCAGAGCTTTCTTCTCCCCATCACTCTTCTGTATGAATTCTGAGGAAGTGTAGTTATTCCCACAGTCTGACATTTACTCTTGTATGGGTGGAGTCTTTCTTTCCCAACACCTCCCTTCAAGTGTGACTTTTTTTCTCTCTCAGATTCTTGTCTGAGTCTGCCTTGGGTATTAAAAAAGTAGGAAGAAAAAATTGTCTAAGGTCTACTACCTTAGAAGTGATATGGGAGAAAAGTTTCACTTGCTAAATCTCCTTCCTCCTAAATTTTTTGACTCAATGCTTAGGGGGATCCATGATGGTCAGTATTCAAATGACTCGACCTTTTCCTTGCTTTGGAGGAGTTAAAGAATATTTATAATATTATCTTATAAAACATTACAATCCATAATATTTATAAGATCACTCTGGTTTGTTTTGAGCACCCAGGTAAGGAATGTCCAGTAAATTAGAAAGAGAATGTCTTTGTTTACGTATAGCTGACCATAATTTCCCTCATAACTCTTCTTGAGCAAATGAAATATATCACACAAATAATGCAATGAGTTAATCGCAGTTTACTTAGATCTTAATATTATCTTTTAGAGATTAGATTAACAGCTTGTAAGATACTAGCTCTAAGGAAACAGAAATAAGTTTTAAAAAACAAACATAAGAGTGTAGAGATATACGCTTTCCTGGGATGGAAAGGGAAGAGGGCATTTCATTATTTATAGTCCCTGGCAAATAAGAACCTCTCTTTTCCAATCATCCTATGGTTGAAGCGAAAGGAAGTGAAGGTGGTAGGAGGGGAAGATGATGATAGTCCTGCCACATACCCTTTCTGCTACATATCAATGAGTTTGTCGCCTCTTTTCATTGATACGGGGGTAGTGTGTTCTTGAATGCCTTTCTTACCAGGAGATTTCAGTTTTTCCATTATCCCTTTAAGATATAGGAAGAGATTGCCTTACAGTAAAGTCACACTGCTACAGCTTCAAGAGACTTCAGTAGACAGTATTGGGGACTTTATACCTGCATGCTTGCTACATAGAGATGGAGCTCAACATGAGTAGAAATTGTGCAATGAAGACTAGCCAAGTTCCTAGGCCAACTCTCCCAAGCCCTTTTAACCATAATGTATCGTGACCATGTTAATACCAGCTTTGCTTTGAGAATTCTAGAATCTGTGATTTGGGCTCTTCTTCCACTCAACTCCTCTGTGTCTTAGTTTAGTCATGGTTTTCATGAATGGATGTGGCAAAAAAATTAATAATTTTACAAGTTGATAAATCTCTCTCTGAAATGAATTAATCTGATCTTCAGGCAATATATGAACAAATAATTACTGGGTAACCTCAGAGCCTTTCCAGATTGGTAGAACCTGTCAGATTTGTGTTCTGTTAGAGTAGCTTTTGAGAAGCTAAGATAATCTGAACTCTATCATGATAGATTGGAGTAGAAACCTATTAGAATTAAGCATAATTCATTAATATTAACGTGTTAAATAAAGCAGCTTGGAAACCTAACTATTATTGAAAATATTGGGACTCAGAATGAATTGTCACATGGAAACCATCCAAAGACATATAACCTGTTGACAAAAAGAGTATGCCATATATTATACCTTATTCGTTTGAGAGTCTCCTTGGTGTAAGTAGTAAACTAGCATTGGAGTTATCGCAGCCTGGGTTCAGATCCCACCTATGACTCTATTGGTTATACAACTCTGGACTAGTCGCTTGGTGGTCACTGCTCCAGGCAATTCTCTAAGACTATAGTTGTAGAATGGTTATTGATGGGCATTGAAGAGAGTTTCCTTCTCATCAAAGAGTTTGCTATGTATTTATTGATCTAAGCCAAAAGGCAAAAAATCACCTATTTTATGCTGAATTGTAAAGCTAAAGTGAAAATTAAAGCCTTCTACTGGTTACTTGGATTTGTTTTATAATAGAATATAGAATATAGTTGATCTTTGCAAGGGACTGCAAACCATTTTGGGCCAGAAAAGGAGTATTAATCAAGTAACAAAACTTATTCATATGGAACTGTCTCCTCATGTGGTGGAGAGCAAAATCCTTACCTGTGTGAATAACTTCAGAGCTTTTCTCTTCTCTGCGTACTTCTCATGACCGCTGCTGCAAAACAGATAAGGCCACAGTCTGAGTAAACCAGCATAATCAGTGACATAATTCACCCTCTCTTAACTGTGCCTTTTTTTACATTCTTTTGAGGGAATGAGTCCTTAGAGTTGCTAATTTTATGCTATGTCCTAGACAAATTTAGTCAAAAATTGTATCACTATTCTGTTATGACACTTTAGTTCCTAGCTTATTGTACAGCTAGTCAGCTAGATAAAGCAGTTATTATGCTCCAGGCACTGGACTAAGCACTGGGGATGCAGATACAAGCAAGCAAGACCTTAGTCCTTGCCCTAAAGTAACCTACATTCTTTTTTTTTTTCTTCTTGGGAGGGCAATTGGGGTTAAGTAACTTGTCCAGGGTCACACGGCTAGGTTTTTGTTTTGCATGTATTAAGTGTCTGAGGCCAGATCCGAACTCAGGTCCTTCTGACTCTAGGGCCGGCGCTCTACTCATTGTGCCACCTAGCCGCCACAGTAACCTACATTCTAATGGGGGAGGTGAAAAGAGGCAGCATGGTAGATAGATAACTGTCCTGGCGTGGTTCTAGCTAAGCTATCAGATCTGGGTATCCCAGGGTCTGAGTACCAGGTTCCGGTGGGGGAAAAGGGGATGGTGGCCAAAGCAGAGGCAGCTTGGTGTGGAGATGACTGGGAAGTATATTGAAGGCCTAGTTTATGCAAAGTAAGGTGAAAAGTCACTTCTCAGATAAGTTGGCTAAGATCAATTCAACAAACACTTATTGTATGCCTTATAATATGCTAGACATGAAGGCTACTGTTTTACTTTCATCAGGACCTATACCTAGGGTTACATTTCTAGCTGAGAAATTTAGCTCTGAATTTATTCTCCAAGAGTGAGACCAACTATACCACCTCTCAGGGTTCTAGGGAGATGCATGAGGGGTTGGGAGTATCTCTTTCAGTCCCATCCCACAATGACCCCTCATTCTAGTGTGTTCTACCCATTGTTAACTGCCAGTGCTGAGGGACCCAGTTTCATTTAACTAATTAATACCAATTAGCTTTTTCGAAGGAACATTTACTGAAAAGCTATAGTAAGAACAGAAGTTACAATGAATTTGCTACCAGACTAGGAAGGAGAGGGTCATACTCTCCCTTAACAGTCCTTGGGAAGATTGATCTCAAATTTAAAAGAGTTTCTACATAGTATCTGCCCCACCAAGTTCACTTCTAAAACTATAGTTTATAGATGAATTGCTGTAACTCCTTCTAGGTCATTTATAATGTATACTGGGGTAAAAAGATTTATTGGGACTTCTAGATTCCAGAAAATTCTGGCATTGATTCTAGCTCCCTGACTTCTGGTGCTTGACATTCTTTCCTTTGAAGCTCACATGATTGTGCCCATCTTCAATACTCCACCTAAAATCAGGAATAACAGACACCATAGACATCAGGACCAATCTCTCAAGGCTCACATGGTAGCATCCCAAGTGTCTTTTTCTCCTGAAGGACAAATAGTCCTTGCCTTTTCACTTGAATGCAGCCACGTAGGAAAAAGGAAATGACTTGTTTTTGTCTGGTTACTGTTTTCAACAGTCAATCACATGGTTAGCAGTCTGGAACCACTTATAGAATGTCTGTGCATACTCCATATTAATGGCCCTTCCATTATATATCGTCATGACTTTCTAGATGCAGACTCCCTAGTCTCTTCCACATGGGCCAGAAGTAGGGTACATAACTGTGCTTGCTCTGAGAATGGAATTCCATTGACCAGGCTACCATGGGGAGAGGAGTGTCATGAGTTTTCTTGCTCCATCCATATTCTCTTGTATCCTTGTGACCAAATAGTATATTTTTGCAAGAAGGACAATTAGACAGTTTTTCTCCCATGGCCAAGAGAGTACAGAAATCCTGGGTAGAGTGATGAATGGAATCGCCAAGTTAAACTGGGAAACCAGAACTAGGAAGTATAGAATATGAAATTTAATGTAACCTTGGCTAAGTATTTTATTTGTATTATCCTTGTAATAACTTTATGTTGGTGTATTAATTTGGAATTCATATTTTCCTTTGAGTAAAAATACAAACTACATAATAGAAAAAAGAAGGGCAATTAGGGGTAAGGAATGCCATCTGTGGTCATGGAGAAGAACACAAATAACTTGCTTTATGGAGTTCACAGCCACAACTATACTCTGATCGGTTCAAAATGCTAACTGAGCTAACTAGCCACAGATTATAAAAGTTTCATGTTACTTGGAAAGTTAGATTTCTAAATTATAATATAATCTTTGAATTCATTGGTGGGGGCAGAACCTGTTCCAAGATTCTTAGGTAGCAGTGTAAAGTATTTTGTGATCCCACATGGGCTTAAATATTTTAATTTTATTTAAATGCTTTAAGATAAAGCAGTATAATTGGTGTTTTGGGTTTATGTAAATTTAAGGCAATATCTAACGTCTTACTGTCATATCAGTGAAAATTATACCTTGATTTTATTAAGTAGGCAAGTCACTTAACTCTACCTCAATTAATTAATAATAAATTAATCTTTATTAAGTGCCTACTATGTACAAAGCTTTGGGCTAGATACTGGTAGTGGTGGGTGGGTGAGTGAATATAGGTAACTATGGAATGGATTGTGCAATCAAGGAATTCACAATACAGTAAATTAAATAACTTGGAGATGCAGTCTATCTTCCTCTGTGCATAATTTAAGACTATTGTTTAGTTCAGTCACTGGAATTTGGGGCCCCTATAGAGTGAATGAAATGAATAATCACTTGCTCAAGTCCCCAAAACAGATGGAAAGTGGTTAAAAATAGCATTTTTCTTTCATGGAGACCTCTAAGTCAAATTCTTGCTATAATTATTTAAATATTGTGGTACAGTGTCTTCTATTAGATCTTGTTTTTTTCAGAAGTCCAGATGTTGAATTTACCCCCTTTGTATCTTCAACAAAGATGCATCTTTGGCTGCCAAAAATGTTTGGAAAACTGTGTGCTTCAATAGTTTTATTATATTATTTTTAGTCTTTAAGAATATTTGAATGCACTTGTCTTTTCAGCTGAAAAATACACTGAATCCTTGTTAAATATTCTGAATGTAGTAAATATGCTATAGGATATGGAAAACTAATTTAATGCAATTATGGAAAAGAACAGCTTAGAGACTCATTTGAAGACTGTAACCTACTGTAAAGGAGGAAAATTTGGTTCCTTCTTTTCTTCCCTCCCCCTCTCCAGGTGATTTAGTCATGGGATAACAAGGTATTAATCAAAGTGTTTGTACCCAGTGGTTCCTTTACAAAGTATGAACACATTTCTCTCATGAAATTAAGTGGAGCCTGGCTATTGGACAAGCAAAAAAAAAATTGTCCATGCCCCTAGGGGCATTAAATAGATAAGCCCTGGAGACAGTACTTACTGTAGTTAGAGAGCTGGAGACAATTAAGACAGGGGCCTTCAGTTGAGGAAGAAGGACCCTGAGAAGGAATCACTCTTAGACACAGATGACTTTTTATTCCCCTTCCCCATTTTTTGGCTTTGGGTCTAGCAGTGGAGGTACTTGTCCAAAAGGAAAGACCTATCCAACAACTAGAGGGTGAGTCAAAACAATTTGAGACAGAGTTGAGGGAGCAGTAACATGCATTCTAGACTGACACAGATGCAAAGAGATAGTCACTTGAATCTAGTATCAACTTAGAGGAGTGGGATTTCTGGTAAATAAAAGAGAGATGACTATAGATTCAAGACAGAGCTATCCCCATTAATTTTGAATTAAGCTTTGGAGAGGGGAACACAGCTGAGCAAGCTACCTAACAGATATGCTGCACCTAGGAAAGAGTTTGGTGAGGGGAACACAGCTGAGCAAGCTACCTAACAGATATGTTGCACCTAGGAAAGAGTTTGGTAAAGATTCCCCAAGAGAGAAAGAACAGAAGGGCCCTGAAGTACTGTTATGAGTTCTCTTGACCACATGTGTTCCTTATGTATATTCCTCACTAACAGAGTACATACTCTGATTTTATTCCAACTCTTTTTATGGACACTCTATTTGTGGGAGAATGTGCCCAAATTTTACTGAAGGGATGTTTTGTAGCTTCTGTCTTTGCTATGTCATCCTAGTAAATGCCATTGCTATTAGTGGATTTTATCTATTAATAAGAAATATACTGATGGAGACTTTGGAGTTATAGTATTAGGAGTGAGTACCTTCAGGATACCCCTTGAATCCAAAGATAATTGTACACGCAGTCACCTCTTTTTAATATATTAGCTTTGAGAACAAAGGACAACAATCACCATATATCATGTTAATATAGTAACTATTAAAATGGGAGCTTATTAAATACTTATGTATAAGATTGACAGTTTCCCAGACAGAAGAGTAACTGGATACTTTTTAGACCTTCATGGTTAATTGTCATTTTGCATGATCATCTCAAAAATCTTATCAAGCTATTTTTACTTCCTTTTGCGCATATTCTAAGATTTTTTACTCATGATTCCATGTCAATCAGTAGAACTAACTTGTGTTTTGTTTCTCATATTGGGCTCTAGAGACTAATAATATTGTAAATGTAAGATATCTGAAGAGGAGAGGATTACCAAACACTTGACTAATTATCCACAGAGGAAAAATGGATGAAGAATACTTATTGTCTTGGAAGGCTATATTATTTGGGTGGCTCGATCATCCATAGAATCAGATCATTAAGACGTACATCTTGGACTAGCTCTTTGGATATACAGTGAGCCGGGTTCAGAATTGAACAGGAAACTGTGACCTTAGATAATTCACTTTACTTCTTTGGTCCTTAGTTTCCTTTTCTGTAAGATGAAAGGATTGGGCCTAGATGGCCTTTGAATCTTAGGGAATTTCCCATTTTTTATAGCTTTCTTGGATGCAAATAGAGATACAAATACAAGTCAGTATTACCAATAGAGGATGATATGGTGAAAAGAACAAAATCTTGGAATCAAAGAGCCTGTTCTCCCTCTCACTGGCTGTGTCATTGATTAAAATCTGAGCCTGTTTCTTCATTTGTAAATTGAAGATAAAAATACTCTACCTAATTCACAGGGTTGTTGTGAGGAGGCACTTTGTGAACCACAAATATGAGTTTTTATTAGTAACATGGTTGAGGGAACCAATTGCTAAATTCTTTATTCATAAAAGGGAACAAAAGTAGTATAATGAGGGTCTGGTCCATGCTCAGAGTCCCTTAACTTGCCTGGCTTATTCAGTTTCTTAATGTGGAGCATGCTGGGAAGATGGTTTCTGGGAGGACCATGATCACATGACAGGTAAGTTCCTTCCAGAGACTATGGAACATATGTAGACATTTTATAACTGTTTTCAGTCAGCTAACCATTTATTGAAAGGGAGGCTTTTTGACTGGCTTCATAGGCATTCAGAAAAGGCCTACCTACATTATCCACATACTCTTGGCTCATTTCCTTTTGGCTTTATTTGGTGGCTTAGCTCACAGCTTCTGGTGAGAGACCATGCTGACCTTGAGAATTTTCAAAGGTCGGGAGAATGAGCCACAGGAATCTGGGAATCAGAGTCCAGGCCAAGTTTCAAAACCAGTGTAGCCTCCAAACAGTAAGGAATTTTGGGAGTGACCTTTGGAATCCCAGGCCCTGAGATGAGAACTAATCCAGCATCCATATCATGTTTGGACATAAACTTGGCGAGAACAGTGCTATGGAGGTACTAAGTTTACTCCTGAGTCTACTTTCCTTCAGACCAAGGTGGTATGGGGTAAAGTATGCCCTCCAATGTAGAGAAGATGTTTGTATATTTTTCTTGCTATATATTTGAAGCAAATATTCCTTTGCCTCATTGCTAGCTTCTAACAATGTAGGGAACACAGCCAGTGGGACCTCGATCCAATGGTAGCAAACAGTCACTAAACTTTTCCAGACATGACTAAAGTAGAGGAAATAGAACAGACGATTTTGAAGCTATCCTGAAGTCAATCAGACTTTCTTTCACTACATGGTTAGCTGACCAGAGCCAGTTATGGAATGTGCTTCAAGGTTAATCCCCTAGACCTCTTCAATTCTTCTGGAAGAAATCTCCCTGACATCCTCAACACAGGAGGGTTGTATCAACCAAGAAAGTTGGAGCTGTTTGCATGTGCTGTATATCCCAATTACAGTAGAAATGTAAGTTCTTTGAAGGCAATAACTTTTCATTTGTGCCTTTGTTTCCTTACTGCCTAGAATGGTGTCTGGTACACAGTACACACTTACTAAACATTCATTGAAATTAAAGGAAAAACAAATCGAACAGATAGAAGGAGGATTGATTGGTGCTTTTGGAAATTATATGTTCTTTTAGTGTACCCTAAGTGTCTCCTTATATTGAAGGCCTATTTTTTTTAACAAATGCTTTATTAATTTCTGGTTTACATCATTCATTTCCTCCAGATTTTGAGTTACAATTTTTTCCCCATTTTTCCCCTACCCACCACCCCAGAATAGCAGTCCCACAAGATATCCCCTCATCCAATCTGCTCTCTCCCATCTCTTCTCCCATACCCCCTTCGACTTTTCCATTAGGGAGAGGTGAATCTCTGTGCCCCAATGCCTGAACATCTTATCTCCCAATTACATGTAAAATAGTATTAATAATAGTATTTATATATATTTGAAACATTTAATTTTATAACCTCAAATTCCAGATCCATTCCCTTCATCCCTTGTCACCCACTCTTGCTGGGAAGATAAGCAATTCAGTATATGTTGTACATGTCTAGCTATGCAAAACATTACCATAGTAGATATATTGTAAAAGGCTGCTTATAATTCCCTCCCACCCATCCCACCCCCCACCTGGTCCATTCCCTACTTTGATCCTGTCCCTCTTCGATAGTGGGTACTTCTAACCTCCCCTCCCCGCAGAATGCGCTCCCATCCATCATCCCCCCTCTCATCTCCCTTTCCCCTACTCTCCTGCAGGGTGAGATATCCCATTTAGTATGTATGTCATTCTCTCCCTGAGCCAGATTCAATGAGAATATGGTTTTGCCTTTTTGACTTCCTGTTCTTCCCTTCTCCTGCAGCCACTTCCCCTTGCTTCTTCTACATGAGATAGTTTACCCCACCCTGTCTCTCCCCATCTCCTCTTGCCACTTTTCTCTCTCACCTCATAACTTCACCCCTTAGGTATCATCCCTTCCCACCAAATTCAACCTGTGCCCGCTATCCATGTATAACTGTAAACATATAAAAACACATTCACATATGTATTCATATGCCCATATACCCTTCCATTATTTTCATACTGAGGAAGGTTTCATCAGTCATAGTTATTGTTTTTCCATGTAGGAATATAAATAAGTCAGCTTTGATAAGTTCCTTTTGATTTCTTTTCCCTGATTACCCTCTCAGGCATCTCTTGCTTCTTGTGTCTGAATGTCAAATTTTCTATTAAACTCTGGTTTTTTCCTCAAGAATGCTTGAAAGTCCTCTATTCCACTGAATGACCATATTTTCCCCTGAAACAAAATACTCAGTTTTGCTGGGTAGGTGACCCTTGGGTTGATTCCCAGATCTTTTGCCCTCTGGAATATCATATTCCATGCCCTTCATTCACTCAGTGTAGAAGCTGCCAGGTTCTGGGCTATTCTGATTGTGTTTCCACAATAATGAAATTGTTTCTTCCTGGCTGCTTGGAGTATTTTCTCCTTGATCTGGGGATTCTGGAACCTGGCTATAATATTCCTGGGAGTTTTCTTTTGGGGATCTTTTTCAGGAGGTGATCTGTGGATTCTTTCAACCTCTGTTTTGCCCTCTGGGTCTAAAGCATCAGGGCAATTTTCCTTGAGAATTTCTTGAAGGGTGATTTCTAGGTTCTTTCTTTGATCATGGCTTTCAGGTAGTCCAATAATTTTTAAATCATCTCTCCTGGATCTATTTTCCAGGTCAGTGGTTTTTCCCATGAGATATTTCACATTGCCTTCTAATCTTTCGTTTGTTTGGATCTGCTTAACAGCATCTTGATTTCTCATAAAGTCATTAGCTTCCATTTGCTCCAGTCTAACTATGAAGGAATGAATCTCCTCAGTGAGCTTTTGAGATTCTTTTTCCATCTGGCAAATTTGGTTTTTTAAGGCATTCTTCTCCTCATTGCCCTTTTGGGCCTCCTTTGCCATTTGAGTTAGTCTATTTTTAGGGTGTTATTTTCCTCAGTCAGGCTGTTGACTCTCATTTCATACTTTTCCTGCATCCTTCTCATTTCTCTTCCCAATTTTTCCTCCACTTCTCTTATCTGCTTCTTAAGGTCCTCTGTGGCCTGTAACCTGCTCATATTTTCCTTTGGGGCTTTTGGAGCAGGATTTCTGACCTCACAGTCCTCCTCCTGTTCCCTGCTTCAATCCTCTTTGACCCCAAGATAGGAGTCTAATGTTGCATTTTTCTGTTTATTTTGTTTCCTTTGCCTAGGCATGTTGCCACTTAATTACTTGACTTTTGGGCTTGTTGCCACAGTAGGACTCTGCCACCAGACAGGGGAGCTTCCGTCCCAAATGTTGGGGTCTTCACAACTTCTGGTTCTGGCAAGTTGGATACCCACCCCAGACTTCCCCCCAGATCGCAATCCAGATCCAAGCAGGTTAAAGGAAGAGCGATTAACCTCCAAGACTGATTGCTGGATCTTCCTACAGTTCACAGGCCAGGAGCTGATGTTGCCACTGAAGCTGCAAAATGGCAAGTGTCTCCTCAGTGGTTTCTAGCCCCCAGGGGAGGAAGCAGGCGAGTTCCCCAAATACTGGTCCCAAAGTCCATAGGGCACTAACCTCTTACTTTGTCCTATGCATGTCTGTGTTGATAATTCTGGAATCGCCCCAGCTGTTGGTGTTCTGGGGTGCCTCTGGCCGGCTGCTGCCCCGGCTGCCCTGGGGCTAAAACCGCAGCTCATGCAGATGTGGGCTCAGCTCTGCGCATGCTGGGCTGTCGGCTCCCAGAATGCTGCACTGGCCCTCCCTGCAGGGCTGCTGGGCTGTCCTCAGTGGGAGGTTAGCTTCTCTGTGTCATTCTGTGGGTGCTGGGGTTCCAGAAGTTGTTCAGAGTCCCCTTTTACATAGTTTGGAAGTGGTGTGGGGCAGAGCACCTTGGAAGTACTGTTTCTACTCCACCATCTTGGCTCCTCCCCAGGCCTATTTTTTTTAATGCTAATATTTTTCTAGTGATATTTTTTTGGCCATAAATCATGGAATATCACAGTCCCCAAAGAATTAAAGTCATAGGGCAATGTAGAGGTGCAAATGTGTTCAAATGTGGCCTCATTCACTTAACACAAAACTAGCCACATGACCTTGGGCAAGTCACTTAACCCCAATTGCCCTACCTTCCCCTCTCTAAAAAAAAAGAGTGGTAAAGGGAAAAAAACCCAAATCAAAAAAATATATATTATCAGAAAAATTGAGGCAGGCAAAGTAACATGAAAAATATCACTAAGGAGGCATAAGACAGCAAAAGAAGTATGGCAGTCAGGTAACAAATTGAGGGACAACTTACAGACATGCTAAATAAACATAATTATATGATATCCATATAATGTTAATGGATGGAGAGTAAGGACTCTAGGATATTGGATGGAGAATCTTTGGGAGGATAGAGATAAGAAAGACACAATATGATCACTTAGGAATGGCTAATGATCAGCACAAATGGGGTGATCCATATCAATAAGATGGAAGGTTCTATAAAATACTGAGGCATTACACACTTCCTCCCATTGTTTTACAATATGTTTTAAAGTCTAGAAGGGAAAGTGCTTTTTATCCACTTTTTTATCCCTTCAAATTAATCTTTGATATTCTTCTTTTTTCATTTCGTAGGTAAATTTAGTTATTAATTAATTTATTTATTTTTAAAAACATAGATATTTATTTTGGTATTGAGCTAAATTTGCAAATTAATTTTAAGAATATTGTCAACTTTACTATATTGGTCCAAACCCTTGAAAGACATTGCCTTTTCCTTCAGTTATTTAGATCTTCCTTGGATTTCTGTCAAATCAGTTTTATAGTTTTCTTTATATGGAGTGTCCCATTATAGTGTGGTTTTAGTCTTTATTGGTCATGTGCAATACATTTCTCATGTTTGTTAATGCCATTATCATTGTCTCAGCCATTCAGGCAAAAGAAAAGATCCAACCTCAGTGCACAGAATTATTTAATCTTAGTGTTGTAAGGCATGTAGAGATCACCTAGTGCAATCATCTGTCCCTACCTTCCCCTGTGAAGCAGGACTTTCCTTTGTAACAGATAATCATTGAATGTCTGTTTGAACATTTCAAGGGATTGGGGTTTCTAGGAAATGACAGCCTACTTCATTTCTGGATGACAATAATTAGGAAAAATGTCATCCTGATATTGATCCAAAAAAATGGTTCCTAACTCTACTTGGGGGAAAAAAAAGGTAAAGCTAATTAATCCCCTTGCCAGAAAAGAGCCTTTCCAATATTTAAAGGTAAGTATAGCATTAATCCTTTCTTTTTTAGACTAAACACCTCCTGTTCCTTTGATTTTTCTTCACGTGACATGTTTTTCATACCTTTAAAAGAGTCCTCTTTACTTTCTTCTCCATATATTTTTCTATCTGTGTGCTGTCCTCAAACAAATATTATCCTCAGGCTTGTGCTTGAGCCAGTTCCTACTGGCTTGGGCTTTAAATTTTCAGTTTGATAATTTATTTATACCAATAATTTATTTATTTATATTATATTTATTTATACCACTATATATATTTATTTATATTTATATATATATTTGATAATTTATTTATAAATCAGCAAATGCTACAAATCAATGCTTGATTTATTGTTTTGTTCATTGTCTAGACTTAAGAAAGTGATAGGGAAAATGTTAATCATGCAGATTATATTTAAAGTGTGTGCTGAATTTTCAGAGTATCCCTGTCCTGATATAGTCTGACCAGTTCAGAGAACAGAGGAGTTATTACCTCATTCCATATGTATCCATATATTTATTCATTCAGACTGAGAGTGCATTGGCTATTTTTTTGAAAGCCTCACATCATTATAGGCTCAACACAATTCACATACACACACACACACACACACACACACACACACAAACACACACCTGCCACCAAGTCTTTTTCTCAGGAACTGCTGTTACTCTTCTTAACTTGAGTAGTTTGATGGTTTTCCATAATTTGCCTAAAGACCTATTCAAACATGTTCTCACCAGCGTCCATTGCTAGTTATAGTCAGTATTTCCCTTGTATCCTTGATTGAACTAAGGATTAGTGTACTATTAATTTAACCAGTTAATATCAATAAGCTTTCACTAAGACATTTACTAAAAACATATGGTAAGAATGGAACAAAATATTTCTTCCAACAAAGGGCAAACTCTCTAATCTATCATCTTGGTCCCTGGAGAGATTGGGCTCAGGCTTAAAGGGGGGGCTCCATAGCAGTAGCCCCAAGTTCACTTCATGCACGATACTTGCATCTTGGCCACTTTTGGTCTGACTTCTGAAGGTTGTTATGGGGCTGTGCTGGTGCCTCATCCACTCTGGCTACTGTCAAATTCTGGTATAGACTTCCAAATGTTGAAGATCTCACAAGGCCATGTGTACTAAAGGAAAGGAAAGACAATTGGCTAACCCATCCAAGACATAGGCTTGCCTAGGAGGCCATGCTTTCATTGGCTTCATAGTGGCTCTGGTTAAGAGAGAGCCTGAGGCCTCTCCTCTATGTGGAGTCATAGAGCAGTTTATCCTCCCTACTCAAATGCAACCAGAGGGGAAAGAGAAAAATTAGGGCTTATGGATGCATACCCAATTCCAGTTCAACAACAATCAAAAGGCCATATTTTGTCACATAGTAAAGCAGATAGGAAACATCAATGGGATAAGCATACAGTACTTGCTCCAAAGTGGAGAACAGGGCTTTCTGTTATACATGTATCAGACACAGTATGCTATGCATAACCCATCTGAGGACTGCACTCTCATCAACTAACTAATTACAAAGAAGAAGCAAGAATACCCTTACCTTCTACTGAGAGAGATAACATATATAGGTGTATATGCATAATACATATATATGTATATATACACATGTGCACACGTACATACATACAGAATAGCTAAAAGGCAACCTTAAAGGGAAAGGAATTAATAGGACCTAACATTTATCTCTGATAAATTATTATGGATTTGGTTCATTGGTGGACATGTGTGTATGTGTAACAAGCATTTATTAAGCATCTATTATATGCCAAGCACTATGTTGCTTGCTTTACAAATATTTCATTTGATCCTCACAACAAGCCTGGGAGGTAGGTGTTGTGATCATCGCCATTTTACAGGTGAGGTAACTGAGGCAGCAGAGGTTAAGTGACTTGTCTAGGGTCACATAACTAGTAAATCTGAGGTCTGATTTGAACTCAGATTTTCCTGACCTGCATTTCAGTGTTCTGCCCATTAAATTATTTTTGAGTCTTTATTTTTCAGTCCAGTATATTAGCTATCCTCCCCAGATTTTTATCATCTACAAATTTGGTTAATATTTGTCATTCCAAATATTGATAAAGTCATCATGAGCAGAACAGAGGGAAATACAGAATGTCACTACATACCTTTGTAGAGAATGAAGTATTTGGTAGGTTGTCATGACTCATTCTTAATAATTCATGTTGGATCTCCCTGCTTCCTCCTTTCTTTTCTAGTTACTCAGAAACCATGTGCTCAAAAATCTGTTTTAGAACATTGCTAAAAATCAATAGCAAGCACATTAACCCATGGTTGCTGGAATCAATCCTTCTTTCTTGAATGTGTTTGTTCTTGGTTATATATCCTTGCTTGTATCTTTTATATACATTCTTTTAAAATCCAAGCAACCTGTAAAGACACATTAATTTTCTTACTATTTGTTTAGAGGAGTCAGGGTCTCATACCACTGACTTGAAGAGTTGGTATGACTTGAAGAGTATGGACTGATCTTAAGAGATTTGTGATCAACCAATAGGAAGATGGAAAGAGAGGTTACATCCCATTCTCCTTGAGACAGCTTATACTGGGATTTTTCTCTGATGCACCCACACCTACCTTTATTCTTATCAACTCCCCACTTTACTTCCTCCCTCCACTGGGCAAGATACTAACCTGCTTCCTTCTGCCCACTACCCAGTCCACTACTCAGTTACCTATTGAAACAGTAGCATGACTGTCTTCTGTTCCCCAAATCACATGGTGATCAGAGGACAGTTTCTATGCTCTGGGCCAATTAACAATTAGTAAGAGCCCCATTCAGCACCCCCTTTTTGTTTTGGGTAACATAGAAAGAGTCTCTCAGGATAAACAAGCATGAATGGATTGTGATTTGTATCCCAAATCACATTATATCATCTTTCCTCACAAATTCCCTTCTCTTCCAAACTGTTTTTCCTAAATGTTTGCCAGGGGTAGCATCCCTATAGACACCCAAGTCTACAACATCTTTCTGTTCTCTTTGACTCTTTACTCTCACTCAGTCCATATATTCAATCAGTTGCCAAATCTTGTCCTTTCTATCTCTACCATATCTTATATTTCCCTCTCTTCTCTCCACCACTCTAATCCAGGGCCAGGAATGGGGAACCTACAGCCTGGGGGTCACATGTGGCCTTCTAGGTCCTTGGGTGTAGTCTTCTAACTGAGTCCAAGTTTTACAGAACAAATCCTTTTATTAAGGGGATTTGTTCTGTGAAGTTTGGATTCAGTCAAAGGGCTGCATTTGAAGACCTTGAGGGCCACCTTTGCCTTCAAGGCTGCAGGTTCCCCACCCCTTATATGCTCTATTCTCCCTGTCTCATTTCCATTTTTTTTTTCCTAGTTCATCCCCTACATAAGTGGTTTTCAAAGTGTGGTCTGAGGACCACTGGGGTGGTTTCTGAAATCTTTCAAAGGGTCCCTGAATTCAAAACTATTTTCATAATAGTACTATGATGTTGTTTGCCTATTAAAATAATCCTCCCTTTTCCAACTACGTATTTATATGAGGCTGAATTTTCTTCATAAACTTCAATCGTAGCAACATTACAACAGATTGAATGTAGAAGCAGATAGGAGAATCCAGTTGTCTCCAATTGAGCCAAATATTAAAGATGTTAGTTGTTAACACGTTATGTTTATTACTGTTATTTTAAAATGAATTAATAAAAGTATTTTAAAATTGATCAAACTTAATTTCTTTCTTTTTTTTTTTTTGCTTTTTGGAGGGCAATTGGGGTTAAGTGACTTGCCCAAGGTCACACGATTAGTTTTTGTGTTAAGTTTCTGAGGCCTGATTTGAACTCAGGTCCTCCTGACTCCAGAGCCAGTTCTCTATTCAATGTACCACCTAGCTGCCCCCAAACTTAATTTCTAATACCATTAACATTGATTGGGAATCTACACACAAAAAACCTCTTTGGTATCCTCAGTAAGAACGTAAAGATGTCCTAAAACCATAAAGTTTGAGAATCTTTGTTCTACACAAATGTCAAAATGGTTTTCCTAACATGTAGGTCTGAACATGGTACTCCCATATTCAATAAACAGTAGCAGTGTCATCTTGACTCTAGAACCAAATATTGGTTCATTTTTATCTTTCTCCTTCTAAAATGTCTATTTTAATGTAAATTTTGTAATACACATAATTATTTGTATGGTAGTACATATGTAACATAATATGTAGATATACACATAATAGAAATGTATGCTAAAATTTTTTTTTATTGGTTAGGGTGCTCTGTCAAAAACATTTAGAAACCCCTAGTCTCTAGAAACAGTTTAGGAAAATAAGCTTAGATACCTGGGCTCCTCTTCATTTTATCTGTTGCCAACAGTCAATCTCAGAATGGGCAAGAGGCTGATGTCTTCACAGAGTTGTTGGTAGCTGCCACCATCTAAGTTTTACAGCTCAATTGCTCTTCCTTCCTGATTGTGGTAACAGGACTCTCTTGAACTACACTACTTTTTAAAGTCTCTGGAAATGGACCCCTACTGATATTTTCCCTGAACTTTTTGAAATCATTCTCCCTAAAGCCTGTGGGTATGGTTTGATTGAGCTCTCTGCCTTGGCTATTATGAGAAATCTAAAATGACATTATTGCTTTCTTCCAAGCTTCCCGTTACTTCCACTTCACCAATCAGCTTGTCCTCGTTGATCATAATTAAATGCAGAGTAGCTGCTCAGTGGAATGCTCCAGGGCTCTTGTCCTTGACTCTGTTGTGTTAAAGATTTTTTTTTAATGACATGGATGAAGAGAGACATGGTATGCTTGTCAAGATACAAGAGATCTTGACAGTCTAGAATGATGGGTTATATCCAATAAGATGAAATTTGATAGAGAAAAAATATAAAGTAATACACTTGGGTTGAAAAAAACTTTTCAAGTATAATGTGGAGTCGATATGTTTAAAAAGCAGTTCTTATGAAAAAATCTGGAAGTTTTGGTATATTACAAGCACAACATGAAACCAACCTGATGTAGAGACAAAAACAAAACAAAACAAAACAAAAAATCAACACCAAAAACCCAACCCAAAAAACAAAACAACTAATGGGATTTAAGAATGCATTAGCAGGGGTGGCTAGGTGGCGAATTGAATAGAGCACCAGCCCTGGAGTTAGGAGGACTTGAGTTCAAATCCACGATTTAACACAAAAAGTAGCCCTATGACCTTGGGCAAGACACTTAACCCCAATTGCCCTACCTTACACCCTCCAAAAAAAAAAAGAATGCATCAGCAGAAGAAGTATGGGGTATATCAGATTTTCAGGGAGGACTAGCACCACTGGTGTGAGGGCTTGCTGAGTCCTTCTCAGGGCTATTCATCTACCACTGGTGCCCACCTGTTATCTAACTCTCACCTATGGCTTGGAGAAGCTGTGGTATGCCTAGTGACCATACCCCACTAAAACCAGATCAGAAGATGGGCTAAATGAGGTTGAGGGTAATGTAAAGGCCTCAAACCATCAGTGAGGTAGAAGGATATCTACCCTTAGCATGTGAAGACCTCCCCTGGTGGAATGGGTAGATTACCAACAATTTGTTCCAATGGCCATGAAGATGGCTGAAGCAGGTGTTGTGGAGCACTTAGAACTTGGTGAACCATGGAAGATGCCAAGGTCATCCATTGCATCCTGGCCCATTATCAGTTGTCCTGACTTTTGTCATGCCACTGGACTTCAATGATAATGGGAGAGAGAGTGAGGCTGACGACTTTGTGCAAGTTGTCCTCACTTAAATCCAATTCATGCACAACTCACATTACCCAATGATGTCATTGGTCCTCTCCAGAAAGGATGGGTGGAAACAATCACAGTGGAAGTATAGTGTCCCAGGATGAGGGAGATAATAGTATTTATTATGCTCTGTACTTGTCAGATACTTTCTGAGATACTTGTGCCTAGTTCTTGTTGCTATGACTTAGAAAGGACATTGATATACTGAAGTATATCTAGAGGAGAGCACTGAGGAATGACAGAGACATAAAGCCTTGCCATGTGTAAGGTTAATGTAATATAAGCTCTTCCCCATCCATTAATAGGCCTATGTGACCACACGTGTCACCTTTTTCCCTTGGAACAGGGGCCATGTTCCGAGGTCTAAAGGTTCACAGGTATTTCAATCATGGAGGTCTTGCTGCTTTCAGCTCTGATATATTCAGGGAGATTTCTATTGCATTGGGGTAGGAGCTTGCTTAAGGGGAATCTTGCTCATGGGGAGGCTTACTTGTAGGAAGGTGATTTCACACCTTTTGGTTCTGGGCCAGTTAGGGACCCAGTTACGTAGATTGTGATGCCTTCTGGCTCTGAACTTATTAGTTGAAAACTATATATATACTGGGAGGTTGGTATTTTGGTATTTTTCTTTAGGGCTTCATGGGAAGAATGATTCTTTATAATTTAGACAGATGAGACTCTGGGTAGCCATTGTTAAGGAACTCCCGGGCTTTGTGAACTCAGATGTTGGTGCTTCCTGGTCTGGTGGTTAGGTATCTATTATTCTGTTGGAGCTCTGTCTATTGAATTCTTTCTTGGATACTCACTTCTTTCTACTTATTTATCTGCCATTGTTTAATTAAAGTGAGATTGTTGACCCCTTTGAAACTGGCTTTTCTTTAGAAAAACAGATCAAAGAACCTGTGCTAGCAACCCTCCTGTGTGCTGGTGTTATTGGTCTTTTTACCTCCATAGCAGCTGCAAGTATCATCGAAGATACCAAGTAAGGCTCACTGGAAGAAATCTGAGTTTATAAAAGACTTAGGGGAGACATAATTACTGTGTGACAACTGTTTCACAAGCCTTTCCTACAGAAGCTACAGAAAACTGTTACTGTTTCTTTAAGAATCAGGGAAGAATAGCAATTTAATTGTTGGTCTATGACAGGGGTTTTAAAATATCTGTTTATTTGTCATAGACTCCTTTGGCAGTTAGGTGAAGCCTATTCTTAAAATATTCTCAGATTCTTTCTCAGAGTAATTAGTATAAAGGCATAAAATAAAACACATAGGATTACAAAGGAAACCAATAATATGGACATAGTTATCAAAATGTTAACTAAAACCAAAACCAGGTTTGCAGATTCCAGCTTACAAACTGCTGGTGTCTGAGATAGGACTTTGGAGAGAACAAGGGGAGCAAATAGTGAAGGTCTGAGAAAAACTGATGATAGAGGATGATGAAGAGCAAAAACTTTCTTGGAGAATTGTTTTAACTCTGTACTGGGAAGAGTCATTATAAAGAAAATTCCATGAGAAATGTCTAGAAAGAGACTAGAATTATGATTTGAGAGAAATTGTAGAGAAGACAGGGACAATGAGGAAAAACTTTTTTTCTTGATGGAACTGATTTAATGTATCTTGTGTAGAGATTGAAGGGAATTCTTGAGATGAGAATAAATTGAAGTAAATTGAACCTTGTAAAAGTTTGGTGTGATACTTAGAAGTAACTGGTTATGATCTTTCTTACAACTAAAATATTGCAAGTAATTATTTGTGTTTTTATGTTATTGTTAATCATATTATTAACAAATTGTATAGCAAATAGTTTTTTAACATTGATTTAATC
Organism: Gymnobelideus leadbeateri; assembly: GCA_011680675.1. NCBI lineage: Eukaryota > Metazoa > Chordata > Mammalia > Diprotodontia > Petauridae > Gymnobelideus > Gymnobelideus leadbeateri. Next base: position 357,783 of record WOXC01009740.1, read on the forward strand.
CAAGAAGATTAGTGGTTTTATATGTAGAATAATATGAGCAACTGCCTGTGGGAAAATATGCTTTCCCATTTTATTAAATATTGTTAAATGATTTTTAATAATCAGGCCATAGTGGGCAAATTGTTAATGTTAAAGCAATTATTAACATTAATTTGTAAAACCATATTTAATACTTTTATTATATTTAACAAACTGGTAGAGCTCTGAGTTAACCGATTAATTAATGAGAGAATTCTGCAATTCCAAACACACCCCCAGATTGCTCTAGAACTGAGGGTGATAAGAATAATTATAATATGAGTTAACAGGCTGAGGGGTGACCCCCTATATAGGCTACAAGTAACCCTGTTAGGGGAAGCATGATGGTACCACAGTGCACAAAGCCCTGAGTCAGGAAAATCTGATTTCAAATCTAGCCCCACTTAGTGTGTTACTTAGTTACTCTGGTCCCACTTAGTAACTGTGTAACTCCAGCCAAGTCACTTAACCTCTATCTGCCTCAGTTTCCTCAAGATGGTGAAAATAATAGTACCTACCTCCCAAGAGAGTTGTAAGGATAAAATGAGATAATATTTTTGAAGTTCCTAACACATGGTAAGCACTTAATATTCTCTTCTTTCCTTCTTTCCTCCATCCCTGGCTCCCCTTCCTCTCTCCTTCTATCCCCTCCCCTTCCTCCATCCCTCTCTTCACTTCCTCCCTTCTTCCCTGCTTCCCTCCCTCCTTCCCTCCCTCCCTCCCTCCCTCCCTCCCTCCCTTCCTTCCTTCCTTCCTTCCTTCCTTCCTTCCTTCCTTCCTTCCTTCCTTCTTTCCTTCCTTCCTTCTTTCCTTCCTTCCTTCCATATGGAGATATCTTTTCAAATATTTTACTATTATCTTCAAATATTTGAAGTTCTATTGTCTAGAAGAAAGATTCGACTCATTCTGCATAATCACAAAGGCAAAACTAGGACCAAGGAATAAAAATTACACAGAGGTAGATTTCGTATCAATATAAGGAAAACATTGCTAACAATTCAAGCTGTTTAGAAGTGGAATGGACTGCCTTAGGAAGCTATGATTTCTCCATTACTGGATTTCTTCTAGTAAAGGCTGGATAATTACTTATTGGTAGTCACTTGTTGCTATAGAAGAGATTAGTGCTTCAGATATGGGTTGGAATAGAAGGCCTCTGGGGCTCCTTTTAATGAATCTATTATTTCATGGTTCTGCATATTGCTTATGACAGATCAAAGCATCATAGATTTAGAAATGGAATGGAATTTTGGAAGTTAAGTAGCTTGCCCAAGACTTCAGATTAAGTGGTAGAGCCAGCATTTGAATTCATGCCTTCTTATTCTAAGTCTCTGACTCCTTCCACTGTCTATTATGCCTCTCAATGGTCAACAGACAAATAAGGAATTTATTAGATGTTCTTCTTTCAGTTAAATCAAACCTCGAGCAGAAGTCTAGGTAGTTTACTCTTCTCACCATCTGACCTCTGTGTCAGTTGTATAATCTATATTAGTAAATTAAAAATTTAACCTAAATTAATAAATTATCTGTATCTTCTCTTTGACTAGGTAGTCTGTGGTTTGTTTTTTGTGCTTCATTTTTGAAGAGGACCAGTTATATCACAGGTGATGTTTTGATTTGCTTGTGAATTGGATGTAAGTGAGGCAGAGTTGCCCAAGGTCATCAACCTCACTCTCTTTTCCAGAGACATCGAAGTTCAGTGGCAGGACAGAAATCAAAATGACTGGTGATGACCCCAGATGCAGTGGAGGAACTTGGCATCTTTGATGCCTAACCAAGCTCTAAGCACTGAGCAGTGCCTAGTTCACCTGCCTTCATGGACATTGGAATAAATTGTTCTCATCTACTCATTCTACTAGGGCAAGTCTTCATGCACTTGGGAGAGACATACCCCTAACTCACTCACTAACAAGTTTAAGGCCTATTGGTTGCTCTCAACCTGGTTTATCCCATCTGCCGAGATGGTTTTACTGCTATGTGACTGCTTTGCGTATTATAGTTTCTTGGAGCCACAAATGAGAGTTGGGTGAAGGTGAGCACCAAGGGTGGGTGAACAGACCTGAAAAGAGCTTCACCAAGCCCTCAACCAAAGGTGCTAGTCCTCTATGACTCTTGCAATGATATCACTTCTGCATGTTTTCTGTAATTTTGACCCCGATGCTTTTTTTCATGCTTCCACCCTCATATTTGTGACTTTTCACTTTTTCAGAAGGGATACTTCTTTCACATAGAATCATTACCAGGTCCTTCTGTTGAATCTGTTTTCTTGGGAAAATGTATACCATTCTATTGCCATATTCCAGCTGAGTCTTGTCAGCTAAGTCTCAGGAATGTCTGTGAGATTGTATTTGCTGTTCATAAATTCTTTGTGTTAAATTCCTTGTTTGCTGTGTCAGTTCCTCATAATCTTTACCTTGTTATATAGACATTTGTGGCTGTACATATTGTTATCAGATCTTTCTTGTTATTTTCTCGTGATAATTACCAGGTACTTCCTTCCTCATGGATGCTAGTGTACAGAAATGAATTGGGCAAAACAATGCAGGAAGAAGATAATGATAGGGATAAGAACTGGGCCTGACCTGTAATTTAGTGGTATAGGGAACTCTTTGGTGAGGAAACTCCTTGCACCAGTGGAGATCGGCACTTTCTTTTCAGTTCTAAGGTTATGGTTTGAGAAAGCTGTCTAGAGCCCAAGAGGTAAGTGATTTTCTAAGGGATACACAGTTAGTACATGTCAGAGGCAACATTTTAACCCAGGCCTCTCTAGCTATAAGGTTGTTCTTCTATCTACTATGCTACAATGTGTTTATGCTAAGTAGAATGCCTGTTATTTTGGAGTTAAAGGGGAAAAGAAGATCATAGGTCTTTTCCATTTATACTAGCAATGGACAAACTAGCAAGGGAGAAAATCAGAATCTTGTGATTTCTTTGTGGCAAATGTGAATTGAGAGATGCAGGGTATTTGTAAAAAGTTTATTTTTCTCACTACTTTCATTTTTAAAGGCATTTCAACCTTCTAAATTCAATTTAGAAATTGGAGTGGATATGGTGTCAGAATTTGGGACTAGCCAGGCTTTTGGATAAAATAGCGGGTATTGACTTATAAATCATGTGTGATTGATCACCATTAGGATAGTTAGCCTTTCTTTACATGTGTCAATTCTTTTAATAATGCTCTATTTTTTCCTCCAATTATATGTTAAAATAATTTTAAAATATTTTTTAAAAATTGAGACATCTCTGTTTTCCTTCCTTTTTTCTCTTTAAGTCAACACGACTTTCTTGGTGGATTTGGGAACAAGGGTACTGTACTCTACAGGTTCATCTGCTTATTCTTATCCATGAAAGAACTGATAAGGGCATATGGAATACTGAGTATTACTCAGGGACCAAGGGTTCCATAGTAATTCCAATGGCCCCTCTGGAGGTCTTCTATAACTTCAACATTTTAGAAGAAGAATGACATCATGGAGAGAGCATCAGACTTGGAATCAGAATGATAGGATTTTAATCTTGGTCCTGCCCTATATTCAGCTGTGTAATCTTGAGAAAAGTCAGTTAACTTCTCTGTGTCTGGATTTTATTACTTGTAAAATGGAGACATTGGATTACACAATTGATAAATTTGAGAGGCAATGCATTACAGTGGAAGGCACATGTGATTTTGGTTGAGAAGACTGAGGTTTAAGTTCAAGTTCAACAAATTATTATTCTGTAACCTTGCATAAATCACTACTGTTGGACTCAGTTTCCACATCTGTGAAATAGTGGTAGTAGACTAGAGGATCCCTTATAACTCTAAATCTATGATCCCTTCCAGTTTTAATATTCTAGGGTGCCATAAAAACAAAGAACTTCATGTGGTCAAGAGTACTTTCTGTTGTTCGGAGGTAGATTATCTATAATAAGAATGCCTTATATTTAGATAGTGCTTTAAACTCTTTCCCTCTCATGTACTTTTTTATTATTTATCTTATTTAATCCATTCAACAACCCTGTCAGTTAGCAAGAGATATCTATTTGACAGGTGAAGAGACTGAAACTTAAGTCGGTTTCCTACTATCACATAATAGCTGTAGAGTCAGGACTGGAAACTTGGGCTCCAAACTCCTAGCCCAATATTCTCACCACTATTGCATGTTCTCTCCCCTTGCATGGTTTTCTAATTCCATTGCCTATGGTAGGCAATCCTTTTATTAAGGGAATTTGTTCTGTGAAGCTTGGATTTAGTCAAAAGGCTTCACTTTAGGACCTAAAGGGCCACATGTAGCCTTGAGGCCACAGGTTCCCCACCCCTGGATCCCCTTTCTCCCTCTCATAATTTCACTGATCTCTTGGAATTTTTGTTTTTTAGAACCACATCATAGTTTTATTTTTAAAAATTTCTTTGTTTTGCACAGTACCTTACTATAGTATATAGTAGTATACTGTGTAGGCAATTGCCTATACTTAGGTGCTTAGTTAACATAACTGAATTAAATTGAATTCCATCCATAAAGACAAAGAGGAGAGGTGAAATTCAAATTATAATTTGGTTTTCCTGTTTCCAGATCCACATTAAAACAATTGACAAAATGAAATTTGAGAATGCTTAAATATTTCCATTATTAATGTCTATCCATAACTGCATCATGTATAAATAATATCTAGCCAAATTCTAAGTGTTGGTATAGGGAAAATGTAAGTAGTCATGTAGGTAATGAAGACATTGGCCTGATTAGAAGGGTCTAATTATTTCAATGTCTTTAAATTTCCACCTCTGTTGTGCAGGCAGTAATTAACTTAAGAACAGTTAGTTATATTTCCAGAATTTATTTGTAAGTAATTGTTTGGAACTCAGAATATATTTTCCCTTAGAGACAGTGTTATAAAAGGTGATTATTGCCCAGAACAACCAACAAAAGTCTATTTAACCACAATGTGATAGAACTATAATACTCATTTATGGTCCTATCCTGAATTCTGTGTTATGGATGTGGTATAGTATAGAAGAAGAATTTCCTCTGCTTTTCCTAGGCACAGAGCCAATCCTAGGTAACATTTTGAAATAGATGAGTCTTTTGGGGGGGGGCACCCTGCTAAATGAACTTGTTACTCTGTACAGGTGGCTGAGTCGGCAGATCGTCTTGGAAACCATGTAGAATGACTGTACCAGACAGGGTGGGGCACACTAGCCTTTAGATTATTAAGACCTAGTTTCCAAGGAGCAGCTTGAATTCAGACAAAACATCAACTCCATGGCACTCCCTCCCTATATTTTGCAGAGTTCCATACCTCTGAGTTCTATGATTGGTGATGATTCACTTACTAATCTTAACCCTTGCTCCACAGTCACGCTGGTTACAGAACTGAATCTTTCCCTTAGCCTTGCTGAGTCTTTTGGGTAACCTTGCAGCCACAGTGACATTTCCTGGACATCTCCATGTCATGCTTCATTTGTTTTAGCTTTATTGTTAGCTGGTGAACTTGTACTCCTGCACGTGGGACCCTGGGTTCTAGCTGGTGGTCTTATCTTTCTTCATCCCCAGACAACTATACTGCTCTCCAGCTACATCCAAGGCATGCCACTGCACATGTGTCCTTTCACTGCCAATAACCAACTTTTACTCCCCTCCTGCATGTTCTTTTTTTCTCTAGAATGTAGACTTTTTGGAGGCACAAAGACTTTTTGAAGGCACATAGCATGCACTTAATAAGTGCTATTTTCCCCATTCATTTTAAACATTTCTTTTGGGGCAGAAGAGATAAATAGCTGTCTTATACCTAATGTACTTTGTACCTTGAGTACCTTTATAGAAGGGATCATACTAATTTATTTTGAGGAGATCCTAAGAGATCTTTTGGGGAGATCCTAAGCATTAGTCAAACCTAAACTTTAAGAGATTTTCTTCCAGGTTTTACTCTGGGGTGAGGATATAATGAGCTAGAGACATTTTGAAAATTTTTATTCCTCTCTTTATTATCCAGGCTCTCCTAGTACTTAACTTGGTCTGTGTGATCACAGAACTGGGTGTCTCAGGTAGGAGAGGGCATTTTAACCTCTTGGGTCAGTGGGTCTATTACTTGCATAATTGAATTGAATAACTAGAGGATGAAGACTGCAAAAAGACGGTGAGCAGGCTGACAGGCTAGGAGAAGTAGGACAGGAGGGACTTAATTTTTCAATAAAGCCTAAGAGTAGGCTTAAGGGGAAGGAAATATAGGGAGAGATGGAAGGAAAAGATATGATAAGAGTGGGGAATTTCACCTTACAAGATCATAGAGGCAATAGAGTTATGAGATTTAAGATTTCCTATTGGTGACTGGGATAAAGATATATCTCATGGGAGTTGAGAAAGTTGATGAAAAGGGAGACTAGATTTTTCAAAGGGACATTAAAACATATCTATAATCTCTCTCTATCATTCAAAGAGACATTAACACATTATCTATCTATCTATCTATCTTTCTATCTTTCTTTCCACTTGCCTGTCTGTCCATCTGTCTATCCATCAATTCATCATCCACCTATGCACCCAGCCACCCACCCAGTCACCTATCCATCCATCCATCTCTCTCTCTCTGTGTGTTCATCAGTCTGTCTCTCTATCTACCTAATCTATCTATCCATCTATCTATCTATGTTTGCAATGGAAAGGAAGTTCCATCATGAAATTCCTTGAAAAAGGAGAGACCTGGATGTTGGGGCAAGAAAAATATGGACCAAAGGATACAGAGAGATCTCAGTGCATGTGTGACCCATATTACAAGAAATACTGTGTCATAAGAAACAATGAATTTGAAGAATTTGCAGATGTAGAGGAAAACACAACCTGATGATGAGTAAAGTAAGCAGAACAAGGAATACAATATACATAATGGCAGCAATAATGCAAACATAAAGAAGAAGAACAACAAAGAAACTGAACATTGCATAATTTCAGTAACCAAGCTTGGCTCTGGAGAAGAGTTCAGCAAATGCACCTCCTTTCATTCATTTCAGGGATGGGCAACTATGGATATGGAGTATTTCAAATGCTGTTAAGTTAGTTCAACTGACCTGCTTTTTTCCCCTCTTTCTTTTTAAATATTTCTTACAAGGGAGGACTTGCTGGGGGAGGGAGGAGGTATATGCTTAGGAATAAAAATAGTGTAAAAACAAAATATATAAAAAATTAAGTAAATTTTTTTCTAAAAATTATTTTATTCTAAGAGAAAAGAATCTTGTAATAGAGATGGAAATCCTTGTGAGTTGGTGCAAACTAGTTTTACTGGTAGAGCTCCAAACTCTAGGAAGCAGATATGCCAAAATTCAACTGACCTGAAGACCAGATCTTTCTTCTCTTCCCTGCTACTTGCTTGCTGTTGGCACAGTTAGATTTAGATTTTCCAGGTCCTGGTCCCTCACTTCGCATTCCTTACTGGCTACTCAGAAAATACCCTTATTTCAGTGATTCAGATTACATTACTGCTTTCTCCCATGGGTGATGGGATAGTCTTCTATTAGTGCCACATCAGATTTTCATCTAAAATTCTATTTAGATCTAGCCTTTGAGTGGCTCGGGGCCAAGATTGGAATGTGCAGTTTGTCACATGCCTAAGCTACCCAGCCTGACTGTGGAGCTGCAGACAATGAAGTGTGGGGAGGATACCCTGTGCTGATCCCTGTTGCCATTTATCCCTCTCCCATGGTTGCTTTCCCTGCATGGCATTGTCTCTCTTTGGTAATAATTTCCTCTTGTTTTGTCCTGCAGTCATGTTCTAGCCATGATTCTGAAAGGAACACACAGGAAAATGTTTATTAGGGATGTCCACCTCCTCCCCTGAAGTTACTGGTAGTTTTGCTGAATTGAATGGTTGCTACATTTGTGAAAGAATTTTTGAAAGTCTTGAGGCTTTAAACTAAAGGATCATGGTTGAGCACACGGTGCTCTGGTCAAGGGTGTCAACTGCAGCCAGAAGTGGGAAATAGAAGTTCCTGGCCCTCAGGGAGAACTCTTCCTGGCAGGGGCCAGCAAAGATCATGAAGTCAGCTGAATAGCATCCTGCAGGGATTACACATCCCATGGAGACTGCATGGCATCTAAGGGCCCTCTTAGCTCCAAATCTGTGATCCTATTGTAATAAGGTTAAAGGGGCCACCAAGCTTATTTGTGGGTCACTCTTCAATCTGCCATGTGATTGATTCTGATATTTAATCTCACCATTTCAAAATCGAGGGTAATCTAGGAGGTATGTTTGTTTGCTCATTAGTAAAATCTCAATCTCTTTCTCAGTAATTAATTAATTATTTCAGAGTCCTCACCCCAGTTTATAAACCCCAGTTTATAAAATATCATTTAATTATTAAATTCAAGAAGTTTCTTTCCCTGCATGCAATTGTTCAGTTCATCTCTCTTTATATATCAAACTAACTAATCTCCTAGATTCACTCAATATTAATACTGTAGGTCATATACTTATGAACATTATAATCAATAATATCATGAAGACATAGGGGCTGCTAGGTGGCACAGTGAATAGAGCACTGGCCCTGGAGTCAGGAGGACCTGAGTTCAAATCTGGCCTCAGACACTTAACACAAAACTAGTCATGTGATCTTGGGCAAGTCCCTTAACCCCAATTTCCCTACCTTTCCTCCTCCAAAAAAGAAAAGCAAAAAAAAAAAAATTACATGAAGACATTACTATTGATATTTTAATTGTGGGAATGATTACAACCAGAATCCTTGCTAACTATCATTATAACTGCAGATTTCTCTCACTTCTTTGGAAACGCATTTGTACCATTCATTTCTATCAAAATACCAAACAAAATCTCTCCTCAAGAATTCAATTCTTTCTCTTTGTAAGAGAACAAGCTTTTTAACTTGTCCTCCCACTACCTTTCCAGTCTTTTTACCGCTTACTCCTCCCTGTGTTCTCTGTGACTCAGATCTATGGATTATCTTCAGTTCATACTGTATGTAGCTTGTTTGTCCACGGTTGTTTGCATATTGTCTTCTCCATTAGACTGAGTTTCATGAGAGTAGGAATAGGGTTTTGCTTAGCACAGTGCCTTGCACATATTAAGTACTTACTAAATGCTTGAGAATATAAACTTTAAAACAGTTCCATTAAGAAGTGAAGCCCCTTTCTCCTTGTGTGACTCTAATGATGCCAGAAAAAGTTTCTTCATTTTCTCTTAAGCCACCACTTTCAAGAGTATCTCTAGACTCAATCTTAAAATTTTCTTTCTACTCTTTCTTCCTGAAATAACAGCTAAGACTTTTTTTTGATGCAATGGGGTCTGGCACATTCCCAGAGAGCCTCAGATGAAGTCCCCACATGGAGAACAGCTGCTTCCAAGAGAATTGTGATGACGTGTAAGGGAAGTGCGTTGGAGAGAAAGACTGTGGATCACGTATAGACATAGCAGCTTGTTCTGATCAGCTAGACACCTGAAGAAGAGGAAGAGTCTTTGTTATTTTTTAAAAAAATGTTTTTCCCTGAAGTAATTGGGGTTTAGTCACTTACCCAAGGCCATATAGCTAGTAAGTGTCAAGAATCTGAGGCCACATTTGAACTCAGATCCTCCTGCCTTTAGGGCTGGTGCTCTATCCCCTGCACCACTTAGCTGCCCCTAAGGGAGTTTCATTGATTGGCTATGGAGGTGCTAAAAAAGGCCAAGTAGCTTCAGCCTCTTCCTCTTGGCCTCAGTGCTTTTGGGAAAGCTCAGCAACCAGTGAAGAAAGTATGATCATGTGAGTCCAAAGGGCTCCTTGCATCCTGTCATTTGAGAATGCAGGTTTAAAGATAATAATAGATCAATATCCAATATTTTGAAGAGAGTAGGGTTTTTCTTAGCATCCTGTGGTTCTGGAGTCTGGGTTTTGTGGCATCAATGCCCTTTGGGGTCCCAGACCAGTGATATTGAAATGGAGGCTTATTTAGCAGTCACATTGAATTTGGACATGAAGTTGGTGGGACCAATGCTATGTAGGAGCTGAGTTAAATTTTAAGCCCTTTCCCTTAGAAACTGAGGTGATGTAAGGGAGGGTATGCTCAAGAAATGTCAGGGCAATCATTTTTGTTTTTTGATGCTAAATCTTTGAAGTAAAGATTTCTGTGAAATAGTTAATTGATGTTAAGGGAAATGGAACTTGGGGTCTAGTCACTCGAGTTTCTAAAATGCAGTGGAATATAGGTGATGGAAGCTTGAGCCAATGATAGAGAAAAAAAATAAACACTACAAATCCTTCTGGGTACCTGCAAACCCTGAGGAGGTAATGTTGTAGGCCTAGCTCTCGAAGAGAGGGCCGTACCATCAACGTTCCACTAACAAGAAAGACTTTTCTCCTTACCTTCTTTACTTATTCTTCCTTTACAAGCTCTCCACAGATTCTCATAGATAAAAGTTAAACTCACAACTTCTCCATATAGAAAAGCACCTAGTTAAATTAGAATTTTTGCTGTAACCCCTAACTTCTTTCCTTTTTAAAGAGGCCACAGCAATTTCTCTAAAGGAGAGGTTTTTGAAATTAGTTACACTCTGATCCTATTAATTTCACTATATATTGGGATTATGCACCTAGCAGGAATAGGAGGATAACATTGCTGGAATATGCGTGCAGCTTTGCAGTATTTGAGGCAAGAGTTAACCTTCTAGGTATCCGTCCTTTCCCGTATATATGCCTCTCCATTTGTGCTCACTGTCTACCTTCTTCCCACTGATGGTGTCTGCTACTGATTTCTTGGGAAATGTTTTGTTGTTATTTTTCTTCCTATGCTATTTTACAAAATTCTTTTGCTTTGGATTAATTGTGTTCTCTGGCTGACTATGAAAAGTAAACACATCAGAGAGGGATCATAAGTTATGGTATTGAGTGGATGTGAATCCACACAACACCTTAACACTAGGTTAGCTCTGTCTAGGGCAGCTACTAATAGCACCCCTGTGCTCCAACCAATTTCTCAGGGATCATTTGGGGACCACATATGACTTCATTTTTAAAATAAATAAGTACATTTATGATTTCATGTATGAAGATTCATCAGTTTTCTTTGGGTATTTGAATTATTGTTTTTATTGAAATTGCTTCTAAGTTTAGAGTAAAAAGTGTTAAAGTTATACAATTGCCTCTTCCATGTCATGACTTTTCCCATTTCGGTTTTGATATGTTGCAGGTTGGCATAAGAAATTAAATGGGAATTTTGGGGGAGTTTTGTGGAAACTGCTAATAATATGCAAAGGCCAGCAGATGACACAGAAAAAGTTTAGAGATTCAGAAATGCATAAAATATAGGCAGAGCATTGTACAACATCAACATATTTTTATATTTTAATACCATAATAATTTAAACTTCTTCTCTGCTATAAAGGGAGGGCCAAAATTTTTACATGGATTTTTCAGATCCTGGGAGAGCTGTGCCCCTAACCCCCATGATACGGAAGAGATAACTGTATATCAATCCTTCCCTGAAAATGTTGTCAAACTGTCACTTGGTATTATCAAGGTAACAGGAGATAGAAACTAATGACTTGCCAGCAAAGACAATTATGCATCGCATTAGAATTTTTGAGATTTAGTTGGGATTGAGGTGATTAAAATAGTAGATAAGAATGATTAAATTGCTAATGGCAGGGAAGAGAGGACCTTTAAGCCTTACTCTATTGTCTGTTTTGTAATAGTTCCAATACTGAGCTATGGTTTACAGTAAAGGAAATTAATTGCAATGATATAGTTACTTGGAATTTCACCAAATAATGGTTCAGGTTGTCCTCTTGAGATAAAATTATAGCACTGTGAGACTGATTCCACTTCTGAACTCCACTCTGCTCCATTCTTGATTTCCCTCAGAATTTCTGTTGTATCCTAAAAGCAGACATTGATTTTGTTGTTGTTGTTGTTAGAAAGTTCACTTGTCAGATTATACTGATTTCCTGCAATATCCTTCGTCAAAAGAAAGGTCAGGATTCTTTTATGCGAGGATATGTTTTTCTGCTTGTTTAATTTGCTTATTTTCTCTTTAACTTTTTCTTCATGAAGACTGTCTGCAGTGGGATGGGTTTTTGAGATATTTAAAGTAATAGTACTTAACCTTGGTACAATGGCTTTCATCTTGAGGGACCTTTACCAAAATGCAGGAAGTCAGAAAGCATCTTACAAAGGCAGTGAGTGATATATAGCCTTCTGATGGGAGTTTTCAGTTTCCAAGAGACATTTAGTAATCCCTTCTCAACCCCTCCTCCAAGAGCAGCAAAAGGCATGGAAATGTCACATTGCTCATACTTCTGTCTTATCCTTGGTGTTTTGGAGAGAGTTTTCCACAGACCGTTTCATAGACAGGTCACTATAAATTTGCATATAACCATGCAAATAGTCAGATTAGGGAAATAGAAGATTAATTTTGTAAGAGAGGGGAAATTATATTATTTATTAAGCACTACTCTGTGCCATATGAGGCAGCTAGGTGGCCCAGTGGGTAGAGCATTGGTCCTAGAGTCAGAAAGACCTGGGTTCAAATCTGGCCTCAGACGCTTGCTAGTTGTGCGACCCTGGGCAATGGCTTAAGTCACTTAACCTCTGTTTGCCTTAAGCCACTGGAGAAAGAAATAGCAAACCACTCCAGTATCTTTGCCAAGAAAACCCAATGGATAGTATTGACTTGCTATGGTCCATGGATTCATAAAGAGTTGGAGCTAACTGAATGACTCATCACCATCATCATCATCATCATCAACAACAACAACAACAAATGTACCATGAACTTTGCTAAGCACTAGGAAAATGATGAAAGGCAAAAGTCCCTGCCTCAAAGAGCTCACTCTAATATAATGGGGGGACAACACTCAACAACACTGTACAAATATGCTATATACAGAATAAATTGGAAATAATCAATAGGGTGATGACAGCAGAATTAAGAGAGATTAGGAAACTGTAAAAGGTGAGATTTTAGATTGGACTTGAAAAAAACCAGGGAAACCAATTGGTAGAGAGGAGGTGGGAGAGCATTCTGACATGGAGGATTGCCAATGAAAATTATCTGAGTTGGGAGATAAAACGTCATATGGGAGGAACAGCAAGGGGGCCAGTGTTATTGGATTAAAGTATATATTGGCACTATAAGACATAAGAAGCCTGGAAAGGTAGGAGAGTGGCTAGGTTGTGAAGAGTTTTGATGTCCAAACAGAGGATTTTATATTTGTTCCTGAACGTGATAGGGAGCCACTGGAGTTTGTTGAATAGAAAGGTGACATGATCAGACTTATGCTTTAGGAAATTAATTCACTTTGGTAGTTGAATAGAGGATGAACTAGTTTGGAGACACTTGTGGCAGAAAGACCAATCAGGAGGCTATTGCAATAGTCCAGGTATAAGGAGATGAGGGGCTATTAGGAGAGAGAAGGGGGCACATTCAAGAAATGTTGTAAAGGGAAAATTGACAGGTCTATGGATATTAGTAGTGAGACATAGTGAGGACTCAAGGATGACAGCTAGAGTGAGTCTGAGGGACATGGATGGTGGTGGTAGCCTCAAAACAAATAGGGATGTTTGGAAGGTTGAAAGGTTTGGGGGCAGGGGTGAGAAGTTCAGTTTTTGAAAATGTTGATTTTAAGATTTTTATATCCAGTATGAGGTATCTAATAGGAAGTTGGAGATTGGAGACTGGAAGTCAGCAGAGAGATTAAGGTTGGATATATAGGTTTAAAAATCACCAGCAGAGAGATGATCATTGATTCCAGGGAATCTGATGAACTCACCATGTGCAATAGTAGAGAGGGAAAAGAGAAGAGGGTCCCAGGCAAAACCCTGTGGGATTCCCATGGTTATTGGGCATGACCTGGATGAAAATCCAGGAAAGGGGACTGAGAAGGAGTCATCAGATAAGTAGAAGGAGAGCCAGGAGAGAGTGGTGAGTAGAGAGAAGAGAATATCAAGGAGAAGAGTGTGATTGACAGTGTCAAAGACTGCAGAAAAAGGGGCAGCTAGAATGACCAGAATTGTCCTCTTCTAAACTTCCCTATTATTGTTGAGGGTGTAAACATCCTCCCTCTCATCCAAGCTCAAGCTCTTGGTGTCATCCTCAATTCCTCATTCACACTCACTTCACATATCTCTATTACCAAGCTTTCTTTCATTACCATTTCTTCTTTCATAACATTTCTTGTTTTTCATTCTCATCTCTTGTAAATCACCTTCTCTCCATTCACATAGTCACCATCTTGGAGCAGGTCCTTATCACTTCATACCTATTATATTACAATAGGCTTCTGATTGGTCTTCCTACTTAAGGTCTTTCCCAACTCCAACCCATCCTCTATTCGCTGCCAAAATGATTTTTCTAAGGCTCAGGTCTGACCACATCATTCCACTACTCAATAAATTCCTGTGGCTCCCTATTGTTGTTGTTTGCCCTTTGTTCTCAAAGAGGACCAATGACATCATGAGGGTAAGCTCTTGACTTGCACATCAATTACATTTAAGTGAAGCAGAGTTGTGCAAAGTTTTCAGTCTCACTTTCTCCTCCACAGTCATTAAAGTCCAGTGACAAGGCAAAAGTAGAGAGGACCGGCAATGGCCATGATACAGTGGGTGACCTTGGTTTTTCTGAATTAAGGTCTTTCCCGGGTCTCAGTTTGTCTGAGGCAACACCCATTCAATGACTAAGGGTAAGGTAAGAATGGAGACAGAAGATGGCCTAATTTACCATCACAAAAATGTCAAACTGGGAGGGGAAGTTTCAGACCAGAAAAGAAAACAATAGCTATTTACATTATTCTAAGACATCAAAACCTAATCCCTCTAAAATCAAGTACAAATCCCTCTGTTTGGTGTTTAAAGACCTTCCTACCTGACCCCTTCCTACCTTTCCAGTCTTCTTAAATACTACATATACTCTATCTTCCAGCTACATTGGTCACTTGTTCCTTTTCATTGACTGTCTCCTCTGACTAGAAGGCTCTTCCTTCTCTTGCCTTCTGATTTCCTTTGCTTGCTTAAAGATTCAACTTGAATCCCACTTTCTGTAAGAGTTCTTTCCCAATAGCTCCCTGCCCCCTTTCTGAGATTAGTTCTATTTACACTATGTGTTATATGTTCATAGTTTTGTCTCCTTCACTAGACTGTGAGCCCCCTGAGGGAAGGGACTGTCTTTTTGCCTTTCTTCATATCCTTAGTATACAGTACTGTGCCTGGCAGTACTGTGCTTAATACTTTGTTGACTTTATCACTGTGCTAGGTTATGTGGGGAACATAGAAATTGAAACGATGAAGGTATCCAACAACTATTATGCATTGTTCCTTAACTTCCTTTTGGGGATGAACCCTTATTTGTGCACCCAAGTATTATCTGCCACTGCTGCTTAAAGTCATTGTTGGCATGGTAAGCAAGGTGGACAGTGGTTATGGGAGCTGTTTAGCTGCTGTAAATACAAAGGAAAAATGGAAGTTGGGGGCAACAGGTATATAGCTGGGCATAAAATATTTGAGAATGCAGCAAATTGCATAAACTTTTATTTTTAAAAGCACATTCTCTTGTGTTATCTGGGTATTTCTCTCTCTATAGCCTGACTCCTGTTGGCATCTCTTAATTCTACTGTTAATTAATTAATTAATTAATTAATTCTAATTCTACTGATTCTTGTTACTGACTTTGGCCACCACATCATGACCTTGCTTCCCAATTTGTGGAAATTCTCTCTTCAAAGAAACGCGACCGATTTTCAGTTCAGAAATCACATAAATCAGGGGGCACTTATTTGCATTATGAAGGGATTCTTTTCTTTACAAAAAGGTTTGTCATTCATTTCCTTAAGATAGCTGAGTGCTTCCTGGTACATATAAAATATGATTCAATTTTTAAGAGTCATAATACTTTGCACTTGAATATCTTTATATGATTTTCAAAATGTTTAAGTGTTATCTCATTGGATTTTTGCAACAATCTATGTAAACTTGATAGAGAAGGTTTTACTGTCTTTTTAAAAAAATGGAAAATGATGCTCAGAGAAACTAAGTCAGTATGGTGACACAGCTGGGAAGTAATGGAGCTAGAAATAGCTGACTTTCAGTTCAGTTCTCTTCACTTTATGTCCCCTATAGCCAAAATCACCACTAGCCCCTATACATAAGGGTACCTAGTAGCACTATGATATTTTGATGCTAAAGGAAATTACTGAGAATATATACACATTGTAAGTACACCATTATGCATTGTCATGTCTTAGAAAATACTAAGTTTTAAATCTCTGAAGACATCTTACCTACTATGATGCTAGAACACAATCTTTTTTGTAATATATAATGAGGTATTCTCCACGTGTAGCAAATACACTGGGAGAGGCTCCAATGTTTTAGGTTTAATGGAGTCACTGAATGTAAATAACATAACGGAAAGAAAGGGAAGTATGGTATTTCACCATTTGAATAAGTGCCCTGGAACAGGTTTAAAGACTTTAAAAAATGGATAGGAATTAGACAGCTACCCTAAGGGCAATGCATTCCTTGAGAAGGGATGAGCAAAAGTACCAAGTCAGGGAAAGGAGTAGTTCAGTTTGGCTGAAATATGGGGTGTGGGTGGGGGTGGGGCATGAACGTGCATAGAGGGGAAAAAGGCTAGATAGATAGATTTAAGGTAAACCATAGAGTCTCAGGCAATTGTAATTTGGACTTAGTACCCTATGGAGGTGCCATTGAAATTTTTGAACAGTAGGTTAACATAGAATCATTGATCATTATCAGAATTGTGATTTAGGAAGACTCGTCTGGCTTTAGGTGTAGAATAGAGTGAAAGGGAAGACAGAGATAGAGCCAAGGGGGCTAGTTAGGGAATATTTATAGTTATTGAAGTGCAAATTGATGAGGATCTGGTTTAGGACAATAGAACTGGAATAAAAAGTATGGCTAAGAGAAGTACTGCAGGAGTATGTAGAACCATTTTTAGGTAAACCAAGGATCAATGTGCTATTTTGATATAATAACTATTCAGACCATAGCCAAGAACCCACCAAATTGTTAGGTATATAAGAAATATATAACTTAAATGAACAAAATCATTTAATTAAACAAGAGTCAACAAACATTAAGTCACAAAGAAATGAATTACATAATCAACAAACATTTATTAAAGTAACTATTTCAAAGAAAAAAGAAAAGGGTGTATACATACAAAAATATTTATAGCATCCCTTTTTCTTTTCTTTTTCAAAGCAATTGGGGTTAAGTAACTTGCTCAAGGTTACACGGCTAGTCATTATTTATGTGTGGGTGCTCATTTTCTGAGGCCGGACCGATCTCTGGTCATCCTGACTCCAGGGCCGGTGCTCTTACTCACTGCACCCCCTAGCCGCCCCTAGCATCCCTTTTTCATGGTAGGTAAAATAGGAAACTAAGGGAATATCTTCTCTTGAAGAAATTCTCTTATTAAGGAATGACTAAGCAAATTGTGGTATATGAATGCAAGGGAATATTATGTCATAAGGGATAATAAATTATCTACACAGTTCTTAATTGTTCACATCAATTTTATGTGTTAAAATTTCACTTAAATGATAAAATTTCATTCACTGGCCACCCACTGAGAAATTAGTCCTTCATAATGCCAAGTGGATGGCCTAATTAAATCAAAATAATTAAAAATGCTTTCATCATTGTTTCCGTCCATTGGAAGACATAAGCTCACGTGTTGAATTATATACTAGGAAAGTAACATTCCTGGAAAGAACACTAAATTTATTATTTTTATTAAATGGAATCCTTTTACACTTAAGTGACTTAATCAAATCTTCAACTTGAGATTCATGTTTTCTTTAAAATTTCCAAATGTCTTATTGTGCATTTGATTCATATTTGCATTTTCGGAATGTTAGTTGATCTTGACTGCAGTGCAATTAAAAGTAATGAAAATTCCTTAAGAATGTCAAGCATTAAAATAGTTTCCCAAGAAATTAATGTTAGCTTATCTCTTTGCCAAATTAGAATAAGAAGAATGAGAAAAATGCACACATAATGCAGGATGCCATGCCATATAGCAGTAGGAGCTCATAAACCACATGCTGTCAATCTTGGTCCCATTATTCAACCAATTTTAGTCATGTGAATTTCAGGTTTTTCTATAACAACAGTTTCTAGCTTGATTTGTTTTTTTTGTAGTAGATTGGTGATAGAAGAAATTTTATCCAAATGATTATCTTGTTTTATTTCAGATAGTGAACCTTCAAGAGATAATTGCAGTGATTTAGACACTGCTGAATGATGGGAAAATTTTCTAACAACTTTAGAGCTACTCCAGACTCTTCCCAGCATTGTACTAGCACCAAGAGAACAAAATGCAATTAAGTTTGCTTTTGAATATTCATTATTAAAGCCACAATCACTTAAAGTAAACAATAATGTATTGAAAATTCACTGCTGTGGTTTACAGCGATTCTTTTAAAGCAAAAATTAGCATTACTAATACAGAAACTGATTGAACTGCTCACTGGAGACAAATTATTGGGCTACTCTTATTCAAAATTGTAGATGCCTTGTCATTTGACACAGATTTTTGGCATTCTTTTCTATAATATTCTTAATTATTTTTATCCCTATTTCTTTTGCAATATGTTCTGCTGTTCTTATTATGGTTATGTTGTGCATGTAAACAATCGCCTGTATCTGCTAAATTTTGTTCTTGTGATTTGATTGCCCCCTCATTATCAGATAAACACCTATTATGTTTTACTAAGCTGTAAACAGTATTGAAAACTTTTATGGTTGTATCAATAATTTTATTCTTTAATTTATGCACTTAATTGGAAATTGGTCATTAGCTGATTTTTTTTTTCTTTTTGGAGGACAATTAGGGTTAAGTAACTTGCCCAAGGTCACACAGCTAGTTTTTTTTTTTTTGTGTGTGTGTGTCTTAAGTGTGAGGCTGGATCCGAACTCAGGTCCTCCAGGGCCTACAATCTACTCACTGCACCACCTAGCTGCCCCAATAGGAATCCTTTTTTTTTTTTTTTGAGGACAATCGGGGTTAAGTGACTTGCCCAAGGTCACATGGCTAGTTTTGTGTTAAGTGTCTGAGGCCAGATTTGAACTCAGGTCCTCCTGACTCCAGGGCTGGTGCTCTGTTCACTGCACCACCTAGCCACACACCCCCTTTTTTTTTTTTTTAACAAATCTTGAATTCTAGTATGGACTAGAAATATTGTGTTCCCCATTTATTTTTCTGTAGTAAGGCTTGCCTAGTCATTGTATTACTGACATCTGTGGTTATTAAATATGAACTCCATAGTTTCTTGGACACGTAGACATTTTCGGCTGCCACTTCTAAATGTTGAACTGTTGAACAATCCTTTAACATCCTCATTCATCTTCTTATTTTCAGCAATTTGAAGTTTTCCTAACAATTCAGAAGCACAAGATCCCTTTAATGAACATTACAGTTTTCTTCAATGATTGGTCACTCAACAGATTCAAAATGAGTTTCTGTTGATTTCAATGCTCCACAATGCTTTTCAATCTCATCATTATTTTTTGTCTTTTCACCTTCACATTTACAAAATTTAATATAATTCTTTCAAGGGTCAGAATCTGACTTTTTGTATTTTTTTGTATTATGCTAGTGAAATTCACAATAACACTTAATGACTTCTGTAAAAATTCTGTTGATTTCTTTATAAAACTATAGAAATAACTAAATGCTAAAAAGTTTACCTTACTTTTCATTTTACACCAATACCTTCAGTGTGTGTGTGATGAAAAATCTCATCCAAAATTTAATCAAGAACACAGAGATATCTTAGGATAGGACCAGGAATTTATTCTCTTTCCTGGGTGAAGAGGGTGGTCTTCCCCATGATCAATCATGAAGAAGAGACACTTTACAAAAGGCAGAACAAGAACTTATACCCTAATGGGATCCCTTCTCCCATTGGTTTTGGGGAGGCTGGGCTCAAGTCTCAGCCCAAAAATCTTCCCCAATGGTAAGCCACAGAGTAGCTCGACAAGGAGGCTGATTGACAGCAAGGGAAAGGGAGGAGGGACCCTCAGAGTCAGGAAATATGAAAGCTTCCAGAAAGGGGTTGATGCTGATTAACTGCAGAGAAGGAGTGGGGGAAGAGAGAGGGAAGTTCTGAGAAGTTTTCACTTCCCTCCCACACAAGTGTGAGTTGGTGTTTCTGGCAAAATCATGATAATTTTTTATAGTTCTATTGCCAAGAACAGTATGATGAAATCAGATTATTGAATAAATGTTTTAATTATTATTGATTCCGCAAAGAAGTCACTCATTGATGAACGAGTATAGTTCCAACATAGTTGTTGATTGATAATTTCATTTATGTTAATGATTAGGACAAAAGTGAAACAGCAAATACATATGTTGGAACTTTACTTGCTCATCAAAGTTATGAATGACTTTTTTTTTTCTGAATCAGATAATAGTTTTTGACTATTGGGAAAAATTTCCACAATTTTTTTTTTGTGTTATTCACAGTTTAATGACTAACTAATGGCACATTTTAAAGTCGAACATTTTCTCTATTACTTCCTAAGTTTAGACAATCCACAAAATAATAAATGAAATATTGAATGGTAGCATTAGCTGATTTCTGTGGTGTAAATACTCCCACTGTGGTCAATCTCAAACTACCAATGTGATGTCACTGAACACAGAGTTGGGAAAAGATAAACAGTAGCCTACCATTATATAGTATTTACAACATACAGATACAATAGACATAAATAATCTTGAGGGCATAAAAAATAGCAAAATGATTAGGAAGTGACAAGTTTTGAGTGTCTATTACCATTGTTTTAAATACAATTTAATCCTAAGTTTATATAATTTAATTTCTAATAAGGCTGTGTTTAACAATCATTTTGCAAATTTCCTGACCATTTTCTGATCAAGCCCATTGCTGCCTTAAGGCTGATTGACAGCAAGGGAAAGGGAGGAGGGGCTTATGTTAATTTCGTATATTTCACCAATGTGTAGCTTGGCCAATCACTGGAAGTGAGTTACCATTGTACTTTTGATACTTTGAGAGGGAGTAAATTCTTATTGCCTGGTGCCTTTGTTTTATTGTCACAGTTTTGCCATCATTGAATTATTCTTTTCTGTAACTCCTTCATCAATTGGCTCAATCAGGCAAATAGACTTCTCTGTGATAGTTTTATATATATATATATATATATATATATTTTTTTTTTTTCTTTTTGGAGGGCAGTTAGGGTTAAGTGACTTGCCCAAACTCACACGGCTAGTGTGTCAAGTGTCTGAGGCCAGATTTGAACTCGGGTCCTCTTGACTCCAGGGCCAGTGCTCTATTCACTTCGATACCTAGTCACCCCCTTGTCTGTGATAGTTTAAGGGGAGAGCAGAGTTACTTGGAGGTAGAGGAGGCAAATGATTCATGCAGTTCTGTTCTGGTGAAATGAATCAATGGATCTAACCCTGAGAGACATCTTCAGTGGAAAGACCAGGAAGCTTGGATTTTAGTTTTAACTTTCCCACTAAATATCTGGGTCAGTCAGTCATTTAGTCAACAAACATGTATTAACAACTTCTCAGGTGCCCAGCACTGTGTTGTGTATATAAAGATAAGCAAAAAGAAAAGGTGTTCCATGCCCTCAAGGAGCTTATATCATTTTAAAAATATTTAAAATTGATTTTGTTTTTAATTTATATAATTAAACAAGCATTCTATAATATAATGTAATAAAAAGATGATTACATATGAAGCTGCAAATCTATTATGTACAACTTGTTATTCCTTTTAAATATATATTAAACTTATCATGTAAATTTTTTTCTTTTTTTCCTTCCCTCCTTTCCATCCTGGAGGTTACCATTAGACAAAGATCTATGTCTATGTCTATGTCTATGTCTATGTCTATGTCTATGTCTATGTCTATGTCTATGTCTATGTCTATGTCTATGTATAGACACACATACGTATCTGATATTATTCTATAATATCATTATATTTATCAGTTCTTTCTCTAGATGCCAATAGCATCTTCCTTCATATGTCCTTTGTAGTTAGTTTGGGTATTTATATTAGTCTAGATGACTTATTTGCTCAAAGTTATTCTTAAAATAATATTGCTGTTACTGTATACAATGTTTCCTTGGTTCTGTTAATTTTGCCCTTCATTGTTTCATGCAAATTTATCTATGTTTTTCTAAGACCATTAAGCACTTCTTATAGCACAGTAGTATTCCATCACAATCATTTATCACAATTGACTGGGCATCCCTGCAATTTCTTATTTTTTGTCACCACAAAGAGAGCTACTATAAATATTTTAGAACATATAGGTTCTTTTCCTTTTCCCCTAATCACCTTTGGAAATTGACCAAGTAGTAGTATTACTAGGTCAAAAGGTGTAACTCAGGGCTGGGGAACCTGAGGCCTTGAGGCCACATATGGCCTTCTAGGTTCTTGGATGCAGCCTTTTGACTGAACACAAGGTTTACAGAAGGAATCCTTTTGTTAAGGGAATTTGTTCTGTGAGGTTTGTATTCAGTCAAAGATCTGCACTTGAAGACCTAGAGGGCCACATGTGGCCTTGAGGCTGTAGGTTTCTTACCCCTGGGATAGATAGTTTAATAACATTTTGGGTATAATTCTAGATTGTTCTCCAAAATGGTAGAATCAATTCACAATTCCACCAACAATGAATAATGAATTAGTGTCCCAGTTTTTCCATATCACCTCCAACATTTGTTGCTTTCCCCTTCAATCATTTTAGCCAATCTGATAGGTGTAAAATGATATATCAAGGTTGTTCTAATTTACATATCTCTAATCAACAATGATTCAGAACTTTTTTTTCATATGACTATAAACCATTTTACATTCTAATGGGAGAAGAAAACACTTGAAGGGGAATCTGAGAAGCCAGGGAAATGGGAAGAGAGAGAAGGAGGAGTCCATAGGAATGATGCCTACAGGCAGCTGAGGTTTAGTGGTCTAGTGAGTGACTTTGGGGCCTCAGTTTCTATATTTGTAAAACAAGGAACTGGCCTAGATGTTCTCTAAAATTCTTTCTAGTACTAAGAGTCTGCAATTCAAAACAGCTGAATACCAAACAGGACTAATGGTGAAAGTCCATCAAGCAATCCACAAACTTTCACTAGGGGCGAGACTATTTCTCTGCCATCTCATTTTGCCTGCTCTTAGGTCATCATGACTATTTATCTATCATAGGAATCCTGAACTCTGTCCCTGGGTCTCTTGGTTCTCATAGGTAAACTATGCCACCTTAGGGTAAAGGTCCTTCTAGGGCAGGAACTGCCTTATTGCTTCTATTTGCATCCCCAGCACTTAGCACAGACAAAAATTCTTATTCTCATTCTCTATTTCTCTCTCTCTCTCTCTCTCTCTCTCTCTCTCTCTCTCTCTCTCTCTCTCTCTCTCTCTCTCTCTCTCTCTCTCTCCCTCTTCCTCCTGCCAACTTCTCCTTCCTCCTCCTGTTCCTTTTCTCTATCCCCTCACCTCATAAGCCCAGTTTAGAAAGCCTCTGTTTTTCCAGCCTGTCCTTTTTTTTAAAAAAAAAAATATCCTCTTGCCTACCATCTTATTAATTTTTCTAAATAATGGAATAATGACAGACCCAGGAGTCCCACCATTGAATCTGGAAGATGTAGGGAAAGCTTGATGCAACAATGTCCCAAGTGTAAGGAGTGGCCATATATGGGACAATCATGCTTTTTATCTTCTCCTCTTGGTATAATGCCTGAGGTTTTGGCCACATCCCAGTTCTCCTCCTTCCTCGATCTACTTTGGAGGGATTATAAATTGCTACTCTAGTGGAGGTGGGGACAAGTAGATTCTGTCCTACTGTCCTTTCTTTGCTGGTACCTTTTATTTCCCAATCTAGGCTCCTAACTCAAGTGTTCCCAGTTAAGCCCCATAGATTTCATTGAGTGGCTGACCTAATTCTTTTGGAACCCCTGTCACTACTTCTTCCTTCCCCCGATAAGTCCTAGGGCAGTAATCAGTGGCATTGTATCAGAACATCAACTGAAAATGAAAGTGAATAAAAATTATTTTCACCAAAGGATCTGGATAAGGAAAAGAAAACCATGATCACCACAGAAAACAATGAAACAATATAGTCAACATCCCCAATAAATTAGTGAGAAAATGTATATGAAGTACTTTGCAAAACTTCAAGTCCTATGTAAATGTGAACTATTATGAGTTGGCAATGGAATAAGGAGAGAGTAGAGAACGTTTTTTCTCTGCTTATTATATTAACAAAGGGACGTTTAATTTTTGGTGGTCCCATTGTGACCACCACAGGTATAACTATGTCTTGAATTTGTATACCTCCTTTCCTCTAAGGAACTCTACACATTTTATGTGGATTATCCCATTTACTGTCTAAAACATCCCAGTGGGAGTATGTATTATTAACATTCTGTTGGCATGGGGTTGCCTTTGTGAATATTTTCTTTCCTGGGAATAGAATAATGCCACATCATTATAGAAGTAGGCATTAAGCTGGAAGTCACCTACCACTTGCTGTAGAACAAGTTAATCACATAAATTTGGTATTTTGGCTTTGCTTTGGAAAACTATTTTTCTCCCCTGTGCCCCAGTATAGAATTTGGTTTAGTTTTTAAACCTGCCGTTAGAATAGCCCAACAAATTTCAAGAAGATATGAAAATATTTTGAATAAGCTAATCAGTACCTATGGAGATAGGTAAATATTAACGTATTTCTAATTTTTGAAAAAGACTTCCCATGAAGTTTTTATTGTCCATTTACAAGTTTGTGGAAGTTTCTATTTGCTGAAACTTCCTAGCCTTAATCCTAGACCAAAAATTCACTCTTTTTTAAAAAGGATAATGAAAATTGGTTCAACCATTTTTGGTTAATGGCAGCCAAACCCACAGATATGATACTGCTTGTTAACTTGAAATATTTCAAACTCTCTTCATGACTTGTTCTCCATAAAGCACCTGCCACGTGAGCCAGCCAGGAAAAGCAATGTTTCAAGCTTCCTGAAGCACCTTGGAACACACTCAGGAGTCTCGGCTAAGATATGTACAAAACCTTGAAAAGTCATAACCTCTGTCTTTGTTGCCAGACAGCAGTGGGTGGATAGGTGGATAGGCAAAAAGAAAATCTTGTTCTTTTTATTGTTTCAATGGTACCTGATGAGAATGTGTCACAGTTTGGGTTTCCTGGATATTTGTAAATGTCTCATTGAAACATACTGAGGAACATCCTGAAAAATATTTATTGAATATCTGGGTCAGGAGAACTCTTCTGTGAACGATAAAATTCATTGGAGTCTCCCATCTGAATGTCTCCACTATCTGAACTTGAGACTTAGATTGATTTCATCCCCCCCGCCTCCCCTGCCCTGCTTTTGTGGGATGACCTCATGATTCCAAAGAGCTTACTGACCTTGTTAACTTACCTTGCTAGAAAAATCTGGCAAGGAAAGTAGCCCTGAGATATTAGGGAAAGAACTCTGGAATAGGAGGCAGGAGACCTCAGGCTAAGTGTTGCCTTTCTCATTTTCTGGAAGGAATAGATAACCAAATGCTGTGAAAAAGGCACTGAAACCAAAAGGACCTGAGTTCAAATCTTGATTCTGCTCCTTTCTAGTTCTATTACATTGGTCTAGGAGCAGTTCCTCATTCTGTATCTTAGTTTCCTCATCTAGAAAACAAAAGGCTTGGATCAGATGTTCATTGAGATTCCTTCTGACTGTGAATTTATGAAAAAGTAAACTGAAAATAAGCATTGTCAGCTTTACTCCTTGGAGAAGCATACAATTGTTCTACCTCTTTATATAATAACAGCTGAGCTAGTTAGAAACAGGTAGGTGGTGCAGTACCTAGAACTCCACACTTAAAGTCAGAAGAGCTGAATTCAAATCATGTTTATGTGTAATTTAGAAAGAAATTCTTTAAAAAGATAACTCCTTGAGGCTTTCTTTTTGTCTTTTAATCTCTAGCACATAGCAGAGTTCTGGTGCTTGGTAGGTTTTTGTTGAATAGGTTACTACATTGATTAGAATTCATAAAACATGTCCATACAACATCCTAAATATAGATAACCTAAGTTCATAACCAACACTGTTTCTTTCTAGTTCAGTGGAGAAAGCACTGGGCACGGAGTCAGGAAGACATGAGTTCAAATTCTGCTTCAGCCACAACTGTATGACCCTGGGCAAGTCACTTCTTCTGTTGCCCTCAATTTTCTAATGTGCAAAATGGGGATAATAGTAGCACCTACCTCCTAGGGTTGTGAGGATCAAATGAGATGATAATTGTAAGTAAAGCACTTAGAACAGTGCCTGGCACATAGTAGGAGCTATTTAATATTTGCTGTTATTATTATTTCCTCATGTAAGGATATTGGAATTCTATGGGTTTGAAGGTCTCCTTATGATGTCATTCACTTCCTAACTGGCTGATATTCCAGGTTCAAATATAAGCCTATTAAAAAGCAGTTACTCACATTGTACTTCATTGAAAAGCTCTTCCATAGCCATTGTAGACCCTATAACAGTGTTTGGACAGATAACTTTAGAGGTGCAATCATTTCTTTTTAATAATTTTCATTTTCATTTTTAAAGTGACTGAATTCAGTGCAGTCTTCTTTACTTTTTGGGGAAGCAATATTGTCTCCCATTTATATTTCTTTGCTCTGCTATGTGGAATACCCATTGTCCTTTGTGGGATCCTGGATTTTTTTACCAACTGCTGAAGGTAGAAATAAAGACCACCTGATTTTTACCCAGACACAGTCCCTTCCTCCTGGCAGGCCTCTATACTTTCTCCCAACTGTGAAAATTAGTGTAATGTAGCAAACTGGTGCATAAATCCCCAGAGGACCTTGACTTGGCAGCCCTTGAGAATGCAGTGAGCCAGCACAAGGGGCAGGAGCCCTTGTTTCCCTTCCCTCCTTCCCTTCTGAAGGGAAGGAAAGGTAATTAGGAGGGAAAATTGTACTGATAGAAAAAGGCTCACTTTTCCATTCTGTTTTGGGTCCAGAGTCAGAAAAGACTGAACAGGGTCAGCGAGAAGAGGGAAGTTTGTGTAAGAAAGAATTCCATTGAGTCATGGTACTTATTAGTTACCTAATCTGGAGATGGGAACCTACTTTTGGGAGGACAGCAGAAGTGATCTGGTAAATGTTTAACAACTGGCTCTCTTCGGGGGAAAGTGCATATGATACACTTTTAAGTTTAATCTGAATTATTAACATTAAGCCTAGTGAATCAATAAGATAATCAAGCCCTGATTTGAGCATTTGTCAATTTCCAAGGTGTAAATGCTCACACTTAAAATTTAACAATTAGTTCTTGTGGGCTAGTATGAGTCAGCTATGGCTTACCACAGGGGCCTGATGGATGTTTTGCATTGACCTACTATGTTGGAGGGCAAAAAGTGGTGGGTAGTGGAGGGAGGGGTGGGGATTAGTTTCTTTCTATTGGCTGCCTATCAGGACATGCCTGCATCTTTCAGTCTACACGAGGCCCAGTCCCTCTCTCTTTCCAGTATGGCCCAACGGAGAAAAAGGTCTTGATTATAGACAGCAGAGGCACCTTGCATTAAGCACTTTTAGCACAGGACCCTGAGAAAGGGACTTGGGGTTTTGTATTCATTTTGTTTGTCTTTTCTAGTTCTAGGTTCAGGGAGTAGAATCTTGGACCTGGGGGTTTGAATTATAAGGATTTTGGAGCCCAAGAGTCCAGGCTGGATGTTGGGACCAGCCCAATAGCGAAGCCCTGAGAAGCCAGGGTGCCAGGACATAAAAACTGGGGATCTTTGTATTTGTGACTTGGCAGCATTGATGCTATGTAGGCACTAAGCTATGCTGTGAATCTAACTCTCTTCCCCTCCATGGAGACTGTGGTAGTTCAAGGGGGATTGATTATGCATTCCCTAGGGTAGGGGAGAAATGTTTGTTCTTGCTATACCTTTAATGTAAGTATTCCTCTGTAAAAGCTGATCTGACTATTAAGGGGTTAAATACAATCAGGGGTTTGGATCCCTAAAATTTGGAGAGACTAATCAATGTATATTTACATTGGTTACATAGTAGGCAAAAACAATCATCAGTTAGTAGTCAGCTTTTTGCTGATAAGCCTCTCTGAAATTAGCCAACCTGGTTCTCAGTAAATAACCTTTCAGTGACCCATATTCGATGTGTCTACAACTCGCTAAGAACTTCTAGAGTTTATGCTCCACTGGTATGTTTTTCTTTCTTTTTTCTCTTTCTGTTTTTAAAAATTCCTTTTTAAAAAATAATTTTTTTTAGTTTTCAACATTTGCTTCCATAAGATTTAGTTCTAAATTTTCTCCCCTTCCCTCTCCTTCCTCCTCCCCAAGATGGTGTGCAATCTGATATAGGTTCTACATATACATTCATATTAAACATATGTTCACATTAGTCATTGTAATGGCAAGCACAGAAGTAGTTCACATCTTGTTTCAGTTATTGAATTAACACCTTGTTTCAGTTCAAGTTTCTTTTGAGTCTTGTGTCAAGTCTGTTAAGAGTCAGAATGTATGAACCCTACAACTTGTGAACCCTAGAACTTATGAACTCCTGCAACAGGAAGGAGAGGAGCTAATGACCATAAATGAGGAGAATTTCCAGGCCTGAGACAGAAGAACTGAGCATAGGACTCTTGTGATGACAGAGTCAAGGAGAAAACTTGTGTTATCCTGGCAATCTGTTTGTCTGCTCTGTGTTGATGTTTATTTATGATAATTTATACAGAAGCCCTGGGACCTTACTGGAAGCCCTGAAAGAGGATTTTCTGGTTGTATGTTTACAGAAGTCCTGGAGGAGGGTTTTGGAGGTCCTGCGACTTTACTGATGATTTGTGCTGACCTCTTGGACGTTGTTTGTGGGTCTGTATTGATTTCTATGTTGATGATTTGTGTTGAGTTCTCAGGTCTTGTTGGTGACTCTGAGTTGATTTCACAGGCAGATAGTGAATTGATGATGGTGCCATGTGTATGAATATTATTGTGGCTCTGTCAAGTTTTGTCTTCCTAGAAACAGGAACTATGAAGGACTTGAGGTGGACTGGATGCTGTGAGCCTCGATATGGAATGGGAACTGGATGAAGAACTGGAGAAGGAGCTGGACAAGGAACTGGAAGCTGCCTGCCTTTGAACCCAGGTGACAGTTGGAGCTGGGACCATGGAAGAGGAACCATGGAAACTGAGAGCCAGTCTTGAGTCAAGCTGAAAGAAGACTTTACTTGGATACTGTATACCGAATGAGAAGATTATAATTTGCTGTGACCTAGGAGAACTTTGGGTGGAGAACTTTGACTTTTGTACTTTGTGATTGAATTAAGGATTTTGTGATTGATTAAATGAATGTACTTTGTTTAAAAGTACGTGACCACTTTGGTGAAAACTATGTGGCCATTTTAGTGATAAGTTGTTGAGTTGTGACATGGTGAATGCTTATTTTGATTTTCTATGAATGCTTTGCTCTGATTTGTTATTGAATAAATAGAGAGCTCACTATACTCTGTAATCAGAATCTTGAAAGCTGTTCACAGTAGGAGTCCTCTGGAAAGCTGCTTGTACGTGGCTTTACAGTCATGTTGTATAATAATTACAACCAATAGGAGGAACCAGGAGAAAGAAGAAACAAAAAAGAGAGAGAGCAAATAGTATGCTTCAATCTGCATTCAGACTCCATAAATCTTTTTGTGGATGTGGATAGCATTGTCCATCACATGTCTTTTAGTGTTGTCTTAGATCCTTGCATTGCAGAAAAGAGCTAAATCTATTAAAGTCAGTCATCACACAATGTTGCTGTTATTGTGTTTGATGTTCTCCTGTTTCTGCTCACTTCACTCACCATCAGTTCATGTAAGTCTTTCCAGGTTTTTCTGAAGTTTGCCTGCTCATCATTTCTTATGGAATAATAGTATTCTATTAGTTTCACATACCACAACTTGTTCAGTCATTCCCCAATTGCTGGGCATCTTTCAATTGCCAATTCTTTGCCATCACAAAAAAAGCTGCTATATTTGTATACATGTGGGTCCTTTTTCCTATTTGTATGATCTCTTTGGGATACAGCCCTAGAAGTGATATTGCTGGCTCAAAGGATATGCACAGTTTTATAGCCCTTTGGGCATAGTTCCAAAGTGCTCTCCAGACTGTTGGATCAGTTCACAACTCCACCAACAATGCACCAGTGTTCCAATTTTCCCACATCTTCTCCAACATTTATCATTTTCCTATTTTTTCATGTTAGCCAATCTGATGGGTGTGATGTGGTCACTGATATAATTTTCTAAATTTTCTAAAACCTAACATTCTAAAAATAAAAAAAAACTATATACTCATATAAATGATTAATAACACAAAAGAAAATACACAATCCTAAACACCAGAAAAAAAGTGACAACATTGATTAAATAGCTTGAAAATATGGAGCATGTTTAAAGGAATGAGGGGAAGGAAATAGGGAAGCGAATGAACATTTTATATAGTCCCTACTATATATGTATCCTTATGTATGTATATGTATTTATTTGTGTATATAAACATATATTTTATTTGTATATAACACATTATATTTGTATGACATATATGTATAGGTGTATGTATTTGTGTGTATATTGTATATAATATTTATATCACCCACAGTGCCAGGCACTGTGCTAAGTGCTTTACAAATATTATTTTATTTGGTTCTCACACAATTCATTTAAGGTAGGTACTTTTATTTAACCTTATTTAACAGTAGAAGAAACTGAGGTAAACAGAGGTTAAGTGATATGCCCAGAGTCACACAGCAAGTAAGTTTCTGAGGCCAGAATGAGGACTAGTTTTTCTAAAGAAGAGAAGGCTGAATGACAATTGCTGTCTAAGGAATTAATTGGATATTTTGAGGAAGAGTTTATGTAAAAAAATGTAAGAGATAATTTGGCTCACATAAGGAGGAATGTTTTGATGATAAATCTCTAAAAGGCACCAACATATTCTCATCCTGAGAGAGCTTTAAGAATAGACAACCAGCATATGGAATGGTTTACTTATTCTCTTGACATATAGCAGGAAGTTGAACTGGGAGAGAGGGAAGTCTTTGGGGGCTCTTTATAATTTTATTACTTTATGATTTATGAAGTGAAGATGAATATGGTCCAAACTTTTAAAACAAGTATCAAGAAAGACTAGTATCTTGCAGTTTTCAGAACATGGTACAGTTAATGGGGCAAGAAGTTAATTTTTTTTACTTTATAGTGGGAAGAAGGAAGATGAAGCTACTTAACTAAGCCCACATAGATGATCACTAATGGAAATGGATCATAAACATACTTAATATCAAGTCCTCTCAAGCAAAATTTTCTCAAACAGAAACTGTGCTTCAAACAATTTAGACTTCAATTCAAACAGAATCTAGACTTAAATTTTCAGACTCATATCTCCTCTGTACTAACAGTGTTTTTACAATATTCCCTTGATTCCCCCTAACATATTATCATGCATCATTTATTTGGACATGATTAATAGAAATGTATGTTTGAAGGGGTTCTTAGAAATGCATTTTTTTTCTCTCAGTATAATTAATCAAGGTAATTGCATTATAACAGAATATCATTCCTGTAAAAATCAGACATTATAGACGTTCAAGACCTGGCTTGCTAATTTGGAAGAACTAGTTTTTAATTTTGTTTACAGTCTTTTTGTTTTCAATTTTATCTATTACTCCTCTGATTTCTGAGCTTTCCTCTTTTGTTCTTGTTTTGGTTTTCTTTATTATATTTTGCTGATTTTCTAGTTTTTAAAATTGCATAGTCTATTATTCTTTTCATTTTCTATTTTGTTAATGTATGCTTTCAGAGATTTTTTCTCTATTATTGCTTTAGCTACATCTCAGGAATTTTGATATGTTGTTTCATCATTATCATTCTCTTTTACAAGGTTAATATTTCTATGACTTGTTCTTTGATCTTCCCATTTTTTCAGAATGACATTATTGTCTCCATTTATGTCTGAATCTCTTGCTTGTTTTCAATATTTTTATTGTCTTATAGTCTACAAATAATGTTTAATATTTTTGCTTGTTTACATCTATCTATAATTGTGCCTTAGAATGGAGTTATTTTTGTAACAGTATGACTTGGTGCTGAGAAATATGCATATTTACTAATTTTCCCATTTAGAAGTACCATAAGTTTCAAATTTAGTTTGTCTTTTAAGTAAAAAAACTTAAAGAAATTAATAAATTTAATTTTTTCTATCAACAACAACCTACCTTCTCTTTCCCCAACTCCTTCCTCCTGCTACCTCCCCAAAAGTAGGGAGAAAGAAAAAAACACCTTTATTAGAAATATATATGGTCAAGTCAAGCAAATTTTCAAATTGTCCATGACTCCCCAAAATGTCTCAATTAATAAAGCACTTCTCTGTTAGGAGGAGAGTAGCAGATTTCATTTGGAATAATGGTTGTCATTAAAGTCCTTGGTCCAACTTCAGAAACAGATATTATTTTATCCATGTAAATAACATCAAAGAAGAGTCATTATCATCTGCTGTGCTGCTTCACTCTAAGAGCTGTGTGATCTTTCCGTATGACTTTCAGTTGAAATTTTCCAGATATGTGTTATCTCCCTTATTAGAATGTGAGTTTCTTGAGAGCATTATTTCCAGCATTTAGCACTTTGTGCATAAGTGCTAAATTAATGCATTATTCATTCTCTCTTTCATCTTTATTCTCCTTAAGGTCAAAGGGGAGCAATGGTTGGCAGTGAAAACCAGTAGCCTAGCCATTCTTCTATTTTTTATTGTGAGGCCATTTCTATTCAGTTTCAGTTTTGAGTAATTTCATCATTCCATCCTCAACCAATATTTTGAAAATATTTCTCCTCCTGTCTTCTACTTTTATGATTTTTAAAAAGGCTCTCAATTCTATTTGTCAACCTTGTCCTTCCAACAGTGATGGGAGTATAGTGATAGTAAAGGGAGGAGATCGTCAGTTAATCAAATAGCATTTCTTAAGTACCTACTATGTGCCAGGCATTGGGCTAAGTGCCAGAGATAACAAAGAAGTAAATTAAGTCCCTGCCCTCAAGGAGCACACTGTTCAAGAGGGAAGACAACATACAAATAGTTATGTACAATATGTACAAAATAGGATATGAATAGGCAGGAGTGTGCTGGTAGACATTCAACAACCAACTCTCTGAAAAAATGTCTTGCATGAAGAACACAGTTTTAAGTTTAATCTTCATTATTAACATTTTTCCATCACTTTCTTAAAATTTAGATAGGCAGCAAAACCATAGACCAAACCCTGATTTGCAGCA
Source organism: Gymnobelideus leadbeateri (assembly GCA_011680675.1). NCBI lineage: Eukaryota > Metazoa > Chordata > Mammalia > Diprotodontia > Petauridae > Gymnobelideus > Gymnobelideus leadbeateri. The sequence goes on from WOXC01009740.1 coordinate 391,073, forward strand.
TTTTGGAATGTCAATGTTCACACTGAAAATCTAATTATTGATTCTAATAAGTCACTCTGAGCTGGCTTCAGCACACCCTTGAATATAGAGTAAATTTGAGATAATATCAGAGTGAAGATATCTAAAAAAAAAAAAAAGGAAGACTGGTAAAGGTTTTTTTGTGGAAGCTGAGATTTTAGCTGAGATTTGAAGGAAGTCAGGAAAGTTAGGAGGTAGAAATGAGGAGGGATAGAGTTTCAGGCATAGGAAACAATCAATGAAAATTCAAAGAGCTGGGAGATGGAGTGTGAAGAATAGCAGAGAGGCCAGTGTCGCTGTATTACAGATCAGTTGTGGGAGATGGGGAGAGTAAGGTATAAGAAAACTGGAAAGGTAGGAAGGGTCCAAACTGCAGAGGTCTTTAAAAGATAAACAGGATTTTATATTTGATCCTGGGGTGATAGGGAACCACCAGAGTTAATTGAATGGGAAGGGGCATGGTGACAAGATTACATTTATGTTTTAAGAAGACCAATTTGATAGTTGAGTGGAGAACCAACTAGAGTGGGAAGATAATTGATGCAGGGAGAACAACCAGCAAGCTCTGTAATAGTCCAAGCATAAGGTGATAAGGGACTGTACCAGGGTGGTAGCAATGTCAAGAGAGAGAAGGGATCACATATAAGAAATGCTGCAAAGGTAGAAATGACAAGATTTGGTGACTGATTGGAAAAAGAAAGGTGAGATTGAAGAGTTGAGGATGCTACCTAAGTTTCAAGCCTCAATGATTGGGAGGATGGTGGTTCTCTTGACAGGAGAGTGTTTTTGGGGAAAGATCAGGAATCTAGTCTTGGACGTGTTAAACTTAAATTGTCAGAATCTAGTTCAAGATGTCCAATAAACAGCTGGAGATGTAGGATTGCTAAGAAAGCATAGTTTTAAAACTCTCAGTATTAACTCAATTGTTGATATAGAAGTGAGATAGAAAAGAATCTCAAAACATGTGCTTTTTCCCTTGCCCTTGCCAACTCCCCTCAGGTAGACAGAGTGATCTAGCATGTCCAGTAGTTAACTTGGTTATCTCATAGCTCTGAGAGTCATGTTTCTCTAAATAGCTTTTAAAAAACTGTGTGACCTTGTGTGCTCTTGGGCAAACATCTTAACCTTCTGGATCTCATGAATAAAACAGGGGACTTGGACTAGATGATATGCCAAGTCTAACAGTCCTCAGCAGTCTATGATTCTATTCTGGAAGTATAATCTGTTATTGAAACTTTTAAATCAAGCCAATAAGTATATATTAAATACCTACTTTGTGCTAGACACTGTTAAGCACTGGGGATACAAAAAAGTTTCTAAAACAGTCTTTATTCTTAAGGAGCTTACAGTCAGATAAGGGAAGGACAACATGCAAATAACTATGTACAAATTATATATACACAGGATAAACTGGAATTAGCCTTGAAAAGAGAGCAGTGATAATAGCTAGCAAGCACTTATATAGCACTTAAAGACTTACAAAACTTCATAAGTATCACATTTTATCTTTAAAACAACTCTGGGAGATAGGTACTATTATTATCCCCATTTTATATATAAGAGAACTGAGGCAGACAGAAATTAAGAAACTTGCCCAGGCCAAGATGGCAGAGTAGAAACAGCACGTCCAAGGCTCTCTTCCCCCAGATTACCTTCAAACTATGTAAAAGGGGACTCTGAACAACTTCTGGAGCCCCAGCATCCAAAGAACGACATATAGAAGCTAACCTCCCGCTGCGGACAGCCCAACAGCCCTACAGGAAGGGCCAGCAAAGGGCTCTGGGAGCCAGCAGTGGAAGCTCGCAGCACGAGGAGAGCTGAGCCCAGGTCCCCGTGAGCCGAGGTGTTAGCCCCAGGGCGGCCAGGCTAGCAGCCGGCTGGAGGGACCCCAGGACACCAGCAGCTGTGGCGATTCCAGAATTATCAATACAGACATGCCTAGGACAAAGTGAGAGGTTAGTGCCCTATGGACTTTGGGACCAGTATTTGGTAAATGCGATGGCTTCCTCCACTGGGGGCTAGAAGCCTCTGAGGAGAAACACCATTTTGCAGTTTTCAGTGGCGACTCCAGCTCCTGGCTTATGAACTGTAGGGAGATCCAGCAATCAGTCTCAGGGGGTAATTGCTCTTGCTTTAACCTCCCTGGATCTGGATTGTGGTCTGGGGGGGGAGGTCGTGGGGTGGGTTTCCAGCTTGCTAGAAACGGAAGTTGTCCCCCGACATGTTCGGGATGAAGCTCCCCTGTCTGGTGGAAGAGTTCTACTGTGGCAACAAGCCCAAAAGTCAAGTAATTAAGAGGCAACATGCCAAGGCAAAGGAAACAAAATAAACAGAAAAATGAAACATTAGACTCCTATTTTGGGGGCAAAGAGGATCAAAGTATGGAACAGTCAGAGATCTGTGAGGTCAGAAATCCTGCTCCAAAAGCCCCAGGGGAAAACACGAGCAGGTTGCAGGCCATAGAGGACCTTAAGAAGGACTTTAAAAATCAAATAAGAGAAGTGGAGGAAAAATTGGGAAGAGAAATGAGAAGAATGCAGGAAAAGTATGGAATGAGGGTCAACAGCCTGAATGAGGAAAACAGCACCTTAAAAATAGACTAACTCAAAAGGCAAAGGAGGCCCAAAAGGGCAATGAGGAGAAGAATGCTTTAAAAAGCCAAATTTGCCAGATGGAAAAAGAATCTCAAAAGCTCACTGAGGAGATTCATTCCTTCAGAGTTATCCTGGAGCAAATGGAAGCTAGTGACTTTATGAGAAATCAAGATGCTGTTAAGCAGATCCAAACAAATGGAATATTAGAAGGCAATGTGAAATATCTCATGGGAAAAACCACTGACCTGGAAAATAGATCCAGGACAGATGATTTAAAAATTATTGGACTACCTGAAAGCCATGATCAAGGAAAGAACCTAGAAATCACCCTTCAAGAAATTCTCAAGGAAAATTGCCCTGATGTTTTAGACCCAGAGGGCAAAATAGAGGTTGAAAGAATCCACAGATTACCTCCTGAAAAAGATCCCCAAAAGAAAACTCCCAGGAATATTATAGCCAGGTTCCAGAATTCCCAGATCAAGGAGAAAATACTCCAAGCAGCCAGGAAGAAACAATTTCAATATTGTGGAAACACAATCAGAATAGCCCAGGACCTGGCAGTTTCTACACTGAGGGATTGAAGGGCATGGAATATGATATTCCAGAGGGCAAAAGAACTGGGAATGAACCCAAGGGTCACCTACCCAGCAAAACTGAGTATTTTGTTTCAGGGAAAATATGGTCATTCAGTGGAATAGAGGACTTTCAAGCATTCTTGAGGAAAAAAACCAGAGTTGAATAGAAAATCTGACATCCAGACACAAGAAGCAAGAGATGCCTGAGAAGGTAATCAGGGAAAAGAAATTAAAAGGAACTTATCAAAGTTAACCTATTTACATTCCTACATGGAAAAACAATAACTGTGACTGATGAAACTTTTCTCAGTATGAAAATAATGGAAGAAAGGTATATGGTCACATGAATACATATGTGAATGTGTGTATATATGTTTACAGTTATACATGGATAGAGGGCATAGGTTGAATTTGTTGGGAAGGGAGGATACTTAAGGGGTGAAATTATGAGGTGAGAGAGGAAAGTGGCAAGAGGAGATGGGGAGAGACAGGGTAGGGTAAATTATCTCATGTAGAAGAAGCAAGGGGAAGTGGCTGCATGGGAGGGGAAGAATAGGAAGGCAAAAAGGCAAAACCACATTCTCATTGAATTTGGTTCAGGGAGAAAATGACATACATACTAAATGGGATATCTCAACCTGCAGCAGAATAGGGGGAAGGGGGATGAGAGGAGGGATGATGGATGGAGGGCATTCTTGGGGTGAGGGGAGGTTGGAAGTACCCACTATAGAAGAGGGACAGGATCAAGTAGGGAATGGACCAGGTGGGGGTGGGATGGGTGGGAGGGAATTATAAGCAGCCTTGTACAATATATCTACTATGGTAATGTTTTGCATAGCTACACATGTACAACACATACTGAATTACTTATCTTCCCAGAGGGAATGGGTGACAAGGCAGGAAGGGAATGGATCTGAAATTGGAGGTCTTAAAAATTAATGTTTCAAATCTATATAAATACTATTATTAATACTCTTTTGCATGTAATTGGGAGATAAGATGTACAGGCATTGGGGCACAGAGATTCACCTTGCTCTGATGGAAAAGTTGAAGGGGTAAGGGAGAAGATATGGGAGAGAGCAGGATGGAGGAAGCGATATCTTGTGGGACTGCTATTCTGGGAGGGTGGGTAGGGGGAAAAATTGTAACTCAAAATCTGGCGGAAATGAATGATGTAAAACAGGAGTTAATAAAGCATTTGTTTAAATAATAAAAAAAGAAACTTGCCCAAGGTCACAGAGCTAGTAACATCTGAAGATGGATTTTAACTGAAACCTTCCTAACTCCAAAGATGAACTATGGAAATTTTCTTGTGAGATGAATTGTGAAAGATTTCTTTTAGAAAATGTAACCTCAGCAAAGCCAGGAAATTCAGGATATGGAGATCAGGGTGGAGAGCATTTCAGGTATGGGGGACATCCAATGAAAATGCTGGATATAGGGAGATGGAGTGCCTTATTTGCGGACCAGCAAGGAGGCCAGTGTCATTGGATAACAAAGTATGAGGGGGAGAATAAAGTATAAGAATACTAGAAAAGGTAGGAAGGGGGAAGGTTATAAAAAAATTAAAATGTCAAAGAGATAATTTTATATTTGTCCCTGGTGCTAACATAGAGCCACTGGAATTTGTTGAACAGGAGGGTGACATGGTCAAATCAATTTACCAAGTGATGGACTGGAGTGGGGAGAGATTTGATGCAGGGAGACCAATCAGAAGTCTATTGTAGTGGTTCAGGTATGAGGTGATGGGGGACTGTACCAGGATGGAGGCAGTTCCTGAAGAGAGAAAGTAGAATATGACAGAGATGTTATGAAGATAGAATTGAGAGGACTTGACAATGGACTGTATTTGGGTGTGTTCTGAAAGAGAGTGAATATTTAAGGATGATAACTAAGTTGTAAGCCCTGGTGACTGGGAGGATGGTGAAACCCTCTACAGCAATACAAAAGTTAAGAAGAGGGGAGAGATTTTTTTGGGGGGAGAAAGTTAATGAATTAAGGTTTGGACATGAATATAGGATGTCCATTCAGTTTGAAATGTCCAATTGTACAAATCACTTACTTTCCTTTTCCATATTTCTGTATTATACTTGGTACATCTTAATTTGGTATTATGATGACTAATTGTGAGTCTTATTTATTTATGGTCTATAAAGCTCTTAGGGATGCTTGATTGAGAGGCACTTTTTAGCTATGCAAATTGTTACTATTGGTAAAATCTTGTTCCAATAAATTTTTGGAGACTTTATAAATTCCTTTGATATACAAGAATTTGTATTGAGTATTCCTTGAAATACATGGGATGAGGCTTAGATTTTAAAAAATATACCATACATTTAGTTGAACTTGTTTATAAGATATTTTGATGGTGTAGACTACAAAAGGGCTATATTGTTTTGGAAAAACAATAGTCAAACTAAATAAGGCAGCCTAGTTTTATAAAAATTAACCAAGGTCCCTGCTTTTCCTTCAAAAGAATCATCTTGTGACTCAAATGGAAAGCATCTTCTGTTACCCCCTGGCATAACTCTCAGCATCAAAATGGATGATAAAATCCTTCAATCTTAACCACTTGTTCCTTATAAGGGGACATATAAGCTATAAGATGTATTAAGAACTCTGAGGATGAGTTTCTGGGAAGAAGAGCCAATATGGACAAGCCTTTGTGATTTTTGCAGGGAAGAGAACCATGAGTCACAGAGGAAGAAGCTGCTTAGCCAAAGATGAATAAATAGTTCCTGAGCTGAGCAGGAAGTTATAGGATCATACTGAAAGATGGCAATGGATAGGCAGTAGCAACTGGAGAATCTGTGAATGGCAAAGGGAGTCAGATCCTGGAGAGATACAGGGGAGTACATAATACTAATCCAGTCTCCAGAAATCATAATAACAGTATAGGAGTCAGGGACTTTATTAGTTATCACTTGAGTATTTTGAGACTGAGGGACAGATCTCAGATCTCTGATGCGAATGGATGGTTGTGATTGACTGTAGACTGGTCTATGCAGATTACAAGAGAGGGAATGGGATTTGGGAAGAAAATAGAAGTTCTAATGAGAAATTCATAGAATGCTGAGCATATATAAGTCAAATTGGAATTAGGGAATGCTGATGGACAGTAGCCCCTGTCACATAGGCAGCTTAAGTATAAAATGTTCTTTGTTTCATGTGTAGAAGGTTCTGCACTGATCTCTTGACTACTAGCATACCAATGAACCTATAAAAAGCAAGCAATGAGGTAACTTCCCACCTTTTCAGACCTGTAAGATTCTAATTCTGTGGGGGCTACATGCTACTACATGAACATTGTACCTATGGAGAACAAAAGGAGGGGCCTTGGGGCTCAACTCAACTGACCTGAACTGAACAGGGAAGTATGAAAATTTAGTGTTTCACAAGTGTAATTGTACAAGTCAAGTAAATTTATTCTCTTTTTAGCCCTTTTGCTTGTGTTACATCTCCCTGATTATTTCTTTAATTTGGGTCTATTTTTGCTTTTGCTTTGTTGGAGATCATGATTGCTACCCTTGCCTTTTTTTTAAACTTCAGCTGAAGCATAATAGATTCTCCTCTGCTTCTTTATTTTTAACTCTGTGTATGTCCTTCTATTTCAAGTGTATCTCTTGTAAACAACATATTATTGGAGTCTAGTTTTCAATCCATTCTGCTATCTACTTCCATTTTATAGGTGAATTCATCCCGTTCACATTCACAGTTGATGGCTAACTGTATTTTTCTCCATCTTATTCTTTTTTATTTATCCTTCTCTTTCTTACCCTGTTCCCTCCTATAAAGGTAATAGGAATTTGAAGATCTTCCCTGCCCCTTAATAAGTTTATGTGAATTTGAGGACCTTTTTTGATTTGAAAATAAACTCTGCCCCCAGTAGACTGAATGTGGTCACATGGAGCCTGTGTGTAAGAGGTTTGTTTTTTAGGAAGGCACAACTTTTGTTACTTTGTAGTCAACTGGGTCATGAGGATTGTGATGTTCTCTGACCCTGGAGAAAGCAATATATACTTCTGAGGTGAGGTTTTGTTTGGGGCTCGCTTTGGGAAGAGTTGTGTGATTTGTCCAGATGAGACTCTGGGCAGCCGTTGAACCTCCAGCTTTGAAAACCCAGATGTTGGTGCTTCTCTCTCTGGTGAAACTAACTGTATGTATGTGATGGACAGACAGTTAGAAGCCCTGTCTGTTGGTCTGCTGAATTGTATTATTTTCTCTGTGATTTTTTTTTTTGCTTGTAACTTTTGTTTGTATTCTCTGAAGTTCAGGGTGCTGACTTTTTCCTTTGAACTAGGTAAATGATATATGTTTAATTAAAGTAATATTGTTAACCCTTTTTGAGTTGCTTCCCTTTAGAAAAGCAGATAAAAGATCCCATGCTAGGATCCTGCAGCCATCCTGGGTATGCTAGGGTGCTTGCTGCTATACCTCCTCAAAAGTCTGTTTTCTTCTGATCACTGATTCCTTTAATCTACCCTCCCTCTTATCTTCTCTTCCCTTTCTCTTAGTCCTTTCCACTCTTAGTTCCCTTTTGGGTAAGATGAATTTCATTACCTAACTCTTTTTCTCTCTCCCTCTCCCTTTCCCTTTCTCTTTCCAGTTGAGATAGGAGTTGCTTTTCCCTTCATTGTATAAATTCTCTCTTGTGTTTCTCTTTTCTGTGAGATAATTTCCATCATTCCTCTCCCTTCCCCTTCTTCAAGTGCATTTTCTTTCTCTTCCTTCTGTTCTTCTTTTGAGATTATTCCAACATACTAATCTCATACCCATACCCTCTGTTTAAGTAGACTCCTAACTGCCCTAATGATGATAAAATTCTTAGCAAATTCCCATATAGTAATGTAAACAGTTTAAACTTGTTAAGCTCCTTATGATTTCTTACTCATGCTTGACTTTTTATGTTTCTCTTGAGTCTTGGTTTGAATATAAAATTTTCTATTCAATTCTGTTCTTTCATCAAGAATACATGAAAATCCTCTATTTCATTAAATGCCTATTCTCCCCCTCCCCACTGGATTATATGCAGTTTTTCTGGATAGACTATTCTTGTTTGTAATCATGGCTTTTTTTTTTTTACAATATCACATTCCAAGCAATGCTATTTTAATTATTTCCATGTGCTTATAATATTTTCTCCTTGACCTGGGAGTTCTGGAGTTTGATTACAATATTCCTGGGAGATTTCAGTTTGGGATTTCTTTCAGGAGGTGGTTAGTGGAGTGTTTTAGTTTCAACTTAGCCCTCTGGTTATAAGGTACCTGGGCAATTTTCCTTTATAATTTTTTGAAATATGATGTCAAAGCCCTTTTTTTATTCATGGCTTTCAGACAGACTAATAATTCTTAAATGATTTCTCTGTATTTTATTTTCCAGGTCAGTTGTCTTTTCTATATTTCATATTTTCTTTTATTTTTTAGTCTTTTTAATTTGTTTTATTGGTTTTTTTTTTTTTTGATGTCTCATGTGGTCATTAGGCTTAATTTGTCTAATTCTAATTTTTATGGAGTTATTTTATTTATTGAGGTTTTGTATTTCTTTTATCATTTGGCCAATTCCAATTTTTAAGGAACGATTTTCCTTAGTATTTTTGTCACTCCTTTACCAAGCTGTTAATTCTTTTCTTATATTTTTTTTGCATACTTCTCATTTATTTTCCCAATTTTTTTCATCTACTGCTCTTATTTTATTTTTAAAATAATTTTTTGTCTTTTAAAAATCTCTTTTGTTAACAATTTTAGGAATTCTTTTTGGACTTATGTGCAATCTACATTTTTATTTGTGACTTTGAGACTGTAGATGTTTTCAAATTATTGTCTTCCTTTCAGTTTATATTGTGAGTTTTCCTGTCACCACAGTAGTTTTTTACTATTGGGTTTTTTTTTTTTTTTGTTTGTTTAAGTTGTTTGCTCATTTCCCCAGCCTATTTCTTGTCTTTGGATTTTATGTTAGAGCTGGATTCTGCTCACCTCTGGGGGAGGGGGATGGAATGACTGGCCTAAACTCCAGTCTTTCATGTACTTGCTTTCATAGCTAAGTATGGGAGCCTGTAAGTTTTTGGTACTTCCAAAGTGGTGTGATGAAGGGAGACCTTTGCTCACTGCCTTTCTAGTCTATGTTCTATTCCTTATCAAGGTATGGCCTTTACCTCTGGTGTCTTCAACTGTTTCCTTCTATGCTGGAATTGTGACCTAGAATTGTATTATGGGCAAAGGAGCTGCAAAATGGCTCCCAATCTTATGCCCATCACTTACATGAGTCCCCCTGGAATTTTTTTCTGACCAGGGATTCAGTCCCCTTAACTTCCCTATATGCTAGGTACTACTAGTGCTGGCCTCCTCTGCTGCTGCCATGGTCTCCAAGGCCCATAACCATTGCCTCTCCTAGCCATCTCCTATCTGAGTGTCTAGAGTCCCTGCTGTCTTTCTGTCTTCCTAAGTTGCCATAAGCTGGAAAAATGACTCACTTTGACTTTCTGTTGCCTTTTCCACTCAGAGTGTAGTTGGACATTTTCTATGGCAGTTTTGTAGAAGAGCCTTTTGGGGAGTTTTGGCAGTTGGGATCTTTTAGTCCACCATCTTGACTTGTGTTGGGTCAAAAATTTCTATCAGGGATTCTAAATCTGGCATCCACTGATCCCCAAGGGTTCTGTGGAAAGATTTCAGCAGTTCTGTGAACTTAGATGGAAATATATATATATGTGTATATATATATATATATATACATATATATATATACATATATATATATATATTTATCTTCACTAACCTCTAACTGAAATTTATAATTTCCTTCAATTATTTTTTTTTTAAAGCAATTGGGGTTAAGTAACTTGCTCAAGGTTACACGGCTAGTCATTATTTATGCGTGGGTGCTCATTTTCTGAGGCCAGATCTGATCTCCGGTCATCCCAACTCCGAGGCCAGCGCTCTTACTCACTGCACCACCTAGCCGCCCCTTTAGGGCAATTGGGGTTAAGTAACTTGCCCAAGGTTACACGGCTGGGTTTTTGTTTGTATGGATTAAGTGTCGGAGGCCGGCTCCGAACTCAGGTCCTTCTGATTCCAGGGCCGGCGCTCTATTCACTGCGCCACCTAGCCGCCCCATTTTCCTTCAATTATTAAAAAAACCCAACATTATTTTGAGAAGGGGTTCATAGACTTCCCTAGACTGCCAGAGGGTTCAGTGACATATAGAATGTTAAAAACTGACATACAGTTCTTGTATACTTGAGATTAAGTTGACTGCCAGTAGACATAGACCACTATGAGGTTGAGGATAAGGCACATGATGAAAGGTGAGCAGTAACTATCCACTTCCTTACTAGAAGGAAGGGGAGGGGAACAAGCATTTATAAAGCACTTGCTACATGTCATACACTGTGCTAACCACTGTATGGATATTATCTCATTTGATCCAGAATCAGAAGCAAATTCTTTTCTGGTTTTTTTAGTATGCTTTTAAAAATCAACCTGTATTATTTATGAATGCCTATTATTAACTTGATACTCATAGGGGAATTGATTACCCCCATTATGGCTCTTAACATGAAATAAATTTTATTTGTTCTTAAGGTGACCTCAGATGGGGTAAAATAAATGATAGAGAGCCATATACATTGTTAAATAGTATTAAGAAATTTTTTGGGGGTGGCTAAGTGGTGCAGTGAATAGAGCACTGGCCCTGGAGTCAAGAGGTCCTGAGTTCAAATCTGGCCTCAGACATGTAACACACAAACTAGCCATGTGACCTTGGGCAAGTCACTTAATACCAATCACCCTCCAAAAAGCAAAAAAAAAAATTTTTTTTCAAAATTAAAATTAGTCATTGTGCTGGTTGATTTTAACTGTTTTTGTTTGTTTGTTTGTTTGTTTTTGTTATAAGGAAAGATCAGGAGGTGGAGGGTATGAAAGGGTATACTGGGACGTGATTGTGGTCAAAAATACAACAAAAGGGGTGTGTGTGTGTGTGTGTGTGCGTGTGTGTGCGTGTGTGTGTGTGTGTGTGTGTGTGTGTGTGTGTGTGTGTGTGTGTGTGTTATTTGAGCCATGTCTGTTTGGTATAGCATCATAGTTGAGTCCTCGGTTTATAGATGAGGAAATGGAGCCTTAGGTAGATTAAACAACTTGTCCAATGTCACACTAAGAATAAGTAGGGGACTTGGACTCCAAGTTTAGGTCTTCTAACTCTAAGTCTTTCCACTAACTCTTTCCACTAAATTATGATAGAAGATCTCATAACTTCCCAACATAGTGAAACTTGTGGATTTTCCATTTTTTTCCACAGGGGCTGCAGCTTTGCAATTTTCTGGCTCTTCTGCCCTATGGTGATGGGAAGGGGAAAGGAAGAAGGCAACTCATTGATTTCTTTTATGCAACAATGGCCAGGTATTGTCTTCTCTTGGCTGAACATCATTTTAGTTTAAATGAATTTAAAAACTCTGCTAGGTTTGTTCTCCTTGCTCTGGTAACTTGGCATTCATGTTTAAATATCACACTGTGCTGAAGTTCTTTACATGTCAAAGAGCTTTTTTTCTTTTTATTGTAGTGCAAATGACAGATATCTCCCAGTCCATGCTGAACTCTGTACTATGAATGAGAAACTTCCCAGTCCTGTCATTGTGTGTTCATATCAAACTAGATGACATGATCCCATGTCTAGAGAATAGTCTATTCTGGCTTTACCAGGTAGTACATAAAACCTGCTCAACTTCCTCCACTTTTTCTTTCACCTTCTTCATAGTAGAAGATAGCATCTTTTTGCATGTATTTCTTTGCCTAATTCAGACAATACATACAATGCCCCTCTCAACAATATTTTGAGGTTCTTCTATAGATCTCTACTCCTTGTGGACATTGTGGGACAATGGAAAGATCACTGAAAAAATGAAAAAAAATTAAAAAGAAGAAAGAACACTGTCCTGGAAGTCTATAGACTTTGGTGCCAATATTGACTCTTCTGTCAATTAGTTATGTAAATCCTTCAACAATTGATTTACCCTCTTTAGTACTCAGATTCTTCATCTTTAAAATAAGGGTGTTAACATAGGAATTCTTAACCTGGCTTCTATAAATTTAAATTTAAAAATATTTTGATAACTTAATTTCAACATGATTATCTTCCTTTATAATTATATATGTGTGCATATATGTATTGTGCATCTATGTATAGCTACATACATATATACATGCATATACTTGAATTTAAAGAAATTATTCTGTGAAGGGATCCATAGGATTTACCAGATTGCCAAAAGATTAAGAACCTCTTGGCTAGATAATCTTTAATGTCTCCCACCTCTAACATTTAAAAATTCACTGTAAAATAACTACTTTGTAGAGTTTGGGGTCAAGAATCATCTGAAGTCATAGTTTGTTCTTCGTAGTTCATTCCCTGCATTTTGCTGCTTATGCTTCAATGCCAGGGAATATCTCTATTGAATCTACCTTTTTGAGGTATATCCCCTTAGTCTACCTCAGGAATGTCTATACTTACTCATTATTCCTCCCAAAAGCCTTATAAAAATATTTTGTAAATTCTACTGACTTCTTCCCAATTGCCTAGAAACATGCTCAGCTTTCCCCAATTCTAAAAACAAAACAAAAACAATCCCTTCCCTCAAATAGTCTTTCTGAACCTATAATTATGAAAGTTGTTGAAGAATGTATCTATACCCAAAACCTTCACTTAACTCTTGACTCATTTTTTTCCTCAACCCTTTGCTTTCCTCTGGACCAACTTCTCTACTGAAACTCTTCTTCCCAAGGTAGAGGTTTTTTTTAACCTTTTTTTTGGGTGTCATTTAATTATTTTTTTTTTTTGGGAGGGCAATTGGGGTTAAGTGACTTGCCCAAAGTCACACAGCTAGTAAGTATGTCAAGTGTCTGAGGTCAGATTTGAACTAAGGTCCTCCTGACTCCAGGGCTGGTGCTCTATTCACTGCACCACTTAGCCACCCCGTGTCATTTAGTTCTTTGGAAGTTTGGTGAAGCCTCTCCCAGAATAATGTTTGTTGCCTACACTCATAATCAAAGGAAATTCTAGATGAATAATAGGTAAAGATGGAGATAAAATTTTTCCCCATCCAAGTTCCTGGACTCCCTAGGTTAAGAACTCCTCTTCTAAAGTAATCATCTCCTATTAAAATGTCACAGCTCTTCAGTTTGGGGGGAGGGGTATTCAATAGGCCCACTATTTTGGGGTGGGAGGTAGGGGAAACATGGGGAGAAATTTTGTAATTCAAAATCTTGTGAAAATGAATGTTGAAAACTAAAAATGAGCAACTATTAAAAAAAATCTCACAGCTCTTTTAAAAGTTCCCATCTTCACTGACCTCTGTAGCTCATGACAGCTGATCATTCTCTCCTATTTAGATTTTCTCTCTTCCCTTGTTTTCAGAAACTATCCACTTTTCTGGTTCTCATTTCCCTCTGAACATCTCTTTTCCCTCTCTTGCTGGAATTCAGCATCTTTTCGACCCTTTTTATGTGTCCCCAATGGTCTTTCCACGGACTTCTTTCTTTGCATTCTCGAATTTGGAAATCTCATTCATGCCCATAACTTCAAATACCACTGTTACATAGGTGATTTCCAAATCTCCATCTTGAGCTCTGAGCTTTCTTCTGAGCTCCAGGCTCATATCTCCAACTGGACAACTCTGCTTGAATATTCTACTGTGAACTCCAGCTCAACTCATCCATGAGTAAACTTCTTATCTTTACCTCCTAAATCTTCTTCTCCTCCTGACTTCCCAGTAGTACTAACATTTACTTTGTTTCTCCAGAATCACCACCTGGGAATTTGGGCTCCCCTCACCTCTTATACCTAATGAGTTATAAAGTTCTGTCATTTCCAGCTGCACAACATCACTTCTGTTCCCTTCTTTCTATTTCCATGGCCATCACCTTCATAAAGACTTCCCCTGATGGAATGGGGGTGGGGTGAGAACAATTTGTTCCAGTGGCCATGAAGGTGGCTGAAGCACTTAGAGCTTAATGCTTAGACATAAAAAACACCAAGGTCATCCACTGCATCCCAAGTCATTACCAGCCATCCTGACTTTTGTCTTGCACTATGATGAAGCTGAAAGAGAGAGTGAGGTTGATGACTTCATGTAGCTCTGCTTCACCTCAATCCGTTTCATGAGCAAGTCAAGATATCACCCTGTGATATCATTGGTCTTCTTAGAAAACTAAGGATGAACAACAAACATTTTCATCACCACTGGCCTGGACCATTCCAATAGTCTACTAATAAAATTTCCTGCTTCCACTCTCTTCCCCCTTGAAATCTGTCTGTCCTGATGCCAGAAGAATCTTTCTTATGCATACATCTATCTGTTCAGACTTTTCAGTGAGTATTAAAGTTCATACTCCTTAGCCATATCTCCCCGGTCCTCAATAATCTGATGCCACCCTATTTTTTCTAACCTTATGTCAGAATGCTTCTTTATCTCATATTGTGCTGAACACCAGCTAAACATACACTCTTTGTAGAAAACTTTCTGTCCTCTTCTTATTTTAGTCATTAGCTCAAGCTGTTTCTTAATGTGCTATGGAGGAAAAATTTCTGGACTTGGGAGCCAGAAAATCTGGATTTGGATTCTGTCTTTGAACTAGAAGTTGAATATTAGTTTCTTGGGTTACTTTGGGAAAATCGTTTTACATCTCTTGGTCTTGGTTTCCATACCTGAATTTCTCCACTAATATTGTAGATATTGAAACCAAGCAGGTGAATCTCTTAAATCTTCAAATAGGTCTTTGATCTTATTCATTTGTATATTTTTTTTCAAACAAAGAAAAGCAAAGTTTATTAAAGATCCACCAGTCTCTTAAGAAACCTCTCCATTGAGACTCTTAAGGAATCTGAGCTGGATATTCTTTATTATCAATCAATTAATCAAGAAACATTTATTAAATGTTGACTCTATGCCAGAAGGGACAGATGTAATTTTGTGAAGATAGAAATGACAAGATTTGGTAACTGCTTGGCTCTAAAGGATGGTGGTATCCTAAGAGGTAAGAGAGAAATTTGAAAGAGAGATGTTTATTATTCCTTGTTCTTCATGTGTGTGACAGCCTGTTTTTTCCCCCATTTAGAAATTTCTCTAATGCCATTCTCTACTTCTGTGTAGTTCCTCATTTGCCATACGTTATAGTCTGGTAAGCTCATGTCCACCATGGACCTCTCCGTTACCCTTTCAGTTTTAGTTCTTCTGAGACTGTAGCATTTCATGAATTGTAGCTATATACTACTGGAAGAATATTGATGATGATGATGATGATAACTAGTGGCCTAATAATGCTTTAAGGTTTGCAGAGTAATTTATTTACATTTTTCATTACTAAAGCTGTACTATTGCAAGAGTTCTTATCATATAATAACACTTGTAGAATATTGATTTTAAAAGTATGATTTTTTTGGGAGGGAAGTTTGGGGTCATTAAAAGAATTTTTAGAACTTCCCAAGTGTAATCCTGCCCATACTCCAGCCCCCCCCCTTTTTTTTTTCCAAATTTGGGCCCAATGTATTGCACATTTGTAATGTTTGTCCAAGATATACATATATTGGTAGATGAACTGTAACTTCACATAATAATAATAAATAATAAAAATTTATGTGGCACTTACTGTGTGTCAGGTACTGTGTTAAGTACTCTATAATGATTATATATCATGATGTGGAGAATAGACATTTTTCATCTGTTTGATTTTTCTGAATGGTTATGAATTTTATCCAAGGATATCTACAATATTCTTTGGCTTCATTCGTTTTAGCACAATGTCATTTGCAAATAGGAATGTCTATATGACCTCAACATCTACAGAGAATCCTCCTTTGAGTATGACCTAGAGGATAATTGAAAGGTACATTAAAAGGGTGAATATGTTATAAAGCATTCCAAATAATTGAAAAGGAACCCTGAAGTTAGGACTGTTATTAAAACTGTGAGTGAAAAAGATGGCTTTATCACATGGCAAGAACAAGTGATAACTAGCTGATAATCAACTTGTATGATTCATTGATACCAATGTTATGTCAAGAGAAAATTTATATGAAGAAAGACATTATCTTCATCCAGAGAAAGAACTGATAAATAAAAGTATGTATATAGTTTTACATATGTGTGTATGTATGTATATGTGTGTGTCTAAGGGTAACCATCTCTAGAATGGGAGGGAGGGAAGAAAAAAAGAAAAAAGAAATGTACAAATTAACTTCATATATGTATATTTGAAAGGAATAGCAAGTTGTGCATAGTAGATTTGCAGTTTCATGTACAATCATCCTTTTTATTATACTGTATTGGCAACAAAAGCAATACTGGCAAGCCAAACAATGCTTGCTTTAGTCCATAAATTAAAAATAAAATGGAGAAAGAGAAAACAAAAGATCTCTGGCATGTTGAATGGCTTCTCAGTCATGAACTTATAGTCAGACATGGACAAGAGTCACATAGACATGGATAGGCTGTGATTTTTGTCATTGGAGAGAACATCCAAATCAATTAGTATCCATTTTGTTTTCAGTTTTTTTGTTTTGTGCTAATGCAAAGAGTACTGCTTTGGATTGTTTGGTTTATATGTGGTTCCTTTATTTTTGTCATTGACTGTCTGCCTAGTGATGGGATCACTTGGTCAAAGGGTATGCACAATTTAGTAACTTTTCTTGAATAATTCCAAATTGATATCCAGAATGGTTGGAAAAATTTATAGTTCTACCAATAATGTATTAGTGTGCTTATCTTCCCATATCTCCTCCAACATTTATATTTTGCATTTTTAAAAATCATTTTATCAATTTTATGGTGTGAGGTGAAACTCCAGAGCTGTTTTAAGTTGATTTTTTCCTCATTATTAGTGATTTGGAATAGTCTTTCATCATTTTTGTATTTGCCTTTTATATTTGAATACTTTTGTGTTCATTTATTTTGATCACATATGCCAAAGAATGGTTATTTGACTGTGGCTCTTGAAGACTTGGTCATTGTGGCCAGTGAACTACAATTTGCCAGGTTATACCTAAGAATTAGAGTATGGGCATGGTAACAGACTGCTGACATGATTAGCTAATACAGAAAAATTTATCTGAAGTTTATGGATCAGGTGACGAGTTTCCATCTCTGGAGACCCTTGAAACAGATAAACAAATAAAAGGGTCTTATGGATAAATTCTCATTCCCTTTGTTGCATCCCACCTGAGGTGGGAGTACCAGAATTCATTACTAAGATAATTGCGGAAGGCAGAGAAAGTAGAATCTGACAGTGAGGAAAAAAGGTGCAAACCAAAAAGTCAGGCTAATTTGGTACCAGCAAGTCTGCAGAGTGCCAGCATCTACACATCTGAAATGAAAGATAGGATGGTACAGTGAATAGAGCACTGGATGTGGAATCAATAAGACTGAGCTTACAATACCAGTTTCTGACACTTCTGAGCTGTGAGCCAATGAGAAAGTCACCCTTTCTGTGGATTGCTTTTTTTGTTTTGTTTTGTTGGAGGGCAATTGGGGTTAAGTGACTAGCCCAAAGTCACACGGCTAGTGTTTGTGTTAAGTGTCTGAGGCCGGATCTGAACTCAGGTCCTCCTGACTCCAAGGCCAGTGCTCTACTCACTGAGCCACCCAGCCCTTCCCATGGATTGCTTTTCTTATCTATAAAATGAGGGGACTGAATTCAACGGCCTTCTAGCCTTAACTCTATTATGCTATTGTCCGAAGAGATGAAGAGAATTCCTGTGAATTGACCAATTGTTTAATTCAAGTGATTCCAGACAGTTTCAGTTTTTATTTTGGCTTCTAGAATATCCCTCTCCAGGCTAGCAATAATGTGCCGGCAAGGTTGTGGGAAGATTCAGACAAACCTCTTTTTTTTTTCTAACTTGCTTGCCCTCAAAGTGCCATGAGTTCATATATCTTTCTGCGTCTTCAGTGAAGGGGGCAGGGCAGTAGAAAAAGTTGCAGAGGATGCTGTTAAGTTTAATATTTGTTGGTGATCTAAGAACAGTTCTTTTGTCCAGTGCAACTGTGCCTTACTTTAAGGGAGATATTCCATAGTCTCATGGTATATTTAGCCTAGAGGAAAGGAAACTTAGAGGAGATGATGTGATAACTGTCTTCAAGTGTTTGAAAGGCAGCATGGGAGGAGAATTCTATTTGTCCTGGTTGGCTCCAGAGAGCGGAAGTTGCAGGAAGGCAAGTTCTAAATGTCAAAGTCCTTGGCACCATCATATAGCTGAACAGCAGAAACGGATATGATTTTATTAATAGAAATAACACTAAAGAAGATGCATTACAATTTGCTTCACTGACATAAAAAATAGTGACCACCAAAATCCACCCAGGTTAATGTATTTTATTTTCTGGTTCATAGAAGCAGTAGGAGAAAAAAAGTGGTTTTGTCAAGAGAGAGAGAGAAAAGAGAGAGAGGGAAAAGGAGAGAGGGAGAGGGAGAGGGAGGGAGGGAGGGAGAGAGAGAGAGAGAGAGAGAGAGAGAGAGAGAGAGGAGGGGGAGAGGGAGAGAGGAGGGGGAGAGGGAGGAGGGGGGAGAGAGTGGGGAGAGAGAAAGAGGGAGTATCACAGTACTCTAAGGATGACTGGATCTTTCCATCTGACTTACCTCTAAAATTATGTGTATGTGTTCCATCTGACTTACCTGAGTAACCACAATAATTGCCTGAAGCAGGATCTGAACCTAGATTTTCCTGATTGCAGGTTCACTGCCCTAGCCACTACACCATACTGCTTCTCTAAGAAGAATCTGTAGTTTCATTTGCTAGCCCCTGCAGTAGAGGGAATTCTTCTTAATTTAAAAGGAGCTGCCATTTATGATGGGACCCATGTGTGATTGTCCTGGGAACAATAATAAAAATATACCAACCACACACACACACACACACATATATAAACATACATATATCCATATGTGTTTATGTATAGACACACACACACCCTCAGTTTTTAGGTCTTATGGGGAGCTGGGATTGGTGCTAGGAAGTCTTTCAGTGCCAGAGGCAAAGCTAAAAATGGCATGGCAATGCCTTAGCCAAGTAGCCTAGATGCTCCATCAACAGCTGCAGCCCCAGTGCCTTGAGCTAAAACAGCAGAAAGCCCTATTGGATTGAATACCAAATTCCCCAGCCCCCACCTTTTGGGGGCTTTTATTTCTATGGTTCCATTTCCTTTACAACTTTGAATGGTCTGGGGGATGCTGATAATCTCTCTCTCTCTCTCTCTCTCTCTCTCTCTCTCTGTTATGTCTGAATCTCTGTCTCTCCCTGTCTCTGTCTCTCTGTTTCTGTGTCTCTGTCTCTGCAAAACGACTTTCCCCCCCTCCTAGTGCTACTGTGAATCAGAAAATAACATACATTAGCCTGGGTCAATTTGGGTGGCCACCATTTTTTATGTAAGTTAGATGAAAAGATCTAAGACTACAAAGGGGTTACAGGGAGGGAAGTGTAGATATCAGCTGCTTTTGGCTGGCAGCCCCAAGTAGGACAAAGCACTTTCTCCCTCTTCATCTTCCCTCACTGGGCAGTAAGGAAACAGGAAGTAATCTTTCCATAGTTCATCCGGCTGTTGATAGGGGCTTTGAGCTAAGCTCCTTTGAGTGGGTAGAGGGAAGAAGGAGAGTCAAGCTGCCCCAGCAGTTCAATCTCAATTGATTTGTCCACGAGTTTCCGGCAGCCTTTATGGTTTCCCCTTAGCTGTCACTGTCTATCATATATTACAGAAATCTGTAAAGCACTCTGGGGATGCGGGTGGGGTTGGGGCATAGCATTTAGGAGAGCCGTGTGCTTGCATCACCCTGGACTCCAATCCATCTCCCTATTTTTGGGCAAGATGGATTCTAAGACATCCTTCGCGCCAGTGTCCTCAGTGCTAAGTTCAAACATCAGAGATCCTGTGAAGTTTGCATAAAAGTCTGCTCAGTTACCATAGATACTTCCAGCTTCCAGAGCTTCCCTGGTAATGCCACCAGACTAATAAAACAGGGGCTACATGCAGATATCTCCTAAATCTGTTTCAGTTTTGAGACTCTGTGGTTCCCTCAAGCTAAACTGCCCCACCAAAGCCTAAAATGGTTAGTGTATATACTTCTTGTCTCTATCTCTCAACTTGTGGTTTCCATCTTTCATGTCTTACAAGCAGCCCCTTCCACTTAGTTAAACATTTTGTGGAATCAGCAGAAGTTATGCCTATGAGAGAAGCACAGCTGCAAGCCAATCGATCACGTAGTTCTCTATTACATTTCTCCCACTTGGGAACTGAAACAGTTCATATTTTGCAAAGGTTTAGGCAGTTAAAAGGGGATGGAGACAGGGGAAATCCATTTATTTGGAAAATGCATTTGGAGCACCTCATTCCCTGATAATTACATTTGGATAAATGAGGCATTTCTATGCATTGATTTAAGTTCCTCTTTAGTCCTTAAGGCTAGATCAGTTTAGGATCATTGATTAAGCCCCCAACATAGTATATTGTGTATACAACGCTGAAGTGGACTCAGGTAAGCCAAGGCTTAAATCTCAAATCTGACACTTAGTCATGTGGCCGTGGGCAAGTCCCTTGAGCTACCTGAGCCCCAGTTTCATCATCTGCAAAATGAAAGAGAGGAATAGAAGACCTACAAGGTCTCTTCTGGTTCTAAACCACTGCCATCTTATTTGTCTAGGTTCCCACAAACAGTAAATAGCAGAGTCAAGATTCAAACCCAGACTCTGATTCAGAATGGGTATTCTTTCTTTTAGACTATGCTGCTTAACCATAGGATGGTGGAAGCAGGGCTATGCCACTGATGGAATAGACAGACTGTATGTGGCATAATTTGAGGGGTGCCAGAATACTTCCCTGGTTAAAAAATATCTTCTACATGATGCACTGTAAACTAAAAACTTCCAGTGGATCATAACCATTTTCTAAACAAGTGAATGTTAATTAAAGCATAGCTCTAATCATGCTCCACAATCTTCACAGGCTCCCCATTGTTTCCTCAATCACATCCAAATTCCTTAGTCTGGTGTCAAGGCCCTCCAAAATTTGGCTTTTACTTTTTCAATCTTATTTGCTGCTCTCTCCGTATGCTTTTCACTCTCACCCAGTGAAAAGACTAAATTTCAAACATGTTTCTTCCTCTGTCCCTTTGTTTATGTTGTTCCTTCTATCAGAAATGCCCTCCCCCTTCTTCACTATCCTCACCTAAAATGTCACCTCCATCAAGCTGTTCCTGATTTCTGTTGGAATTTCTCCCTGAACCCCCACAATAGTGGATTTGAACCTCTCTCATGCTCTCCTCATATTCTGTCTTTCATTGTGGTTACATGAACTGAATATTATCACTTTATTAACACTTCAAATATGAATACATAATTGAAGTCTCCTCAGGTTAAATAAGTCTTTTCATTCCTCAACTGTTGTTAGAAAAAATTAATTGCAGGATGCATACTGACAAAATCAGCAACTCAGGTACAGCCTATATCTTCTGGGATCTCTTCAACAGACACTCCTACAATCCTGCACATTTATCTGGAGATCGGATCCATGGCAACTTAATAATAATAATAGTAAATAGTAAAAACTCAGATTTTATAATGTTTATGGTTTATGCCTTCCCACAATAATCCTGTGAAGTAACTTGTACAAGTAGTATAACTCCCATTCTGTAAATGATGAAACTGAGACTAAAATGTGGCAAATTGACTTGCCCAAAATCACACAGCTAGTAACCTGCTGAGCTAAGATATGAACCCATGCTCCCCGAGTATGTGTACTTTGCCCATAGACAATCCTCAGGGGCCAGTATTTGCTATTTTACATATAGATCTAATTAGCTTCCTCATTTACTTTCTCAAGACATTGGACCTAAGAAGCAACAAATTAGAAGTCAACAGTAGCTGATGAGAGGAAATAGTCATCCCTTTTCAATAATAGCAGATTAAGTGATGGCAAAGGATGTGAAGGTAGACTTTAAAACTATACATATGCTATAAAATTAATACATATAAAATTATACATATTATACATTATACAAATTATACATTATACAAATTAATACATATAAAATTATACATATACTATAAAACTATACATATACTATATACTATAAAAATTAAACCATAGGAGGATTTAGGGTGGGCACAAGCAGACCCTAATAGGCCTTCATTATATTACATCATTGTATTTTTTTTTTTTTGCTTTTTGGAGGGCAATTGGGGTTAAGTAACTTGCCCAAGGCCACATGGCTAGGTTTTTTTTATTTGTGTGTGCGTTAAGTGTTTCAGGTCCTCCCTGACTCCAGGGCCGACGCTCTACTCACTGTGCAACCTAGCCGCCCCGCATCATTGTATTTCAATGGAATATAATAACTGGTGGTTTATTTTGACAATACTTAATCATTTCAGGAAAATGTTAAATTATGTTCACTATTCTCTCTTTGGAATATATATGACCCAAGTTTCCATGAAAAATACATCTCAACAACTTTGTCACTTAAAGGGATGAGCCTCATTAGACTGTGCCTTCATTTATCTGAAAAATATATGGGAAATTCCTTATTCCCAAGATTATATTTGGATAAATAAGGGATTTCCTTATATATACCCAAGAAGGCAAACTTACAATGGTACTAACATCAACTGGAAACATAGAAGAAATGATTATTATAACAAACTTACTAGTTCACATAGTATATATTAGTTATTGTGGCTAAGTATTATGATGAATAATTTATTAGTTTTATTTTATTTTTAAAGTTTTACTGATACCATTTTTAAACATAAATCAATCAATAAGTGCTTATTAAACATTTAATATATGCTAGGTTCTGGGGATACAAATATAATGAAACAATCCTTACTCTCAAAGAGTTTACCTCCTAATGAGGAGAAAAGAAGTACATCTATAAGCATATAAAGGGTAAATATAAAGAGAATAAATAAAAATATATTCAAAGTAGTTTAATACAAGGCAGTTTGGGAAGGAAGGCATTGGCAGTCATAGGGATCAGGAAAGGCTTCATGTAAAAGACCATGTAGGATCTGAACCTTTAAAGACACTTGATGGGGTGGAGATAAGAATTCCATGCATTTGGGATGATCAGTATGAAAGGGATGGAGAATGGAGACAGAATGTCACAAGAAAGCAACAGAGAGAAGGGCAGTTTGACTGGTCACAGAATACAAGAGGGGGAATAATATACATTAATTCTCAAAAGATAGATTGGGGCCATGATTTGAAGGTCCTTAAAAGCTAATCAGAGGAGTTTCTATTTTATCCTACATGGCCATATTTCCTTCTATATTCTCCCTTCACCCCCACCATGAACCCTCCCTTGTAACAACATTTAAAGCCGATTGACATAGCGACAGCAATAGCATCTGATAGCATGTGCAATAGCAGGTACAATTTTCTGCAAGGTAGTCACTACAGAGGAGGGAAGTGCATCTCACTATGGTTCTTGTAGAGCAAGATAGGTCATTTCAGTTCATCAGAATCTGACTGCTTTTCGGTCTTCTTAATTTGAAGCATTATATCCATCATGTTAATAATTCACCTGGTTCCATTCACTACTTTGTAGAGCTCTGAATTCTTCATATTCTTCATTTCTTAGGGAACAATCATATTCCATTGCACCCATATTCCATAACTTGTGTGTCAATCTCCAAAGGATAGGCACCCAATTTCCCCAGTTTTTATTGTAGTGCTTTATTTTACAAAGCACCTGTATTGATAGGGGAAATATTATATGTGAAAAGGCATGTAGAGTACAAAATGTGAGAGGTGGAGGGTACTCAATCTTGTTATAAAATGAGTCTCTCTTCCCTAGTGATGATTCCCCAAATAAGAGTAAAGTTGCTGTTGTTGTTTGTCCTTGGTTCTCGAAGACCAATGACATCATGAGGGTCTTTATATTTACCCTTTTAATAAGCACCTATTATGTGGAGAGCACTATGCCAAGCATCAGAGACATGTAAATACTAAATAAATAAAGACTAAATTTTTTAAAAAAGCATTTATTCAGGGCAGGTAGGTGGCACAGTAAAAAGAGCGCTGGTCCTGGAGTCAGGAGGATCTGAGTTCAAATCCAGCCTCAGACACATGACACACTTACTAGCTGTGTGACTTTGGGCAAGTCACTTAAAACCAATTGCCTTCCAAAAAGCAAAAAAAAAAAGCATTTATTTTGTGCTTGTTATGTGCCAAGCATTATTCTAAGCCCTGAGGATACAAATAGAAAAAATGAGACAGTTCCTCCTCAAGAAACTAGCATTCTAAGTTGGGGAGATGGTAGATAAAAGAGTTGAGCTGCGGGGTGGCTAGAGAGTGGGAAAGTCCTTAGGGTTCAGTGACTGGGTGTGTGGCAAGCCCACCTTGTGGACTTCACTGCTGCATTACTAGGTCAGATAAAAATGCTAGCTACTGAGGGGCGGAGCCAAGATGGCGAAGTAGAAACGTACTTCCAAGGTGCTTTCTCCCACTCCACTTCAAAATCATGTAAAAGGGGACTCTGAACAACTTCTGGAGCTCCAGCACCCACAGAATGACACAGAGAAGCTAACCTCCCACTGAGGACAGCCCGGCAGCCCTGCAGGGAGTAGCCAGCATAGTGCTCTGGGAACCCACAGTGCAGCGCTCTAGGAGCTAAGCCCAGGCCTGCCTGAGTAGTGGTTTTAGCCCCAGAGCGGAAGAGCCAGCAGTTGGCTGGAGAGACCCCAGAACACCAGCAGCTGTGGCGATTCCACAATTATCAACACAGATATGCCTAGGACAAAGTGAAAGGTTAGTTCCCTGTGGACTTTGGGACCAGTATTTGGGGAATGCATCAGCTTCTTCCCCTAGGGGCGAGAAGCTCCTGAGGAGACACGGCACAGATGCCATTTTGCAGCTTCAATTGTAGCTTCAGCTCCTGGCTTGTGAACTGTAGGGAGATCCAGCGATCAGTCTTGGGGGGTAATTGCTCTTGCTTTAACCTCCCTGGATCTGGATTGTGGTCTGGGGTGGAGGTTTGGGGGTTGGTATCCAGCTTGGAGTGTGGAGGCTTCACAGAGGCCACCCAACTAATACCTCTAGAAGTTGTGAAGACCCCAAAATTTGGGATGGAAGCTCCCCTGTCTGGTGGTAGAGTCCTACTGTGGCAACAAGCCCAAAAGTCAAGTAATTAAGTGGCAACATGCCTAGGCAAAGGAAACAAATTAAACAGAAAAATTCAACGTTAGACTCCTATTTTGGGGGCAAAGAGGATCGAAGCATGGAACAGTCAGAGGACTGTGAGGTCAGAAATCCTGTACCAAAAGCCCCAAATGAAAATATGAGTGGGTTACAGGCCATAGAGGACCTTAAGAAGGATTTAAAAAAACCAAACAAGAGAAGTGGAGGAAAATTGGGAAGAGAAATGAGAAGGATACAGGAAAAGTATGAAATGAGGGTCAACAGCCTGACTGAGGAAAATAACACCTTAAAAAATAGACTAACTCAAATGGCAATTTTCCTTGAGAATTTCTTGAAGGGTGATTTCTAGGTTCTTTCTTTGATCATGGCTTTCAGGCAGTCCAATAATTTTTAAATTGTCTCTCCTGGATCTATTTTCCAGGTCAGTGGTTTTTCCCATGAGATATTTCACATTGCCTTCTATTCTTTCATTTGTTTGGATCTGTTTAACAGCATCTTGATTTCTCATAAAGTCATTAGCTTCCATTTGCTCCAGTCTAACTCTGAAGGAATGATTCTCCTGAGTGAGCTTTTGAGATTCTTTTTCCATCTGGCAAATTTGGCTTTTTAAGGCATTCTTCTCCTCATTGCCCTTTTGAGCCTCCTTTGCCATTTGAGTTAGTCTATTTTTTAAGGTGTTATTTTCCTCAGGTTCCAGAATTCCCAGATCAAGGAGAAAATACTACAAGCAGCCAGGAAGAAACAATTTCAATATTGTGGAAACACAATCAGAATAGCCCAAGACCTGGAAGCTTCTACACTGAGGGACTGAAGGGCATGGAATATGATATTCCAGAGGTCAAAAGACATGGGATTAAAACCAAGAATCACCTACCCAGCAAAACTGAGTATTTTGTTTCAGGGGAAAATATGGTCATTCAGTGGAATAGAGGACTTTCAAGCATTCTTGAGGAAAAAACCAGAGTTGAATAGAAAATTCCACACTCAGACTCACGTAGCAAGAGATGCTTGAGAAGGTAATCAGGGAAAAGAAATCAAAGGAACTTATCAAAGTTGACCTATTTACATTCCAACATGGAAAAACAATAACAGTGACTGATGAAACTTTTCTCATTATGAAAATAATTGAAGAAGGATCTATGGGCATATGAATACATATGTGAATGTGTGTATATATGTTTACAGGTATACATGGATAGAGGGCACAGGTTGAATCTGGTGGGAAGGGATGATACCTAAGGGGTGAAATTATGAGGTGAAAGAGGAAAGTGGCAAGAGGAGATGGGGAGAGACAGGGTAGGGTAAACTATCTCATGTAGAAGGGGCAAGGGGAAGTGGTTGCAGGGGAGGGGGAGAACAGGAAGGCAAAAAGGCAAAGCCATATTCTCATTGAATTTGGTTCAGGGAGAGAATGACATACATACTAAATGGGACATCTCACCCTGCAGGAGAGTAGGGGGAAGGGGCATGAGAGGGGGGATGATGGATGGGAGGGCATTCTGTGGGGAGGGGAGTTTGGAAGTACCCATTTTCGAAAAGGGACAGGATCAAAGTAGGGAATGGACCAGGTGGGGGGTGGGATGGGTGGGAGGGAAATATAAGCAGTCTTTTACAATATATCTACTATGGTAATGTTTTGCCTAGCTAGACATGTACAACACATACTGAATTGCTTATCTTCCCTGAGGGAATGGGTGACAAAAGAGGAAGGGAATGGATCTGGAATTCGAAGTTTTAAAATTCAATGTTTCAAATATATATAAATACTATTATTAATACTCTTTTGCATGTAATTGGGAGATAAGATGTACAGGCATTGGGGCACAGAGATTCACCTTGCCCTAATGGTAAAGTCAAAGGGGGTATGGGAGAAGATATGGGAGAGAGCAGATTGGATGAGGTGATATCTTGTGGGACTGCTATTCTGGGGTGGTGGGAAGGGGAAAAATGGGGAAAATTTGTAACTCAAAATGTGGAGGAAATGAATGATGTAAACCAGAAGTTAATAAAGCATTTGTTTAAAAAAAATGCTAGCTACTGGAAAGAATAGAAGTGGGTGGATGGTAAAGTCTGGTGATTTTCCATCCTTTAAGATGCAAAAAAAAACCTTGGTTACTTCTATCTCATCTAAGTCGAATAAGCAGTCAAGCATCCTGCATGTGTTTTAGGAAGCCTAGGGCTTGGGTTGGGGAGTATAGTGTGATGAGGGGGGAAGGCTGTCCCTGTAGTGCTCATAATGTAACATGAGACATTCATAACTGATACCGAAGGGTTCATGAAAAATCCACTAGAAAAAAATAATTCAGATCTTTGTAACATCCACAGATTTGATCAGGGAAGAAACATTGGTAAAGATTCTGTTTAAGATGACATTTAAGCTGAGTAGGTGAGTAAGATTTCAGGAGAGAGACACAGACAGACAGTGATACATACATACACACATACTTAGAGAGAGACAGAGAGAGAGAGAAAGAGAGAGAGAGAGAGAGAGAGAGAGAGAGAGAGAGAGAGAGAGAGAGAGAGATTGGCAGAGGGTATTTTGTGATTTGACCTCTATGGCTGTAGGCAGCTAAATAACATAGTAGGCAGTTATACAGTATAGTGGATAGAGCACTGGACTAGAGTCAGACCTGAATTCAAATCCTGTCTAACACAGTTACTATCTGGACCATGGCCAAATTACTTAATTCAACTGATTCTGTTTCCTAATCTGTTGAAATAGAGATAATAATAGCATCTACCTCATAGAGTTGTTGTAAGACTCAAAGGAGATAATATATATATATATATAATGTGCCATATAAATGCTAGTTTTTATCTTCTTCCTCCTCCTCCTCTTTTTCCTACTCCATCTTCTGTGATACAAAGTAGAGGTCTACAAATTCCAGGCATGAGATTACATTTAGAAATTTTATTATTAAGTAGGGCCATTGGACTATTGACTTGGAAGCGGAAGGGTCCTGAGAAATCATCTTATTCAATTCTCTCATCATGAGGAAGATGAAGCTCAGATTTACCTGACCAGTCACACAGAAGTACAATCTTTGGGAAACTGTAGAAGTTCATTGTATTCTTCCCTTTTGTATACATTCAAATTTTGCTGTGCTGATGACTTCAAAAGCAGTTTGATAATATCACTCCCAGCTAGATGCAGTATGGGTCTACCTTTGAGCCCCCTGGATTTCTTATCTATTATTACACATACTCAAGTTTGGGCTTGGTCTCTATTTCCTAGAAAGGAGAGGAAATGGGTAGTGCAAGCAAGGAGTATATTGAATGTTTAACAACTGGTCCTCCAAAGCATCACTTTCAATTCTAATCTGCATCATTAACATTTTCCCCATCACTTTCTAAGTCTAGTCAATCAACAAAACATCCAAAAATCAAGCCCTGATTTGTAACATTTGTGGATTTCGAGCCGTGTGAAAAATCTTACATTGTCAATTTAACAAACAGCTCCTGTGAGCCAGTTAGAACTGGCTCCTGTATACTTCTGAACCATGAAGGGTTATGCAGATGGCCTTCAAGGCTTCTCTTTGACCTGCATATAATCTAGAAAGGGCAGCTAGGTGGTGGTGTAGTGGATAGAGAGCTTGGCCAGTAGTCATCTTCCTGAGTTCAAATCTGGCCTCAGACACTTCTTAGCTGTGTTACCCTGGGCACTTACCTCTCTTTGCTTCCATTTCCTCATCTATAAAATGAACTGGAGAAGGAAATGGCAAAACCATTCCAGTATCTCTGCCAAGAAAACCCCAAATGGGCTTATGAAAAATCAGACATGATTAAACAACAACAACAATTACCAGGGAATTATCTTAACCATATATACTCAGTATTTCTGAAGGCTCCTTCAAGATCCTTCTGTCGAACCCTGGTGATTCTAAGTTGGCTTTTGGCCTGAGGTTAGAAACCAACCTTGATGCCTTTTTTCCTTTTCTTGAGCACTGAAAGTATAATTTGGATCCTAAGATTTTGGTCTGTATCCTCAATCCAAAGCAAAAACAAAAATATTTTTAATGATCTAAAAGGTCAGTATGGTGCCTATATGTCATCGCTTATAAAATCTCTTATAATCATCGCTTATGAAATTCTTTGTTGGAAAAACAGAATTGAAGCCACAGTGGCCCCAAAATTATAGGCCAATAGGAAAGAAAATTTTACAAAAAAGTTCCAACACATTTGGCCACTAATGAGGAGAACTGTTGAATAAAAAGCATATTCTGTGGAATAAAAATAATACCTTTTCTGGCTGAGGAATTCTTAAACATTTAAATCCAGGAAAGAAGTAGTTTATAGAAAGTTAATTTTCCATTCTTTTTCCACTTTCTACTTGCTTCTACACTTCATTTCATGCACCCTCTCAAACACCGAGAAAACCTCCTTTATGACAAACTCTGGGATATCTTAAAATAGAAAGCATTTTTTAAAATGTATTTTTAATAGAAAAATTAATTAGTGGCCAAAAGATGAAGCCTGATTAAGAAAAATGTTTGAGACTTTTTTCCTATACTGTTTTCTTTTATAATAAAGCTTAATATGTCTTAGTCCTAGTTTTGGAGGAAGTAATTCTTTAAAAGGTGGTTTACATGTGCCAACAATATGCTGTTTGCAAAGAAAAACAACTTTCTCTCAAATTAAACTTTGTTTTAGATTGGAAGAATTTTCAAATTTTCCAAAGATTCATAATCATCTTGCTAGTGTTTGATTGTTGGACTGTTTTGGGGGCTAGAAAAACAAATGCTTGACTCATTTAGTTTTGTGAATGTCATTGGTTAAAATAGTTTGGCATTATGTAGGGAAAATGATCTTTGGACTGACTTCATTTTTCCTTTTCCAACCAGCTGTTTTGGCCTCATGTAAACGTGGTCACTGTTTCTTTGCAAATATTTATGCCTTTTAAAAAATTCCATGACCCCAAACTTCCTTAAAATTTTACTGTATTATGGGTCTGTCTCCAACAATGGAAATCAAAGCACGATTTAGCAATTTCCCTTGAAGTGATTTTGAGAAAGGACTGTTCATAGTCATTTTAGCTCATAAAATGGAATATGTAGGAAATACACTGGTATCTTCATTCTTAAAGGTTCTGGTAATGAAGCTCCTTTAGATTGACCTATAATTTCACTGATTTAGTTTACGAGTGAAGAAACTCTCAGCCAATTCATCCTGACTGCTCTATAACTTGAAAATTTGAAGTCTTAAAGACTTGTTTGGGATACTAAAAAATTATGTGACTTGCCCGGGGTCATACAGCCCAGCTCTGTCTTGAACTCAGGTCTTCTTGATTTGAAGATTGCTTCTTTATACATATGCCAGTTTGTCACCTAGATGACATGAGTTTTGATAAAACTTAAAACAATAAAAAGGGAAGCTAGGTGGTTCAGTGGATAGAGTGCCTGGCCAGGATTCATCTTTCTGATTCAAATCTGGCCTCAGATACTTATTAGCTGTGAGATCCTGGGCTAGTCACTTAATTCTCTTTGCCTCGGTTTCCTCATCTGTAAAATGAGCTGGAGAAGAAAATAGCAAACCACTCCAATATTTTTGCCAAGAAAATGAAACGACTAAACACCATCACCACAATAAGAAACAGAAAATCATTCAAAACAAATGCTTACTGCCTATTAGGTAGAAGGTGCTAGGCTAGTTGCTCACTGTATGGGGAATATTGAGAATACAAATGTGCATTTGCAGCTGCTGGACAAAAATATCTCTGTGCACAGGTTCTGTTTGTCCCTGTGCAGTCAACATTAAAAATGACGAAGTCTTCAAAGTCAGTCTCCTACTTTTGAATTCTCCTCTTTCTGTATTTTTCCCCATTCCTTTCTTCCCCTCCCTCCTCTTTGCACTCTCTAGTCTAACTTTAGGTAAATAACACCCTTCTGTATGGACCTTTATTTACACTTGCAGGGTCAGATAATGTAGTATAAGAGTGTAAGGCAGATTTAAAAAAAAAAAATCTTTTTTTCCTTAGTGCCTAGCCCAGTGCCTGGCAGAGAGTAGGACCTTAATAAATATTTATTGAATTGAATTACTACCACAAACATTTCCCTGAAAGTGTTCTCTTAATCAGGTATTGAGTTTTTACAGAGTTCTAGGATTTAGAACTCTGAGACTATGCAGTCCATCTACTCCATTGTTTTGCATGAAGTGAACTAAGGATCAATGAAAGGAAACTACTTGCTCAGGGTCCCAGAGGTCTGGAGTTAGGATTCAAACACTCTATACCACATAGGTCATATGTGACGCTAAAATGTAGAAATTCACTTTGGTTTCCTAGCTAAGATGTCTCAAACATTCCTTTCTTAAAATCATGGAATGAAAAAGAAGGGATTTCAGGCTTCAGCAGGTGGGTGGAAAGATTTTATGAGGAGTGAGTAGAGTTGTTAAAATAATAATTCTCCATATGCACAAAAATATTTTAGCAGCTGTTTTTGTGGTGGCAAAGAATTGGAAACACAGGGGATACCCATCAACTGGGGAATGGCTGAAAAAGTTATTTATGGGAATGTGATGGAATAATGGGAATTGTACTGCAAGAAATGAAGAAGGGGATGATTTCAGAAAGACCTGGGAAGACTTGTACGAACTGATACAAAGTGAAGTGAGCAGAACCAGGAGAACAATTTATATGATGAGAACAATATTGTAGAAGATAAGCAACTTAGAAAGGCTTAGGAACTCTAATCAACACAGCTACCAACCACAGTTCCAAAGGACTCATGATAAAGCATGTTATCTCACTCCAGACAGAGAGCTGATAGACTCAGCGTACAAATCAAAGGATATTTTTTTCTCTTCTTTTTCTTACCTTTTTTTTAAACCATGGCTAATGTGAGAATTTGTTTTGCATGGCTATGCATATTTGCAATGGGTTTTATTTTTCTTGCTTTCTCATTTGGCAGAGGAGGGGGAAAGAGGAAAAGGGAAAGATATAAAACGAAAACTAAAACAAAATGGAATTAAAATAAAATAATAATCCTATTTGGTTTGGGATGTAAACAAATTATTTTAGAATGTAATAGCTTTGGGTTAGAGTAGAGGGAAGAAGCAATAGTTTGTGATCTATCTTTCCTCGGCTCTCATCTATAACCCTGGAGAGGTCAAGTCAAATGGTACCTGATAAGGATACTGGAATCCTGATTGTAAACATTTCTCTTTTTGTCTCTTTGCATCCTAGAATTCATTCTGCTTAATTGGTCGGCTTGTGGACTACTTCCCTCCAGATCTCTCCTTATTTTCTAACTCTAGAAGTCATGAATTGGGCCTTCTCTATTACCTTGTCTAACTTTTAATTCTACTCTAATCTTTTGTTCCCAAATGCCTATGTACTATAGAAATAACTCATATATTATGATATAGGCATAATGTTTTATGGACTATTTGATGCTATCTTCATTAGTATTGAATAGTTTTTATTTTAACTTAAACCTTCTTTATGTGATATATAGAAACATTCACCCTATAGTCCATTTCTCTCTCTACTCTGAAGTTCCTACATATTACTGAGCTGCACATGGTATATTCTGGAATTAAAAGTATACCTCAGCAGAGTCCTGGAAGACGACCCTGGGTGGTGCAGAGTCCAGGACGCCAGGGTGTGCAGAGGCTCAGAGAAGGCCTGATCAATGTGGTGGCAAGTTGACCCACCCACCACAAGGGCCATTGCCAGGCCTATCACCACAGGGCTGGGACTTGACAGAGCAGGGTAAGAGTCAAATGCAGGGCCCCTGGCAGTGGCAGTAGCTACTCCTGAGACTACCAACCCACAGCCTGGAAATTTAAAAAGCCCCTATCTGGACTTTCAGGTACCAGGATGGCAGAGTGAACCCTGGCTGCTCGAATCCTCCCACCGCCCGGAAAACACAGTAATTATTACCTCAGAACAAAACCTTAAACAGTAAAGGAAGGGTGTGGCTAGAGCCCTGCCTCAAAATGGGTAAAAAGCAGACTGCAAAGACAAAGACTCTGGAGTCCTACTATTGTGAGAGGGAGGAACCAAATTCAGAGGGAGACAGTATTGACTCCATACCCACAGCTGAAGCCTCAACAGGGAACTGGTCTCAAGCACAGAAAGCATTCTTAGATGAGCTCAAAAAGAACTTTGAAAACCAAATTAGAGTGATAGAATATAAAATGAATAATTCCTTTAAAATCAAAATTGCAAAATTAGAAAAATGTCATAATGAAGAAAACAGCTCCTTAAAAAGAAAAATGTGTGATATGGAAAAGAAACTTCAAAAACTAACTGAGGAAAATAATTTGCTAAAAACTAGAATCAACCAAATTGAAGCAAATAACTCTATGAAGAACCAAGAATCAGTCAAACAAAACATCAAGAATGAAAAGTTAGAAAAAGAGGTAAAATATCTCAATGGAAAACTAACTGACCTGGAAAACAGATCCAGGAGACATAATCTGAGAATCATAGGCCTACCAGAAAATCATTATGAAAAAATGAGCCTGGACAACATCTTCCAAGAGCTCATCAAGGAAAACTGCCCTGACATACTAGAAACAGAGAATAAAATAGAAATCAAGAGAATCCACCAGTCACCTCCTGAAAAAGATCCCATATTGAAGTCCGTGAAATGTTGTGGCCAAACTCCAGAACTATCAGGTAAAGGATAAAATACTACAAGCAGCCAGAAGGAAACAATTCTAATATCTCAGAACCACAGTGACGATTGAACAGGATCTAGCAGCTTCTACACTGAAAGATCAGAGGCACTGGAATATGATTTTTCGCAAGGCAAAAGAACTTGGGTTACAACCAAGGATTCTACTCAGAGAAACTGAACATATCCTTCCAGGCAAGGAGATGGTCATTCTTAATGGATTGCCAGAACTTCCTGATGAAAAAACCAGAGCTCAATGGAAAATTCAACATCCAATTAGGAGATGAAAGAGAGATATAGAAAGAAATGCAGAGCAGATGGACTTCATATTTACCTGGAGAGGCTTATACGAACTGATGCTGGGTGAGCAGAGCAGAACCAGGAGAATTTTGTATACAATTATAGACACAACGTATATGTGACGACCAGCTTTGATAGACTGGACTCTTCTCAGCAATGCAGGGTTATAAGACAACTCCAAAAGACTCATGATGGAGAAAGATGTCTACATTCAGAGAAAGAACTAGAAAGAACAGAGTTTGAATCCAGATTGAAGCAAACTACTTGATCTTTTTCTTTATCTTATTTGGGTTTGTTTCCTCTTTCCCATTGTTCATTCCATCTGATACAATCCTTCTTTATAACCTGACTAATGTCTAATGTGAAAGTATTTGCAGATCCTACACTTGATTGTATGCTGCCATGGGGGTGGGATAGGAGAGGGAGGGGGAGAAAATTTAATATATAACAGTGTTTAATAAATCAGTTCCCATTCAGTTTTTTTTAAAGTATACTTCAGTTGACTTGAGCCCCAGGCTATATCAACCAGGCAAATTTCATACACTTTTATTTTCATTTGGACAAAATAAGTGACCATGACAGCAGTGTGCATTTAAAAATGATAAACTTGGGGGTCTTTAGCTTTGGACTTTGGGGGAATGTATCCAGTTTGGGGTGCTACTCTTGACTCTTGCTGCTTGTAACGCCAAGCAAAAGCAACTTCCAGGTTCGGATTGTGAGCATAGCAAACTCCATTTATTCAGTGACACATTAAGGCAAAACATTCACAGAAAATCAAAATACAGTGTTCATCATGTGTAACTCAATAATTTAGTAAGTGCTCAATTCAATCAGGAAGTACTAAGGTCCAAGTACTCCACCCCTGGGCAGTACATTCATTTAGTCAATCACAAAAGTCTTCTCTCTATTCAACTGGAGATTAGTTTCCAATCATAAACAAAGCACATTCATTTGTTCAGTCACAAAGCACAAAAATCAAAGTACTCCACCCCTGGATCAGAACTGAATTACATTTATCATCAGTTATGACCAAGCACCTTCTCAAAAGGGCAGTGGAGAGCACAAAGGCCATCTACCCCTAAGACACAACAAAGTTATATCATCACAGCATTCAATACCCAAGGAGAGGTCTTTTCTTCATCTTGACCAGAGGCAAGTTCTCAGCAATCTCTGTTCCTGGGAAAACAAAGCTTAACAAAGCCACAATATACATTGTCAGCTTCCTCAACAATTCACTCTTTGCCTGCTGAACAGTCTCAGTTTCCTCATTATCTTGATGATTAAAACATTAGCAAGACCCTCCTCCAGGATTTCTGTAAACATACAACAAAACAAAATCCTCCTTCAGGGCTTTCGAACCAACAGCAAGATTCCAGGACCTCTCCTTTACCATTAGACAAATCTGGCAAAATAACACCAAAACAGACAGAAAAAATACTGGTACCACAGTCATGCCTCCTCAGTTCTCATCAGCTCTGGGTGGCAGTTCTCAAAAGTCCTGGGGACCTCCAACTGGCCCTCAGCTCGCTCTCTCTCTCTCTCTCTCTCTCTCTCTCTCTCTCTCTCCCATGATGCTGCTCCTAAAAGTTCTTCTGGCCTCTGTCTGCTTGGGCCTCTCTCTAAATCCACAGCACCAGGTCCTCCCAGTTCAGCCCCCTCTCTTCACATCAGTAAGTCCATCCCACAAGTGGTGTTCACAAGCTCTGAGTTTTAACACTTAACCCAAAAACCAAGCCAATACAAGGGGATATTTAAATCCCATTACCTTTAAACTGCTTCCACCAAGAATTTGTTCTAAGACATCTGAATGTGGTTCATATTTACATTGCCATGGAAGTGGGTAACTACTTCCCAAAGTTCTCATACAAGTCCTTAAGTTAGCAATGTTATCTGGTGCAGGGCAGTCTTTATTTCACTCCATAGAAAATGTAGAAAACATAATCGACACATGGAAACCTATAAACAAATGAAGAAAACTCATAAAGAGATAAAGTAATTGATAAACAAGCATAATTCTCTTTCCTCTCTGATGAGTTCCATTTTCCACAGGGTCCTTTCCTACACAATCTTAGCCCTCCCCCTTTGGTTTTAACTTCCCCCAGGAGGAAATCTCTAGACAGATTGCTAAACCTTCTTCCCATTATACTTGCACTGTGTGAATTTGTTTGTTCAGTTGTTTCAGCTGTGTCTGACTCTTCATGACCTCATTTGGGGTTTTCCTGGCAGAGATACTGGAGTGCTTTGTCGTGTCTTTCTTCAGCTCATTTTGTAGATGAGGAAACTGAGGCAAATGTGCTTGGGGTCACACAATTAGGAAGTGTCTAAGACCAGATTTGAACTCAGGAAGATGAATCTTCCTAACTTCAGACCTGGTGATTTATCCACCATACCACCTAGCTGCCCTGTCTGGGGAGGAGTTGCTGGCATCTACTTCAGCAATCTTAGAAAGGACAGCCACAGATAAGAGGGATGGTCTAAGTCTGACTTTTTTACTAGCAGACATGTTCCAGGAGGTATTCAGATGTTGCAAAGCCAAAGTATAATGTAAAATGTCCCATCTGCAATCTCACAAACTACATTTATTTTCTGTTGAGATTTTAACTATCAGCCTCCCACAATATTATACAAGTAGTGTATGTTGTAATTGAATCATATTTAAATTATTCCGTTAGGGCATATGAAGAATACTTTATATTTAGGATGTATATGTATATTTGTGTGTAGGAATAAATTACCTGTCCTATTTCTGATTCATATTCTGTATTGAGTATTTTTCTACTACCTCCTTTTAGGGAGAAACACTAGATGTGAACCATAAACTAAGCCATCCATAAATCTGTACCTTGGATTTCTAGGAAAGGGCCTAATGAACCAAAGGATATGAGAGAGAGGAACCTAATGCTTCTCATTAGAGGCAGGTTCAACAGGGATGCATCTCACTCAAATCATACACCTGGGTATTGAAGCAGAGAGTGGGTATAGCATCCTAGTATTTAAAGGCCCAGTGGTGGTTTTCTCACAGTGTTATAACAATACTTCAATTCACAAACTCAATGTTCCAAGTCCCTTAATCAACATTATTGTATTCTAGATTCAGTCAGTAATTTAAAATTAAGGCATCAATGAAATTATGAAGTTTTCCCAAGCTTGATATAATCTTATTTCTATTAATAAGATAAATTTCCAGCTTCTTTTTTATTAACTTCATGACCAGAGGTATTTCAGGTACCTGGAACCTTTTTTGCCTCTGACATTCTTGGGGGTACATGCTTACTTGAGAGTGTGGGCTCTACATCAAAGGATATGGCCACATTAGTAGCTTTATCAGCATAATTAAAAATTTCTTTCCAAAATTCTTTGACCAGTTCTAGTGTACCTGTTTCTCTACAGATCTTCCAGTATTAACTATCCATATCTTTTGTCATCTTTGCCAATTTGTGAGTGTGAAGTAAAGCCTCAGAGCCTTCACAGTGAATAGAGCACCGGCCTCTGAGTTCAAATCCGGCCTCAGACACTTAACACAAAAGCTAGCCATTTGACTTTGGGCAAGTCACAACCCCAATTGCCCTCCAAAAAGCAAAAATAAAAAATCCAAACCAAAAACCCAAACAAACCTCAGAGCCAACCTGTGGCTCCAAGAAACCACAGCATGGGTAGCAGCCACACTCAGTAAAACTGCCTAGGTAGAGGGGCTATACCAGGTTGAGGGAAACTGACAGGTCTCAAACCTGTTAGTGAGTTAGGGGGATGTCTACCTCAAGCATGTGAAGACTTCCCCTGGTGGAATGGGTGGATAAGAACAACTGTTTCCATAACCATGATGGTAGCTACAGAAGGTGCTGTGAGACACTTACAGTTTGGTCATTCATTAAGGATGCCAAAGTCATCTACTGCATCCTGGATGATCAAAAGTTGTCCTGACTTATGTCTTGCCACTGGACTTGGATGATTCAGGAAAAGAGAGTGAGGCTGATGACTTTGTGCAACTCTATCTCACTTAAATCCAATTTCGTGCACACGTCAAGACTTCAACTGTGATGTCATTGGTCCTCTTTGAAAATGAAGTATGAACAACAAGAGGCAGAAATGATGCAAAAGTCTGATACAGAAATGTCCATCCATTTAAATTCATCCCCCATAATGGCTGAACACAGGGACTGATTGTTCATTGGGGGAAGCTCTCAGAGCTGCTGTTTTTTTCCTTTAGAGGTCTCCTTCTGATACAAAATTATATCAGGAGATTTGAACTCTAATTGGGAGGAGACGCTTCTAGGGATAAAGAGCGTCATGTGAAGAAAGTGTTTGTGGTGGACCTAGAACCAGAGGAAGAAGAGGCATATGCCTGCCCTTTTGGAGCTGACATTAGAATGGGTTGGGGAATGCGACAGAAAAATAAATACAATATAATTTGAGGAGGGGAAAAATGCTAACAACTAGAGAGATCAGAAAGGGCATACTAAAGGAAAAGTATATGATGAGTCAAGCTTTTAAATGACATCTGTGGTATCTCTCCATTCCTCTCCACTCACACTACAGTTACCCTAATTTATGCCTTCATTGCCTCCTGCCTAAATCACTGTGATAGCATTTACGTGGCCTTCTTGCAGCTAGTTTCTTCCTTTTCCAATCTATCTTCTAAATAGTTGCCAATTAATATTACTAAGGCAGGGGTCTGACCATGTCACTTCTTGGGTTGAGAAGTTTCAGTAGCTCACTAGGATAAAATATAAACTCTGTTTGGCAATTCAAGTATGTCACAGTGTGACTCCAAATCTAACTTTCCAGGCTGATTACATATAATTACTTCTCATGCACTCTATATTCCAGCCAAATTGACCTACTTACTATTCCCAGTACATGACATTATACCTTTCTTTCATGCCTTTGCATTGAACACTCCTGGAATTCTCTCTCTCCTCATGTCCAACTTTTGGAAACCCTATATCCCTTCCAGGCTCAGTTCAAGTAACGTCTCTGATTACAGAGATTTCCTGATTCCCCCAATTGTTAGTACTCTGCCCCCCAGCAACTTAGTTTGTATTTGTGCAGCACACTTCCTTTGGGTCTGTACCCCAATTTGGTCTTATACCTCTCACATGGGCCCTCAGAGGGCAGCTGCTGTCTCAGATTCTAGGGGTCTGTATCCCTATCCTTTTATTTAGCTCATGGGCTTCCACCAGTGTACTTCTCCCTAAAAACCAGCTAACAGATATGATTAGCTCTTAGAAAATACATTTGCTAAAATGGCATGTTAAGAACAGTGGATACTAAACATTTTCTCCATAAACCTGGGGTATATTTTCCCATTAACACACACACACACACACACACACACACACACACACACAAGTAAGCATAAGCTTAGAGTTCAAAGGAAGTGAGGCACATGTGTAATGGAATACAAGTGCCAAGACAACTTAACTCTAGAACTACGGGCCTTGAAATCCTTTCTCTCTTTATAAAATCCTCAATGTAGCTTAACTTTTGATTGCCAGGGCTAGCTGTCTCGAGTCCACAGCAAGCTCTCTTCTCTTCTGCCAGGGTTCACACTCCTTGAAATGACTTCCTCCCTTATATGAGTGTCTCTAGGTATTGGAGTGTAGATTTTTGCTTCCTCAGTCTCTCAAATTGTAAAATGGGTTATCTCCCCATTTGCTACTAGAATCTATGGTTAATGATGAGGGGAGAAATGTCTTCCTTCCTTCCTTCCTTCCTTCCTTCCTTCCTTCCTTCCTTCCTTCCTTCCTTCCTTCCTTCCTTCCTTCCTTCCTTCCTTCTTTCACTCTACAAAATGTTCCTGAGCCTACATCACCTGAATTATGCAGAGCTTAGCTATTTAAAGCCCCCAGGACCATGGCTATTATTTTTTTTTTTTTTTGCTTATCAAGTGAGGTTGCCCTTTTAAATTTTGTCAAAGATTGGTGTTCATACTTCATAAAAGTATTATCAGCTGTCAACACCTTGTTAGTACATTAACATTTTGTCTGTGCTAACATTCTGTGACTACACCAATTTAGAGGGGGTAATCTACTCCCTTACACTTGCATATAGTTTGGATTTATTTTAATTGAATACATTTTGCTCCCTCTCAGCCTTCTCTATTTCAATATGTCAACTTCTTGAAGGTGGAGACTGTTGCCATTTTTGTTTTGCATGCCTAGAACCTCATAGGTGCTTTACCTGCTTATTGAATTGAATTGAACAGAATTGAATAAAGTTAAAGATCCTAAAAGAAATAGGTTAAAAAGGAACATTTTCTAGGTATGGAAGAATTCCAAGAAAATGGAATCCCAAGGTCAGGGCATAACAAGAAGAGTAGTTTCTCTGGAACGGAAGGTGGATAAAGGGTAGAAATACAAAATAAGTCTGGAAAGGTAGGTTGGAGCCAGACAGTAAAGGGTTTTGAAATCTAAGCCAAGAAGTTTCTATTTTATACAATAAAACCCCAAGAAATTCCTGTCTTATGAAACCATGTGTATCTATTTCCTAGAGCCAGGAATCAGTACTTGTAAACTCTCTATCTGACTTTGATACCAACTCAAATGACTAACCCTTTTTAAGTTGGCCAGTCAACATCTAGCAGGGCAACTAGAATAACTAGCTTTAGAGGTATAAGGGCATGGGCTACATAGACCAATCCCCATATTTTATAGAAGAGAAAAGTTGCATTGAGAGAGCGCAAACCCAAAGTCACATAAGTAGTTAGTAGCACTATTGAGAATCAGCCCCATGCCTTCTGATGCCCAAAACAATGCTTTCTATACCAGCTACAGTCTCTTAAAATTGCCCTAAAAAAGAAAACATTTTATTTCAGTCTCTAAATGGATATTTAGTGTGTTAAATAATCAACAGTGTGTTCATGCAATAGGAAAAGTGCTATTCACAGAACCGTCAGAAGAAACAGAATAACTGGGTCTCAGCAGGGGCCTTGGGAGACTAAAATTGTTAGATTATCTGAATTTGAATTCAAGCCAATCACACGCAGGTCTCCTTTTCACATTTAAAATGTTATATTGGTAAAACAAAAGAAAATCCTCCAGGAGAGGTTCTAGACATTTATATTTGATTTCCTCTACCCTGAACGTTTAAGTGAATCAATACAGCAATGCTAAAGAGGCTTAGATGTGTGGACTGTTCAGTTAAAAGTGAGAATGATGTTCAAATGCATCAGGCTTGAAAAGACTTAATACAGGCTGAATTGGCCTATAGGGAACATCTCATGGAACATTTTCAGAGTTGCTCTTCCTGGTTCTAGGCAACCACATGGGATCTTTCAGGCTTGTTTCCAGCTATTTGATGAGTCAGTGCTAAAAGGCATTTGAGTTCTAACGTGATGTGGCAAACAGTGGTTCCTTGGTCCTTCCCCATTTTTTGATATCACGAGGGAGGAGTAGTGCTGCATTAGTTAAAAGAAAAGCAGTTTCCAGCTTGACTCTCTTTCTTTGACGCCTCAGGCAGCATTATGTAACTTTTGGACTTCCAGTGGTGGCTGAGGAAAGGCTGGGCTTTCTCTGCCTGAACATCATGGTGACCATGTCCACGTGGCAGCTGGTATAGAAGAATTCAGCGAATTTGCTACTGGATCCGTTGTTGCCTTTTTCAGTTTTGTGTTTGTTCTTTCCTGATCTGAAAGAGTGCCTATCCTAATAGAAGCATCCTGGCTTAGAGTGACCTTGTGAATCCGAGATGTTTAGAGTCCTGCGTCCCAAGGTGAACTGATAATTAATTTATGAAATCATGAAATGGGGGCAAGCACACCTGGTCCTTTTAGGTACTGGTTGGGAAAGACCATGAATGGCAGCTGGAAACAGGGTGGCAATCACACTTTAAACACAGAGAAAAGTGGTGAAAAGTGGGGAGGGATACAGAGGCAAAAAATGTAGCTTGGTGATGGGAACAGGATGGTGAAGGGAAGCAGTGTGAAGAAAGGATAGGCAGAGGAGAGGAAGAGAATCTCACTCATACACAAGGATTAGAATTGGAAGCACTAGCCAGTATGAACCTGATGAAGATGGCAGACTGAGGGAAGGTGGGGAGAGGAGTTTCCATTTTCTTGGCATTCCCCCATACCTAGTTCTCATTTTTAGAGTTGTTTTTGTGGGGGGAAAGAAGGGGGAACAAGCTAGCTACTAGCTATCTGTGCTACTTTGGGTTAGTTCATTGACAAATCTTAATCAGTCCAAGTTATCAGTATAACTTTAAAGTCACTATCTCAGAGTTACCAGCATCTTTAAGATGTTCCATGGACCTATGGAGGTCTGCATTTTATTTGGAATTTACAAATGATAAGACCATCCTGGATGGTTTCCTCTGATTTGATACATATTTATCAGGATGTGAATTTTAACTAATATATGATACAATCTTTAAATTACTCTCCTTTGATCTTTGGTATGGTTTGTATGTGACTTCCAGGTTCCCCTTTGCAATTTTGTTTTTTGCTGTTGCCCTTTATACTGGCTATTTATAAACTTACTTACTAGAAGGGGGAGGTGGTCAGTGGGACCAGAACATGATATAATTTTAACAGATATGTACAGAGATGTAATTGAATGGTAGCAGAGAAGGAGTCCCAGGCAACTTCTCCAGTATTCTTGGAAAAAAAGGCCACCAACAAGAGAATTAACCCAATGTGGAGTATTTCTTTTGTGTATGAGAATAAATACCTGTCCCATACCTGATTCATATTTATGTTGAATACTTTTCTTCTTCTCCTTTTGTGGAAATTGTGAGCTATAACCTCAACTGTAAATAAAATCCACCTTAGGGTTCTGGGATGGAGGTTCAATTAGCCAAAGAGTGTGACAATAGGGAACTCAGCCTTATGTCATTAGAGGTAGGATGCCAGTACCAAACCTGGGCCAACCTGCATGCTGGGTTCAGACAACAGTGAGTGAGTATGGTACTTCAAAGCCTGTGGGTCAAGCAGC
This sequence comes from Gymnobelideus leadbeateri, assembly GCA_011680675.1. NCBI lineage: Eukaryota > Metazoa > Chordata > Mammalia > Diprotodontia > Petauridae > Gymnobelideus > Gymnobelideus leadbeateri. Next base: position 434,273 of record WOXC01009740.1, read on the forward strand.
TGCTCCTGAGTTTGGAAAACAATAACATTCTTAGTCTGGGATAAGGCTTTCACTCAATAACAAGATCCCATCAATATTCAATTGATTGATTATTCACTGTTAAAGGAATGAGGTGTGGTTTTTTATTTCTCATATGTTGGGCTATTTTTGGGCTATCGGGCTATTTTTCCTTACAGAATTCTCGTTGGTTACTTACAAAAGTACAGCTAAAAGTTTGGTTTGAGTAATGCTATAGTTGAAGGGGAAGAGCAGCAGATGCAGCTTAGAAGGTTAGGACAATGGAAGAAAATATTTAGGATCTTTTGAGTGAGAACACTTGGCATCAGACCTGGCACATAGTATGTGTTTAATAAATTCTTGTTGACTGACTGACTGATGTGATCAAAGTGTCAGAACAAACCAGAACAAACCACTGGAGAACATTTATTCCTTAGTTAGATCTGCGTCTTTTGAATATCCTTGATGAATGGAGTGAATACAGGAGAAATGGAATTTTAACAGAGTGATTCTGTCCCTGCCTTGTTAAATTTAATATATATGTAAATAAAATTATGTGTTTTTTATAGATATGTGTTTGTTTCTGATTATTAAGTTCATAATAGAAAAATCATAAGCTCCCAATACTTGGAACCATGACAATAACCATAAGCCAAATCCAAGAGAAGCAATAATAAGCATGACCCACGTTGAGTGCCTGTATATGTAGAGTGGATAGGGAGAGGGTTTGCCCCATGGCAGGAAATCAGAGGCCCTAGTACACAGAGACATATCTAGGAGTGGGTAATGCCAGGGTAAGGCTGGACAAGTCTTCAAGCCTGTCTGTCATCTAGTATATATTCCAATTATGCTTGGTACCTGGGAGCTAAACTCTATTGTTTCTACACTGCTAAAGAAAGGCAAGCCCAGTCATTGGCCTCCAAATACTCAGTAACCTTTAAATCTGGTAGCCTGGGGCAAAGCCCATGATTGCTGTGACCTATCTCATTCTCTGCTATTGCTCCTTCTTTAGTCAATGAAAACTATTGCTAGGGTGTGTGTGTGTGTTTTAAATGAGACTCTTTTATGGTTTTATTTGTTAAAAAGGAGAGGAAAAAATGGTGTTTGTCCTTATATTTACTAGGTGGTTATGTTGAATGAAGTATGGACTCTGGGGAAATCTCTTTTGAATTGCCAAGATTAATGGGGAAAGAAATTTTAAAATTTCCTAAAACAAGCATAAGAAAAAAAATACTAACATGATTTTGTAAAACTCAATTTATGTTTTCATTTGAATAAAGGGAAAATACAGAAGCAGTAACCCATTTTTTATGTTTTTATTTCACTCAGGGATGCTAATCAAATCAAATTTACATGATTTAAATTATAAACCTAATGGAGAGGTGTAGTCTTTAGTTTATATCTCTCTGAATTTGGAACTAGGACTTGAATATCTAGTAGGTGTGTTATTGGATAGAAGGTTTGAGAGACAGAATATAAATAAGTGGAGATTTTAGAAAATTCACATCTGCTCTCTTTTGGGGGTATTGGGATAACTGGGCTTTGGGGAGATGTAGTAGGAGTGGGATTTGGTGAAGACTGTTGAGAAATATTCAATTCAGGTCAGCTAATACTTATTAAGTCCCTACTATATGCAAATAGTAATATTTGTTCTCAAATAGTTTATATTTGGTTGGAATATACAACATAAATGAATGAATGCACACATGAATAAAAAGCATTTATTAAACACTTAATATGAGCTAAGTCATGTGCTAAGATCTGAGAAGCACAATCCCTGCTCTCAAGGAACTCAGACTCTACTTGGGAAAGACAACACAAGATTAATTAGTTGTTGTTTAGTCTTTTCAGTCATGTCAGACTGTGACCCCATTTGGGGTTTTCTTGGCATCTTTACTCTTACTTATACTAAGTAAATACAAATAAGTTCAAGGGTCTAGTAGTACTAAGAATTAGGTGGACAGAAAAGGTCTAGGGTAGAAGGTGGCTCCAAGAGATAGAGGAGGGAGACGTGAGACACCTTGTGCAAAAACATGGAGGTAAGAGGTGGAATGTTATGCATGGGGAACAATAATTCGATGTTTTTTTTTTTTTTCTGGAAGTATCAAGTACCTGAAGGCCTCTAAATGACATTTAAAGAGAACCATTCTCAAAGTGGATTTTTGATATTCATATATAAAAAAAACAGTCTTAACTCAGTATATGGTTTCAAAAGTAGTAGAAATCTATCTTGAGTTTGACTGTTTGTCCTTGATTCCTGGTTCTTTAGTTCTAGAGGAAACCAAATCAAGGTTTTCTACCCACTTACCTATATTTCTAGAAGTTTTGGGAGGGCACTTTCTATGTATCTTAGACCCTAGCTCTTTTTTATTTCTTGCAAGTTCAGTACTAACCCTCCTGAGACTGTGGAAGAAATAATCTAAAGCTCTTTGAAAACCTTAGGGTGTTAATTTGATGCTAGCTACTACTAAGTTTATTGTAAGGATCAAATGAGTTAATATATGACATTGTTCATCCTTCCTTCTTGAAGAGGACCAATGACATCAGGATGGAAGCAGGGCTGGGCAAAGTCATCAGCCTCACTTTTTCCTCCAGAGTCATCAGAGTTCAGTGGCAAGATGAAAATCAGGATGACTGGCTATAGCCCCAGATGCAATGGGAGACCTTGGCCTTTTTTTTTTTCTAATACATATTAAGGCTTAGCACAGTGCCTGGCACAAAGTGTTATATAAATGTTATCATTATCATTATCATCATCATCTTCTTCTTCTTCCTTCTTCCTTCTTCTTCTTCTTCCTCTGCTACTACTACTACTACTACTACTACTACTACTACTACTACTACTACTACAGCTACTAATATGGGTGAAATATCTCCTGTTTGAGTTCATGTAGTCAATAACTGCTGCCAAATATATATTTGTCGAAACACAGTAATTATAGAGGTAAAAACCCAGGTTTGTTATCATGTTCAAGCTTAAAAGAAAATATGAAAAATTATGAGGATACTGACAAGGCTTCTTATAGGAAAAATTGCATCAGAGGGACAGAGAAATAATTCATTTAAATACTGCAATCTTGTACATTCCTCTTGAGCTATACAAGTTGAAGAGAAGATAGATCCATAATCCTATACTTCCTTCAATGTCATAAAAATTGAACAAGCTTAGCTAACAAAGTTATAATCGCATACATCCTTTAAGGAAACAAACCTCTGCAAACAAACTATATAGGTAAACTAAATCAGGTTACAGATTAAGCTCCATTTAGAGGGTTTACAAATAGGCTGGTTGAGGAGGAGAATTTACCTGTCACCAAGGAGTCAGGATCAGTTGAGATTCTTCTTCTGGCTTTTTCTCTAAGGAATGTCTGAGGTTCTGAGTAGATTTTCACATCCTATGGAACAGGTTTTGCTTAGGTGAGGTTAATATTAAGATAGATGTTCGGTTAACCAAAATTTGCCGGAGGAATGGTTTTGAGTCTCAAATAATAAAAGGAAATAAAAAATTCCCACAACACTCCTCTCCTCCTCCTCCTCCTCCTTCTCCTCTTCCTCTGCCTTAAAACTGGAGTGGGTCCTGTGTCAGAGCTGGCTTTGGTTGAGGATTACAGCTAACTCTCCAGGCTCTACTGACCTTCGCTTTGACCATCAGGCAGAATGGACCAAGACCATGTGATAGGCCTGGCCACCATGTACATATTGCCTCCCTCTACCTACTTTTTTATCTCTTGATCAGGAGCTTATAATCAAAATATAATCAAATGTAATCAGATTGCTATTGCTACCATGGAAAAACATGACAATGACAGTCCTGTGGATCTGCTGAATGAATAAATGAATGAATGAAAAAGTATTTAGCCCTTACTATGTGCCAAGCACTTCGTTAAGTGTTGGGGATACAACTAGTAAAAGAGATAGTATTGTTTTCAAGGATCTCACAGGAATTGTGGGAGACAACACACAGAATAAAGTTGAACTGCATGGCAGAAGTTTCAGGAAGTCCTAAGAGTACAGGGGCCAGGGATTGAAGTCATAGTCTGCTAGGCTGAAGTTTCTTTTCCTCCTACCCATCCATGCCAGCACCTTCCCTTCTCTGTCCCTATCCACTCTATGCTCCCCTCCCATTGTGTTCTCTGGAATCCCCAAATCTGGCCTCAGACACTTACTAGCTGTATGATCTTAGGTAAGTCTCTTAACCTTGTTTGCCTCAGTTTTCTCATCTGTAAAATGAGCTAGGGAAGGAATTGGCAGACTACTCCAGTATCTTTGCCAAGAAAACCTCAAACGGGGCCATGAAGAGTCAGACATGACTAAAATGTCAGAAAACCAACAAACATGTTCAAATATTTAAAGAACTGCCCTGTGGAAAAAGAGATTAGACTTAGACTGTTTGGTCTCAGAAGGCAGAACCAAGAGCCTTCTGGATAGAAGGGATGAAGACATCAATTTAGGTTTTCTGTCCAGAAAATCTGCCTTACAATTTAGAGCTATTTAGAATAGAATGGGTTACCTTAGGGAACTGTGGGTTCTCCCTTACTGGTGGTCTTTAGGCAGTAGATGGATGACCCCTGGCTGAGTGTATCATAAACGGAAATTCCTTTTAAGGTATGGTTTATTCTGGGTGTGTTGCAGTCTCTTCCAACTCTAAAATTCTGTGATTCTGTCTGGGATAATCTTCCTTTTACCATCTCCTAGCTATGTCAAGGGCATTGTTGATACACGTATAGACCATTCTCACGAAAATTCTCATAAAGAAAATCGTTGATAGTTTCAGATGAATTCTTGATTGTCCCCTTTTTATTTTAGGCACTAAGACAGTCTGGGATATTTTCCATTTTGCTGGAATTTTTGCCACTTTGAGATATTTTGAAAATTGATCATTGAGTGTACAATGAAAACTGTCCCAGTTTCAGCATAGATTTATTCTCTGTCTTTGGCTTTGTCCAGTCTTTTCTCAGCTTCCAAAGTAACATTTACATTTCCTAATTTAACACGTGTGATGGTTATTTGAGTTCAAATGTGGTAGTTCCACTGTTGTCAATATCAAAAAGCTTGTCATACAAATGGTGAGAAATCTTTCATTTTACAACTATTTGTTATTTTCCTTACAGTTGTATCTATAGTTGTTTTGCTAAGACATGGCTTTGTTGTGTCTTTGTCAAGCTTTCTGCTGACTTGTTCATTCCTCCTCTACTTCTCTGTTTTGTGAGATGGTTCAGTTTGTAAGAGTCCAACTTCTTCTTCTATAAACATTGTACTCTAAAGTTATTTCCTGAATTGCTCATAGTGGTGTTGTTCCCATCCCATCCTATCCTATCCCCATCTCTGCCGTCCTCTCCATTCCAAATCCCATCTTCTGCTCAGAATGAACTATCTCTATCTGTTTGAAATCTATCTTCCTTGAAACTTCATCTAGTTGCTAGCATTTAGATAAGAACTTTAAGGTTTGAAATGCATTTTACAAATATCATCTCATTTTATCATCATAACAACCCTTGGAAGTTGATACTATTATAATCCTCACTTTACAGGTAAAGAAACTGAGGCAGGCAGAGGTTAAGGGATTTCCCCATGGTCACACAGATGGTAAGTGTCTGAACTGGGATTTGAGCCCAGGTATTTCCTTGTTCCATTTCCATTCTCCTGCTACACCATATTTTATTTCCTTTAATAGACAGTAAAAGAGGTAGGCACACTGGGTAAAGTGATGAATTCAAATTCTGATTATGACAGTGATAGTTCTGTCACCATTTGGAAGTCATTTAACTTCTCTGGCTACTCCCTAAGATGTACCTATTAAATTAGGATTTACCTAACATTTCAGATCTATCCTGGTGGAAACAATTTCTGTACTGATGAAATCATAGAATGAAAAATCACAGATCCTTCAGAGATCCTCAACACTTTACAGTGAATATTCCAGGAGATAGAAACATGACTTATCTCAATTTTTTTCTCCTAGTTAGGAGACCTGTGACTTGAATGTAATTGCTGCTTATTAAATATTTATTCAATGAATGAACCTACAAAAATGGTGTTGGTGCAAGAGACTGGGTTGGGATTGGAGGTGAAGATTAAATTCGATTGGCTTCCTCACTACAAATCTTAGAATCTTACCATATTAGAGGTGGAAGGAACTTGTCCAATGTCCCCATTGTATAGATGAGAAAACCGAGGTGAATAAGGTGAAGTCTAAGGTCACACAGTTAATCAGTGATAGAGTTGGAATTAAAATCAAGGTCTCTTGGATGCTAGTCCATCCCTTGAATCAAAACCTTAGGCAAACCTTTGAGCATTATGGGTCCTATGCTAGAAACCAAGCCCCAAGATGTGTAGTTACTGATCAAGTCAGTCCAAATACAAGAAGAGTTCTACTTCCCCAAATTATGGGACTCTCTCCTCATTGGTAGAGACCAATGATCTGCTTGAGGGGTGGGGAGGAATTGATCAGGAATTGACATGACAGAAGAGAGCTCTGCAATTTTCTTTGGACCTGCTTTGAGAGGATGAGTCTCTGGACTTCTGGAACTTCTGGCTTTGAGTGACAAGATAGACAAGGCCAATCCCATTTTGGAGTGCTGAAGGAAGATTCTGGGAAGACATGGAAGGAGTCAGCAGTTCCATTTTTCTATTTCCCCATCCCTAGCTTGCTACACCAGAGACTTAGGGGAGTTTTCTCCTTGTGTAAGATCTGGGACTCTCCCTTGGTTGAGCTGAGTTACCTTGCTCCCAATGGGAGAGTGTCTTTATTCTGTAATTTTTTGTTATGTGTTCTCCTGTGTATACTTCCTCTGATTTCCATTTTCTTACAGTTTGAATAAATGGGTTTCTTTGTTCATTACTAGGTGTATTCATTATGGAACTGGTATTTGATGGGAAGGGTGTCAAGCTTTGGATGTAAAGCTTGGGGTCCATTTCCCCCAATAATGAACAAAGATCAGTAGGAGTAAAACTGAAAATCATATCCCCTAAAAAATACTATATAAGGGGGGGTGGAGCCAAGATGGCAGAGTAGAAACAGCACCTCCAAGGCTCTCTCCCCCTTGATTACCTCCAAACTATGTAAAAAGGGACTCTGAACAACTTCTGGAGCCTCAGCACCCAAAGAACAACACAGACAAGCTAACCTCCTGCTGAGGACAGCCCAGCAGCCCTGGAGGAAGGGCCAGCTCAGCGCTCCGGGAGTGGGCAACTCAGCACACAGTGCACAGAGAACTGAGCCCAGGTGCTGCGGTTTTAGCTTCAGGGCGGCAGGGCCAAGAGCCGGCTGGAGGGACCCCAGAACACCAGCAGCTGTGGCAATTCCAGAATGGTCAACACAGACATGCCTAGGACAAAGTGAGAGGTTAGTGCCCTATGGACTTTGGGACCAATATTTGGGGAATGTGTCGGCTTCCTCCCCTGGGGGCTAGAAGCCACTGAGGAGACAAACCATTTTGCAGTTTTCAGTGGCGACTCCAGCTCCTGGCCTGTGAACTGTAGGGAGATCAAGTGATCAGTCTCGGAGGGTAATCGCTCTTGCTTTAATCCCCCTGGATCTGGATTGTGGTCTGGGGGGGGAGGTCGTGGGGCGGGTTTCCAGCTTGCCAGAAACAGAAGTTGCCCCCCCCCCCCACATTCGGGACGAAGCTCCCCTGTCTGGTGGCAGAGTTCTACTGTGGCAACAAGCCCAAAAGTCAAGTAATTAAGTGGCATCATGCCAAGGCAAAGGAAACAAAATAAACAGAAAAATGAAACATTAGACTCCTATTTTGGGGGCAAAGAGGATCAAAGTATGGAACAGTCAGAGGACTGTGAGGTCAGAAATCCTGCTCCAAAAGCCCCAAAGGGAAATATGAGCAGGTTACAGCCCATAGAGGACCTTAAGAAGGACTTTAAAAATCAAATAAGAGAAGCGGAGGAAAAATTGGGAAGAGAAATGAGAAGAATGCAGGAAAAGTATGAAATGAGGGTCAACAGCCTGACTGAGGAAAACAACACCTTAAAAATAGACTAACTCAAATGGCAAAGGAGGCCCAAAAGAGCAATGAGGAGAAGAATGCCTTAAAAAGTCGAATTTGCCAGATGGAAAAAGAATCTCAAAAGTTCACTGAGGAGATTCATTCCTTCAGAGTTAGCCTGGAGCAAATGGAAGCTAATGACTTTATGAGAAATCAAGATGCTGTTAAGCAGATCCAAACAAATGAAAGATTAGAAGGCAATGTGAAATATCTCATGGGAAAAACCACTGACCTGGAAAATAGATCCAGGAGAGATAATGTAAAAATTATTGGACTACCTGAAAGCCATGATCAAAGAAAGAACCTAGAAATCACTCTTCAAGGAATTCTCAAGGAAAATTGCCCTGATGTTTTAGATCCAGAGGGCAAAATAGAGGTTGAAAGAATCCACAGATCACCTCCTGAAAAAGATCCCAAAAAGAAAACTCCCAGCAATATTATAGCCAGGTTCCAGAATCCCCAGATCAAGGAGAAAATACTACAAGCAGCCAGGAAGAAACAATTTCAATATTGTGGAAACACAATCAGAATAGCCCAGGACCTGGCAGCTTCTACACTGAGGGATCGAAGGGCATGGAATATGATATTCCAGAGGGCAAAAGAGCTGGGACTGAACCCAAGGGTCACCTACCCAGCAAAACTGAGTATTTTGTTTCAGGGGAAAATATGGTCATTCAGTGGAATAGAGGACTTTCAAACATTCTTGAGGAAAAAACCAGAGTTGAATAGAAAATTTGACATCCAGACACAAGAAGCAAGAGATACCTGAGAAGGTAATCAGGGAAAAGAAATCAAAAGGAATTTATTAAAGTTAACCTATTTACATTCTTATATGGAAAAACAATAACTGTGACTGATGAAACTTTTCTCAGTATGAAAATAATAGAAGAAGGGTATATGGTCACATGAATACATATGTGAATGTGTGTATATATGTTTACAGTTATACATAGATAGTGGCCTAGGTTGAATTTGTTGGGAAGGGATGATACCTAAGGGGTGAAATTATGAGGTGAGAGAGGAAAGTGGCAAGAGGAGATGGGGAGAGACAGGGTAGGGTAAACTATCTCATGCAGAAGAAGCAAGAGGAAGTGGTTGCAAAGGAGGGGAAGAATAGGAAGGCAAAAAGGCAAAACCACATTCTCACTGAATTTGGTTCAGGGAGAGAATTACATACATACTAAATGGGATATCTCAATCTGCAGCAGAATAGGGGGAAGGGGGATGAGAGGAGGGATGATGGATGGGAGGGCATCCTTGGGGGGAGGGGAGCTTGGAAGTACCCACTACCCACTATAGAAGAAGGACAGGATCAAGTAGGGAATGGACCAGGTGGGGGGTGGGATGGGTGGGAGGGAATTATAAGCAGCCTTGTGCAATATATCTACTATGATAATGTTTTGCATAGCTATACATGTACTACACATACTGAATTACTTATCTTCCCAGAGGGAATGGGTGACAAGGCAGGAAGGGAATGGATCTGAAATTTGAGGTCTTAAAATTAAATGTTTCAAATATATATAAACACTATTATTAATACTCTTTTGCATGTAGTTGGGAGATAAGATGTGCAGGCATCGGGGCACAGAGATTCACCTTGCTCTAATGGAAAAGTCGAAGGGGGTAAGGGAGAAGATATGGGAGAGAGCAGGATGGACGAAGCGATATCTTGTGGGACTCCTATTCTGGGAGGGTGGGTAGGGGAAAAAACGGGGGAAAAATTGTAACTCAAAATCTGGCGGAAATGAATGATGTAAAACAGGAGTTAATAAAGCATTTGTTTAAATAAAAAAAAAGAAAGTGTAAGAAATTTGGAGGCAGAGGAAGATGGTTCAAATTTCACTTCTGTCACTACCTGTGTAATCTTAGGCAAGTCCCAATTAACTAATCTGGGCCTCAAAGATTAACTGTAAGCAATAATGTACTTCTTTCATTCTTAACTATTTTTTTATTATGACAACCATTAAAAATGAACTCCCAAAATAAACTGAACCTAGAATTTAAAAATATACTATATAAGGAATTGCTGTTTTTCAGTCGTGTCTGACTCTTTGTGACCCTGTGGATCACTGCACACCAGTCCCTTCTGACCTAAAGGCTCATCTTCTGATATCATGTCTTTTAGCATTTTAATAATGTCTATGGGGTTTTCTTGGCAAAGATACTGGAGTAGTTTGGCATTTCTTTTTCTGGTTTTATGCTGGCAGAGGTTAAGTGACTTGCTAAGTATCCTATAGCTAATAAATATCTGAGATCAGATTTGAATTCTGGTCTTTCTGACTCCACACTCAGAGCTCTATTCACTGTACCACCTGGCTGCCCCATTTAAGGGAGTAGATGGATACAGTTCTATCCCAGGACTCCATTGCTCTGAGGAGAGCAGAATGACCTCTGGCCCCCACCTCCTGCTTCACCTTTTGGCAGGAATTAAAGTGTTCCTTGGAGAAGAGGCTTGAGATATCTATTCTGCCTCCCTTTGAGGTACACAATGACACCCCATGCTATATGTGGGAGGCAGCCCCTTGCAATAGGGAGTTTCGCTACATGAGAATGGCTGGGTTTATCAGCAGACAGGTGGTGCAGTAGATAAAAGTATGAGACAGACTCCAGAAGCCTTGAGTTCAAATCTAACCTCAAACACTTACTAGTCATGTCACTCTGGACAACTCACTCAGCCTCCCATTTCCTTATCTGTAAAATGGTAAACAGTAAAATAATACTGAGCTCCTAGGATTGCTGTGAGGATGAAATGAGACAATGTTTACAAAGCATTTCCAAAACCCTAACTATTTTTATTTATGCTTGTGTGTTGGTTTTTTGATTGATGTGTATGTTGAAGATCTAAGACTTGGGCAGGGGAAATGGGGATGCCAGAATCACAGAATATTCAAACTGGAAGAGAACTTTCAGATCAATTAGTCCAGTTCTTTCATTTTACAAGGGAGATCATCACGGCCCAGAGTGATGAGATGATTTGTTCAAAATCACAAAACTGCTAAGTGACAGATTCAAGATTTGAACCTCGAACTCAAATCTAGGGCTCTTTCCAATAGATCATGCTTCCCCTCAAAGGGACAAGGAAGAAAGTTTACTTTATACAATGTTAACTGTGGAAAACCACTGACTCTAAAACACTCAATAGCCTGCCAGCTTAAAAAATCATTAAGGATATTTTTCTCTTCCTGTTTACATATTTATGTCTCTATAAATGTATCTGCATCTGCATTTGCTTGCATGTGGTCGTCGGCTGCATTTGATTCAGTGGTCTCTGCACCTGGCTACACATGTACACAATGGGGCGGAGCTGGGGCTGGGGGTAGGGAGCTTTGGCTAGACCAGCTAGAGAGTTGTGTGAACATGTGCTTGTGTAGTATACACATGCCTTTCCCACACAAAATGTCTCTAATTCAATCTTGAGGTAGAAGAATTCTTTCTGTTTGCCTGCAAATATACCAGGAAGGCTTCCGGCTAATGGAGCTCTCCTGGATGCAAATGAAGCTCTTTGATGTGTATTTTCAATTAGCTAGTGAGTTGTAGGTAGAATAAAAGATGGCAGAGTCTTAATTCAATGGTTAGAATGGCAATACACTTTTTTTTTCTGATGCTGCTCCCAGTTTTCAACACTATCTTATTTTTTTAATCAATGGCCTATGCAGGACAGCTGTAGCTAAATGAGCTTGTGACATTGCTTTAAATGAAAAAAAAAGAGAGACAAAACTGAGAAGTTAGGGATCTCCATAATTTTTCAGATTATGTACGTGGTTGAACATTTAACCATTTACTATGCATGAACTACTGCAGGGAGAACAGATGCCCCAGGCAGAGACTAGTGAACCTCCTGACCCCATTTCGAGAATAATAGGATTGTTTGGATTCTGATTTCATTTTTCCTCAGTTCCCTGTCCATCTGTTTCTGTGTCTTTGTTTCTGTCTCTGTCTCTCTTTCACTCTGTCTCTGTGATTGTTTCTCCATCTCTGTCTGGCTTTGGGTAGGCTTCATTCATTTCAGGGCTTGCTGTGCAGACACACGCTCACATCCCCAGAATGTATCCCCTGCCAGAGGGTGCTTTGGGTTTTAACTGCTAAGCTCTGTCTATTTTGTCAGGGAAGAGGGAGAAATACAGCTCAGAGAAGAGCTTCAGAGAACAAATGGCAAAGAGAGGTCTGGGTGGAGATAACTTAGCGCTCTAGTCATCTTTAATGGAAAGTAGATACTCTGGCCAAGCCTAATATAGAATGCATTATAAAGCATGTGTCTGTCAGTCTGAGAGACATGATAAACAGGCGAAATTCAGCTCTCCAGAGGGAGGTAGGCTTCAACAGAACTAGCTGAGGGGTTAGAATTACAGTGGTTTGTTGCAGTGGGCTGGTCTGTGCAAAAGGAATGAGGTAATGTATATTTTTAGTATTTCTAAGAAGTGGCAGCCTACATTTCTCTTAAGATGAGGAGGGGCCGGGGAAATTTACTGGGAGGGTCTAGATTTATAGATCAGCACAAGATAGTGCCTTCCTCCACCCCCCCACCCCAGATCTTCTGCTTGTTTCCTTTTGTTTGATGTGCTGTATTATAAAGATGTAGGAGTATTTGTTATGATGAGAAGCTTGAGCAATAAGAGTATGACATGGAAACCAAGGGAAAAAAAAAGAAATATTAGCTTTTACTAAGGAAGTCAGGTAGGCAAGGGAAAGAGAAAGCATTTATTAAGTGCCTACTAAATGCCAGGAGCTGTGCTAAGCACTTTACTAACATCTCATTTGGTGCTCCAAACAGCTCTGTGAGGTAGGCAACCTTATTTTACAGCCCAGGATCGCACAATTAGTAAGAGTCTGAGGCTGGATTTGAACTCAGGTCTTCTTGACTCCAGACCACTGCTCTATCCACTTCTATAGCCCTACTATATGCTCCAGAATGCATCTGTAGGGATTATGCTCAAGTCTGGTTGCCACATTTTAGGAAAGTCATGAACAAATTAGAATGGGTTCAAGGGGAAGGAGAACAAGCTGTGGGACGGAGTGGAGCCTATGGCATGGAAGGATGTGCTGAAAAGATGTTCTGGGAAAAGAAAGACCTTGGGGGGGACACATTATGCAGAAAAGTACTCTACTTTTTATGCTTTACCTGAGAGGGCTTGCAAGCCAAGAACAATGGGTGGAAGACAGAGAAAGTCCTTATTTGACTCTTCCTGTCAATGATGGCTGTCCAAAACTGGAATGGGCTGCCTTTGGAGGGAATAATGAATTCTCTCTCACTAGAGATCTTCAAATATAGGCCATCAGGAAATGTTATAAGGAAGGTTCTTCTTCTTGTATAGATTAGACTAAGAGCTCTCTGTCTCTGTCTCTGTCTCATAAACACTTTGCCAGTAAATCCCATTTGATCCTCACACAACCATTTGAGGTAGGTGGCATTATTATCCCCATTTTACAGATGAGGAAACCGGGGCAAACAGAGGTTAAAGCCACCTTTAATTTGTGATACAATTAAATAGCATTCAACAAGTCTCACCTTGAACCTCTTCCTCTCCCTCTTTATTAACTAGACCATTGTACTTCTCTTGGAAGCTGAAAAGCGCTAGCAGCATATGCTTTGAACACGCAGTTAGGGGTGTGACTGTCAGGATACACCTATGACACGTCATTGTTCCCACACTGCAGTCCACAAGTACTTAACCTAATTTTCAAGTGGAATATACTTACAGCGCAGACTTCCTAAAAAGAGCATCTGTGGGTGATGACAGTATAAGAAGGCCTAAGTTAATTATTATGGGGATTTCCCACTGCACGATTTTAAATAAAGCAAATTTCCTTTGCTAGGACTTCTATCTAGTTGACTGGGTCTCTCTGACTCACCCAGGAGCATCAGCATTATGTAGGGCAGCATGATGTATTTAGAAGATGTGAATTCAGACTTAAGGCCCTCTATTTATGATTTGTGTGACCTTGGGCAAGGACAGCTGGGTGGCACAGGAAGACTCATATTCATGAGTTCAAATCTGGCCTCAGACACTAGCTAGCTGTGTGACCCTGGGCAAGTCCCTTAACCCTGTTTGCCTCAATTTCTTCATCTGCAAAATGAGCCAGAGAAGGAAATGGTAAACCACTCCAATATCTTTGCCAAGAAAACCACAAATGGGGTCATGAAGAGTCAGACCTGACTGAACAACAACAATTGTGGACAAATCTCTTTACTTTTCTGGGCTTTGGTTTCTTCACTTATGAAATGTGGAGGTTCAATCTTTTCCAACATTAATACTTTATAATTCTTTGATGGCCAGGGAACAAGCCCTGACTCTTGGTCTCTTCTGTCTTTATATTATATGCTCTTTGATTATGCCTCATGATTTCTCAGAGAGAAAGGAAGGAAACAAGAATTTATTAAATACCTACTATGTGCCAGGAACTATACTAACTAAGCACTTTACCAATATTATCTCATTGATCATGTTGCCATGTTTTTTGTTTCCTGTGTCTCTCCCTCCTCTTCTATAGGATCTCATACCACAGTGGAAACTTTCCCTGGCTGGGATCTCTACCAGCAAGGAATGCCCGTGTCCCTATATAACAGGGGTTTGGGATCTGACTGGCATTCTGAGATTCATAGTTCAGAAGAGAATATTCTTTTACAGCTTTGAGAGAGACTGAAATAGCAATCTTTGAGCAAGGGGTGGACTTTAGCTGCATCTGGGAATTTTGAAAAAAGGAAATACAGACTTCAATAGGAAAGACAGAAGAGAGATAACACAGGGAACAGATGAGTAGTTTACCTGTGAGAAAATATGACGGTTTAGTCATACAGACAGTGAGCAGTCAAGAAGTAACCTTCCTTTGAGAGGGGATGGGAAGAAAGTCACACAGTCTCTGCTGAGTGGAATAAAGAACACAGAGATCACTAGTTGTGATCCTCACACTAAGCTCTAAAACAGGGGTAGGGAACATGTGGCCTTCTATGTCCTTAAGGGCAGTCATTGGACTGAATACAAATTTCACAGAACAATACCCTTAATAAAAGGATTTGTTTTGTAAAACTTGGATTCAGTCAAAAAGCTGCACCCAAGGATCTAGAAGGCCACATGTGGCCTTGAGGCCTCAGGTTCCCCATCCCTGCACTCTGAAAGTTCTACTCTTTACCCAAATTACTTTCCTCTTGCCGGTTATATAATAATTGCTTGGTTTAAAATAAAAATCTAGCTGTTTCTATATGTTAATTGTTGCTTACTGTAAAAATTCATGGTTAAAAAAGATCAGTGGTTGATCATGATGGCATTTACTGAATGTGTACTTAGTCTATGTTGAGCAAATGGGAATAGAGGGGGCCAGGGACTGCTGGGAAACACATAAAATACAACCAGGCCAGAGATGTAAACCTCTGTTTAAATGTTAAGACTATTCCTAGCCAGAAATACTAAGCTGCGATGCTTTATTAATAACTTTTTTCTTATATAAACTCCCTATCTAGGAAAGAAAGTGATCCATATATACTTCCAGACCATTTTGTCCTTAGTTTAAAATGAGCTCAAATGCTGTAGGCAGGTGTACAACCCAAGAGGCATAGAGGTGGTCATCAAAGGAAAGATTATTTTCCTCAATTTGTCCCAGTGAGAGAAAAAAGGTCAGTTCTGGGACGATTTTGCTCCTTCCTCTTTTCTGTTTTGGAGGGGGAATGTTCAGCCACCTTTGCTCCACACTGACCCCTGCTGATTGCACCTAGAAGTAAATGATGTGAAGAATTGAAGGCCAATAGCCTGCCTTCTCCTTCCTCCTATTCTAACCTGCCAAGTCCAATTCCTGAGGTAGGGCTTTTTCCTAAGTTCAGTAATTAAGAGGGTGAAAAGAAAAGTAGGGCTAGTTTTTATTGACTCTATGTTCTGCTTCCCTGTAGGGTTAAAGTTCTTCCTTCAGGGTACTAGCAGTAGTGGTAGAAGGTCATTTTGCTGGGCCTGTGTCTTAGAAGGGAAGTTTGAACCTACTGCAAATAACTCCCATATGATAAAATGCTGGTTAAGTTGGCAGATGCTCTGAAAGGTTTCATGGTTTCGAATTGCCTTGTAAATTTTTATATTTTATATTTTTCTAATTTCATGCAAAAATTATTTTTAACATTCTTTTTTTTTTAATTTTGGGTTCCAAAATTTCTCCCTCCTACCCTCCCTCTCTGAGAAGACAAGTAATTTGATGTAGACTCTACATGTGAAGTCATGCAAAACGTTTGCATATTTTTACAGTCAATGTAGACAATAATAAAGGGCCTGTCCTGTCAAGAAGGTATCATGACTCAGCTGTGGCCTTCACTGCAAGCAGTTTCTCCTTCAATATTAGGTAGTTTATTTCTACAAAAGTATGCAAAGGGCTAAGGTGTGAGCAATATAATCTATGGAGAGGATAGCCCCCATGGTGGTCATGTTGGATACCCTAATCTCTACAGCAGGGGTTCTTAACCTGGGGTCTGTGAGCTTTATATCTATATCTATACGTGTGTCTGTGTATACATATACACAAAAACCAAAGGGCAAAACACAGTATTCATATGTGCTTCAATGGTTCCTGAAGACCATGTTCTATTAATTTCTTGTGTGTGTGTGAGCTTTATCTATCTGTATATATAAATATATATATATACACATATAAACATATATATATGCAACTGTATTTATATTTGTTTCTTTGTAATTCTACAAATTTTATGCATTTAAAAACACTATTCTGAGAATGGATCTATAGGCTTCACCAGATTGCCCAAGGGGGCACAAAAATAGTTAAGAATGAAATATTTATGTAGGTTTGGGTAGATAAAGATGGTGACTGAGGTAAATAGTTATTTGGGATTGCAGAACAGGCATCCTGCCTCTGGTATCCATTGACAGATTGGGGATGTTTCAGTATTATGGTTAGAGCTTTATGTGAATGTCAAACCTAGGATTAAATGCTATCTGTATCCTGCACAACAGAGAAACTGCTGCAGTTTCAAAGTGAAGGTCCTTCTCTGCAGTGTGGCCTCTATTTTATGTGAATCCACTTACCTATTATATGCTCCATATATTCCATCTCTTCTTCTGTGAATTGGCATATTTCTAACTTAGTGCATCAGGGAAGATAACATCTGCTCGATTTGATGTGCTCTCCCTCCCCCAACCAGTTGATGCAATTACTGGGTGTAGACCTCTGCCAGAAGGGGGCACTTCTCATGGAGTAGGATACCCACGTTAGTCCCTTGCTGGGGTGACTCAGGAAATTCCTGGTTGGTCCAAGTGACTGAGGTGACCTAAAATATGGTTTGTTACAGAGAGTCAAGGAGAACTGACTCTTGTCAAAGAAACCTTTCCATTCTGTGATATACGAGTGAGCCCTGAAGTGGCTCTACCTTCTTAAGAATTTTTGCAAGCTATTTCCTTCCCTTGGACTTCCAGACTTGAGTTTACAAGAGGAAGAAAGTATTTCTCTTTCCTCCATCCCGCAACTCTACAACAGTAATGGCAGCAGAAGCACATAGCAGTGGGAGATTATGTACTTGCCCTGGTGAACCTGGGACTGGAGTCCCTACAGCATAAATCCTGGTTGCCTTCTTTTGTCTTTTTGTTTCCTTTTCTGAGTTGGGGTAAATAACCTGTTATCCTATAAAACGGACATTTCAGTTCTTAATATTTATCTTATAGGTAATCTTGAGTGTGAGCCAGGTGCTAGGTCTTTGGAGGGAAAGGGTTGCTATAATAGCATGCTTCTTAGAGAGTAATAGGATTACCAGGAAAACTAAAGCCATGCTATGATTGGAGAGATCTGTCCCTTGCCAACCCCTCCCCCCCATGATAATTTATATGAGCTGCTCAGGCAATATAGGTCCATGGTGAATGGAAAAAACTGGCAGTCAATTCCACAGAAGATTTTTGTTTAACTGTCCAGGGAGAATATAATTAAGTTGATTGCTGCATGTTTCTGTATATGTTTAGGTGTTTATGCATACCTCAGAATCCTTCTTATCATCTGTACTGGTAGAAAAAAAATCAGTCCCATACTTGATATCCATATATTACATTGAATATCTTTGGGAGTAAAGACTCTATCACCCACATTTGGTAAGACTTTAGATTTGAGATGCACAAACTACGTTTTAGAGATTTTGCTGGTGAAACCTAGGTTGGGACATTACAAAGAAAATTTGATTCCTTTGATCTGGTCCACAGGATGGATCCAGGTTTATGTGAGCTCCTTGGGGCAAGGGGCTTACTAGACTTGTTTGTTGTTGTAGGCAGTGAAGACTTATCTGGACTTATTTGGGGGTGCTGAATGGGATACCATAAGTAGATGAGAAATATCACTGGAGGTAAACTACCACCTTGAAGGTCAGTAGGTTTTGAAATGTTGAGCTCATTAGCCTCTGAAAAATGATGGAGACAATGCAAAAACCAAAGGGCAAACCCCAGTATTCCGATGTGCTTTAGGGGGTCCTACAGACTATGTTTAATTAATTTCCTGTATCTGGATTAGATACAGTTTGGTGAGTAGCACCATTCCTGGCCAACTGATACTATAAGTTGGGTTTCAGCAGTAGGAAGTAATGGTTCCATCTGGTGGTAGTGTTCAGAGCCCTATAGTTTTGCAAGAATCTCCCTTGTCTCCTGATATTAGGATTTATTTGTCTTTGTGCAGTTTCATTGATCTAAAAGTAGGAATGACCTCTAGAAACCATCTAGTCCAACCCTTTTGTTTTACAAATAGCCTCAGAGAAATTAGCGACTTGCCCAACCTCACATAAGTAGTTAGTATCAGGAGTAGGATTTGAATTAAGGTTCTTTGGTCCTGGAACTGGTACTCTTTCCACTGTACCATGCTGTCTTCCATGTTGCCATCCCCTGAGACAGCCAGGCTTGCAGATTGCAGGGGGACCAAGTGACCATTCAGAGGGTAATCACTGTTGCTTTAACCTGCTTGGATCTGGATCACAGTCTTGGGTGGTGGTCCTGGGGTGTGTGACCAGTGAGCCAGAGCTTGTGGTGTCTATAGAGAGGCCACCCAATTAATAGTTCCAGCAGCTGCAATAACCCCAGCAATTTGGGACAAAGCTCTCTCCATTCTGGAAGCAGAGTTCTACTGTGGCAAAGCACTCAAAAATCAAATAATTGACTGGCAAGATGAGCAAGCCCAAGAAACATAATCAAACCATAGATTCCTTTTTTGGGAACAAAAAAGGATCAAAGCATGGAGCAGGAGGAAGACAGCAAAGTCAGAACTCCTGCACCAAAAGCTTCCAAGAAAAATATGAATTTGTTACAAGCCATAGAGGAGCTCAAGAAGGATTTTGAAAATCAAGCAAAAGAAGTAGAGGAAAAATTGGGAAGAGAAATGAGAATGATGCAAGAAAATCAGGAAAAGCGAGTCAATAGCCTGTTAAAGGAGACCCAAAAATACACTGAAGAAAATAACACCTTAAAAATAGACTAAGAGGGTGGCTAGGTGGTGCAGTGAGTAGAGCGCCAACCCTGGAGTCAGAAGGACCTGAGTTCAGATCTGGCCTCAGACACTTAACGAACACAAACAAAAACCTAGCAGTGTGACCTTGGGCAAGTTATTTAACCCCAATTGCCCTCCAAAAAGCAAAAAAAAAAAAAAAGACTAACTCCAATGGCAAAAGAGGCTCAATAAGCCAGTGAGGAGAAGAATGTCTTAAAAAGCCAAATTTGCCAGATGGAAAAGGAATTTCAAAAACTCACTGAAGAGAATAACTCCTTCAAAATAAGACTGAAGCAATTAGAAGCTAATGACTTTATAAGAAATCAAGATACTATAAAACAGATCCAAACAAATGAGAAACAGAATTATGGCCAGAAACTTCTCCATTTTGCTTGATGAATAGATCTTGCTGGCTGGAATTTGTACTCCCAGTGGCAAGGGTGGTAGGATCTGATAGAACTGGGGACAGATACTTGGAGAAGGATGTTTTGGAATAACTTCACTTATTAGAGACAGAGAAGCTCATATGTGAATGGCACTGAATCAGGGAAATGCTTTTGTCCTAGAACACAGGACATGGATAAATCCAGTACCAACCCTTCCTTCTCTTTGCATTGCCTATCAACCACTTTCCTATGTGGTACTGGTGGGTAGACTGGGAGAATGATGGAGAGACCACCACAACTTCATCTGCAAAGGAAGGTAGATATAGTCTGATGAACTCAGGTAAATTGATGACTCCCTTCACTTGGGCTAAATTGTCATGAACAAGTATGGTTAAGTCTTCTAAAAACTGATTAACTGTGGCAGGGCTTATCACAATTACAACAATAATAATGATAATTTAAATTATTTAAATAAGAAAGAGTAAATTAAAAAATTAAATAAAAAGAATAATAGTATATATACATCCATTTATAGATATACACATAAATAAATTATATGTATATGTATGTGTGCATGTATGTATATATGTGTGTATATAAATGTGTGTGTATGTATGTGTGTGTGAATATATATAAAAATAGAATATGTAAAATTTACAAAGCATTTTATATTAATTATTTCATTTGGTCCTCAAACAACCCTGTAAGGTAGATGCTTATTAACATTCCTATTTACAGATAAGTAAATTTAGGTTAAGTGACTTGTCCAGATTAACACAGCAAGTAAGTCTCTGAGGTCGAATTTGAATTCAGATCTTCCTAATTCTAAGTCAAAAAAGCCTTTGGGTTCAGAAAGAACTGATGTATTTTACAATAGCTCCTTGTACCTATCAAAGCTTCTTTGAATTCCTAGAGAAACCCCTCTACATTATTTAATGGGCACTGTTTTCTGTGAATAGAAGGTGGGCCATAGTACAACCTGTTAGATATGCCAAAAGACTCTAGGCTATGCAGAATTCCTGAGGTTAGGGTTGCATAAACAGCTCTGGTCCAAAAATCCCGGGAGGACTTTTACCTACTTGGTGAATGAATGTAAGGGACTCAGTAGACTTGCTGTTGGGAGGTGGGGGCAATGAGCTCCACCTGTTTGCAGAAATTTGCTTTCTGCAAGATGAAAAGAGATACTTGGAATGTTGCCATTTCTGTAGAGCTCTGATCCAGCTATTGCTGGGACATGTTGGGGTTTGAGGCCTCAGGTCCAAAGTCCCCAGCTAGAAGATTTTCTGAGCACCAAGAAACCCCACCATTGCTTGAGTTTGGGTTAGAGGTTTGTTTTGGTTTGTGTTGTTTTGTGGAGCTGATGAGTATTGGCGTTAGGGACAATTCCCCTCCAGGGGAGAAAAAGGTGCATTTCAAGTCAGGATCTAGGTGCTCAGATTTCAAAAGGTAAATAAATGACAAGTCAGATTTCAGTAGGTAAATAAATCCTGAGGGTGAAGCAGGAACAAAGAAGGCATTTGCAACTTTAGTCTAAAGGAGAGGGTGAGTCAGCACTGGGCATATCAGGAAAAACCAATAGAGGAGGGAATAGAACTAGGCATCTACAAAGGACCTTCCTAGCCCTACATCTCCACCCAAGGCCAGCTCTTCTATGGCAGGAAGGAGCATACTAACCACCTTCACTACATCTGCTTTGCTGGGAGCCCCAATAAAAATGACCAACAGTGTTTAATGGGTAATATCTCCCAGGGGTTAATGCATTTCCCACCTTACCCATTTGCTGAAATATTGATTAAATGTCTTCTATATACATAATACTACATTATATTCTGAACAGAAGATGCAAATCCTGTTGTAATAATTTTTTGCTTTTTAATTTTCATTGATACACTTTAAAATTATTTCCATTGATGAGAAAATTTATTTCACATAACCTACATTTCCTCTTCCTATTTCAGAAAGATAACAAAGAATAAAAAAGAGAAAAAAGAAATAGTTTAGCAAAATTAATCAGTACAGTTTTTCACCCGACATATTTAGTGTTTCAAATCCCTGGTCAACTGCTTTTGCAATGCTTCCTCAGTTCACACACACACACACAAATGTGTGTGTAGATAATTATGTATATACACACATATATATATAATTGCTTTATGGTTTACAAAGTATTTTACAGATATTATCTCATTTGATTGGTTATCATTTCATCAATTTAGATGGTTTTGTTGTCAATCTTGGCATTTGAATTGTATATACAGGGGCGGCTAGGTGGTGCAGTGAGTAGAGCATCGGCCCTGGAGTCAGAAGGACCTGAGTTCGGATCTAGCCTCAGACACTTAACGCATACACAAATAAAAAAACCTAGCCATGTGACCTTGGGCAAGTTACTTAATCCCAAGTGCCCTCCAAAAAGAAAAAAAAATTGTATATACACATTTTTTCCTGGTTCTGTTTACTTCTCTTTGCAGCAGTTCATGTAAATCTCTCCATGCATCTCTGTATTTGTTATATAGGAAGTCAGTTCTAATGGCAACATTTCAGGCATTAATGTGTAACTATGGGTTATTTGGGGAAGGGGGTGTGAATGAGGTACTGCTTCCTTGAGATATATCATGGGTGGCTTCCTCATTCATCTATTCATAAGGCTGGTTCTATTCCTCAGTAAGTCATAATTTTTTTTCAAAGAGTTCTTACTATTGGAAAGTTCTTAACTATAGCTAACCTAAGTCCCTCATGCAACAACGTAAAGTCATTTTCTCTTGTTTTGTCCTAAGTGGAGACAGAAAAATCAGCTATCCTACTCCTCTTCCTTCATTGTATGTTAACCTTATCATTAGTTTCTTCAGGGAAAGGTTTCTCTATTTTTAAAAGCCTTTGATTTCTGTACTGCAGTTAATTAACCCCCAAGCAAAAGTCTCTTTGCTTCACTTCCTATGACTGACTAATGGGCTTTTAAGTATGAGACGTGATGGTACCTTGCATTAAAGTCTGCTATCCGTTTTCCTTGCAAAGGAAAGGAATAGCAACCCCCCTTTGCCTTCTGTTGCTACTATACCACATACAGAAGGCCTGAGTTTTTGTTGTTTCGTGGGAAGCCATAGCTCACATAGCAGACAACTCAGCAAGAAAGATGCCCTATGTGACTTTGCACTTAATTGTTCTCTTTCCTCTTAGAAGTTCCAAGAACTTTGTACATAGGCTCATTAAGCTCCTGATACCTCCATAGAAGGATAAACACTACATAGACACTTTTAGAGCCCAATGGCAATGTTGAGACCATCAAATCCAATTCACTTTTTCTATAGAGGAGAAAACTAAACCCAAATAAGTTAAATGATTTACAAAGGTCACACTGCCAGTGAGTAATAGAAATGGGACCAGAGCTGAAGGTTTTGGCTTTTTTTTTTTTTACAGGATTCTTGGTCCAGTGCTCTCTCTATAACATCACAGTTGTTCTACAGATGGAGATGTTAAGTCAGAGAGAAGTGAGATCACTTGTTTAAGGAAATATAATATTACAATGGTGAAACAGAAAACAAACTCCAGAAACATTTATGGTCCTTTTTCTTATGTACCAACAGTAGAGAGGTAGTCTTTCTTTCCTTTTTTTTTTTTAACTGGAATAGCATTAAAAAAAAAACTGGAATAGCATTATATTAGAAAAGTGTTGAATTGAAAATTCAATGCTCCCTGATTTTAATTTCAATTTAATGTTTCTTCTAATGTAATATAGCATCTGGGTCCCCATGATGTGGCTGTCTGTTGGCTAACATGTTGGTCCATGGTACTCTAGAGATCCTATTTCCGAAGAGTTATTCCTATTCAAGCTAGAATAAATTGCACATCATAGTAAAACAAAGGGCAACTATTTTGAACCAAATTCAAGGCACATAATGAGTTAAATCGAGCAGTAAGTACTCTCACCATCCCTCCTGCAAAGCTACCACCTCCCCTTTTGTGACTGCCTTGGGGACACAGATTTCATCTTCTGCTCAGTCACTCTGGGCTTATCCTGCAGCCTCAAGGACACGGGAGCAGCAGACACTAAAACCCTGGATGATGTTAGGTTAGTGACCATGGCAGCAGGACTGAGTGCAGTGGGTCTCTCCATAAGGCACTGAGATCTAAAGGTGCTCACATCAAGGTGCCAATCCAGGAATTGGGCAGAACCCTGGAACTGAGAACTGAGGTCTGTTCTGAGGGTGCTGTGATTAGATGAACAGCTTGTCAGGGCCAGGTCCTGAGCACTATATTTTAAATATTTCTCTTTCTCTCATCTATCCTAGATACACCAGCTATTCTAAGAATTCCTTCCTTTCCTTCGCCATCCCTCTACATATGACACCCCTTCCAGTTTTAGTTCCCCAGATCTTCTGCAGCCTTTCCTCTCAAATCTTGAATGCTGCTAGGCCTACATACACTAATGTGGGACAGGCAGCCCAGAAACTCTCTTGATTGATAAGAGAAGCTCTCTGAGCCCCAAAGCATTGTGGAAACATGGTGGTCCTATGCAAAATAGTATTAAAATGGTAGAGACTTGGCTTTAAGAGAGAAAGGAGATTTAATTAGTTTTGAGTAGCAGTACCATTAGCAATGCTCATTGGGATGCCAAACTTGTTTAATGAATCCTATCTGGTGATGGTGGTACTGTTGATGATAGTAGTGCCACTGGTTGTGGTGGTGCCATTCTCGATCCATTCCAAAAAGCTCCAGGATGACCCTCATAGAAACGTGAGAGTACAGCTGAGTAAAAGTTAATTCTTTATCCAAGTCTCTAACTCATGTCATAGATTATTGAAAACAGCACAGGAAGCCCATGGAGATTTTTACATACTGAAGAATGGACAGCATGTTGAAATTGAAAGAATACTGGAATGGAGGGGTGGCTAGATGGTGCAGTGAATAGACACCAGCTCTGGAGTCAGGAGGACCTGAGTTCAAATTTGACCTCAGACACTTAACACAAAAACTAGCCGTGTGACCTTGGGCAAGTCACTTAACCCTGATTGCCCTCCAAAAAGAAAAAAAATAATACTGGAATGGAAGCCTCAAAACTTGAGTTGCCACCTGAGCTCAGTAACTGAGTAGCCGAGTGAGTCATTTTACCTGTCTGGACATCAGGTTCTTCATTTCTAAAACAAGGAGGCTGCAGTAGATGAAGAATGCACAATTCTTTATGAGGAGCCATTCTGAATTTCTTTAAAGGTCTGAAGTTATCAGTGTGTGTGTGTGTGTGTGTGTGTGTGTGTGTGGTGACTGATAGTTTTGACAGTAAAGTCTCAAAGTGGAGTAGGCACTATGGCTTGCAGTCATCTCTCCACCCTTTCCTCCTCTGGGAATCTCGGCAGATCTTGGAGAAGTCGGCTTGGGAGCCTAAACTGTGGTAAGATCTAAAAGCCAAGACTTTTCATTGAAAGAATGAGATGTTATAGTAGATAAAACACTGGACTTGGAGTCAGGAAGACCTGTGTTCAAATCCAGCCTCAGATACTTACTAGCTGTGTGACCCTGAGCAAATCACTTTACCTTTGTTTCAGTTCCCTCATCTGTGAAGTATGGATAATAATAGCACCTACTTCCCAGGGATGTTTTTAGGATAAAGTGAGATAATATTTATAAGGCACTTTGCTTACCTTCAAGTTTATTGAAAATAAATGTTTATTATTATTATTATTATTATTATTATTATTATTATTATTATCTGGCTGGGGACACTTACATGATGTTTAGAATCTCTTCTAGCTCTGAAATATTGTGATTGTATAATTTTGTAACTCTTCTCTTTACTGATTCTATCAAATACTCAAATTTCACCCTGACTCAGCATATTTTCTATGAAAAACTCAGAGGCTTGAAAGCTTATGGTTTGTGAAATGTTTGTGGTTATACAGGATGTCCCCAAAGTCTTAGTGTAGTTCTAAGCTATTAAAGCTATGAAAGCTTAGCACTGCACTAAAACTTTTGGAACATCCCAGATCTCATTTAAGATTCTTTGGGGCATCCTAAATAAAGAGGTGAGAAGATATCGAGGACAAAATACTCATTTAGGAATTATCAGTCACTTGAAACCTGTCATGACATAATCAGTTACTCCCAACTGTTAGAAGTGGCACCATGTTGGACTTTGGGGAACTTCATTTTGTTGAAGCTTGTCACGTATTCGTGTTTAGCATTGATCTTTAGTTGCAAAACACAGGACAGCTGATCTCCCAGCTGAGCACTCAGTTGAGCTCCCAACTGTGGGAGAAGTGGAGAAGTGTAAATATTTCAAATGACCTTTGCTATGTGGGTGATTTCATAATATTCAGAGAACATAGTTTTTCCCTGTGTGAAGCCAATGGCCCATAGGGAGAATGAAATCTGCAGAGGTCAGTTTGTTCTACTGAGAAAAATGCTATTGTACAGCCAGAAACATTGCCTCTAACCCTGGGAACCTATATTATACACTTATGCTATGTGATATTGGGTATATCAATCTTGCTGAATCTCAGTTTCTTTATGTAAAATGAAGGTTGAATGAAATGATCTATGAGGTTCCTTCCAGCTTTAAAAATTAATTCTATATGGCAAGCCAGAGGGGTCAAATATACTGTCTACTGTCTAATACAGCCTCCGACACGCCCTCTGTTGTCAAACATGCTGTCAGAAGGCTTCAACACCTGATCTGGATTAAAATGGAATTGGGAAATATTGAACAAAAGAAATAAATAATAATACATAATAAATAAATAAACAAACAAATAAATAATAAATAAAAAACAAAATAAATAAAAACACACTAGAATATAAATTATGTTAATATGTGACTTTCTAAGTCAATGTGCATATTATAGGGATCTTGACATTAGGGGTGTAGTGGGCCTGGTTTATATTTGAGTTTGACCCTGCTGCTGTCATCATTGTGAAGTCAGAGATGACGCCATGTGGTCTTCGTAACCCACCATAAAGCTTGGCTAAGAGAATAAAAGAGCATAGATGCAAATCTGTCATTTGGAAAAGCAAAAAGCAAATGAAATATACCTCATTTTCTTGAGCTTTGCAGATGTTGCATTTTTTTTTTTTTGACAAATTGAAGGTTTGTGGCCACCCTATCAGCACCATTTTCCTGAACAGCTCACATCGTGTCTCTGTGTCTGTCACATTTTGGTAATTCTCATAATATTTTAAGCTTTTCCATTGCTATTATATCTGTTATGGTTATCTATGATAAGTGATCTCTGATGTTACAATTGTAATTATTTTGGGGCACCATATAAGATGGTGAACTTAATCGATAAATGTGTGTGTTCTGACTGCTCCCTCTCCTTGGGTTTCCCTATTCCCTGAAACACAACAATATTGAGGCCAATTAATAACCTTATAATGACCTCTCAGTGTTTGAGTGAAAGAATCAAATAAGGCAAACTTCATTGTTATCTTATTTTAAGAAATTGCCACAGCCACCCCAACTCTGATCAGTCAGCAGCCTTCAAATGGAGGCAAGACCCTCCACCAGCAAAAAGATTATGACTTGCTAAAGGCTCAGGTGATGTTTAGCATCCTTTTTTTTTTTTAGCAATAAAGTATATATTTTTGAAATTTTATTTAGTTTTAGTTTACAACATTCAGCTCCACAATCCCCTGAGTTCCAAATTTTCTTTCCCTCCCTCTCCTCCTCCCTTCCCCCTACTCCACGGTGGCATGCAATCTGATATAGGCTCTACAAACATCTTCACATCAAACATTAGTTAAGTAGTAAAGAATTATAACCAATGGAGTGAACAAGAAAAAAGGAACAAAACAAAACACAAGAGAGAGAGAGAGAGTGAGAGAGAGAGAGAGAGAGAGAGAGAGAGAGAGAGAGAGAGAAAGAGAGAGAGAGCAAGTAGTTTGCTTCAATCTGCTTTCAGACTCTGTAGTTCTTTCTCTGGATGTGAATAGCCTTTTCCATCACAAGTCTTTTGGAGTTGCCTTATAGCCTTGCATTACTGAGAGGAGCCCAGTCTACCAAAGTTAGTCATCACAGATACTATGTGTCTGTAATTGTGTACAAAGTTCTCTTACTTCTGCTCTCCTCACTCAGCATCAGTAATAAAGTGTTTTTTAAATTAAGATCTGTACATTGTTCTTTTTTAGTCCTGATACTATATTGCATGATTAATAGACTACAGTATAGTGTAAACAGAGCTTTTAAACTCATTGGGAAACAAAA
This sequence comes from Gymnobelideus leadbeateri, assembly GCA_011680675.1. Classification (NCBI taxonomy): domain Eukaryota; kingdom Metazoa; phylum Chordata; class Mammalia; order Diprotodontia; family Petauridae; genus Gymnobelideus; species Gymnobelideus leadbeateri. Next base: position 462,292 of record WOXC01009740.1, read on the forward strand.
AAATTCATGTGACTCCATTTATTGTGATACTCACTTTATTGCTATAGTCTGGCACCAAGCCTGCATTATCTGTGAGGTGGGCCTGTATATACTTTATTGGTGGGGTATCTGTAGTGAGTAGTTCACTTGATATAGGGTAAGTGGTTCTTTTTTTTTTTGAATTGACTTATAATTTTATTTAATACTATTCATATTACATTCAACCTCTTTGGAATGTTTTTGAGAACATAGGATCCTGTATGTCCCATGAGATGTCCATCTCTTAAGAAGGTACCCATTTCTTTTAAGGTCAACAATTAGGAACGTAAGCAGAGCTCTTGAAACACCTTTTCAATTGTTTGACATCTAAAAATGCCACCTCTACCAAGGATGTTTTTCAAAGTGTATACCATATATAACATCATCTTTTGAAGATATGCACTTGCCAGGGGCGGCGCAATGAGCAGAGTGTCGGCCCTGGAGCCAGAAGGACCCGAGTTCAGATCTGGCCTCAGACACTCAAGGCACACACACACAAACAAAAAAAAACAAAACCTAGCCATGTGACTTTGGGCAAGCCACTCAAACCAAATTGCCCTCCAAAAAGAAAAAAAAATATTCACTTGCCAATTCATCCTAATTAGACTGTCTTCTATAGATTTTTTTAATTTTTTTTGTTTTATTTATTTATTTATTTATTTAAACAAATGCTTTATTAACTTCTGTTTTACATCATTCATTTCCGCCAGATTTTGAGTTACAATCATTTCTTCCCCCCCTGTTTTTCCCCTACCCACCCTCCCAGAATAGCAGTCCCACAAGATATCGCTTCCTCCAATCTGCTCTCTTCCATACCTTCTTCCATATCCCCTTTGACTTTTCCATTAGAGGAAGGTGAATCTTTGTGTCCCAATGCCTGCACATCTTATCTCCCAATTACAAGCAAAATGGTATTAATAATGGTATTTATATATATTTGAAACATTTAATCTTAAGACCTTGAATTTCAGATCCATTTCCTTCCTCCCTTGTCACCCATTCCCTCTGGGGAGATAAGTAATTCAGTATATATTGTACATGTCTAGCTATGCAAAACATTATCATAGTAGATATATTGTACAAAGCTGCTTATAATTCCCTCCCACCCATCCCACCCCCCACCTGGTCCATTCCCTACTTGATCCTGTCCCACTTCTATAGTGGGTACTTCCAACCTCCCCTGCCGCCCCCCCAGGATGCCCTCCCATCCATCATCTCTCCTCTCATCCCCCTTCCCCCTATTCTGCTGCAGGTTGAGATATCCCATTTAGTATGTATGTCATTCTCTCCCTGAACCAAATTCAATGGGAATGTAGTTTTTGCCTTTTTGTCTTCCTATTCTTCCCCTCCCATGCAGCCACTTCCCCTTGCTTCTTCTACATGAGATAGTTTACCCTACCCTGTCTCTCCCCATCTCCTCTTGCCACTTTCCTCTCTCACCTCATAATTTCATCCCTTGAGTATCCTCCCTTCCCAACAAATTCAACCTATGCCCTCTATCCATATATAACTGTAACCATATACACACACATTCATATATGTATCCATATGACCACACACCCTTCTTCCATTACTTTCATAGTGAGAAAGATTTCATCAGTCACAGTTATTGTATTTCCATATAGGAATGTAAATAGTTCAACTTTGATAAGTTCCTTTTGATCTCTTTTCCCTGATTACCTTCTCAGGCATCTCTTGCTTCTTGTGTCTGGATGTCAAATTTTCTATTCAACTCTGGTTTTTTCCTCAAGAAATGCTTGAAAGTCCTCTATTCCACGAATGACCATATTTTCCCTGAAACAAAATACTCAGTTTTGCTGGGTAGGTGACCCTTGGGTTCAGTCCCAGTTCTTTTGCCCTCTGGAATATCATATTCCATGCCCTTCGATCCCTCAGTGTAGAAGCTGCCAGGTCCTGTACTATTCTGATTGTGTTTCCACAATATTGAAATTGTTTCTTCCTGACTGCTTGTAGTATTTTCTCCTTGATCTGGGGATTCTGGAACCTGGCTATAATACTCCTGGGAGTTTTCTTTTTGGGATCTTTTTCAGGAGGTGATCGATGGATTCTTTCAACCTCTATTTTGCCCTCTGGGTCTAAAACATCAGGGCAATTTTCCTTGAGAATTTCTTGAAGGGTGATTTCTAGGTTCTTTCTTTGATCATGGCTTTCAGGTAGTCCAATAATTTTTAAATTATCTCTCCTGGATCTATTTTCCAGGTCAGTGGTTTTTCCCATGAGATATTTCACATTGCCTTCTATTCTTTCATTTGTTTGGATCTGCTTAACAGCATCTTGATTTCTCATAAAGTCATTAGCTTCCATTTGCTCCAGTCCAACTCTGAAGGAATGAATCTCCTCAGTGAGCTTTTGAGATTCTTTTTCCATCTGGCAAATTCGACTTCTTAAGGCATTCTTCTCCTCATTACTCTTTTGGGCCTCCTTTGCCATTTGAGTTATACTATTTTTAAGGTGTTGTTTTCCTCAGTCAGGCTGTTGACCCTCATTTCATACTTTTTCTGCATCCTTCTCATTTCTCTTTCCAATTTTTCCTCCACTTCTCTTATTTGGTTTTTAAAGTCCTTCTTAAGGTCCTCTATGGCCTGCAACCCACTTGTGTTTTCCCCTGGGGCTTTTGGAGCAGGACTTCTGACCTCACAGTCCTTTTCCTGCTCTATGCCCCCAAAATAGGAGTCTAGGATTGCATTTTTCTGTTTCCTTTGCCTTGGCATGTTGCCACTTAATTACTTGACTTTTGGGCTTGTTGCCACACTATGGCTTTTGCCACCAGTTAGGGGAATTTTCGTCCCGAACATGTGGGAGGGCAACTTCAGTTTCTGGCAAGCTGTAAACCCACCCACGACCTCCACCCCAGATCACAATCCAGATCCAGGGAGGTTAAAGCAAGAGCGATTACCCCCCCAAGACTGATCACTGGATCTCCCTACAATTCGCAGGCCAAGAGCTGGAGCTGCCTCTGAAAACTACAAAATGGCATGTCTCCTCAGCAGCTTCTAGCCCCCAGGGGAGGAAGCCGATGCATTCCCCAAATACTGGTCCCAAAGTCCATAGGGCACTAACCTCTCACTTTGTCCTAGGCATGTCTATGTTGATAAATCTGGAGTTGCCACAGCTTCTGGTGTTCTAGGGTCTCTTCAGCCGGTTGCTGGCCCTGCCTCCCTGGGGCTAAAACCTCAGCTCACGTGGACCTGGGCTTGGCTTGGCTCGGCTTGGCTCCCCTCGCTCTGCGAGCTGTGTGCTGCCGGCTCCCAGACCACTGCTCTGGTCCTTCCTGCAGGGCTGCTGGGCTGTCCTCAGTGGGAGGTTTGCTTCTCTGTGTCATTCTGTGGGTGCTGGGGCTCTAGAAGTTGTTCAGAGTTCCCTTTTACATAGTTTGAAGGGAATCTGGGGGCAGAGTGGCTTGGATGAGCTGTTTCTACTCCGCCATCTTGGCTCCACCGTAAGTGGTTCTTAAACTTTGCCACAGTGGTAGAAAAACAAAACTGTGGAAGAACCCATGTAGTAAAAATCATCTAGAGTGATTGTTTTTAATGTCCATTATCAAACAACATAATGTTCATTACAAAGGGGGAGTTTCAGGGTTCCTTGTACTACAGTTTCTCAAATGGAAAGAACCTTGGATTTTGGAGTCAGAAAGTCCTCCTTGTTTTAACTTGAGTTTTCTTGTCTGCAAAATGTACTGCCTAGCACCTATGGTGGTGGTGAGCAAAGTATCTTGTTAGAAAGAAAAGAAAAGAAAAACCATGGGCACAGGAGAAGGAAAATAAACATGTAGCACCTACTATGTGCCAGGGATTGTGTTAAGTACTTTTAAAAAGCAATTATTTAATTTAATCCTCTCAAGGGCCCTGGGAGGTAAGTGCTATTAACATACCCATTTTACAGTTGAGGAAACTGAGGCATACAGAGTTAAGTGACTTGCCCAAGGTCACACGGATGGTAAGTATCTGTTGTCTGATTTGAACTCAGATCTTCTTGAGTTTTGGCCCAGTATTCTATCTACTGCGCCACCAGTTGCCTCTAAATATAGAAATTTAAATTATTATAATCAATGTTAATCATTCATTTCTTAAACAAACATTTAGTGCTACACATTGGAAGGTTTTCTGCTAGGCACTTAATGCAATAAAAAGAAATATAAAGCCCGTTTCCTGGTCTCCAATGACATTATTATCATTATTAGTACTATTATTAATTTTTGTGTTGCCTTTCAGTATTAGCTTAATTTTGACTAGATATGTGTGTTGACAATTATTTGCATCTTTTCCCATCCCAAGCAAAACATAGAAATGTATTTTAATTTAAATGAAACTCATAGACTAGACAGGAATTATAATATGGATTTTGCTTTTAGTACTTCCATGGATCAGTGATTTCATCTATGTGCATGATCCCTCAAATAATATAGATTGCAGACTTATCCACATCTTTCACCATCTATATCCTATTATAAATCCATTGTTAAGAATCTACTCATTATAGATTTTTTTTTTGCTAGAATTACTTTAAGATTGCAAAACACTTTACAAATATTATCTCATTTGATCCTTGAAATAGAACTGGGAAGTAGGTGCTGTTTTTATCTCCATTTTATAGATGATGGCATCGAGGCAAGCAAAGGTTAAATGACTTTCCTTGCTCAAGGTCACACAGCTAGTAAGTGTCTGAGGTGGGATCTGAACTCAAGTCTTCTGAAACTCTAGATTCAATGCCCATAGCACCTCCCATCTGCCCCCTAAATCTACCAGTGATGAGTTGCATGCAAGAAATGGTTAGAGGTTCTCATCATTAAACAGTTGGCTAACAAACACTTGAGTGCCTTCAATATGTTGAAAATGTGCTAGACTTTGGGGATACAAACAAAGAATAAATCAACTTTTATTCTCAAGGAGCTCATATTCTCAATGGAAAAAGAGGAAAAGGAGATAAGCCAGTCATGTGGAGATAATAAAGGGATAGCCTTCAAAGTCTTCAATCCTAGAGAGAAACCTCCAGAATATTGAGTCAATCTATAATCCTATATAATTTGATTTTTGTTGTTGTTCAGTTGTGACCCCATGTAGGGTTTTCTTGGCAAAGATACCGGAGTGGTTTGCCATTTCCTTCTCCAACTCATTTTACATATGAGGAAACTGAGGCAAACAGGGTTAAGTGATTTGCCCAGGATCGAACAGCTAGTAAGTGTCTGAGGCTGGATTTGAACACAGGTCTTCCTGACTCCAGGCCTGATGCTCTTTCCACTGCAATACTTAGCAGAGAAGCTTCTGAAAGAAATCACAAGTTTAACACTGAAGAGATAGACATAGGACTGGTTTTAGAGAAATAGACTAGAGGATATTGTATGATGGATACTAGCCTACCAAAGGGAATTGCCATTAAAAACTTGACAGATGGGAGAGTTCTATGTCAGTCAACAAGATATCAGTTTAGGGAGATCACTGGGACCAGAGCAATAGCATCTGGTAGTATTGGTAGATGAGAGCTGGACATGAAGGGTGGACATAGGCACTCAGACTCAAGGGACCTTATATTCTTTCTCTAGGTGAATATTACCAGCTATGGGCATGCTGGAGCCAGCTTGTAAAGGCTCCTGAGTGATTGTTAAATTTTTAGTGTGAGCATTTCCTCTTCAGAAATTGGCAAAAGCTATACATCAGGGTTTGATTTGTTGTTTTGTCCATTCTCTAGATTTAAGAAACTGATGGTGAAAATCTTAATAATTCAAATTAAATTTAAAAAGGTATTGCATATACATTTTTCCTCTAGAGAATTGGCTGCTAGATATTTACCAGAATACCCCTGATGCCATCCACAAGCACCTCTCCCCCTTCCCAACTACTGTAGTCCTTCCTTAGTTATATAGAGCTTAGAAAAAGGACACTATTGGGGGTGGCTAGGTGGCACAGTGAGTAGAGCTCTGGCCCTAGAATCAGAAGGACCTGAGTTCGGATCCGGCCTCAGACACTTAACGCACACACAGAAAACAAACAAACCTAGCTGTGTGACCTTGGGCAAGTTACCTAACCCCAATTGCCCTCCAAAAAGCAAAAAGAAAAAAAAAAGAAAAAGAAAAAGGACACTAGGTTTGAACTAGGAACAAAATAAGGTTGAGCACTAGCTAGGGAGCACAAGTGATCCTAGAGTTGGTGTAGAAGGAGATGAGTGAAATGGGAAAGAAACTAAGAGTAAACACCCCTGAGTGGGGCAGTTAGGTGGTGCCATAATGGATAGAAATAGATACTGGGCCTGGAGTCAGAAAGATCTGAGTTCAAATCTGGCCTCAGACACTTACTAGATGTGTGACCCTGGGCAAGTCACTTAACCTTATTTGCCTGAGTTTCCTCATCTGCAAAATGAGCTGGAGAAGGAAATGGCAAACCACTCCAGTATCTTTGCCAAGAAAACCCCAAATGGAGTCATGGAGAGTCACAAAGATGACTGAAATGACTGCACAACAGCAACAAAGACCCTCAGTAATAACTAAGCTGGTTAAGCTAGTGTAGATTATAGAATGGGATGTGTGCTGATGTATTTTTCTGCATCCTCACTGTCACTTCTGATGAGGATTTTGTCCTATCATAATACATCTTCCTACACAAAATGTCAGTAGATCCATTTATACAACACTTGAGATGATTGAGTAGTATTTAACCATGAGAAAGGGAGACAGACAAACAAAAAGAGAGAGGAGAAAGACAGAGACAGAGAGACAGAGAGAGAACCTTAATCTCTTCAGATAAGAACAAGGGAGGTTGGAATCATGGAGAGTGGAGGACAACCAAGAGAATACATTTTATAGTGGGGCTTCCTTCTGGGTAAGGAATTGACCAGTCCTCCCCTGAGGCCCCTTCCATCTCTCAAATTCTGTGGCTTTCTTCTTCCATGAGAGTGTGTGATTTCCAAGGCCAAGGAAGCAAAGAGTACCCAGAAGTGGGTGACCACAGTGTCAGATGCTACAAAGACATTGAAGGATATGAGAACTGGAGGGGAAAAAAAGGCCATTGCATTTAGAGATTTGGTTATTGAGGATCTTAAAAAGAGTTGTTTCAGTAGGGAAGAGGCCAGATTGAAAACAATTGAGGAGAGAGATTGGGTGATGAGTAATTGGAAGCAGCAGGTGCACACAAATTCTTCAAGTTTAGCAGTGAAAAGGAGGAGAGAAGAGGAATGGTAACTGGGTAAGGTAGAAGGGTGAAAAGGAAGGTTCTTCAACAGAAAGGTAACCAAATGCACAAGGCTGGTTAGGGTAAGTGGAAAGTGAGTGGGAGACACAACACTTGCTAAAGAACTCCATCTCCATCCCCCTTCCTTTGCCTTTCTTTTTTGAGAGTTCCATTATGATTGTCCTCAGAGGGCTGTAGAGTCATTAACATCTTCTTATTCGAGTTCCCAGAAGCGATCATCTTCAGAAAGAGGTCTGATTGTGTTACATGACAAGTGATACACCCCACAATCTCTGCTTTAGTTGTATCCCAGGAAGGGCGGCTCAGAAACCTAGCATGTAAGAAATGGAAGGAAATTCTGAATATTTCTAATCTAGTGCTCTTGTTTTATAGGTGAGGGAAACTGACACTCAAGAGAATGGAAATGAGGAGAAGTGGCTGAAATTCCCAAAGTGAGCTCCAGGTATCCAGCCATGTAGACTAAGAGGCAACACGGTAGAGTAATGATCTGGGGGGGGGGGAGGGTTTTAAAAGTCCTCTCTCTCACCCTTACTAACCATGTGGCCTTGGAAAACTCATTTAACCTTTCTTAGCCTCAGTCTCCTTTTTGATATAAAGGGATAATAAGAAATATATCTCACAAGGCTGTTGTGAAGGAAGTGTTTTGTAATCAATTAATTGATAAGCATTTATTAAATGTCTATTTTGTGCCAGACACTATGCTAGGTGCCAGAGATACAAAGACAAAAAATGATATGGTCCCTGCTTTTAAGGAACTTTTGGCTATTTTTGAAACGCTATAGAAATGGAGGTTATCATTAATACTCTGGTTTCCACAATATGAAGCAGATATGGGACAGTTATTTTATTCCTACCCACAAAAATGCTAAACACAAAAGACTCACAAAGTACTTTTGAGAAAAACAAACAAAATAGGATTTATTAATTTATGACCACTGTTACAATCATAGGTTGACACATAAATCTCATTAGAACATAAAGCAGTTAGCAGAACTGCTAATTAGGCATTTTGCATTTCACTTCTATTCTCCACACTGGTAGCTGGAGCACCAGGGCTGGTCCTGTATACTTAACCACATCAGTGGTGCAGAAAGCCCTTATGTTCCTTCTAGATTTGTGTAGAGTTTCTAATGTCAGTCAGTCAACAAGCGTCTATTGAGTGCTTACTATGAGATGTGGTGCTTGGCCCTAGAAACGAAAACATAAGCAGAAAAAAAAAAAACAGATCCTGCCCTCGAAGAGCTTACATTCTATTGGGGAGAACAATGCATAAAAGGATCCTGAATAGGGAATGAGGGGATAAAGACTTGTTATTATCACTAAGTTATCTGAGATAAACATGAGGCAAACAGAAACCTGAAGGAAAATAAAAAGGTCTGCTTTTTACATATGGAAACCCAGACCTAAGATGTACTTTGGGGTTGAAGGGGGTAGAGTAGAGAAAGACCAGCAGTGCCGCAGACAAAGCTGACCTGGGTGTCCTCCTTAAACGGAGGTTCTGGGAGCAGTCATCCAATAAGAGGGAGAAACCACAGGGACTTACAAAGTCTGAATTCCCAGGTTGGAACGATGAAATGTTTTCTGGGGCATGGTGAGAGGGATGATATGATTTTGATGTGCTGCTGGTAGTGTTGGTGGCACAGAGCATTAAGTAATTGGTTGGAATTGTGTGAATGAGACTTCCAAAGAACCTCGTGGCTGATGGGAAAGGAGCAGTGTCCCTGTGGTCCCTGCTGACTTGCTGGGGGCACTGCTTCTCTGAGATTTTATGTTGATTAGCCCTCCTGAGAACAGAAACCAATCTGGAAAACTGACTTAGATGAGGAAGCCTGTGGTGTCTCAGGTGATCGCAGGGGAGGGTTGCTAGGAATCCTGAGGCAGTTGTTAAATGGACAGATGCAGGTAAAGTAAGATTTTTCTGCATTCAAAGCTCTGGAGCCCCTCAGACCTCCTAGATGTGAGAAGTGGGGATTACCTAACCGAGGTTTTTTTATACCTAAGTTCATCTTAGGTCTGAGTTTCCTTATGTAAGAAGCAGACCTTTTTTTTCCTTCAGGTTTCTGTTTGCCTCCTGTTTGTCTCATATAGCTCAGTGATAATAACAACATACATTTATAGAGCTCATTTCCTCTCAATAGCCGCAGAGACTGATAGTGCAAACTGAACATTGAGGATCTGCTCCTTGGTCCATGGGGGCTGGGTACTGTGACCATTCTCTGTTCTGTATCCAGGCATATAGTTTAGACTGTATTCAGTCCTGGGGAGCCTAATGTGGCCCCGAGGCCACAGCTTCCCCACCCCTGGAGACTCTTATGAAAGCCTAGCCTCCCTCCTGTTCTCACACTCTTTAGCTACTTAAATCCCAACCTGCCTTCCTACCACCCACAAGTGTGTGTGTGTGTGTGTGTATGTATGTATTTCATATCTTCAAAAATGTGGAATTGAAAAGAGACTCAATGTATAATATGAAGTGGATATGGGACAGATATTTTATTCCTACCCACAAAGATGCTAAACACAAAAGACTCACAAAGTGCTTTTGAGAAAAACAAACAAAATAGGATTTATTAATTTATGACAATCTTAGGCTGACACATAAATCTCATCAGAACATAAAGCAGTTTGCAGAACTTCTAATTAGGCATTTTACATTTCACCTCTATTCTTCCCTATTTGAAAAATTTCCTGCTGATAAAGCATCAAGGCCTGGGCCAATCCTCTTGTTCATGGATGTCCTCTCTGAGAGTACTGAAATAGCTAAGGACTCTTCCTCTGCTACCATTCAGACTCAATGAGACCCAGCACCTATGGATTTCTTGAACTCACAAGGTCCCCCAGAACATATCTGTCGTGGGATAGATACTTATTCCCTCAAGGTCAGGAAAGAACAAAGAAAAGAGGAAGCCCCCCAAACCCAGGACCTAGCTTGCTTAGGGGAAGTGCTTATGACCTCAGGGAGATCTGGGATGAGGTAGGAGAGCAATTAGAAAAGTTGTTCCTTCCCCCTTGGGAAGCAACCCAAAACAGTCCGGAAATGATTTGTAGCTAGAAAGGAAGAAAGAGACTAAGGGAATGAATGGTTGCTCACCTTGAATGATCAGTTCTCCTGCATCCCCAGTCAATAAAGGAATGCTTTGCCTTTCAAACGGCAAATCTTTTAGCCTTGAGTCATGCATTTCCATAAGTGGGACCTAAATTTCATGGGGTTTGCACTCCATGGACTGCCTCCCTCCCACCTCGACCTTACACGAGTATTATTATACCTATTTTACAGATGAAGAAACTGCATTCAGAGAGTGGACTTGCTGAGTCACATGGCAAATGTCAGATGTCTTGAAAACAGGATTCCTAGCTTCTGGTTCAGTGGTCTTTTCACTAAATCACACTGCTTCTGCATTGTATCTTAGGGAGATTTCTCACAGATCAGCTACGTGTGCCTGTGTCCTAAGAGGACTCTTGGCAGCTGAGCTTCTCACCAGAAGTGAAATGAAGTTAAAGAGGCTCAAACAACACGTTTTTTAGGGACACCTCCTGAGTGCCCCTGGAAGCGTGTGATATATGTGCAAATCCTACAGCTGAGCATCTGTTACCCATTAAAAAGACATAGGCTAACCGAGATAGGACAAATTGCCTAAGGTGTCACCTACAGAGTTAGGGTTAATGACCGTTAATGAAGCATCATGGGATAATGGATAAAGGCACTAGACTTGAACTCAGGAAGGCTTGTACACTTATTAACTGTGTGACCCTGAGCAAGCTACTTCAACATCTCTCTACCTTAGTCACCATATCTGTAAAATTCAGATAAGAATTCTGAGGGGCATCTAGGTGGTGCAGTGAATAGAACACCAGCCCTGAAGTCAGGAGGATCTGAGTTCAAATCCAGTCTCAGACACTTGACACTTCACTAGCTATGTAACCTTGGGCAAGTCACTTAACCCCAATTGCCTTGCTTTTCCCCTTTGGAAAAAATATAAGAGCACTGATCTAACAAGGTTGTTGTGAGGACAAAATAAGATAATATATGTAAAATGCTTTGCCCTCCTTCAAGGGAGAGATAAACGTTAGCTATTATTAATTATAGAAATATCCCATCTAATATCTATGACTAGTTCTGTGAAAATCTTTCTTTAGGTGAAGTAAGGTTGTAGGGGTAGTTAGTTACATAGCAACACTATTATAAATGAAGGAGACTTTCCTAGGTAACCAAAATTAGATGTGTAATAGATTCTGGGAGGGTCCCAGGACCCCAGCATACTTCTATTTTTAAGTCTGTGGAGCAGCTCAGAAGAGATAGTGTCCCCAAGGAAGAATCATTTTTTCTCCTTGATCTGATCTGGTCCTCACAGCCCTTCCCCTAGCTACAGTCCTGTCCTACTCCTGGGGAATAGACAGCTTAACCAGAAGGCCATTCACATGGTACAAGCTGATGGACACTGAGTGTTGTCTCTATGGCAACGTTGGGCTACATTTGCCTCTGGTTTGCTTTTCTGCACTGGTGGGCCCATCAGGGCATTCTTGCTTCTACTATTAACCCTCTTCTCCTTGGTCTGTGCCATACCTGTATAGTACCTGTATTAGCAACTCATCAAGTTGGTTTGATTGTTCTTTGTTCTTGAAAAGGACCAAAATGACATCACTGTGTAACAGTGAAGTTATGGTGTGTCTGACTGTGACTGAGCAGACCAACACAAGCTCAGAATGCTCTACCACAGGTCAGACACAAGAAAGAATAATATTCTTTCATTTTATGGCTGACACAACAGAGACAATGAGTTCCGAGGAAAGCCTGAGTTAAACCTTCATTTCTGCAATTCTAGGCTGTTGTTAAGTCCATGGGCCCCTTGTTGACCTCTCACTGTAGTTGAAATCAAGGATCAGTCTGGTAATATCATTTGCCAAGCTAGTGGAAAATCATCTTGAATAGCTTGTCTTTTGCCGACTATGTGTTCTGTTTTTTGTATCAGTTTAAACTTCTTTCTACTCTCTCTGGGCTCTTTTCATCTCTTTATTTTTTCCTCTTTCCATTCTTCGTATTTTGTTTAAACAAACCCCACATAAGTAACTTTAACCCATTTTTCTTCTACTTCTGTGTCATAGGCAATCCCTAAATGAATATTGTCTCCTACAAGTCAGTTAGGTAAAGTCAGCAGTATGCTGGAGTCAGCTGGAGCTGAGCTGATTGTTATATTTTCAGTATGAACATGTACACATTGAAAGTCAGTGAAAGCTACAAATCAGGGCTTGATTTGTTTTCCCGATTGTCTATATTTAATAAAATTAAGAGGAAAATGTTAATATTGCAGATAAAATATTAAAATGTGTCATGCATACCTTTCCCCATCCTCCCAAGCTGGTTGTTAAACATTTACCAGCATACCTCTGGATCAAGTATTTGGAAAAGGAAAGGTATTTTCCATAATGTTGCCAGTGGTGTTTAGCTATTATTATGGGTTAACTCACAAAAACCCATTTATTTTTAATGGACCTGAAACATTGTATTTCACTAAAGGTATTATATAACTTAAGCATGATATGTAACAATGTTTTTGTGGGAAAACCTTTAGAATTTCAATATGGGATGTCAGGAAACTAGCCATCCCTAACACCTGTAATAGGATTAGGAATTTAAATCCCTTTCTGCCCATCTTGCTTTAATAGTAAGTAGGACTGGGGATTCTCTTAGTTCCAAACCGTGGGTATTGGTTCTATCAGTTGGGGCAGAGGGTCCAACAGAAAATGAGGAAGGGAGGGAGATGTGTGAGAAGGGCAGAGGGACTGAAATTTAGGGACAGGAACTTGGGGTGATGTCAGAAGGGAATGAATTGCTTCATTGGGGAATTTGGAATACAAGCAGTTTTAGGATGAGAGCCTTCTTTAATAAAACAAAACTATTGGGGTACTACCAGCTGGATACTTTCTGGATACAAACTGAATACTTTCCAGTTCCCCATTTTGTTTTATTCTCTGGTCTCCAGGTTGCTTTGCCCATTTCCCTTTCTATTGTCATTGCTTAAAAGGTTTATTTCTTGTTTTCCATTACTCTGTTCTTTTTTCACTTATATCCCATAAAGTTTCCATAGGATGTTGAGTTTCCTAGAAAAATATTTATAATAACCCTTTTTGTGGTGGCAAAGAATTGGAAATTGAGGAGATACCCATCAATTGGGGAATGGCTGAACAGGATGGATACCATTGTGTTATAAGAAATGACAAGTAGGATGTTTTCAGAAAAACCTGGAAAGATTTTCATGAACTGATACAAAGTGAAATGAGCAGAACCAAGAGAACATTGTACATAGTAACAGGAATATTGTATGATGATCAACTGTGAATGACTTAGAGATACTCTTTGCAATACAATGACCTAAGACATTTCTGAAGGACTCATGATGAAAAATGCCCCAGAGAAAAAACTGATGGAATCAATGCAAATTGAAGCATACTTTAAAAAAAAATCTTTATTTTTCTTGGTTTTGACTAATATCAAAATACGTGTTGTGTGACAGCACATGTATTAACCTTTTATCAAACTAGTTGCCTTCAGGGGGTAGAGTGGGGGCAGGGTAGGGTGAGGATAAAGAGGGAGAATTTGGAACTCAAAAATAAAAAAAAAACAAACGTTAAAAAATTTATGTGTAAGTGGAAAAGAAATAATGTTTATATATATACATATACACATATGTGTGTGTATCTATGTATATATATAATATCAATATCTATATCAATATATATCAGATTCAGATTCTTCTGAGAAGGAAATTCTTAGCCTGGGGTAGAGTCAGTGTGTGTGTGTGTGTGTGTGTGTGTGTGTGTGTGTGTGTGTGTAATATAGGATTGATTGTTTTTTTGGAGGCTGGGGTCAGATAGAAATAGGGTGTGCAGCCAGGGTCGCTGCCTAAGGAGACCAGTACTGACACCGGGGGAATGACAAAGGTTGAGGGAAGGGAGAAAGTTTTAAGGATCTGTCTTTTTCTTGTTCCCCACTGCTAGTTCCGCCATTAGATAATGTCCTAGTCTCACTTGCAGACAATGGAAGAAGCTGGTGTGAAGAGTAGTGAAGGAATTATCTCAGGCAGCAGTATTTTGAAAGCAAAATCAGTGTTGGGAGCTCATGACTGTTGACCACCAGGGTCCAGCAACTTTTGATATATAGTCCCATCTAAGATAATAAAAGAAGGCTCAGAATATGTTGGAATGTATGCCTATGTCATTGATTTTTTTCTTCTTCTGGCATAGTCTTTTATCTAAGAACTTAGGAAATTCAAAGCATGGTCCTGTGCAAGTGACTTTGCCCAGAGGTATCCAGAGAACCTGAATATAGGGAGCTATAGTGCCTTTCTACAAATAGATATTAACTGCCTCTCCTGATCTTCTTTTCAATATAATTATACCACTCTGGAAATATGAGCTTTCTTTACTTTTATATGAAGTGTGTATAATGGGGGTTTGTTTGGTGCATACCCCCACATCACCAAAAATGGAATCACTCAACATGGGACATACTGGGGTCTTGCTTCTGGGAGACAGCAGAACTACTGCATTCAGGAAGATTTTTCTTTGCCTTACCATATAGTTAGGAGCAGCCTTTTTCCATCAGCTATGTAGTCAGAACTGTCTGCATTTAAAAAAAAAAAAACAAACTACCTTACTGAGCACTGACTGCCCTTTTTCCTTCTTTCTGTCCAATGGTGAAGGAGCTCTTTGTTTAAAGCAGTTATATATGCCATGTAGCAAGCGGGGAGGGCCACTTTCCTTCTTTCTTAGTCAGGAGTGTGCTGATAAATGTTTGATAACTGTCTGTGGGGGAGGAAAATTTTAATTTACATGATTAATATTTTCTACAATAAAACAACAAATCAAGCCCTGATTTGTTGTCTTTACTGATTTCTGAGTTGTAAATAATCACACCTCAAATTTAACAACAGGCCCTCATGGTTCCAGTATACCCCCTCCTAGGTCATATAGCCCTGATGAATGGACTTCAGATTTTGGTCTTATTTCATTTGTCCTCTTCAGTTCTAGGTGATTGAAGTGGAGTCCTGAAACCAGGATCTTGGCCCCAGGGATGCGGGAGTCTAGGAGTATAGGCTAAGTATTACAAGTAGTCTGGCAAAGGTCCAGGAGGCTAGTCTGATGGACCTTGGTACTTGAGCTTAGTGGGAACTAGGTTGAACTTTGAGCCTAATCCTCCTCCTATCTCCAGAGAGAGGTGGTACAAGGGAGATTTGCAAAATCTCATGATAAGCACTTAAATAGAACTGGGATGTGAGAAAACCCTAGGGGAGTGACTGAAGTGGGAGGATTAATTCCGGAGAGGGGTTATAAAATGTAACAGATCTGCCCCTCAGATAGTGGGTCCAGAGTAAACCCACTTGTAAGTAGGGTCAGCTAGGTGGCACAGGGGATATAGCACCTGAAGCAGGAATTCAAATCCAGCCTCAGACACTTACTTAGCTGTGTAATCCTGGGCAAGTCATTTAACCCTGTTTGCCTCAGTTTCTCCACTTGTAAAATGAGCTGGAGAAGGAATGGCAAATCACTCCAGTATCTTAAATCCAAATGGACTCATGAAGAGTTTGATATGACTGAAATGATTGAATAGCAACAATGACACTTGTAAGCAGCCTCAAAGTGGAAGGGGTGTGGGCAGCAGTTGGTGCCTTCCTGCCCTATAGATCCAATGCTTTGCCTTTGTGATTTTTCTGACTGGGAAAAGCAGAGGAAGAAGCTACTAGTTCATGCTGGCTCTGTGTGACTGTTTAGGATGGCCAGCCAGTCCTGTGTATAAGGAGCAGGTAAATCAGGGACTGCCAATCTCAGCTATCCTTATGCTTTGATTAACTCCCTACACCACAGTTGCCAAGCAACTCCCTTTTCCTTCTATAGACTCTTTCTAAAAATCTCTTTCATGAAGTCATTTGCTAAGCTCTATTGCTGCACTCAGCCTGTGTTCTCAGACTGCAAACCAAGGCTGAGCTTGGTCCTTAACTCACATCTAATTTGTTACTCTTTTTGTAGATGAGGAAGCTGAATCCTAGCATGAAGAAGGGACTTACCCAGGGTCATACAATAGTTAGTGGCAGTCAGGTTAAGATCCCAAGCCTATGACCAGTCTAGTGGTCTTTGTACCACCATTATGATAAACAAAAATGTTGGGGTTGTTTTAAATATCAATAAGGCTGTTAGACAGTGAGTTCCTTAAGGGCAGGGGCTGACTTTTGCCTTTCTTTGTATCCCTAGAACTTAGTATAGTGCCTGGCACATAATAGCTACAACTAATGCTTGTTGACTTTGACAGGTTGGTCCATAAAAATTTATCTATCTATCTAACCATTCATTCATTCATTTTTACAGAATCTAATCCGAATACAGAAAGCCTTGAAGTACTAGGAACCATAAGTGAAGGTAATGTTCAAGACAAGTTGGAAACAAAATATCAAAGTGGTAGGTAAGGTATATAGTGGACTCTAGAATCAGAAGACCCGAGTTCAAATTTGACTGCTACTTACTTTGTAATTATGTGCAAATCACTTAACTTCCCCTGGTTGTGGTTTACTCATCTGTAAAATTTAGGAGTTGTATTGGTGGGCCCTCTGAGGTCCTTTCCTGTTCTAAATCTATTATTACTTCTACTATTACTACCATCACTACCAAAAACAGTCATAGTTAGCATTTACATAAAACTTTAAGGTTTATAAAGCACTTTGCATATTTTAATTCATTTAACAGCCCTCTAAAGGTAGTGCTATTATTATAATAATTGACAGATGGGGAAACTGAAACAAGGAGAATTTGAAGTGATTTGCCAAAGGTCACACACCTAGTGAGTGTCTGAGGCAGGATTTGAATTTAGATTTTCTTGGCTCCACTTTCCAAGCTCTATCTACTGTTCCACATAATTGTTAATGTTAAACCCTTTATAGATATGGGTTTGTTGTTTGTCCTTCCTCCTTGAAGAGGACCATTGACATCAGGAGGGTGAATTGGATTTAAATGAGGTAGAACTGTGCAAAGTCATCAGCCTCACTCTTAATCTCTAGAGTCAGTGAAGTCCAGTGGCAAAGCATAGTTAAAGAGGACTGGCTATGGCTCAGGATGCAGGGGGAGACCTTGGCCTTTTTAAGTTAAAGTCTTTCCCAGGTCTCAGTTTGTCTGAGGCAATGCCCATTCAGTGATCAAAGGCTAATTTAGAATTGAGACAAAAGATGGCCTAGTTTACCTTCCCAAAAGAAGTAATCTGGGAGAGGAAGACCCTCAGAGTTTCTGGCCAGAACAGAAGAAAAATTTTTAAAAATTGCTGTTTGCACTCACTCTGAGCCATCAAAATCCAAACAATGTGGTTCATTGTTAAAAGAAAGCACACTGGTGGGGACTTGTGAACTATAGTGATGAGAGTGTAGATGCACAAAATTACCTTTAAAACCCAAGAAGCATAGCTAATGGATATTTTAACAAAGAACTCTTGAAGATTTCTCTTTAATTCAAAGCAAACAGCCTCTAATTGTGGCATTTCATAACAGGCCAGAAGGGGAATACATATTTAAATAGGGGGATGGGAGTTGACTTCCCTCACATTAGTCAGTTGCCTACCTATATAACTAGATCTGCATAATACCCAATACCTTAGTAGGCGCTGGAAGGCATACACATAACTTGTTGGCATTCTTAAAAACTCAAATGGGTTTGTATATAATTAATAAAGACAACTAATTTCAATCCATCAAAAGAGATTCATTTGATTGGGCACTCCTTCAACTCCATGCCTGATAGAGTTGTAACAAGCCAGGAGGGCAACTAGAAATTTTTGCAGCTGGGGCAAGAGGCACACCTTCAATTCATTAGCTGGTGAGGGTGGGGCTGAGGAGGTGCTTACTTCCTGGGAAGCTATTGAGAGGTGGGAGGGAAATATGTGCAGTCTGATTGCTTCTTATTTTAAAACTGAGTTATGTCTCTCCACGGTAGTCATTCCTGAATATAGCACAACCCTTTCTACCCACCCACACCTTGTAACAAAGAAAAAGAGATGAGCAAATATAGCCAGTGGTAACCTACTCTGACAAATATATGTGTCTTTTGTGCGCCCCCTCTCCCCAAGTCTTCTGGTTCTCTGCAGAGGAGGAAGATATGTTTCTTTGTCTGTTCTTTGGGACCAAGATTGATCATTACACACGTCCTTCTCTATTAGTATTCTTTTTATCTACATTATCAAGTTGTGTTTTTTTTCCTGGTTCTGCTTAACTTTAATGGGAGCACTGTATACATTTACTTAAGTCTTCTAGTATTTCTCTAAATTTTGATATTTGTCATTTCTTGCTGCACAATACTTCCATTCCCTTCATCCAGTCATTGTCCAACCAGAGCTCCTGCTTTGTTTTTGGTTTTTTACTACCACAAAAAGTACTTCTACGAATATTTTGATATTTCTCTTAATATTGGTGATGTGTTCCCTATTTTAACTAATTATTCTTGCTAACTAGGTACTAAGTTGCATTACTTTTAAGCTATTAAAGGGCTGAAAGTTCTATGAGTACCCCATAAATTTCAGTGCCTTGGCACAAAGGCTCAGTTACCCTGCCTTAGTTATGCCTCTGGAAGGGGTAAGGTGATGGCGTACATTAGAAAAAGGTCCCATGATGGGTCTAGTTGTTGCTGAATAAAACAACTTAGAGTTTGACCCTGTCCTCTTTAAGAGTTGAGTTTCAGGATGTGGGACCTGAGAGGGGGTGCCATTACAACAGCATCCTGGGGATAACATCAGCTAGGTGTGGTTGTCACAAGGAGTGAACACACTTTAAGGAGAAAGCATCTCCCTCGCTCCAGGAAAAGTATCATTCTTCCATATTAGGTAAACTACTCTTTGCCCTAGTATAGTTGGCACAGTAGAAAGTGGGCCAGGACTAAAGTAAAAAAGACTCATCTTCCTGAGTTTAAATCTGACTTCAGATACTTACCAGCTGTGTGACCAGGGGTAAGTCACTCAACCCTTTTGCCTTTTTGCCTGTTTCCTTATCAGTAAAAAATGGGGTGGAGAAGGAAATGATAAACTACTCCAGTATCTTTGCCAAAACCCCCCTCAAATTGGGTCAGGCAGAGTCAGACATAACTGACCTGAATGAGCAACAACAACAGTTACAACTCTCCTTTCTAGACAATGTGAGTTGATCTGGTCAAAACAATTCACTTGGTAGCCCAACTGTCTGATGATGAAACTCTCAGAGATTAAGCCAGGCTGTTCTCCACATGACAGACATAAAGAGAGGCACCAGGATTGGTGTCTAAGTCTTTCCACCTTGATGGGACCTGCTAGAATTTCTGTTCTACTGGCATAGATTTGAGGTCCCAGGGTTATTTCCCTATAGCAGGAGGGGGGCATCTGAGTAGGGCTTCAATGGATGGAAGAAAGCACATGGCTCTAACGGAGATACTCTGTGTATGGTCCTGTCTGGAGGTTTCTACCTTTAGAGATGAATAGTTTTTAAAATTTTGCCCTTTCCCCTCATAGATAGGACTTTTCATTTATAAAAGAATCCCCAAGGCAAGATTTAATCTTTTTCTCCCATTCATTGCTTCTTTTATGACACCCAGGCTTCCTAACAGATACTGCATTACTCACTCTCTCTACATACCACTGGCCTACCCTGTCACTCTCTCCTCTGAGCTATATACCCTGCAATAGGCATGACCAATCTGCCAAAAGGCAAGGTTGGGATGACTGCAACAAATAGCAGGTCATCAAAAAAGGTGCAAATACATAGGAGGAATATAGAGGAGAGAATGACAGAGTTTGGAAAACAATGTTCCAGAAGCCATGGGTTAGATCAAAGCTCTTAGCTCACCAGGTGACCTCACAGCAGGAATCTCCTTTCTCAAGCCTTCCTACTTTCTCCCTTGAGACTGTTTTCATAACCAGCTTTGATGAAGAGCAGGATTCACCCAGAAGGTCTTTCTGAATGTGAATGAGCTTTCTCACCCTTCCTTTCTCAGCTGAGGCTAATTCCAGGGGGGAAATAACGCCACAGGGAGGCTGAATATGCAATGGAATGCTTTCTCAGTTCTGTCTGGCTTTTGTGACTTCCCCGAGTCCTTCTTTCAGCATTTGGATACCTCAGTCTAAGCTTGCCTTGATCACTCAGTAGAGAAAAGTAAGTCAGCAGCTTTTAATTGTTAGAGGCAATGTTTAAAACTAAAACTAAAACACTAAAACTGAAGTCAAGAAAGGTGGTACCATACCTGGAGTCAGGAAGGTCTGAGTTCAAATGCTGACCTCAGATACTTACTAGCTGTGTGATCGTGGGCAAGTCACTTAACCTCTGTCTGCCTCAGTTTCTTCATTTATTAAAATGAGGAACAGGGGCGGCTAGGTGGCACAGTGAGTAAGAGCACCAACCTCAGAGTTGGGATGACCCGAGATCGAAATTGGCCTCAGAAAATGAGCACCCACACATAAATAATGACTAGCCGTGTAACCTTGAGCAAGTTACTTAACCCCAATTGCTTTAAAAAAAATGAGGAACATAATATATAGCACCTAGCTCTCAGGGTTGTTGTAAGGATCAAAGTGTTAAAAAAAAGTGTGTAAAGTGTACAGTGCCTGATTTATTTTTCACATTTGTAAAATGATTAGACTTAATGACCTCCAAAGTAGTCTCCACATCTATGATCTTGTGAGAGCAGAATTGCGTTAATGTTCAAAATAGAGCTTCCCCTCTTTAGTCAATCATCAGAGAACTCTCTGCTTTATTTGTTTCTTCACATAATTCTTGGTCCCTCACCCCAAGCTCAGTTTCTAATGGATTCCCCAGAGAGGAAGAATTCAATTGCGTCTACCTTACACACGTGCACACACACAGCATCAATGTCCCTGGGCAGTGTAATACTTCCATTTCAAATAATTATAGCATTTTCCTAAGTTGTTCTTGGCAGCCAGCCCTTTTATAGACTATAAATAATCAGTTATTTGTAACTGGGCTTGGAATCTTTCTCGTCAAAAGCACAACCGATTCATGCCTTTTGCTCATTGATGGTATATTTTCTGACACTGTGATTGGGATGTGATGAACATATAGAATTCAAGGATCACACTGGCAGAGAATACAAACAGAGCCCCCGAGAAGCATCATTAGACCACTGGAGTTAATAGAAAATAGCAATGGGGTAGATTGGAGCTGACCTCATTTTTGGTAAAGATGTTTCCAAGGGTGTTTTCCTAGGAAAGAAAATCCCCTGGAAAGGATGCCATCCCAAGTCAGTCATGTGCATTTGGGATTGAATGGAGACATGGTGTGATTGCAAGGAACCCATGGGCAGTTATGAGACCATTTCACTTTAAGAAGACTTAAATCAAGAAGCATATTAAAGAAGGGAGACATGATTAGATGTCATCTAGTCCAAGGCCTTTACTTTACAAATAAGGAAACTGAGGCCCAATGAGATTAGCTAGGTGACACAGTAGAGTACCAGGCTTGGAATCAGGAAGATCACACACTCACTAGCTGTGTGAACCTGGGCAAGTCACTTAACCTCTGCCTCATTTTCTTAATTTTAAAAATAGGAATAATAATATCACCTATCTCACAGGGGTTGTTATGAGGTTCAAAATGAGATGATCTCAGTAAACTGCTTTACAGTACCAGACATAAAACAAGTGCTATATAAATGTTAGCAATGTATGGTGGTGATGTCAGATGACTTTCCCAAGAGAGCATATGCAGCAAGAGGAGGAGCCATGGTTTGAACATGAGCCCTCTAAGCTCAAAATCTAGTGTGTTTTCCTATACCTCAATCTCTCTGTTATTGATCCAGGAACTCTGACCTAGTCTGTTTGTGATCTGAATAGAATTTCCTTGGGAAATCACTGTGATGATGCCAGACTTAGTGTGGACACCAGATTGGCTTCAACCCTCCTGATGTTTATGACTCCTAAGCATAAGCAATCCACTAGCTTGAGCCCATCCCATCACCAGGTATCATAGGCATGTGGCACCATACCTGGCTGATGGAAGCTTATATAATTGTTAGTCTCCCCTCTTCACCAAAATAGAAATTAACAAACAGCGACAATATTTTTGAAAAGCAAAACAAAGCACATACAAAAAGCCCCACTAAGAGGAAACAAAGTAATTGTCCTAAAACAAGGTTCCTACCTGCATTGGAAAAGCAAAAATTGAATAATTTTGTTCAGACCTTTGGATGTGAGAGTGGGTGGTATAGAAAAGGAAGTCTGGAGACAAGATGACCTAATGGATTTTTCTCACCTCTGGTTCAGCCAAGTCTTTGTTCTGTGAAAAATTCACTTCTTTGGCTTTGCTGAATTTCTTTCTTTAAAAATGACAAAAAAAAGTTAAGTTGCAAAAAGGTTTCATATTAGATTTCCAGTACATAAAAGGGACTTTGAGAGTAGATTGTTTTTATAAGATGTAATGCTGTATTGAATTGAATGTCAAGTTAATGATCTATTTTCTTTGAAGTTAAGGTTACAGTGATCTCCAACGATTCTATGAGTCTGAAAGACAGCAAATTCCTTTTAGTGATTTACTTGGTAACTCTGAGCAATTCCCCCTGCTGTCTATTTCATCTCCTGGCCCCACTTTCTTTAACAACATAACTGTACTGTCTGTGTTTGGTTTTGATGTCAGCTCATTCTATGTGTTTGAGTGTGTATATAAAGGAACCCAAATTTTATACAACAGAGAAGGGTGGTTTTAATGTTGAGAGACCTTCTAGATGCTTTTCCATTAAGAGGATATATCCTAGGCTCTCAGGGGTGCCCAAAGGTGGGAACTAGCATAAATTTGGGCAGCTAGGTGGGCACCATAGTACATATAGTGCCAGATCTGGAGTCAGGAAGACTAACCTTCCTGAGTACAAATTTGGCCTCCGACACTAGCCATGTGATTCTGGACAAGTCACTTACCCCTGTTTGCCTCAATTTCCTCATCTGTAAAGTGAGCTAGAGAAGGAAATGGCAAACCAGTCCAGTATCTTTGCCAAGAAAGCCCCAAAAGGAATCACAAAGAGACACAATTAAAGAACAATTAAACATCAATGCTGTACTAAAAATTATATATATATATATATATCATAAAATTTACCCAAAAATAGAAATTAAAAGGATGAGATAAAAATGATATAATATTTGTTCCTAGAGTCAATAGGAAGTTAATTACTGGAGTTTACTGAGTAGGGAAGTGGCAGGGACAGACTTGTCCTTTGGGAAAATACTTTTAACTGTGTGTATGGATGATAGATTGGAAGAGAGAGGAAACTCAGTCTGGGAGACCATTTGGGAAGTTATTGTACAATAGGCTAGGAATCAGGTGATGTAGGCCTAGTTTTGTGAGTAGAGCAAAAGGGATAAATTCGAGATATTGTCAAGGTAGAAATGATAAGATCAGGTAACTGGTTATGGGAAGTGATGGAAATTGAAGAGTAAGGATAATGCCAAGATTGTGAACCTGGGTGATGGGAAGGATGGTAGTAGCCTCAAAAGACATAGAGAAATTCAAGATAGGAGTGAGTATTGTTGTTTTTCATTTTGTTTTGTTTTTGCTTTTTGGAGGGGGGAAGGTAGGGCAATTGGAGTTAAGTGACTTGCCCAAGGTCACACGGCTAGTTTTGTGTGTGTGTGTGTGTGTGTGTGTGTGTGTGTGTATGTTAAGTGTGTGAGGTCAGATTTAAACTCAGATCCTCCTGACTCCAGGGCTGGTGCTCTGTTCACTGTGCCACCTAGCCATCCCTAAGCGTGAGTTTTTGAAGAGATGTAATGAATTCTGATTTGGATGTATTGAATTTGAGATGCTTATAGGATATTGGATTTTGAAAGGTCTAATAGACAAAAGTTGGTGACATGGAAGATTAGGGCTAGATGTGTAGATCTGAGGTTCATCTTTAGAGAGATGAAAATCAAACCTATGGGAGCTGAGGTTACTAAGTATAGATAAGTGTATAGAGAGACTCGGAGGTACACCCATAGATTGGGTGTGTAATATGGGTGATGATCCAGCAAAGAGAAAGAGCAGTCTCAGAGGCAGGATGAGAACCAAGAAAAAATTGTCATAAAACCCAGAGTTGAGAATATAGTTCTGTGGGGGAGATGCTAAACAGCAGCGACCACCTGCAGTGAAATCAGGAAGGAAAAGGACTGAGGAAAGGCCACCAGGTCTAGCCATGAAGAGATCACTGGTCACTTTGGAGAGTGGGTCTGTTTGGCATTAAATAGGACACTGAATGACTGATAGAAGACCGGGGGTGATTTTAATTTAATTTCACTTTAAGAACACCTAAAATGAAACATGTTAAAAGAAGGAAAATAGTATTATTAATTCATGACTGGAGAGCCTTATCAGACAGTATTGTTGTTATTCAGTTTTTGAAGAAGGCTAATGACATCATGGGGGTGATGCCTTGACTTGCAGGTGAATTGGATTTAAGTGAGGCAGAGGCTCATGAAGTTGTTAGCCCAAGTTCAACTGCAGGACAAAAGCTGGGACAACTTGTGTGATGCAGTGGATGGCCTTGGAGTCTTGATGTCTGACCAAAGTCTAATGCTCCACATTCCCTGATTTAGCTGCCTTTGTGATAGTTGGAATATATTGTTCTTTTCTGCCCATTCCACCAGGGGAAGTCTCCACATGTTTGGGGTTGATACCCTAATAACTCACCGATAGGTCTGAGGCCTGTCAGTTACCCTCAGCCTGGTTTAACTGGTCTGCCAAGACAGTTTTACATGAAGGTGGCAGCTGCACATGCTATAGCTTCTTGGAGCCACAGGTGAGAGTTGGGTGCCATGTGGATACCACAGGTGGATGAACAGCCCTGAAAAGGGTTGAACAAGTCCTCACACCTGGGGTGCTAGTACTGTCTGAACACCCCATTCAGACAATATTATATTATTAGCGAAGTCCAGAGCAAAGTACAGTGTGAAGTCTATTGGGGAAGGTTGAGAGGATCAGGAAAGCTCCTCTCCTAGGGGCTGTTAAAAACGAATTTCACTTAGGAACCTATTGCTACAAAGGCAAAATCCCACTCCCCACCCCCTTCCCCAGCTCACCTTGTGACTGCTTCAGGATCCCCCTCAGTGGACAGACCCTTTGCCCTGGGGCAATGATTGGTGAATAAGTACCCCCATGCCCACTTTTCTTTTGTTACTGGGAAATGCAGGATGAGCAGGTATTACACTTGCAATGACATTATCCTTTCCTCAAAACCAATCCCTATTCCAAACCTTTTCTCCTCTTTGTTTTTCAATGTCTCCATTTTCTTATGTATAAAATGAAGAATTTGTAGTAATCAGTGGTTCAGAATCTTTTTCAATTACAGAGACTCTTTTTTAATGTCAAAACATTTCACAGACACTTATAACAATTTGCTGCTAGTATCTATTGAGTGAGCAAATATATGATGACCAAAAATCATCATGAATTCAATAATGTTTTAATTGAATTTGTATTTTATTAGTCACAAGAGCACCTACACATATTTGAAAAAAAAAACATGTACAAAACAATTGTATATTCAGTTCCAAAGAAGGCATACTGGTTTATTTAATATCCTAAGCCATATTGCAAAAATTTTTGGAGCCAAATAAAAAAACAAAAAAACCAAAAATGGCAATGTTTGGAATGAATATGCATTCAAGGACCCCTTAAATAATTCTTTCACCTCTAATAGGGTCCTGATTTCACAGGTTTACAACTACCAGATTTTTAAGATCCTGTTTAGTCCTTAAAAAAAAAGTGTGGAGATAATGGACTAAATCATCCTTCCCTGTGGAATGAACATCCTAATTTAAGTGCAAAAAAGTCCTAAAGCTTTAGTGGTACACCTCATGCCATGTTCCTAACACAGAATGATTATCAAGCAATTAACAAGTATTAGAAGCACCTACTATGTGCCAGGCACTATTCCAGGTGCTGGAGATAAAAATACAATAAATGAAACAATCCTTTCACAAAAGGAACTTTTATTCTAATGGAGGAGTAAAGAAGGATGTGTATAAGTATATACAGAATAGCTACAAAGAGAATGTATATATATATATATATATATATATATAATGTGTACGTGTACATACATGCACATATAAATATATGTATATTATATATAATATTATATAAATATATACATATAAATATATGTATATATAAATATATACATATAAATATATGTATATATAAATATATACATATAAATATATGTATATATAAAAATATATACATATAAATATAGGTATATATAATATATACATATAAATATATATGTATAAAAGATATGCATATATACATATTCGTGTGTATATATGTATGTGTAAGTGTATATATATAAATGCATGTATGCCAAGTAGTTAAAGTAGATATGGTAATTTGAGAGGGAGGGAATTTGCAATTGAGGGGATCAGGAAATGCTTCATGTAGAAAATGCTTCTTGAGCTGCATCTTGAAGGAAGAAAGACATTAATTCAACATCATTACATTAGTAAGGAAATGAGAGACTCTGAAGTAGGCAAAGAAATCACTCAACCGTATAGCTAGTCTGTACTACATATTGTTATCAAAAGCCAGTATCCTTACTTAACAGGGGGACGGGGCCATAACTCACTTTTTGGCATGGTGGCCATGAAGGCCTTTGTATTGTTTCTGCAGACCTGTGAGGCTTCGTATCGGGCAGTGCATTTGTTCTAAACCACAGGGCCATCATCTACTCCATCATGTTCAGAATAGCCAGACCCATTAATATTACATGAAGCTTCTCATTAGACTGTTTTGTCTGCATGTAATTTGGGTAAAATATCATTTACGCCCACTTAAAATGACCTTTTAGCAGCTAGTCTGTTTTTTCTACTGCTTACAAGGTTTTAGGTGACAAATATTTTCATTTCTGTGAGACCAATTAAAAGGATAATCATTGCCACAGACATTTTATTCGGGACCTATCTGGATACTGGTACTACAGCACAGGAGCTGGGGACAGGAGTGTGAGGAGGTTAGTGCACATTGGCAACTGACCTCTCCAAGGCATTTCGTATGAGGGGAAGGGAGGAAAAGGCTTGAATTATTTTTCCTCAGAAAAGTTGGGTCACAGATGGATGTAATAGAGAAGAGCTGCTCTGTAGCATCTAAGGATAAAACCTCAGAACAAACTCCTTGGTCAGATTTCCCAGAATACACTATATTTCTTCCACATGTACTGCTTCTAAATTTGTCAGGTTTCCTATTTTGGTTCTCAATCACCGTGAGAGGCAGTCTGCTTGGTGGAGTGATCAAGAACCAAAGTGGCAGCCCCGGAAAGATACCCATCAATGCCAGATTGGATGAGCGTCCCCACACCTTCCTCCATGTGCCTGGTGAAATAGGAAACCTGACAAATTTAGAAGCTGTATACGTGGAAGAAGTATTGTGTATTCTGGGAAATCTGACCAAGGAGCTTTGTTCTGAGGTTTTATCCTTAGATATATTGGAAGCCTCCCTGAAGGCCTTTTAATATTCTTGTAGGAAATGTAGCTTGGCCCGTTCTCCCAGAGTGATCCTACTATGCTTAAGGGTACCCTGAAGGGTTTGAGGTGTTTCCCCTTTATTGCTATTGACTTAAGGCTTGATTGACTGTCCCTCCCTACACTGTCAGGTACCAATGACTGGTGTCTCACTTAATATCAACTAGTGTACAGACAGGAACATTTACTTTGGAGATAGAGTAATAAGAAAATCCCCCCCCCCCGCCCCAGCACCTTGGGGACACTCTTTTCTCTACATTACTTCAGTTTCTGGGGAGAGTGGGCTCACACTTAGCTTGGTTCCTATATAACCTTAGTCCCACCAAATTCATGGCCAGATCTGGCATGACTTTGGGATGAATCCTTATCTCAGCTACCCTGGGCTCCATCCTGAAGTCACTGCTGATGGTTACTGCTTGCTCCTTGGGGGCATCAATGCTGCCACAGCCTAGGTGTTAAGATGCTGCTGTTCTAAAATAAAAGCATGAATGCAGAGGCAGGCAAAGAGGCCAGGTCTGTTTTCCTAGGGCTATGGGGTGGTCTTGGTGGGAAGGGCCCAGTGCTTCTCCCCTTGCAGTACTTGTTTCTCATGAGATGCTCTCAGTGAAGGGGACCAGCTTGATGGAAGAAAAATTGTCAGAGACAAGGTTGAGGCTGATGTGGATCTTTTTAGAGACGCGCTCAGTTCTGGCTATTTAGCCAATCACAAAGAGGCTTTTCCTAGCTCCGTATTTAGTAGACTGGCAAGAATTACAGAATGTCTATGTATTTTCTGCAAGTCGTCCAAGGTACTTCCTTCCATATCATCAAGATCCTCCCAAAGCAAGTTCTCTACCTTTTCCATGTGGAAAAGCTGCATGAGCCAAGCATGCCAGCGTACTTATTCTGCACACACTCCATTCCCTATTTCATTGTACTTTGTACTTAAGGTGCCAGTTATCCCTTACCCTAGCTACACATTTTCTGGCAGATATCTTTGTCACCATTTTGATTTGCACGTCATTGCTGGCATTGTGGCTGCTGATGGAACAGTGCAGAGAATGTGCTAGGTTTGGAATCAAGAAGATTCGAGTTCAGACTCTTCCTCCAACATTAGCTACATGACCCTGGGCGAGTCATTTGGCTTCTTTGTGGCTCAATTTCCTCATCTGTAAAATGAGGAGCATAGCACCTATTTCACAGGTTTGTGAGGATCATATGAGATTACATGTAAAGGGCCCTTTTCAAACCTTATTGCTATATAAATGCTATTCTTGTTCTTGTTATTAATATACTTCACATCATCATATGCCACACAATATATCATTAATATTTACAATAACACTAATGTTATAGTACTATTAACATGTTGCAGCCTACTGAATGGAGTAGAAACACCCATTTCTCTGTTTTTTACTTTAATTACCAAGATTTACACATATGAGTCTTTAGAAATTGCGGTATTCCATGATTCATAGATGTATAACATCACTGAAAGAATATTGGTATTTAAAAGGTGGGCTTTCATTTCAGGGAAGAGCTTAGGTCCTTTATAGCACTGAACAATCTCTCAAGTGTAATCCAGTCTGTTTTTCTGTCTCCAAATCCATTCTGGGCTTAGCAGTGCCTATCCAAGGTATTGATGAACTAACTCACTATCCAATTGTGTTCCATAGTCTGGACAATGGGGCATTCCTCCCCATTTTTTATTTCTTGCATGAGTTGTTAGGCTAATCTCCCTTGAGTGGTCATGGATCTCACTGAGGAGATTCTATAGTGCTTAAGTAACCAGATTTGTCCATGTCACCCAGTAATGAATAATCTGGGAGAACTTTACCATCTATATGAAGGGAATCCTTTTTCTATTCATACACTGCATAGGACATAAGACACCAGAAGTCATCTTTGGCAAGCGTATATCTATAGTGCCAATGTAATATTCACAGCACCAACAGCAACTGTGAATATTCCAGCATAGTGCTCAATCACAAAATATAACAGACTCTCCATATAGAAGATAGAAGCAAAAACATTTATTCAGACACCAGAAAACCAAATCCCCAAACCAGGAAACTGAACCCATCATAGAAACATAGAAGTTAACACCACAACACAGCATTGAGCCACACCATCCTTTAGCCTTCCCACAAACCAACACTCACAAGCTTAGTTATCTCCCTCGGTGCATCCTCTCTCTCCACCCTAGCTGCTCTGACTCCCAGCTTCCTGTGGGCTCTGCTCCACCCTTCAGCAAACTTCTCTCACCACAGGCTCCATGTGATTACATTTAGTCTATTAGGGGGCAGGGAAGACCTTCAAATCAGGGAAGTCCTTCAAATTTCCATTACCATTCCAATATCTCCCTGTTTAATACTCTACAAGATAATGATAATCAGGATCCTAGAATAGACTTAGCTTTGTAGTTGTAGCTATCAAAGTATCTTACATAATCTTAAACTATTTATAGAAGATACTGTTGGAAGTGAGCCCTGAAGACTCTGTCTAGTCAAGTGCTATTTGGAATCATCAAACAATAAGCATGGTGGCATCTCTATTTTCTACACTCTTCAGTTCATTGTGTGACAGTGATACCATACCATGGTTCCCTGTAGAAAGTCATTTATAGAAGTTTGCCTATTTCCCTCTCATATTTTCATCAGCAATACCTTTGATACATGTAGGTCATTCTCAAAAAATAGATTTTATGAAGAAGAGACAGTAAATATATGGGTCAGTAGTGGTTGAAATCTTCCTGATTGCCCCTTTGGGGTAATAATGCCATGTGATTTTTCCCCCCTCATAATATAGTCTTTTATTTTTCCTCATATATTTTGAACATGAATTCCTTGGTACTTCTTAGTGTGCAAGTTTTCTTTAAATTTTTTATTTTTATTGATGTCTTTGTTTATATCATGTCCATTTTTGAATCTATCCTTCACTCCCCTCTAACCAACTTTTATAAGAAAGAATAAAAAGAAAAGTGAAAAAAAGTTTAGCAAAACTGATCAACAAATTATCCATACCTCACAGTATGTGCAATTGCCCCTGATGTGTGAAATGAGGGGAGGGAAGTGATTTTTCTCAATTCTTCTCTAGGACCTAATGTGGTCATTATTAGTTGCACAGCATTTTTGTTATTGTTCAGTTGTTTTTCAGTTCAGTTCAACTCTTTGTGACTCCATTTGGGATTTTCACAGCAAAGATACTGAAGAAGTTTGCCATTTCCTTCTCTAACTCATTTTATAGATGAGGAAACTGAGGTAAACAGAGTTAAATGACTTGCACAGGGTCCCATAGCTAGAGTCTGAAGCCAAAGATGAGTCTTCCTGACTGCACTCTATCTACTGCACAACCTAGCTGCTCTACATAGCATTTAGTTGCTTTATTTTTGGTACTTAACACTTACATTGCAGAAGTTATTATTTTTCTGACTGTTTACTTCACTCTGTATTAGTTCATATAAGTCTTCTAATGCTTCTCTGAATTTTTTATATTTGTCTTTTTTTATGTTGCAGTAATTTTCCATTGCATGTACGGCTTAGCATTTCTTTAGCCATTCCTCAGTTGATGGACATCTACTTTGTTCCTAGTTCGTCGCTACCAAAGAGAGTGTAGCCATAAATGCTTTGTTATCCGTGGTACCTTTCTGTGTTTGACCAAGCAGCAAGCATTCTCAGTCAAAGGTGTGAGCATTCTGGATCAGAGTATTGGCATTTTAGTCACTTTTTAGTAAAATTCCAAAATACTTTCCAAAATGGTTGGCTCAATTCACAACTCTAACATCAGTGTAATTGTATGTCTTATCTTCCTGCAACTCCCCCAATATTAACGTATTTCCATTTTTTGTTTCCTTTGCTAATTTGGTGGATATGAAGTGAAACTTTAGTTCATCAATGCTTTCATGTTCTTCACTTTCCACATGAATTTCTTCTCCTTGGACTCATCCAGATGTTTTAAAATTTTGTCTTCTTCAATGACATTTTCATTTCCTCCTATACCATATCTGGGAATAAATTTCTTGAGTCCAAATGAAATTGTTCAGTGATTGTTGATAAAGAAAATAGATTGGTGCAGAAATGTTGGTAGATCTCTAATTTTCCTATTCTCCCAGCTTCATTTGTAAATGCTCTTGGGATAATATGACTTTAACTAGTCATATCAAGATTTCTGCAGACTTTCCCTCCTACTACTCTTCCATATTTTATAAAATAATGCTGCTTGTAACCTTCCCTCATTCTCCTCTGTAATGTTTCAAAAATGTATTTAAATGCCAAACAAATGTTGGTTGCTGTATCTCTCTATTCTTGAAAAGAAGATCAAGTGTTTGCATGCTGATGTGGTTTCAGGGATTCTTTGGTCTCCCTGTTGTGATATTTGAGAATTATGTATCATGAACACACAGAATCAGTTGGAAGGGACCTCAGAGACGTCCTAGTTAATCCATAACTAAACAAGTTCCTTTCAGAAAAAATATCTGCTAAGTGATCATCCAGTCTTAACTCAAAAGCTTCTATCTAGGAAAGGGGTGAATAGCCATTTTTGTGCTATGTATATCTTTGGCAGTATAGTGAAGCTTATGGCCCTCATTATTAGCATGTTTTTAAATAATTGAAAGTAAATGCTGGACTTTAATTTGAGGTTAGCGAAAATCAAGCGATATTTCTTCTCAAGGTCATGGATTGCCTAAAAATCTATTTTTATATACCTCTTGAGGACCCATAAACCCTAGGCTAAGAACTCCTGATTTACAGGGAATATACTGCTACCCAAAGCAGTCATTCCATTTTTGGATACTTTCTAATTGTAACCACATATTTTTTTTTCTTCCAACAAGTCTAAATTAGTCTCTTTACAACTTCCACTCATTCTTCCTACTTCTGCCCTTTACCTCCAAACAGAATGAGCTTAATTACTCTTTCAAACGATAGGCAGATACTCAAATACTGTTATGACATCTCTCCTGAATCATCTCTTCTCTAGGCTAAAAATTCCTTCAACCTATCCTTATATGAAGAAGTATGAAGGCACTAGACACGGAGAGTCCTGAACATTTCAAGAAATGAAATGAGCCAGAGAAACTGGTTATTGGTATGGGAGTCATTTCTCAACCATATGTTGTATGTAGTCAGACCTTTGACTAGTTACAATAAAATCAACTCAAAACCAGAAGAAAGGATAAAGATGAGAAGTCACTAGATGCAATTATGATAATTCCAACCTGACCTTTTAAAATCCAAATACTCAAATGCTTTAAGGGATCTCATTGCATGCTTTGTTCTGTGGTTTTCTTTTAGCGGTGTAGATTGAAACACCCTTACCTATCAATCCTGTGTGATTTTTGTCCATGTAAAATGGGAAAGTCAGATTCCATGACCTCTAAGGACACTTCCAACTTGGAATCTATGATCCTCTTAAAGTCCACAGGTGGTCTTGTGCAAGATAGTTAGCTGGGAATTACTTCCCTTCCCTTCTGGGAGTAGTGGGAGCTGAATCTTTACCAGACTATACCTATTTCCAATCTCTAGGGCTTGGTTTGGGGGGCAGGTTCTCTGCTCTCTCCTTTACTTTACTTCTCTCATATTGAATGGCAGGAGATAGCTTAGCCCCAGGCATTTACATTGGGTTCACATCAGTGGAAAGGCAGAAATGAAAACCCCCAAATCAGTTGAAAGTTCTGCCATTTGGGAGATTTATGCAAATACATGAATTTGTAATAAAGTTATAAAAGCTCATCAAACCCCAAGGAAACCTCTAGTCACTAAGCTAGGGAGAAAACTTGCCAGCCAGTTAAATTATATGTAGTCAAAAAAGCCCCTGGCTTTCCAGTTAATCCCCTTCTCTTCTCCAGTTAGGTACTAATATATACACTATACACAATTTCATAGTCAACTAAATTTGTAAGATGTAAGGAGAAAACCAAAATCATAATAAATGCAACTTATGGAAATCCAGGAATGCAAATCATATTAAAACTCCAGATAAAGGGAGGTTGGAGTGAGAAAACACCTTTCCAAAATCTCTTTGACCTCTTAGAGAGTTGCAGCTTGGGCACCTTTCTCACAGAACTATTGATTTATTCATGATCACAGGGTTAGCCATAAGGCCTAGCTGGTACAGCCAGGGGGCAGGTGCTCTCTATTTAATCACCATCATTGTCTTCCCTTCTTTGCTTTGGGTGCCAGTGAGTATTTGACTGTGTCTACCATAGGTGCTTCTGCTTCTCTGGGCCACTTTGAAGCTTCCTGTGGACTGGCCAAACCATTTCCTTTTTGAGTCTTTCAATGTTCTGCATCTCCAAGGATAGGGGAAGTGGAGGCAAAGGGGGAAGAATCTTGCTCCTTTCCTAACCCTGCCTTTCCTAGCAAGCCTCTGATTGCTTCTCCTTTTGAGTTGGCTCACAATTTTCAAACAGGGGTCCTGGCAACATGGTAGGGTCTTCCTTGTTTTCTTGAAATATCATGAAGATTCTGATGGAGAATGCATTGTTTATTGGTTATGCTTTGCTTTTGAAACCACATGACCTATCCAAACAAGATGAACAGTAGAAAATGGATGAAGGAAAAGAACGATATTGTAAGTACTCAGTAAATGTTTATTGATTGATTAATGAGAAGAGTGGATAGCCCACCTCCATCCTGTGACTGTCAGCCATTAACATAAATAAATCCAATCTAGCCAATATTTCCATTGCAAAATACATTCCAAATTGGTTCAAGAATGTGGCCTTTCTGAGAACACTTTAATTTCTTCAATGCTGCACTGAGCTCATAGGTGATCTATTCCTGTAACATTTGTGGACGCAGACAAATTTACTACACTGCCTGCTCTGCACACAAACGCTAAATGTTAATGTACTGTTTTACCAACTATGCCCAAAGCAGCTCTCCAGATGGCACATCCCCCAAGGGTCTTTCCCTGTGTGGACTTGGATTATGCTTTGCAGCCAATTTGAATGTCATCTATATAAAATCATGTTAATGATGTGAGACTAGTGAAGATACCGTCTTGGAGCTCTTTAGCCAAATTGAGACTATTTGGTATTTATACATGAACTTTTCTTTTCATCTGTTACCTTTCCTGTCTTTGTTTCTGCCAGACAGATGTGCCCATCTGACAAAGTCCAGTGAGTGTGGCCTAGTCCTCATGTCAAGAAAGTGAGAGCTTCAGTCTTTCCACTTACTTTGTTAGGAATCCCAGGTTAGGGAAACAGAATAGAGTCCGGTTGACCTGAGCACTGAACTTAGTCACTTCAAACCTTGCTGCTTGACACATAATTAAATACCAATTATGTACAGTAGAGGCAGCATGGATAGTCAACCAAGAGCTAGTGTTTAAGCCTCGATGACCTATGTTAAAGTTTTGCCTTTGACATATAAGGTGCCCAGCTATATATATATATATATATATATATATATATATATATATGACATGTATGTGATATATATGTCACAAACATGAGGTGACATATTTGACACATATGTGGCCCCAGGGAAGTGCTTATCCTGTCTGGCATTTAGAAAACTCTTGAAAAGCGTCCTATAGAAGGTGATGCTAGATCTGAATCTTAAAGGAAACCTGGGACTCCAAGATTTGGAGGGCAGAGGAACAGCATTCCAGGCATGGGGAGCAGCCTGGTGAAAACCTGGAGCCTGGAGGAATCCTGGTGAATGACCCACAGCAGCAGAGAGGCCAGTAGAGCTGGACTATAGAGTTAATGTAAGGAAGTAATGTAGGAGAAGACTAAAAAGGTAGGAAGAGGCCAGATTGTGGAAAATTTTAAATGACAAAGGGTAGAACTTATATTTGATCTTCGATGATGATGGGCCTCTCTAGTTTGTTGAATATCGAGGTGACATTCTCAGATATTCACACTAGAAAAATCATTTTGACAGTAATGTGGAAGATGTATTAGAATGGAGAGAAAGCTGAGCCAGAGAATCCAGGCAGGAGGCTTTTGCAATAGTCTAGGTGACAAGTAATCTGGGCCTGTACTGGGGTTATGGTTGTGCTGCTAGAGAGAAGGAGATGCAAATGAGAGATGTTTTAAAGATAGAGCAAGATTTGGCAACTGATGGGATATTTGGGGTTATTGAAAGTGAGAGGTACTGTACATAGTAACAGGCACATTGTGTGATTACTAACTTAGCTTTTCTCAGCAATGCAAGGCTCTAAGACAACTCCAAAAGACTCATGATGGAAAAGACTGTCCACATCCAGAGAAAGAACTATGGAGTCTGAGTACAGATTGAAGCAGACTATTTGCTTCCTCACTTTTTTTGTTTCTTTTTTTTTCTTTCTTATAGTTTCTCCCATCCATTCTAATTCTTCTTTATTAATATGACTAATGTGAGAATATGTTTAATAAGAATGTATATGTAGGGGGCGGAGCCAAGATGGCGGAGTAGAAACAGCTCGTCCAAGCCTCTCTGCCCCCAGATTCCCCCCAAACTATGTAAAAGGGGACTCTGAACAACTTCTGGAGCCCCAGCACCCACAGAACGACACAGAGAAGCTAACCTCCCGCTGAGGACAGCCCAGCAGCCCTGCAGGAAGGACCAGCGCAGAGGTCTGGGACCTGGCAGCGCAGAGCGCAGAGCGCAGGAGCCGAGCAGAGCCCAGGTCCGCATGAGCCGAGGTTTTAGCCCCAGGGTGGCAGGGCCACCAGCCAGCTGGAGGAACCCCAGAACACCAGGAGCTGTGGCAACTCCAGAATTATCAACATAGACATGCCTAGGACAAAGTAAGAGGTTAGTGTCCTATGGACTTTGGGACCTGTATTTGGGGAATGCATCAGCTCCCTCCCCTGGGGGCTAGAAGCCGCTGAGGAGACGCGCCATTTTGTAGTTTTCATAGGCATTTCCGGCTCCCAGCCTACAAATCGTGGGGAGATCCAGCCATCAGTCTTGGGGGGTAATCGCTCTTGCTTTAACCTCCCTGGATCTGGATTGTGATCTAGGGTGGAAGTCGTGGGTGGGTTTACAGCTTGCCAGAAACGGAAGTTGCCCCCAACACGTTTGGGACGAAAATTCCTCTATCTGGCCTTAAAGCCATAGTGTGGCAACAAGCCCAAAAGTCAAGTAATTAAGTGGCAACATGCCAAGGCAAAGGAAATAGAAAAATGCAACCCTAGACTCCTATTTTGGGGGCATAGAGCAGGAAAAGGACTGTGAGGTCAGAAGTCCTGCTCCAAAAGCCCCAGGGGAAAACATGAGCGGGTTGCAGGCCATAGAGGACCTTAAGAAGGACTTTAAAAATCAAATAAGAGAAGTGGAGGAAAAATTGGAAAGAGAAATGAGAAGGATGCAGGAAAAGTATGAAATGAGGGTCAACAGCCTGACTGAGGAAACAACACCTTAAAAAATAGACTAACTCAAATGGCAAAGGAGGCCCAAAAGGGCAATGAGGATAAGAATGCCTTAAAAAGTCGAATTTGCCAGATGGAAAAAGAATCTCAAAAGTTCACTGAGGAGATTCATTCCTTCAGAGTTAGACTGGAGCAAATGGAAGCTAATGACTTTATGAGAAATCAAGATGCTGTTAAGCAGATCCAAACAAATGAAAGATTAGAAGGCAATGTGAAATATCTCATGGGAAAAACCACTGACCTGGAGAATAGATCCAGGAGAGACAATTTAAAAATTATTGGACTACCTGAAAGCCATGATCAAGGAAAGAACCTAGAAATCACCCTTCAAGAAATTCTCAAGGAAAACTGCCCTGATGTTTTAGATCCAGAGGGCAAAATAGAGGTTGAAAGAATCCACCGATCACCTCCTGAAAAAGATCCCAAAAAGAAAACTCCCAGAAATATTATAGCCAGGTTCCAGAATCCCCAGATCAAGGAGAAAATACTACAAGCGGCCAGGAAGAAACAATTTCAATATTGTGGAAACACAATCAGAATAGCCCAGGACCTGGCAGCTTCTACACTGAGGGAGAGAAGGGCATGGAATATGATATTCCAGAGGGCAAAAGAACTGGAATGAACCCAAGGGTCACCTACCCAGCAAAACTGAGTATTTTGTTTCAGGGGAAAATATGGTCATTCAGTGGAATAGAGGACTTTCAAGCATTCTTGAGGAAAAAACCAGAATTGAATAGAAAATTTGACATCCAGACATAGGAAGGAAGAGATGCCTGAGAAGGTAATTGGGGAAGAGAGATCAAGGGGAACTTATCAAAGTTGAACTATTTTCATTCCTATATGGAAAAGCAATAACTGTGACTGATGATATCTTTCTCACTCTGAAAATAATGGAAGAAGGGGGTGTGGTCATATGAATACATATGTGAATGTGTGTGTATATGGTTACAGTTATATATGGATAGAGGGCATAGGTTGAATTTGTTGGGAAGGGAGAATACTCAATGGATGAAATTATGAGGTGAGAGAGGAAAGTGGCAAGAGGAGATGGGGAGAGACAGGGTAGGGTAAACTATCCCATTTAGAAGAAGCAAGGGGAAGTGGTTGCAAAGGAGGGGGAGAATAAGGAAGGCTAAAAAGGCAAAACCACATTCACATTGAATTTGGTTCAGGGAGAAAATGACATACATACTAAATGGGATATCTCAACCTGCAGTAGGATAGGGGGAAGGGGGATGAGAGGAGGGATGATGGATGGGAGGGCATCCTTGGGGGAGGGGAGGTTGGAAGTACCCACTATAGAAGAGGGACAGGATCATGTAGGGAATGGACCAGGTGGGGGGTGGGATGAGTGGGAGGGAATTATAAGCAGCCTTGTACAATATATCTACTATGATAATGTTTTGCATAGCTAGACATGTACAACATATACTGAATTACTTCTCTCCCAAGAAGGAATGGGTGACAAGGGAGGAAGGAAATGGATCTGAAACTCGAGGTCGTAACATTAAATGTTTCAAATATATATAAATACTATTATTAATACTCTTTTGCTTATAATAGGGAGATAAGATGTGCAGGCATTGGGACACAAAGATTCACCTTCCTCTAATGGAAAAGTCAATGGGGGTATGGGAGAAGGTATGGGAGAGAGCAGATTGGAGGAAGCGATATCTTGTGGGACTACTATTCTGGGAGGTTGGGTAGGGGAATAATGGGGGGAAAATGATTGTAACTCAAAATCTGGCGGAAATGAATGATGTAAAACAGAAAATAAAATTTAAAAATGACTTCCAAAAAAAAGTTAATAATGGAAACCATATTAAAATTGAATAAAATATGAAAAAAAAGAAAAAAAAAGAATGTATATGTAGAGCCTTTATCAGATTGCACACTGTCATGAGGAGAGGAGGGAGGTAGAGAAAATTTAAGACTCAAAAGTTTATGGAAGTGATTATTGAAAACTAAATTTAAACAAATTAATTTAAAGGAAAAAAGGGTCTACTCAAAGTGAAGAAAAGAATACAGAGCATTGTGATTCAGACCAGAAATTCAATAAAAAGTATAAAATGAGAAAACAAAGAAAGTGAGAGGTGGAAGATGATGCCAAGGTTTAGAACCTAGGTGACTAGAAGCATGATGGTGACCTAAACAGTGATTGAGAACTTCTGAAAAGGGGTACTTTCAGGGGAATGATTAAGAGAGTTGTTTTGGACATACTGAGTTTGAGATGGATATAAGACATCTAGGTCAAAATGTCCAATTGGCAATTGATGATGTGGGATTGGAGCTCAGCATCTAGGATTGATATATAGATCTAGGGTGAAAATCTGCATAGAGATTATAATTGATCCCATGGGAACTGATGGGGTCACCATGTCTAAAGTGTAGAGAGTAGAGAGAAAAAAAGAGGGTCAAGGACAGAGCCTTTGAATTCAATCTTATTTAGTGGTCATAAGAAAGATAATTATTGAAGAAAGAAGACAAAGAAGGCATTGTCATACAGTTAAGACAAGAATCAAAAGAAAGCAGAATCATGAAAATTCAGAAAGGAGAGAGTAGGAGAAGGTGGTTAACAATATCAAAGGCAGCAGAGAGATAAAGAAGGATAAACGTGAAGAAAAGTCATTAGATTTGAAATGGAAGGTCATTGGTAAATTAGAAAAGAGCAGTTTCAGTTGAATGATGAGGTGGGACGCCAAGCTATAGAGGGTTTAGAAATGAGTGAGAGAAGAGAAAATGGAGGCAGCTATTGCAAATAGCTTTCTTAAGGAATTCAGCTGAGGAGAGGAGAGATATAGGATGATAGCTAGTGGGAATGTTAAATCTAGTGAAGGTATTTTAAGGATGGGAGGGATAAAGATTTGTTTGCATGCATAAGGGAAGGTAAAGGGGTCAATCTGCTAGAGAAGGGAAAGGGAATGAAATCAAAGATGGATGGGTTGGTCTTGATAATGAGAAAGATGACCTTATTGATACTATTACTCAGTAGTAAAGGAAATAAAGAAAGTGAAAATAGCATGCTTTGATCTGCATTCAGACTTCACAGGTTTTTCCTCTGGACAGGGATAGCATTTCCAGTGATGAATCTTTTGGAATTGTCTTGGATCATTGTATTGCTGAGAAGAGCTAAGTGTATCATAGTTGGTCATTATACAATATTGCCATTACTGTGTACAGTGTTCTCCTGGTTCTGGTTCAGCTCACTTCAGTCAGCATCAGTTCATGTAAGTCTTTCCAGGATTTTCTGAAATCCACAATCCACCTGCTCATCATTTCCTATAGCACAATAGTAATCCATTACATTCACATGCTACAACTTGTTCAACCATTGCCCAATTGATGGACATTCCCTCAATTTCCAAATTCCTTGCTACCACAAAAAGAGCTGCTATAAATATTTTTGTACAAGTAGGTCCTATTCCCTTATTCACGATCTCTTTGGGATATAGCAGTGATATTCCTGGAACAAAGAGTACTCACAGTTTGATCGCCCTTTGGTAATGATGCCAAATTGCTCTCCAGAATGGTTGGATCAGTTCACAACTCCACCAACAATGCATTAGTGTCCCAATTTTCCCACAGCTTCTCCAAAAGGATGAGAAAGAAGAAGGAAGAAAAGAAGGAAAAAAAGGAGGAAGGAAACAGGCATTTACTAAGCACTTACTATGTGTGAGGCATACCACTTTACAAATATCACATTTGATCCTTACAGCACCTCTGGGAGGTAGGTACTATTATTTTCCCAGTTTATTATTTCACAGTTAAGGAAACCGAAGCAAACAGTGGTAAGTGACTTGCCCAGGGTCACATAACTAGTAAGTGTCTAAGGCTGGATGTGAACTCAGGTCTTCCTGAGTGTGCTATAGTGTCACCTCAGTGTTTCTAGAAGGAAGAGGTAATTCTTTTTTTAGATCCTCCAGTCTGTTGACCTATAGTACTCTAAGCTCCTCTGGTAGCGAATTTAGATAGTGTTGCTTTCTGCCCAGCATGATCTGCATCCTGGGTTGTAGAATCCTAACTTTCAGTTCTTGTCTACCCCAGAAACTGACTGAATGTGGCATGATGTCATTTCAATCAGAAGACTGATTTAAGCTCCTAGAATCTTGAAATGCTTAAGGGAAATTATATGACTGACCTTGCTTAGAAGACTAGCTAACACCTTGTAATGGAAATGCAAATTTAAAGATCTTCCCTGCCCCTAGCTTAAGTGCACCTGGAGCCTGTGGTGGGAGGCTTGTTTTTCAGGAAAGCCCACACCTTGATGCTTCGTGATTGGGCAGTGGATCAAAAGGGTGGTTACATTCTCTGAGCCCAGAGAAGGCTATATAAGCCCTGAGGAGAGGCTTTGCTTTGGGGCTCACTTTGAGAAGTGTTGTGTGATTTGACCGGATGAGACTCTGGGAAGCCATTGTTGAGAGCCCCCTGGCTTTGAAAACCCAGATGTTGATGCTTCCCTCTCTGGTAACTGTGATTTGGTATTGATGTAATGTTTGGACAGTTTGGAAGCCTGTCTGTTTGATCTGTAAGTTCTGTAACTCTGAAGTTTGGGGTGCTGACCTTTTTCCCCTGAACTAGGTAAGGTGTGTTTGCTTGATTAAAGTAAGCTTGTTAACCCATTTTGAGTTGCTTTCCTTTTGAAAAGCAGATCTAAGAACCTGTGTTGGCAGTCACCCTGGGGATATTGGGGTGCTTGCCGCTACACACCTCTAGATTTTTAGAGCTAGAAGGAAAACTTAAAGGCAAATGAGTTCTCCAGGGTTGAATGCTCATGAGATGTTGTACCCCCATCTGTGCTTACACTGTTGTGCTGGACCTCGTGTCCACTTGCATCTGTATCCACAATGCCCCTCCTCCAGGGACACTCTCTCTTTCCATTTAGAGACCATGAGGGGATTCGTGTATCTCACAGTGTTCTTTCATCACAGTTCCAAGAAGTGAAATTGCTTTGTTCAAGGTCATTTCGACCCAGCCTGAACTTCACCTTGTTGGAGAGATGCATTAGCTACTCCTGAGCACTACCATAATCCTCTGCTTTCCCCATGACCAACATAAAGCTCTTTACCTTGCCCTCATCCCATGTCGAACTGCCAGGGATTTGTACCTGGATCCTTCCAACCATCCAACTTTAGGGAATTCAAATTTACATGTATCCTCACTCATTCATCCCTCATAGTACTCCAGACGTTTTTTCTTGCCCTCTGGTTCATATTGCTATTGTCTATACAGTACACCAATTCTCCATATCTACTCCATCCTCTATGTGAGCAAACATTTAGCTCTCAAACCTTGGTCACAGACTCCCAAGACCAGCTTCCTAATCATACCCAATTTGACTAATTACAAGGAAAATGTCTTGTCATTATGTCCCAAGTGTATAGCCTTCAGTAAGTATTGTCAACAGCTCTGAGTTTTCCTCAACCCATATGTCTCTGTGCCTCCACCCTTTCAGAATTTATAA
Organism: Gymnobelideus leadbeateri; assembly: GCA_011680675.1. NCBI lineage: Eukaryota > Metazoa > Chordata > Mammalia > Diprotodontia > Petauridae > Gymnobelideus > Gymnobelideus leadbeateri. The sequence continues at coordinate 504,810 of WOXC01009740.1, forward strand.
ACAAATGGCAGAATCAGAATTTTAACCCACATGCTCTCACCTTAAATCAAGTGGTATTAATTGAATGCAGTATATGCTATACACCTCAGATTGTTGTCTGGATTAAGTAAATCCCTATTGCATAAATGAAGTACTAAAGCTAACATTTGAATCTCTCCCTCTCTCCTTCCTTCATCCCTCATTCCTTCCTCCCCTCCCTCTCTTCTTCCCCTTCCTTCCTTCCCTCCTTAATTTTTTCTTTCCTTCTTTCCTTCCTTCCTTCCTTCCTTCCTTCCTTCCTTCCTTCCTTCCTTCCTTCCTTCCTTCCCTCCCTCCTTCCTTCCTTCTTGTCTTTCTTTCTCTCAAGATCCAGGATCAAAAAGACTTTAGATACTGCAACTATAGTTTTAGTAGGATCATAGAACTTTGGAAGATTTTCATGGAACAATAGAGTATCCTTGGGCTAGACTGTTAATAGACATTCTGAGAAGAGTTCAGTTATTTTGGAGTTCTGGTGGTTTTGAAGGAGTGACTTCTCCTAACTTTCTTTTTTATTTATTTATTTTAAACAAATGCTTTATTAACTTCTGCTTTACATCATTCATTTCCGCCAGATTTTGAGTTACAATCATTTTCCCCCCATTATTCCCCTACCCAACCTCCCTGAATAGCAGTCCCACAAGATATCGCTTCCTCCAATCTGCTCTCTCCCATACCTTCTCCCATACCCCCATCGACTTTTCCATTAGAGGAAGATGAATCTTTGTGTCCCAATGCCTGCACATCTTATCTCCCAATTATAGGCAAAAGAGTATTAATAATAGTATTTATATATATATTTGAAACATTTAATGTTACGACCTCGAATTTCAGATCCATTTCCTTCCTCCCTTGTCACCCATTCCTTCTTGGGAGATAAGTAATTCAGTATATGTTGTACATGTCTAGCTATGCAAAACATTATCATAGTAGATATATTGTACAAGGCTGCTTATAATTCCCTCCCACTCATCCCACCCCCCACCTGGTCCATTCCCTACATGATCCTGTCCCTCTTCTATAGTGGGTACTTCCAACCTCCCCTCACCCCAAGGATGCCCTCCCTTCCATCATCCCTCCTCTCATCCCCCTTCCCCCTATCCTGCTGCAGGTTGAGATATCCCATTTAGTATGTATGTCATTTTCTCCCTGAACCAAATTCAATGTGAATGTGGTTTTGCCTTTTTAGCCTTCCTTATTCTCCCCCTCCTTTGCAACCACTTCCCCTACATGAGATAGTTTACCCTACCATGTCTCTCCCCATCTCCTCTTGCCACTTTCCTCTCTCACCTCATAATTTCATCCATTGAGTATTCTCCCTTCCCAACAAATTCAACCTATGCCCTCTATCCATATATAACTGTAACCATATACACACACATTCACATATGTATTCATATGACCACACCCCCTTCTTCCATTATTTTCATAGTGAGAAAGATATCATCAGTCACAGTTATTGCTTTTCCATATAGGAATGTAAATAGTTCAACTTTGATAAGTTCCTTTTGATTTCTTTTCCCTGATTACCTTCTCAGGCATCTCTTGCTTCTTGTGTCTGGATGTCAAATTTTCTATTCAACTCTGTTTTTTTCCTCAAGAATGCTTGAAAGTCCTCTATTCCACTGAATGACCATATTTTCCCCTGAAACAAAATACTCAGTTTTGCTGGGTAGGTGACCCTTGGGTTCATTCCCAGCTCTTTTGCCCTCTGGAATATCATATTCCATGCCCTTCAATCCCTCAGTGTAGAAGCTGCCAGGTCCTGGGCTATTCTGATTGTGTTTCCACAATATTGAAATTGTTTCTTCCTGGCTGCTTGTAGTATTTTCTCCTTGATCTGGGGATTCTGGAACCTGGCTATAATATTCCTGGGAGTTTTCTTTGGGGGATCTTTTTCAGGAGGTGATCTGTGGATTCTTTCAACCTCTATTTTGCCCTCTGGATCTAAAACATCAGGGCAGTTTTCCTTGAGAATTTCTTGAAGGGTGATTTCTAGGTTCTTTCTTTGATCATGGCTTTCAGGTAGTCCAATAATTTTTAAATTGTCTCTCCTGGATCTATTTTCCAGGTCAGTGGTTTTTCCCATGAGATATTTCACATTGCCTTCTATTCTTTCATTTGTTTGGATCTGTTTAACAGCATCTTGATTTCTCATAAAGTCACTAGCTTCCATTTGCTCCAGTCTAACTCTGAAGGAATGAATCTCCTCAGTGAACTTTTGAGATTCTTTTTCCATCTGGCAAATTCGACTTTTTAAGGCATTCTTATCCTCATTGCCCTTTTGGGCCTCCTTTGCCATTTGAGTTAGTCTATTTTTTAAGGTGTTGTTTTCCTCAGTCAGGCTGTTGACCCTCATTTCATACTTTTCCTGCATCCTTCTCATTTCTCTTTCCAATTTTTCCTCCACTTCTCTTATTTGATTTTTAAAGTCCTTCTTAAGGTCCTCTATGGCCTGCAACCCGCTCATGTTTTCCCCTGGGGCTTTTGGAGCAGGACTTCTGACCTCACAGTCCTTTTCCCGCTCTATGCCCCCAAAATAGGAGTCTAGGGTTGCATTTTTCTGTTTCCTTTGCCTTGGCATGTTGCCACTTAATTGCTTGACTTTTGGGCTTGTTGCCACACTATGGCTTTAAGGCCAGCTAGAGGAATTTTCGTCCCGAACGTGTGGGGGGCAACTTCCGTTTCTGGCAAGCTGTAAACCCACCCACAACTTCCACCCTAGATCACAATCCAGATCCAGGGAGGTTAAATCAAGAGCGATTACCCCCCAAGACTGATCGCTGGATCTCCCCACGATTTGTAGGCTGGGAGCCGGAAATGCCTATGAAAACTACAAAATGGCGTGTCTCCTCAGCGGCTTCTAGCTCCCAGGGGAGGGAGCTGACGCATTCCCCAAATACAGGTCCCAAAATCCATAGGACACTAACCTCTTACTTTGTCCTAGGCATGTCTATGTTGATAATTCTGGAGTTGCCACAGCTCCTGGTGTTCTGGGGTTCCTCCAGCTGGCTGGTGGCCCTGCCACCCTGGGGCTAAAACCTCGGCTCATGCGGACCTGGGCTCGGCTCGGCTGGGCTCCTGCGCTCTGTGCTCTGCGCGTTGCCGGCTCCCAGACCTCTGCGCTGGTCCTTCCTGCAGGGCTGCTGGGCTGTCCTCAGCGGGAGGTTAGCTTCTCTGTGTTGTTCTGTGGGTGCTGGGGCTCCAGAAGTTGTTCAGAGTCCTTTTTTACATAGTTTGTGGGGAATCTGGGGGCAGATAGGCTTGGAAGAGCTGTTTCTACTCTGCCATCTTGGCTCCGCCCCCCTTCTCCTAACTTTCAATCATGCTATGAGGAAGTGAAAAGGAAAGATACAAGTAGATGAGTCCATGAACCAAAGAGCAGGGCATGTGGTAGATGAGTGGACCAGAACTGAGACCAGGCTGAAGAGCAGTTGTGAGAACTGTCAAGAGGATTTCCAGTAAGCCTCCATTGCTTTTCCCAGAGCCCAGGGGTGACTCAGCCTGTGAAGCCCATCATAACTTTAATGTCAGAGTTCATTTGTCTCTTGATACTTCTTGTAAATTAGGAATGTGGATAGGATCTGTGATTCCCCTGGGATAGAGAAGTCCCTAGGAAGCCAGGGGACCCAGTACCCAGTCTCAGCTTGCCTAGCCAAGCCCCTATTCCAGTTATCATAGGGAAGTGGTTAATAAGTTACCTGCTGCTGAGGTTAAGGACGTTCCTTCCCACTCCTGGGAGTGCCAGAGTTAGAGAGTTGAAGGAAGAACTTATTTCCTTTTACGAGTACAGGTCAAAGTCTAGCAATCCCGAGGAAGGACACTTCTAGCCCTGGGACTTAGCTTGTACTACCTGAGTTTCAAAGCTCCCAGGTTCAAAAGTCCTTGAGTTAGACTTGGGTACCTATCTCTCTGAGGGAGGCAATTCTTTTAATAGTTCTTTTCTTGGAGGATAAATAAAACACTATTTGTTAAATTCTGTGTGGAAAGTACTATGCTAAGTGTTGTGTGTTCAAATAGAAAAGTAAGATAATCTCTGTAATTAAGGAGTTCACATTCTAATGAGGTATAGAAGGTTTCAGGTATACGTTGGATGGAAAAGTCTCATGGTCCTTAGGATGCAACAGCAAAGCAGATGGTTAAGCTCCTCCTTTGATGGCATTTCCACTGATAAAATCAGTTTCTGATGTTGAACCACTTGACAGTGCTAAGGGCTTTGGTGGCTAGTGCTTTCTTTTCTTGGTCTTTAATAACTGGTGGAAGGAACTTCAAGAGTAGTTGCCATGACAATGTGAGTGTGTGTGAGTGTGTGTGTGTGTGTGTGTGTGTGTGTGAGAGAGAGAGAGAGAGAGAGAGACAGAGACAGAGACAGAGACAGAGAGAGAACAACAGAGATAGAGAGACAAAGACACTGGAGCTCTAGGATCAGGTCACTCTTTGATGGAAAGAGTTGCCCACTGAATGCATTCATGGTATCTCCATAGGAAAGAGGCTGTGAAAACAGTTCATGTCTTATAATTTACTCATTTCTGTGAATCCTTAGTAGAGTTTCAAGCCCATCTGGAGAGAAAAGATTTAAAATGGGACTAAAATATAATTCATCAATCCCTAGTACAGGTCCTCATTACTACCCACCAGCACTACTATACTGTAATAGCTTTCTAACAGGCCTTCCTGCCTCTACCCTTTCCACATCCTAAATAAATCCTTTATACTGCTGCCAGATTTATCCTCCTTACATAGAGATCCTAATTACTAACTAACCACCCTCTTTCCCTAGCTCATAGCACAAATCACTCCAATCCTGACACTAATACTCTTTTCCCTACATGCTTTGCACTCCATTTTGACACAAAGATCCAAAGGCCAGCTTCCAGTGGACATATCTCATTGATTACCAATGTCAGAAGACCCACTCAGGTAATCTGAGGGATGAATCATGACTAGCAGCTCTTGTCCTTCTTCAACTTTGGCATAAAGCTGCTACCTCTTCAGTGTCTACATCTGATCTTTGTGGACCCTCTTCCCTCTTCCTGAAATGTGCATCTGTTGAATTCCTATCTATTTATATGCTACCTCTTCCCTGCTATCTCTGGATTTTAACTTTCTTTCCCCTTTGGCCACTTAAAGCAACTTATTGTTTTTGAATGTGTTTATCATGTATTTGTGTCTTGTATACCTAGTCTATTATACAGTGTAAGACATTGGTCTATGCCCAGTTTCTGCCATATTATTTTCCAGTTTTATCGTCAGTTTTTGTCAATTAGTGAGTTCTTGGGGTGGCTAGGTGGCGCAGTGAATAGAGCACCAGCCCTGGAGTCAGGAGGACCTGAGTTCAAATCCAGCCTCAGACACTTAACACAAAAACTAGCTATGTGACCTTGGGCAAGTCACTTAACCCCAATTGCCCTCCAAAAATAAGCAAAAAAAAATAGTGAGTTCTTATCCCAGAAGCTCGGTTCTTTGGGTTTATCCAATAGTAGATTACTATTGACTACTGTGTCTTGTGTACCTAATTTATGTCTTATATATACTGCTACTAGATTGTAAGTTCCATGACTAATAATAAAAACTAGTATTTATATAGCTCTTTAAAGTTTCAAAATGTTTTACAAATATTATCTCATTTCATCCTCACAACAACCCTATAAAGTAAGTGCTATTAATATTATCATTACCAATAATGGAAACTGAGGCAGATAGAGATTAAGTGACTTGCCCAGGGTCGTGCAGCTAGTAAGATCCAAGGCTATAATTGAACTCAGGTCTTTCTGATGTCAGGTCCATCACTCTACCCACTGCTCCACTGAACTGTCCCTTGTTCAAACTCAGTATCTCCATTTCTGCCTAGCAAAATTCTCTGAAAATAGTAAGTGCTTAAATAATGTTAAATTCATGAATGTGTAGCATGTCTACCTAGGCATGCTTTAGGAAAGAGAACATTCTCACTCTACTGTCTCCTGAGCAAAGAACCCAATTTTTAGAACAAGATCAACTGCCAGACCAGCTGTAAAAAGAATAGGAAAACACGCTTCTTTTCCTCCAAGAGGTCCGTCAGCAGTCATGCCTTATCTAAATTTGGGAGGATACTTTGAAATGTGCAGAACATAATTAAATACCAAAAATTTCAACCTCTCTAACAGCCAAACACAAAAGTCAGGGTCTTGGGCAAATTAAGGGCTACTGACTCCAAACTTAGTATATCCCCAAAGACTTGGTAGAGAGACTCCAGTGGAGTGCTTCACTGTCCTAATGAACAATATTGGAAATAGTATACTTTAGACCTAGAATATGCCTAGCCTGAGGATGATATCCTCCCATCCACAGAGGGACTGCATTGAAATTCCTATATTCCTCCCATTTAAAGATGGTACCTTTTTTTTTGTCCAAGGTCACACAGCTTTTTTTTTTTTTTTTTTTTGGTGTTAAGTGTCTGAGGCTGGATCCGAACCCAGATCCTCCTGACTCTAGGGCCAGTGCTCTATCTACTGCACCACCTAACTACCCCTCTAGTCTACCCTTACAGCTCACATTTCTCCTAGAATTCCATATCCAGCAATAGTCTCACTCCTGAGCTCCAGTACTACCTCACTGACTATTGGACATGTCAAGCTGGATGGGGCATCTCAAATTTATTATCTTTCCCTCAAAACCTACCAGTCTAAGAACTTTCCCATTCCTACTGAGGGCACCACCATCCTTCAGGTTATACATATTCACAAGCTTGTTTAATCTTCCACTCCTCACTTCTCATATCCAATCAGCTGTCAACTCTTGTTTTTGATGCCTCTTAGAACATCTCTCAAACCCATCCTCTTCTCTCCTTCCACAGAGCTGCCAGCTTGGTTCAGACCTAAGCACCTCTCACCTGGACCATTACAATGGCTTCCCCTTGGCCGTTTCTGCCCCAGATCTTACCCCACTCCAGTTCGGACACAATTGCAAAGTGACTTTTCCAAAACACAGGTCTGAGCATTTGCTCTCCTGCTCCCTAAGTTGTGATGGCTCCTTATTACTTCTAGAAAAAAAAGTCAACTCCTCTGTGGGGCATTTATAGCCACTCACAACCTGACCCCAAGGTGTCTTTTGAATCTTACTGGGCAGGATTCTCCTTCATGCATTCTATGATCTAAACTGGCCTTGCTTTTCCTCATACTTGGGACTCTGTTTCTCATCTTCAGGCCTTGGAACCTGGGTTCAAATCCTGACTTTATTGTTTCTTTTGTGACTCTGGCTTGGTCAAAGTCTGTTAATTCTCTGAGCTTCAGTTACTTTGTCTGTAAAAAATGAGGGGATGATCCTCCAAGTTACCTTCCATCTTTAAATCCAGGATCTTATGAGAATACTATGGGTAGCTAGGACAGAGCAGTGGATAGAGCCCTGAGCCTGAAGCCAGAATGATTTTCCTAAGTTCAAATCTGGCCTCAGACACTTACTAGCTACATGACCCTGGGCAAGTCACTTAACCCTGTTTGCCTCAGTTCTTCATCTGTAAAATGAGATGAAGAAGGAAATGGCAAATCCCTCCAATATCTTTGCCAAGAAAATCCCAAATGGGGTCACAAACAGTCAGGCATGACTGAAATGACTGAACAACAATGATAATTCCATGCAGCATCCTGTTGTTGGGCTGGTGAGCAGGCAGACAGAGCTATTTGTCAATTTACTCCCCCTTACCTTTTTTTGTGGTCTGGACTACTCCTTCCTTGGAGGGAAGTCACCTTCTAGCCATCCCTTTAGCCCTCTCCTTTCTGTGAGAACGGTTGCCTTTCAGCCTGAGTTGTAGGTAACAGTAGATGTCTGATGTGATGCAAATCAACTGGCTTCCCACAGTGTTACCTGCTTGTTTTGATGCCTGGAGAAACCCTAGTGAAAGGATTCTTTTTTAGCTCGGGAAGTTGTTTAAAAAAAAGATCAATAACTCCCTGCCCCTCTGGCAGATACAGTAATGTAAAATTTCTCTCCCCTCCTAGGTTGTTCCCAGTCCCTCAGTGCTGCATTCAAGCAATAACATATCCAATTTAGCAATTCTGTTAATCAACAGATTGATCACATTTGTTGACCTGAGAACAAAGAAAACTTTTAAATTCAAGGGCAAATGCCTTGCTAGCCCAGAGGGAAGCATCAGGTTTAGAGCCAGGTCACTGACCTTCTCGATAGAAAGAGGGAAAGAGAAAGAGAGAAAGGAGGTCACTGGTCTCACTTTCTTTAACTTGAATGGATTTTAATAGCACAAGTTCCTCCCTGGACATTATTTGTGCTTGCTTTATCTCACTTCCTTGACTGAGGGTGTCTGGGGCTGTGGCAACACCCCTACTCCTTCCTCTCTCTCTGACCCCCATTGCTTGTCGTGCTTCTATTTCTCCAAAGTGGGAGGGAATGAACTCAGTCCAAAAAACCTTCAGAAGCAGGAGTCACCTCCAATGTCTTTGAACTCACTGTCCCCTGGGATATGGTCAAATTCCCATTTTATAATGCAAGTCATTGTTCTGGGTGCTAGCGATACAAACTTCTGCCAGCCTGAGCTTGTCTCCTGGTAGGGAGAATTCACAGATTACATTTGATTAATCTTGGCTGAAGGTCCATTTTTTCCAGGCACTGCTAACTAACTAGTCAAATGATACTAACAATTCAGGTATGAAATTTGGTCATATTATAATACCTTTGATTCTTAAGACCAGAGAAAAATGCAAATTTCCAAAGGGCCAAAGCAATCAGTCTCTTTTATCATTGAGACTAGGACTGGCAAACTTTGGCCAAATCTGGTCTGCCATTTGCTTGTTTGCTAAATAAATAGCTTGACTTGCTAGTTTGCTAAATAATCTCACAGCTGCTAATGTTCCTAGATAAAGGTGAACTTGGATAAAGAATGAAGGAAAGAAGCAGCAAGCATTTATTAAGAGTCTACTAGGTACCACTGTGCTAAACACTTTACAAATATCTTATTTGATCCTCTCAGAGACCTTGAAGGCATTATCACCATGTTCCAGCTGAAGAAACTAAGGCAGGCAGAGATTTAAGTGATTCGCCCAGGGTCAGCCACTCTGTAAGTATCTGGGACTAATTTGAACTCAGATCTTCCTGACTCTAGGACCAACAATCTCTCCATTATACCACCAAGCTGCCTCAAAGACAGAGTCTTTTCCAAAGACAACTATTTTAGATGTGTGGAATCTTGTCTTTCGAGCAAAACTCAGAATGGTCTTAGAGACCCAAGTTTTCATTAGCTGTTCAGTTGGATGTGGGTTTTTTGAGTTTTTTACTCCATCCTTAATATGGAATTTGCCCTGAAGTGTTTGGTTGGGGCCACAAAGAATCAGGCAGACTAAAAAATGACTGAGCGGTAAGAATTTGAAAAGCACTTAGTATAGTCCCTGCACATAGTTCACACTTAATAAATGTCTTCTTCCTCCCTCCCTCCCTCCTTCCCTCTCCCCTTTCCCTCCCTTGCCTCACACTCCCTTTCTTTACATACATAGCCTCACTCCTTTCATTCCACATCTATACAAAAAACACTGGGCCTCCCAGGCTACTGACCCTTCCTCACAAAATAAAGAGCTGACTTTCATTCAGACTCATATTCCTTCTCTTTCTCCCTCATACTACTACTCTTCTACACATTGGTTCATTCTCCATTCACACCCCTTTCTTTATAGCACCCTGGGGATAGTGTTCCCTGCCAATGCCTCTAACACCAGTAATGAGACCACGTTCTGATGCTTTTTAAATAAACTGGGACATAACTGGTTACTATAAACAGTTGCCTTCCCCAGCATCTTCAAGCACATAGCTTTCTCTCCTTTGTCAGCATTTCTAGGCTTTAACAAGAAACAGATAAAAAAGCTCTGTTCTGAGTGAGTGACTGAAGCCCCTGACCATGGGCTAACCACATGAAACTCCCACAATGAAGGTAAAAGACATGAGTCACTAACTGCTACAGAGATGGTCTTCTTCAGGTCTTTCTTGACAATCACATTATAAAGGTAGTCTAGACTCAGAACCAGTGACACTAGAAAACCTTAGCAAGCTGAGGTGATCAGGTACACAGGCATAACTAGCAATGGGTGGGACCTATAGAGTAGTCCTTGTAGGACCTAATGTCTCATTCTATGACTTGCTGGTGGATAAAGCCACATGCACACATATTTATATCCAGGGCCTTAAAATTTAACAGCTATGGTTATGTGGGGAATTATATGGAGGCATTAGGCTTCCTCCCCATTTATATTTTGTAGGTATCTCAAGACAGTTCAAATGAATTTCTCTTCTTGGTGGCATGTTGAGAATGATCCACATTTTCCCTAAAACCATCCCAAAATGCTTCTACTTTTGTCCAGTGGTAGATCAACTTTCAGACCACAGTTTGTCCTGTGCTATTCATTTCATGCAGGTTGAAGCACGAATTGTGTATTATACCTTTGAGTTCTAATCACGCTTCTGTAGAATTTTGTCATAAATTTGTGTGTGTGTGTGTGTGTGTGTGTGTGTGTGTGTGTGTGTGTGTGAATCCTGAAGAAGAGTGTGCTGATATAGCCTGAGAATAGAGTGGGTGGAAACATAATATAATGTGAAAGAAGACACACAGAATCTGTTGTGTGCTGTTCTGTATTTGGCAGCCACCTAATTTCACATTTGCTTTTCTTAATAGTATGATGCTAAGCAATTCCATTCTGCCTACACCTGCCCCAGGGGGAGCCATTTAAACAATACATTTTATGCTGAACTGTGTCATCATAATGAAAATACTCCAAACAGCTCCAGAGATGGGATGATTTGCCTGGTGCACACCTTCCCTCCTTCTAAGTTGAATTCCTCCTCCTCTGTTGAGAGAAAGTTCAGGTATGAAAACTCATCCTGAAGTATAGGCAACAGAAGAGAGCTCTTGTGTTTGGTGAGAAAGAAGCCCCAGCTTTCTCCAGGGTGGTAAGGTAATAGAGTTAGGGAAGTAAGGATAGCAGAGCATGGTGTGGTTGATTAATTCAGTCTATATTTATCAAGTAGCCATTTGTGGCCTGGTGCTGTAATGTGTGTTAATGGAACAGTACTATATAGAGCATGGAGAATATATAGTCCCTGTCCTCAGAGTCAATGTTGAGGTAATATGTCTTTGAGGTCTTCTAGACTGGTGGGAATGGCATTTGAGGAAGGTTGCTTTGAAATGCTTTAGAGGGCCTTGAGGGTTCAAGTCAGAGAGATGCCAATACCAGAGACCAAGTCAAGACAGAGCGGTACATTCTGGGGGTGGGGTGAAGGGTCAAGTGCAGGGGTTTATGATGAGAGAGGGAGAACAGGGAAATGATATTGATCAAAGAAAAAGTTGTAATAAAGGAATCAGAGACAGAAAAATCAGTAAATTTGGAAAATGAGTCAGGAGTTACTGAGTCAGGTAGATTGAATTTATATGGTCAGGCTTTTATGGCTGTATTTATGGGCAAGTATCACACTTGCCCTCTGGTGCCCCTGTTAATCCTCCGTACCTGTACCGGCATTGAGTCCTGGACTGGATGTAACTAGTAAGACTGAATGGAAAAAGAAAGGCAACAGTTATGTAAGGTGTGAATTTGTCTTGGTTTGGTGATATTTAGGACTGATGAAACCCAAGATTTAGTCTTCTCTTTGAATAGGAAACATTTATTTTCTGGACACAGAGGGGGAGGAATCAGAATTACTTTGGGATTACCTACTTCATCCAGGACCATATCCTATTGAAGAAGATAACCCAATTAGGTGAATGATGGTATTCAGTGAATAGGCATGTAAGCCCTGCAAATAAGCTTTCTTTCAGTGTGGAGAAAACAGTCAATAAGTATTTATTAAGTGCTTACTAAAAAACATACGCTAAGTGGTTAGTATCTGGTCCAGTTAATTACATTTATTCTATATAAATATCGCCATTAAAATAACAATATAATTGCATATATAATGAGTCTGATAGTCCAAGAAGCACCTTTGGTTTTTAGAGGCCAAGTCTTTCTTATATTAATTTATCTTTGCTATAGATGTACCCTTTCTTCCTGTCCCTTTCTAGAAACTTCTGGAAACATCCATGTTTTTGCTTATACTGCTGAGGCCTTGAAAAACTAGTCCTCAGAGTCTTCCTGCCTTTGGTACCAGAAGTAGAAAACCAATTAGATGTGCCAGTGTGAGACTACTCACTCCATGTAAAACCTTGACTTTGTTCCATAGAGCTGCTCTGGTATGGAAGTAGCAGAAGACACAGGCAGATGGAGGGAGCTTTTATGTGACCTGATGCTATAAGTCCGGGGCAAGCTTCTTGGAAGATTATCACTGAGGTCCCTTCCTCATCTTTCTGGGGCCTGAAGATATAGCTGAGGCCTGGAAACCTCACCTCCAGTGACCAAGAACTGATTTCTCTATTTTCCTTTGACCACTGATATCCAGTTATAGCCTGTACCTTGAACCTGTTTGCCATTTTCCTTTTTCCTCCATGTTTCTATCTTGGGTATCTAGTTTCACATCTTAATCATATCCTGGTATGATCTAAAACATGAAAATTAAAACCTGTCGCTTCAAGCAGCACTGATTCCTTTATGTAATGTCCCTTAAGTCTCAAAATGTCTGGAAGGGATTGCGGGTATACCTATAAATATAATAAATATAGAGCAAGACTAAAAGAAGTAAAATGCCTAGTTTTAAGTTAAATACATTTCCTTATTAACTTTAACTATAAGCTCCTAATGCTTATTGTAATTTCTAGAGGGGAAAAAGCCCTTTAACGCACATGCTCAGTCTTGCCTGTGTTTCCCCTTCTCAGTGGCTGCTTGAAGCCTGGGTTGGGAAGGGAGGTGGAGAGGGGAAGAATGTGATGTTTGAGTGGTTCACCTTGTTATTGCGGGAACAAGATGGAGTCACACCTAGAATTTATGGGGCTGTAATAGATCAGGGCTTAGATATTTTAAAATATCATCCTGAGACATAGTTGCCATTTCCAGAGCCAAAGAGCGGTTTAGACTTTTGCTTCAGAGATGGTAATTCAGACTCTGTGGGATTCTGCAGCCAAAATGTCAGTCTCTGGAGCCTACTGTTCTTACACATGTTACTAGAGGTTCACCAATGTTTGTCTGCCTTAAAAGCTCTGAGACTGAGATGGGAATGGAGGAAGGGAGGGAGGAAAGGAAGTGGGGTAGGGGGGAGAGAGACAGACAGATAGACAGACAGACATAGAGGCAGAGAGACAAAGACAGAGAGAAAGAGAGAGAGGGAGAGAGAGAGAGTGAAGGAGAGAGCCAAAGAACCAGAAAGAGCCAGAGAGAAGCGGGGCGGGGGCGGGAGGCAGGAGGCGGAGAGACAGACAGACAGACATAGAGGCAGAGAGACAAAGACAGAGAGAAAGAGAGAGAGGGAGAGATACAAAGAGACAGAGAAAGAAAGAAAAAGAGTGGAGAGAGACAGAGACAGAAAGATAGTCAGAGAACCAGAGAGAGCCAGAGAGAAGGGGGGTGGGGTGGGAAGAGACAGAGAGAGAGAGAGAGAGAGAGAGGGAGAGGGAGAGTGAGAGAGACAGACAGAGACAGAGGGGAGACTTTTGCTGAATTGCTTAGGTACTACTAGGGGTTAGAATGGACCAAGAGATTTTATGGAAAGTATATGATTAAGCTCCCCCAAAGCAGGGATTAAAATGAATCTGGACAGTTCATGAATTTCCTTATGCAAAGCTGAGCTAAACAATGGCCTTGGGGAAAAGAGGTTTGGTAAGTAAAAGTCACTTCTGGCAGAGATAGTCTCCTTGGGAACCTAAGTAGTACCTTTGTTCTTCCTGGCAGGTTTAAAGAAACTGTCCCCAGGAGGAACTAAGGACAGTGATGAGAAAGAAAGTTGCAAAGTCATGCCTGAAGTGAAGGATTGGGCATAGAACAGCTTCACCCTCATTAGGGTGGTTGGCATCTAAGAGATCATGGATTGCTTTTGCTGTTGTTTTTTGCTAGGCCAAACATGTCCAACCCCTCCCTTCCCTTCCCATCCTCCCCCTGGCCCCCATTCACCACCACCACAAAGTTCTTTGTTGAATGGAAAAACAGGAAGAAATAAACATCTCCATTGTGATGCAGCCTGGCATAAAAGAGGGAGGGGTTAGTGGGCTGTTGGATTCAGACTCAGGTTCTCTTTCACCAAGACACCTCTTTATTTGTGTCTAACTATACCTTCCCCCCTTTTTATGCTATTCTTCTTCAAGAATTCCTAGGGATATTTTCTCCATATTTCTGAGAATTTTCATAGGTTCTCCCAAAAACTCAGGGAAGGCTCTTTCCAAGTGCCTGAAGGGCACTTACATAAAAAAGAAAGAACCTGCTTGCTAAACCAATATATTCAGTTAAGTTTGGGCTCCAAATTTAATCACCTCTATTTACCAAGGTCCTTTTCTCCCATTATTTATGTCTTCAATTTTTCTGTCATCTTGGCCTAAGAGAAGAAAGTAACCCCAAAATGAAATGGTTAAAGCTCAAATCTGCAGGTTTCCATTTGATAAATACTTTCAGGTTTAATTTTCTCTTGAAAAGGATGAAAAAAGGCATCCACTTCTTTTGCTTTTACTTTCCTTTTAAGAAAATCATTCTTTGTATATGTAGAGCCTATTTGCACACCATCTTGGGGAGGGCAGAAGGGGAGAGAGGGGGAAAAATTTAGAACTCAAAAGTCTTATGGAAGTAAATGTTAAAAACTAAAAATTAATTAATTAAAAAGTTAAGAAAAGCAAATCATTCTTTTTAGAAAATGATTCTGCTGGAATCAGACTTGTTCAAGGGAAACTATTTGTTTGCTCTCAAGGAATAATTTGGGGCCTGAATTGATTAATGGATCTTTTAAAATATAGGAACATTTTTTGAATTAAAAATTGGAGGAGGTAAAGTTTTTGGTGGCCTGATTGAACATCTTGGGCCTACATTATTTAATTACAAACTCAGATTCCCCTGAGTATATATTATATACAAAATAAATATGTTATAGAATGCACTTATGATTATTACAGGGCTAAATAATTTGTCTTCTGACTAGGTTTCCTGTGTCTGTCAGGCAAAAGCCAAGATTATGTGATGCTTTGTACCTCTGTTCCTACTTAGTAGTACAATTTGAATGTAGTAAAGGGGCCTTCTGACACTGCCTTAGGTGGAGTTCCCTACATTGTAAAAAATTTTAAGTAGCCTAGGTGTTTAGTATTCAGAAAAAGCTTTCGGTTTCCTCTTCTATGCAAGTTGTTGAATTAGTTACCTTTGAGGGGAGAGTCTATGACCTACTTATTAATTTACTTTAGATTTATTCATTCACTTGTCATTTAATAAACAATTATCAAAAACTTACAAAAAGCCCTGACTCAGGTATCAGAGGACTGGAGGTCAAATCCTGTGTCTGTTGTTCACATCCCGTATGACCCTAGGCAAATCACCTAACATCCCTGGGTTTATGCTTCATCAGCCACTCCATAAGGACCCCTTACTTATTCCTCATGGAAATGAGAGAGGAGGAAAGAGAGGCAAAGAAAGGGAGAAAGAGATAGAGATAAAGAAATAAAGACAGAGATACAGAGAAAACAGCAACAGAGAGACAGAGACAGAGTGTAACAATTAGAAGTTCCAGAGCCAAAGTGGAATATATCTCCTCCTTTAAATCTATGCAGTCACCACCGCCATCAGCAAATCAATTAGGGTACATTTGTCCCTATAGCTAATTCTGGAAAGGTCTTTGAGTTCCTGGGAAGAATCAATCTTTGTCCTTTATAGTGCCTCTCAATGCTTTGCACAAAAGAGGGCCAACAAATCCATACATGGGTATCTTCCATTAAGTTCATATCTCATTCCTGTTGGGGCATCATTTCATGAAAATTTATTCTGATTTTGGCATGCAATTCCCCTTTATCTTCCTGTATCAACACTGCATAGCGCTAGTATTGTTAAGAGAGTTGAGATGTCCTGGGTGCAGAGGGAAGAGCTGAAACAAAGGTATGTTTCTAAGGAAGAAGGCGTTGGTAAATTTAGGTAAATTCAAGCTTTGCTCCTTGAATGTGAAATGTGGGAAGGAAGCCAGAGAGCATTAGGCTCACAGTAAAAGAGGTTTACCGGCAAATGGGTAGAACAACCCTATGTAAGGGAGCAGCAACTTTGCTAGAGGTTGTCTTTAACAAAAACAAGAGCTTCACCATCATTCCCCTGAATTCTGCCCCATCCCTCAGAAGCTGTTTCTCATGGGCTTCCTAAATGCCGCAGAAAAAGTCTTAAGCAGTTCCTTTAGCACAATTTTTAGACAATCCTCAAATTCTAGTCTTCATGGAAGGCTTAGACTTATCCTAGCTGATGGAACTGGAGATCAATACCACCCTCAATTGAAAAATGTGTGAAAATTCAACAAATGACACTTTACATCACTTACCACCTTCAAGTTATTGAAGATGCAGACCACATTCCCATCTGGGTCTAGTTGCTGGTGCTGATTGAGGCAACTCTGGTGGATCAGGTTAGAGCCTAGAATGAAACAGGACATTCATGGTCCAGTTAATAGTTATCAAAAGGACATTTGCTTAGCCATAGCAGGGGAAAACATATTCAGTGAGGATACAAATTTGATTCAGTTGAATGTAGTTTCCCTGTTGTTGTGTTTGTCATGGTTGTCTGCTGTTCATAAGTCTAAGGGAAGAGCCTCTGATTCCTGAAAGCTTCCTCATTTCCCGAGGACATTGATGACTACTACATTGATAATATAAGATTGACCAGACCAGATGAGACCATGGTGGCTCATATGAGGCACGAGGGGTAGGAGATCAACTAAGAACATTCAGTCAGATTGGAGGGGATTTGGAGAATGAGGCAAATATAGAGATGTGGCTTGCAAAGAAAGACACATGCAACTAGACCTCAGGGGCCATTAATCTGTTAACAGATGATGCCCTGAGAAGTGAATTCCTGGAAAGTACTCCCAGTGGACTGAGCAATAAGCCACCTGGCTGATGAGTGAGAGGGCCTTGAGGGACTGGGTGGATAAAACTTTCATCCATACTGATTTCTGGGTGGTGACCATGGGTCTGACCAAGTGGTCTAATGCTTAGAAGGAACAGGATAAGAAGATAGCAAGAACAAATAAAGGCTCTCCTTTTTAAGGTCAAGACCAATAGGAAATTTTATTTATTCCCTTGCAAGTATAGAAATGGTAGGGAGGGAGTCTGTTGACAATTTAGTCATGGGGTTATGGTACCATTTTGTGGTGAGTCTAGGATAATGACACATGCCAATTGGAATGTTCACCTCTGAAAGACCAGTACAGCATGATCTTGAAAGAAAAACTTTATCATCATTGCCCTGAATTCTGTGGTCTGGGGTCCCATCTCCCAAAAGCTGTTTCTGGGATGAACTGATGAAAGTACATGGACTATCCTGATGGCCTAGGAGCTGCTCCTTCTCAATATCACTTTAAATCTTAATTTTTTTTTTGGAGGGGAAACCTGGACATGAATCAGGGTTCACTTGGTCATCATCACTTTAAATCAGAAGACCCATTGTGAACTGCTAAGATGTGATCTCACCCACCACACAGATCATTAATACCTAGCACTTGTTCCTTCCAAAAGAGAAAGGCAAAGCCAAGGATTTCTCATCTTGGTTTTCTTTTACATTCATCCAATTAGCTGGAGACCTTCCTTGCTTTCTCCTGACACCAGAAGGATGGCAATGGAGTACTCAAGCTGAGGATCTGTCATTTTTCATCCCTACCATGTGACTAGCCCTTTTTCTGTTATCATATTTTTCCTTGATGATATCTCTTATAAATGTAATACAAATGGTAATATGATAATTGCATGAAAGAAAATGGGATGTTATGAAATCAGATGAAGGGAAGATAATTGTCAACTGAGGGGATGGTGGCCTTTGAGCTGTGTCATGGAATCCCATGTCCTGGATGACTTCTTTTATGGCCCTTACTGGTTTCTTATTTCCACTACTCTTCTCTCAGCTGAGTTTTCTAGCATACAGTTTAATTTTTGAGAGAGAATGGGCCTTTTTTTATATAAATGACACATAATCTTTTTAATGCTTCTTTTTTTTAAAGTTACATTATAAATCATGGGAGAAGGTTAAAATAACAAATCAAAAGGAAAATGTTTAAACATTAAAGAGCTCTTTTTATATAATTCTGTTCCTACATGGAAATTGTGGGAAACTGGGACTTATTCTTTCCTAGCTCCCTCTTCCTTCCTGATTAGGTCCCTTCTACCAAGCTTTGTCTTTGTAGTCAAGGAAGTCTGTTCCTGTCTTTAATAGATGTAGAGTTGTTTTTTGTTTTTTTCTAGATCTGGTTTGATATTAGGTGTTTCAGCCTTTTTAGTAATTACTTCAGTAACACCCAGTGCCTTCTACAAGAAGCCTTTCCCAATGCCTCTTAACATTAGTGCCTTCCTTCTGTGATTGTCTCCAATTAATCTTGTATATATCTTGTTTGTACACATGTTGTCTCATCCATTGGACCGTGAGCACCTTGATTGTAGTTGTGAAATCTAGAGGATAGACTTGTCTAGGGTAAAGAGGGGAAGGTCAGGGAGGCTGGTTCCCATACTAGTTAGGTCACCAAACATGTATTAATAAATAATGTATTATATGCTAGGCTCTGCCAAGCCCCAGAGAGCCAAAGAAAGGCAAAAGCCAATCCTCGCTCCCAAGGAACTCCCAATCTAATGGGTGAAGACAAACAACTATATACAAACAAGGCAAGTAAATTGGAGATAATCAAAAAAAGGATGGCATTAACATAAAGGAGGATCAGGAAAACTTGTGGAAGATTTTAGCTGAGACTTAAAGGAAACCAGGGAAGGCAGGAGGAAGGGTGTTTCAGGTATGAGAAATAGCCATAATTATTATTGCCTGGGATCACGATATTGTTCCACTTGGAGACCTTCTATCTCGTTTTGCATGAGGATCCCTTTTTGAGTGCTTCCTGATCATACTTCTATTTCTTATTAACAGCTAAACTTTGTAGTTCTTCCATTTAGCTTATATTGTATACACAGTAAATATTTTGAGAGTTTATGATTGAGTTTCTCAATCAATCTCATGCTATTACATTGTCTAAAAGCAACTGAAGGGCACCTCCAGACAGGACTGTAGCATACCCTCTGGTAGTGCTGACAAGGCACAAGAAGCACCTTTTGGTTAGCTGAGGATCAGCTACTGTTCTTCTGGGCATGAAAACAAGCTTTTATCCCATAATTCTTCTTTACTTTTTCACTTGTGCCTTCTGAAATGCAGCAATGTAAGGGATAACCAGCTCCCCTCCCCCATTCCTTAACTCCTCCAGCAGGAATGGCAATCTGAAAAAGAAGCTCAAGGCAGCTGCTCCTTAACCTCAATCTGCTGTGTACAAGAGAGGGAGATTTTGGACTCCCTGGGCAGCATGATCTTGGAATCTATCCCAGAGAATCCTGGGAGATTTGCTAGGCAATACCTGCTTTGGAAGTTGCATTGAAGGGAACCCCAAAAGTCCAGTCACTGGACAGCTACATGGTGTAGTAGAGAGAGCACTGGATCTGGAGACCGGAAAACCTTAGCTCAAATCCAGCCTCAGATGCGTCCTAGTTGTATGACCCTGGGCAAGTCATTTAACTTCCACCTCCCTCAGTTTCATCATCTATAAAATGAGGATAATGACAGCACCTACTTTCCAGGGTTGTTGTTTTTCCTTCTGTGCATGACATAATCACACTTTCTTTGACAATAATGTACTCAAATCTGAGTGTTGCCTTTCTCCCCTAGGTATTTTCTTTTCCCATACATAGACCATAGGGGACTTGGGAAAATCTATCCCCATTCCTCACCTGTCTAATAAGGATGGTCTTATAGCTGTTCCTCAACATTGGCATCACTGGGTAGGACCCAGACTCCCTCATGCATCTTCTCTTGCTTCAAAGTTCACTGCAATCTCAGCCTTAACTCCCCATCCCTCTCCTATACTGTATGTGGAATCACCACTCCAGGGTTTGAGCTCCCAGACACTCCATACACTGCTTGTTATTTTATTTTCTCCTTGTCATTCCCAGTTTTACACAAAAAGCCTCAATCTGCCTGACTCATTCCTTCCTCTCTCACAAACACTCCCTGACTCACACACTCAGGGGCTACCTCTAACACCAAAGTATTGAGGCCCAGCTTTGACGGTTCCTAAATAGAGGGAGAATTAGCACTTGCAGAAGGCTGGGTGCCCTTATCTCCTCGGGTTGACAGCTGTGTTCCCTTTAGATTCTATCAGTCTGAAGCAAACCTTCTAATCAGATTTGTGACCAACTTGTCTGTCCCTTCTATTTTCTAGACTGACCGCTGGCTTTCCTCCTCTGTGGAGGCCATGTCGCCTGGAACTAAAAAAATTAGACCTCTAGAATCTCTTTCCTTGAGCCTGGTGTCTTCTTCCAGGCGGAGTTAACATTCTTGTTCTGACTCTATACCTCCCTTGATGGATCTCCTTAGCTCACACCTTATTGGTAAACCCAAGATGACAGACTAACTTTGGGGCCATTGAATGATAGGACATTCGTCCTGGCTCAGGGTCGGCGTGGTCCTCCCCCTGTTTCTCAAGGTGCTGCATTTGGTTTGTGCTTCTCCAAGCCTTAAGGGAACATTTTACTAGAATCCAGGGTTAGCAGTAGAAATATATGATGTCAGACACTGGCCTCATTTGCAGCATTTGCCAATTCCTGAGGTGTAAATGCTTACACTGAAAATTTAACAATCAGCTCTTAGCAGTTCGTACCAACTGGATCCGACACACCCCTGTGATATTTCTGCTGCTATCACTAACCCAGCTGCCCCTCATCCAGGAAACTGCAGAGATAGACCAAAACCTCCCACAGCAGTGGGCCAATGGAGATTTTAGATGGGTCTAAATCTGCAGCAATTCTTCATTTACTGAACATATAAAATTGAGATTAAACTCTTTTCTCAAGTTCACACTTTTCCTTCGACCTCTCTCATTCACAGTTTTGCTGACTTCTGTTTTGGCCTTGGACTATTGATTCTATATCAACCTTCAGCTCCAAATGTTTAGCCATTCCTGACAGCCTTGTTATGGTATAACATAAAGAACAATGGCCTATATTTCCGTTTTGAACTTTTATTTCCTCATCTCTAACTGAGGATCGAAATAGTTGGTCTACCTGCCTCAGAGGATTGCTATGAGAATTAAATGAGATAGTACATGCAGGGTGTTCTATAACCATGAAGACCTATCTAAATATAATTAGTTGTCATAAGTAATTCAATATTTTGATAGATCTGGGATCTCATCAATGTTGGTACCCCCTCTAATAGTGCATATTATGACCTATCCATGCCTTCTCATCCTGTGGATTTTTGTGCATGTGCTCCAATGATTTTCCAAATAATTTTCCTTTCTAACTACAGGAGATCTTCCTTCAAAACAGTCATTCTTAACCTTTTCTGTGTAATGAATTCCTTTGGTAGTCTGGTGCAGCCTATGGATCCCCCCTCAGAATAATTTTTTTTGCTTTTTCTTTTTGGAGGGTTCTCCCCTCCAAAGTTAAGGGATTTGCCCAAGGTCACATGGCTAGTAAGTGTTAAGTGTGTGTGGTGGGATTTGAACTCAGGTCCTCCTGACTCCAGGATTGTGCTCTCTTCACTGTGCCACCTAGCTGCCCCTAGAATAATGTTTTTACATGCATAAAAATACTTAAGATTAAAAAAGAAGTAATTTTTATTGATATATAATTGCTAAAATTAAAAAAAAAATTCATAGACTCTAGACTTAGAATCCCTGACTACATTTATTGACATTTTGGGAATGCCAAAGAAATATTCAGGTCATCAATCAGTCCTTGAAATTACTTTCTCTTCCTGTCATATACCTTTCTGGTAACATTCTTTATGTGGTTTATCTTGCACGATTCTTGATTGATAATAACCTACTGTTTGGTTTTCACTTTTTCCCCTGTTTTCATGGATAATTCTATTACCACTGACCCTTTATTGACTATTTGGCTACTTTTGTGCCTTCTACTGTGGTTGGCTGTGGACCCATGAACTCTGCAAGACCTTAGCTGGAATCATGAAAGACCTCTGTCTGCCTACAACTTGGGTCTTGGCTCTGATCGCTCCTATGAGAGGGAAGAAGGTGTAGAAGCAACATCTACTACATTTAAGCTGTTAGTTTTTTCTTAAGAGACTTTGAGACCACCCTTGATATTTAATTGGGCTAGAAGAGCAAGGCTCAAACCACTGATGTATTTTTTTGGTCATGTAGGTACAAAAGCCAGCTCATGAGGGGTCAGGGATTCCTCCTGCAGGCTTGACACATTCTTTAGACTGGTGCTAGCAGGGGAACTTCACCCAAATGAATCAATGCTACATCCTTGCTGACTATCCTTTCCATGCTACTGCTTATAAACTTCCTTTTGTTAACTGTTAGATGGTCTATGAGTCTCTTGTTTTGTTCTAATCCTGTACCTGAACCAGTAGACTTGTGTGAATCAGGCCTCACATAGCATAAGAGAAGGGGTGGCTAGGTGGTACAGTGAATAGAGCACTGGCCCTGGAGTCAGGAGGATCTGAGTTCAAATCTAGCCTCAGATACTTAACACTTACTAGCCATGTGACCCTGGGCAACTCATTTAACCCCAATTGCTCTACCTACCCCCTCTAAAAAAAAAGAAGCAAAAACACATAGTGCAAGAGGGGTTGTCCTTGAGCATGAGAACAGTTTGAAGATCACATAGCTTTGGGAATGAACATCCTCATCCTGATTTCCACTGGTTCTAATCAATCTGTGTCTGCAATCCTTGGCTCTGCCTCAGTTTCTCCTTTCCTTCATTAGACATTCTTACTCCAACTCTGATAATTTTTCCTCCAAACAGATCTCCTAGTCTGACATAGACTCTAAAATAGTCTTTCTTTCCCATACCTGATCTGATGATGTCATCTGAGCTATTCCACCCTCTCTGCTGCAGAGGAAAAGACAGTGTGGGATGCGAGAACACTGGGTTTGCTATCAGAGTTCCTGGGTTTGAATCCCACCTCTGCTTCTTGGTATTTATGTGACCTGGGATGTCATTTTAATTTCTCTGGGACTCAGTTTCCTCATCTGTAAAATAATGTAGTAGGACTAAACGGCATCTAAGGTCCTTTCTCTAAATCCTATTAATCCTGTGATCTGTTTCACAAGAGCAGATTCATTCTGGAAGCTTGGGAGTAGCAAGTGCTAGAATGAGTTCTTTATCTTCCTTCTATTCAATTAAGTGAACTAATTAAGATTTTTTTCATGCTAATCCATTACATAGCTTACTGAGAACCTTAATGGGAGGAAGGTGCATTTCATTTTTCAGGACCAACCCTGGTCTCTATAATTATACAATATTCTCTTTCATTCTTTTTTTCTTTCCATTTACATGGTTTTTGTCATTGTCTATATTGTTCTACTGATTCTTCTTATACACTTTATTTTAATTCCTATAAGTATTCCCATTCTTATTCTTCTTGTATTCTTTATTCTTTGAAGAACTAGGACTATACTACTTTCTACCTTTGTGCCTCTAGGAGTAAAATAGTCTTTTATACTTATTAAATACTTAAATATTTGCTAAAATGAAAATTGAATGAAATATCACAATTCTTTGAATAAGGCACAGTAAATTAAATTTCCCTTCTCCTTTTCTACTGACCTTTTTAAGCTACATATTTTGTGATTTTTTATTTTACCCTCAAGGATAATTTGAATGTTTATTTCAACCTTCCTTAAACTATTTAAAAAGCTTGTGGGCAGGGGAGGCACAGAGGGCAATTGGGAAGCCATGACTCTTGGACATAACATCTGACTGACTATAAGGAAAAAATAATTCATTTTGATTAAGTCGGATTGTCCAGCTTTAGTCAGTGCAACTTGCTGTATGAGTTGGAAGACGTGGTTTCAAGTTTAAGCTATTCTGTTTAAAGTACCAAGTCTGTACTTCTATTTCCTCATCTGAAGAGTGGGATTCAAATTCTTGGACTACTTGCTTCAGAGGCCTGCTGTGAGGATCGAATGAGATAATGCATGAGAGATGTTTTGTAGATCCACTGGAGTATTAATATAGCAACAATAACTGCTTAAGATCTACATAAATGTAGCCTTTATTTAATCTCTGGGGTCCTTATTGCAACTCCCACTATCATTGGCAAGTTGGATTCTGAGAGCAAGTCTGCATTTCCCCCTTAGGGATATTAAGTATACACCTGAAGGGCAGAGGGATGATTCTTTCAGTGCAATGAGCTTGAGCCACCATTCCAGTGGGTTTTCTTCAATATCAGCTACTAATAATTAGTGCCTTCCTGACCACAGGCCTGGCACTCTATCCACTATGCCGCCTGTCTGCCCCTATTTTTTCCTATTTCACCCTGGTTCCTGGGGAGGCTAGGTTCAAACTTAAAGCAGTTGTAGCAAAGCCTTTGCCCCACCCATTCTACTGAATTTGGCTTAGCCAATGGATAAGTTGCAATATGGCATCTTGTCTGTGGGATCAATTCACTGCTTGGTCTAGGTCCCTTCTTAGTGCTGTGCTGACAGGCTATAAACTGACATAGACTCCAACTCTAGGACTTGTGATGGCTCTCATATCCTTTTGAGGCTTACAAGGTATCAGCCTAGTCCATTCAATTGTCAATGCTCCTCCTAGACCATGAAGGAACAGACACAGCAGGGATAGGAAGATCACATGCTCATAGCTTCCTGTCAACCCATGTAGACTCTCTGTCTCTGTCCCTCACTTTCTCTCTGTTTTTCTGTCTCTGTCTCTGTCTGTCTCTCTCCCTTTCTCTCTCTCTGTCCCTCACTTTCTCTCTGTTTTTCTGTCTCTCTCTCTGTTTTTCTGTCTCTGTCTTTATCTGTCTGTCTCTCTCCCTTTCTCTCTCTATGTCTCTGTGTGCATCTCTCTGTTTTTCCGTCTTTGCCTATATCTGTCTCTTTTTTTGTCTCTCTCTGTTTGTCTTTATCTTTCTCTCTCCCTTCTCTCTCTCTCTCTCTCTGTGTCTCTCTCTGTCTCTCTCTCCCCCTGTCTTTCTTCCTCTCTGCCTCCTTCCAGGTAGAGGCTTATAGCACTCATTGCCTCCTCACTGGCACACAGCCATACAGGAAAGGAAGACAGAGACAGGGGAGAGAGAGACTTTGAGGCTCTCTTTGGCCAGTTAGTGCCTTTTGAATGCCTACTTAGCTCCAGCCCAATAGCCAATCAAAAGTTCATCTCTTCTCTATGTGATAAAACAATCAATCCAATTTGTTGTGTGAAGTTAGATTCAGTCAAAGGGCTGTACTTGAGGATCTAGAGCACCACATGTGGCCTTGAGGCCACAGGTTCCCCACCCCTGCTCTAGGCCACTAAATCTTTCTTGGGCACTGATGGAGCAATCAAGCCAACCACTGGGTAATAATTACTTGCTCTTGACACATGGGCTATCCACCTAATTTTCTATTAATACAGCACTCTGATGACATTCTTAATGTGACTTCTCTTGCACAATTCTTGGCTGATAATGTGTCAGCCTACTCATGCCTTTCCATTGCCCTTTGGGTGAACCTCACTTTTGATTTTTCAGAGACTGCTTTATTGAATGACTTGTAATAATACAGCATCACTGGAGGAATATTGGTTTTTTTCAAATGGCCTTTGTTTCATAGTAAAGTTTGCAGTCATTAAAAGTATGACATATTTCCCAAATTCTTTTCTATCCTAGAGGGAATGGCTCATTGTTCTTATAGGGTCTGTTCAAGACATAAGTATGGAGGGACTGGCTAAATTCATATTAACATTATGATTAAAACTGGTAGCTAAATAATGGACTCATGGAACATTATGATGGCATAAATTGAAAGGATTAGCAACCTTGTTAGTGGGCTTTGGGGATAACCCATATCTAAGTGTGTTTGTAAGCAGAGCAGTCTGCCTAGAATAGAGTATTTTTATGGAAGAGTGGGATATAATGTTAAAGGGGTGGGTTCAATCCTAGTTTTCTGAAGGACTTGAATGGTAAACTGAATGGGGACCCCTTGAATTGAATTGTATGAAAAATTTTGCTATAATGTCCACAAGGCATCAAAAAATGAGATGAACTCATTCAATACAATTATTGTTAGAATTATTCCTAGAGAAAATTAACCAACTTGAAGGCTCACTCATATTAAAATTTGCTTTCTATGATGTGAAGTTTCCCATTTCTGGGCATTAAGCTCCCTGGGAAACCAGTGTTGTTCTGGATACTCTATATGGAAAATCAATGTATTTTTCACTTACTCAGTGCACATTTTCTGAAAGCACATTAAAATATTTAAAATGTGGCCTAAATGTTTTTTTTTAGGGGATGGTAACATTACAGCTGATTATACATATATTATTTATGAATGTCATTTAATCTTCATAGAATTCTTATATTTATGGTGTAGAGTTGGGAAATGTGAACTCTACCTTTAATTCTTTCTCATTAACTTTCAAACAAAAAACATTCTATTCAGGAAAACATCTGGGTCTAATGGAGATTCTAGAAATATGGCCTTACACACCAAATTTTCATTTGCTCTTTAATGATTATTTCCCTCCCTCCTTGCAGTTGCCTTAACAACTGTATGTTGTTCAATATCTGATGTAACAGGGGAGCTATTTAAGACCACATCCTCTATAAACTGCTTAAGTATGTTTCCAGAGACATTAAGAAGACTTGAATCTGCCAATAAAGACAGGGGCAGGAGGGGAAAAAAGGCCCCAAGCCATGTCTTGTTTAATATTTTAATTTTCAATTTCACCTACTTTTTAAAATTTATAGACCTTTTTCTATAACCCCAATGAGAATTAAAATACTTTGCAAACTTGCAGCAAGGTGCATCATGTGGTAGATAGAAGATGTGGTAGATAGGAGTTAAAGTCAGGAAGATCAGGTTCAAACTCACCTCAGATATTAATTAGCTGTTTGATCCTGGGAACCCCTCTGTGCCTCAATTCGCTCATATGTGAAATGAGGGGGTTAGACTTGATATGCTCTCTAAGTCCTTCTAGCTACAAATCTATAATCCTATGAAATATATGTGATCAATCAGTCAGAGGGTGGGAAGATATCTCTCTCTCTCTCCCTGTAATAACCATTCATGGACTTGCTCCCTTCACCCATCATATCTCAACATTCCACTCTTCCATTTCATCCCACAACTGGACTCCCATAACTGCCTTGGATGTCGATTCTTTAGCACAGTTATGATATAATATGAGCCGGGCACTTGCAGTAGTTACATAGGCAAAATTCCCTGTGTCCCCCAATTCTTCCCTACTCCCCCAATAACTTTGTGCCTCCATTAGCTCCTTGACCAGTGAATTAGACCTCTTACCTCTCCCCATATCCTCTTTTGTTTTTCAGTGGGAAAGAGTGAGCAGCACAGAATGAGTAGGCATAAATGGCTGTATTCTACACTGTTGATTTCTAATTACATTATCTTTCCACCCAACCTCAACCTTCTTCTTACATCCAGGAGCTTCCCCAATTCCACTGAGGGCACCACTCTTCTTTCAGTCTCCCAGATTTGCATCACTGTTTTTGACTTATTGCTTAAATGAGATTGCTCTGGTTATTGGAACATAGATTAGACCTGGAAGGGACCCCACAGGTCATCTAGTCTAACTTGCCCTTATTACAGATAAGGAGACTCAGATTCATTCAAATGAATTGCCCAGGTTGACACAGGTATTAAGTGGCAGAAGTGACTTTGAAATCAGGTCCTATGACTCTTTCCTTGGCACCAAGAATAACAGTTGTATCTGAAGGCCTTTTCTCAATCCTCATTCTTCTTGACCTTTCTTTGGCCTTTGGCAATATCGATCACCTTCTCCTCCTAGATACGTAATCTAGCTTTGAGTCACCAAAATGGTATAAATGTTATTTACAAAAATTCTCACATATATACTCTTTAAAAACTTTGAAATAGATTTTGCTAACCTATTTTCCAACCTTCCAAAGAGTCTCAGTGAGATTGAAACTCATTTGTTAAAAATATAAAACTATAACACCTTGTACTTAGGTTGCAAGAACAATTGATTGACAGCAGGGAAGATAGAAATTTCCTAGGTTAATTTCAATAAAAACCTTTGTATATTTGGCAGATGAGATTTTAAAAATTAGTATCATGATCTTGTAAGTGCAACCAATAGTACACTTTAATTGAAATATATATCTTTGTGAGGGATCTTTAAGACAATAAAAAATCATGTATAAAAATAAGCTGAATTTAGAGACAAACATTATAATCAGTGTGTTACAAAGTGGTAAACCAAGATTTAAAAAAAAATAATGAGGCATGCTTGTTTGAAAGATTTAGGGTCTCTAATCAGCACAATGACCAAGCACATTTCCAGAGGATTTGAAATGAAATGTACTACCCACATCCAGAAAGGGAACTGATGAACTCTGAGTACAAATGGACACTTGTTTTTTGACTTGGCCAATTCAAGGTTTTGTTTTGTTTGGATTCTACATGTTTGTAACAGGGGTTTTATTTTTCCTTCTTTTTCATTGAGCGCTGGGTTGAGGTGAAGAGAGGTAGGAAGGAGCGAATTCAGGTGAAAATAAAATGAAATTTAATTTAAAATAATAAGGCATGTTCAATCACATGTCTCTCACTAAAAGTCATTATTAACATCTTTAGCAAAAGCAAAATAAATGACTAATAATTACTTATTGATTTGATTGAATTTGATTGAACAAGTAATTATTAGTGATGGTGCTAAGCCCTGGGGATATAAATGCAAAAGTGGACCAGTCCCCCACCTCAAGAAGTTTACATTCTAATTGGGCAGAGAACATTTACATGTATAACCATGCATGTATATGTATATAAGTGTGTATGTATACATATACATATGCATACACACATACACTGTTGTTTGTCCTTTGTTTCTGAAGAGCACCAATGACATCAGAGTCTCTTGACGCATGCATGAATTGGATTTCAGTGAGGTAGAGTTGCACAAAGTCATTAGCCTTACTCTCTCTTCCAGAATCATTGAAACCCAGTGGCAGGACAAAAGTCAAGAAGACTGGTGATGGCCCAGGATGCAGTGGATGATCTTAGCATCTTCAATGTCTGACCAAGCTCTAAGCACTCCATGGCGCCTGTTTCCATCACCTTCACAGTCGTTGGAACAAGTTGTTCTCATCTGACCTTTCTGCTGGGGAGAGTCTTTTCATGCCTGGGGTAGACACCCTTTCAGCTTATCGATGGGTTTGAGGCCTGTTGGTTACCTTCAACCTGGTTTAGCCCAGATGGGTTAGGGTTAGGGTTAGGTAAACTGCAAGACAGTTTACCAGGGTGTGGCCATTGCACATGCTACAGTTTTTTGGAGCCATCGGTGAGAGTTGAGTGCCAGACTAACTATCTATCTATCTATCTATCTATCTATCTATCTATCTATCTATGTCTGTCTTATCTATCTCTATGTGTGTATGTGTATATATACACACACTATATGTGTATACACATGTATGTACATACATACACATATATATGCATACACACAAACACACATTATATAGACATACGCATACATATGTACACACATTATATAGACATATACATGCACATAAAATAATATATGCTGCTTTTGGAAGGGAGTAAACTAGCAATGAGGGATAACAGGAAAGACTGTGTAAAAGCTTGATGTTAGTCTTGAAGAAAGCGTGGCCTCCAAGAGGTGAAGGTGAGGAGGGAGTATATTCCAAGTCTGGATGACAGCCAATGTAAAGACCAGGTAGAAAGGAGTAAAGTAACAAAGAGACCCTGGATTTGATTGCATGTGGGAGTGATGGTGCCATGATTAGATCCGTGCTTTAGGGAAAACCTGGCGGCTCTTAGACACTTGAGGAAGGAAGAGCAAAGAGGAGAATATTTGACTAGTCTTCCTGCCTTAGCCCCAGCACTCTCTCCACTGTACCATCTAGCTTCTAGGTCAGCAGCCTCCTGATTTATCCACACATTGGACCAACTTTTAAAAACCATCCCTGCCTCGTATGCCGTTGGCATCAGGCCTCTCCATGATGAAATGTATTCATTCTACGGTAGACGATACTACCAAAAGCTTTTCATTTTGACGTGAGGGTTCCACCTTGTCCAACAACTCATTCAGACCCTCACATCTCATTGTTTCTGTTGGATGAAGGTGTGAATCAATGTTCACCTCACAGTGAACTAGGACATCTTCTATATCCTTTTATTATGAAGCTTTCCAGACAATGTAGTTAAGTAAACTCATTCAAATATAAATGAAATAGATATTGTTGTTTAGAGTTAAAATGGATACCAGTTGGGTTATGACTCTATCTGTACACGATAGATACGAAGAGGAAAAAAAAGTAACTTCAAGTAAGTGCCCACCTATTCACCTCTGGAAACAGAAACCTGAGAACTAGAGAATTCTTACTTTTGCT
This sequence comes from Gymnobelideus leadbeateri, assembly GCA_011680675.1. Taxonomy (NCBI): domain Eukaryota; kingdom Metazoa; phylum Chordata; class Mammalia; order Diprotodontia; family Petauridae; genus Gymnobelideus; species Gymnobelideus leadbeateri. The sequence goes on from WOXC01009740.1 coordinate 535,262, forward strand.
TTTGGATGTGTTCCACAGCATAACACAAATCCTGGGAGAGCTCTTTTGGTAGAGGTAACTGAGATTCTGAAAATACTTAGAAGAGACAGTGTGGGGGATTGCTTCTCAAGCTTGGAGATAAGCAAATTCCCACCTGCACACAGAATTTTTGTGATTGAGGCTCTCGAAGTTATGCTAATGAAGGCAATTACTGTGATTCCTCTTTCACTAGGAAACCACTGCCAGTTTCTGTACTTTGTTTGACCTGAAATGAATGCAGTAATGAAAAGCAAAGTCCACCATTGATAGAGAACAATCTGCTACTAATTTGTTACTAGTTGTGAGTCCAATGTGGAAGAGCCCCGTTGTACTTTCAGTTAAGAGAAGCCTAGTACTCATTCGTAAACACTGGCAAAGATCTCAAACAGGGCACCTGATCAAGTTATGATCAAAAATTCCAAAAAGAAACAAGAGTAAGCTACTTTATCCAGACCAGGATCGAGACCTTGAAAAGACATCCTAAAGCCTGCAAACACTGGAAGAGGGTCCCTTCCAGGAAACTCAGCCTGAACTCAGTTATAGAGGTCCTGAAGCCTGTCTGCTTTGACTCTGGATGTGCCAAGAAGCTGGGAGTCTACACTGTTCTATCTAGGGGCACCCAAAACGTGTAGCTACGAGTAGGAATGCTGTATAGGGGGTGAGGGTGGGGCAGAAACCTGTAACTTTCTGACTGGGGATGGTGTAGGGGAATTGGAAGCCCATAACTCTCTGAGTATGCACACAGTAGGGAAAGTGGAACGTAGGAGTCTGGGAAACAGGAGTCTGGGAAATAGGAGGCAGGAACCAACAGGGCTTGACCATGACAGCCTTCAGGGAGACTTCCAAATGCATATTGAAGTCCTCAAATATGAGGACTGAATGAGAGACCACTTACAATCACCAACTCTTAGCTGAGAGAGACATGGATCTCCATCTCCACCAACCACCCTTGTTTTTTTTTTTTCTTTTTGGAGGGGAGAAGGCAGGGTGATTGGGGTTAAGTGACTTGCCCAAGGTCACACAGCTAGTAAGTGTTAAGTTTCTGAGGCCGGATATAAACTCAAGTCCTCCTGACTCCAGGGCCAGTCTCCATTCACTGGCCACCTAGCACACCTCCCACCCTTGTGAAGCTAGCTGTTTGCCAAAGGTTTTTCCCTTTCTTCTCCATCTAATAGAGTTCCAAATAGCAACTGGAGTTGCAAATTTGAGGTATTTTTTGGTCCTTTCCTATCCCTTTATAAGTCTAATATTTTGCTAAACGTTCATAGGAACTGAACCCCTAAAATACATATGATACCTTACAGGTTCTTCAATCTTTGAATAGCCAGTCTGAAAGTCAATCCAAGCAGGGAGGGCAACATAGTACAGTAGAAACAGAGTTGCTTTTGGAACCAGAGAATCTGATTCAAATGCTGCTTTTACTACTTACTGTATATTCTTGGAGAAGTCATTGAATCCCTCTACACTTCAGCTTCCTATCTAAAAAAGATGAACGGATTGGATCAGACAGCTTTTCGTGTCCCCTCCAGCTTGAAATCTATTAACTTTGAGCTATCAAACAGGGTCTTTCAATATTTCTGACATGGTGGCAGACATTTCCATGGCCCTTACAGTCATTCTTGGCAGAAAATATAGAGGTTGTCTGTAGACCCTCACATCACCTCCACCTACATGCCCCAGCACCATATACACCATCTGCCTACTTCTTGTTCTCCCCTCATGCCTTCTGCCACTCCCAGCAAAGAGAAAAAACATATGCTTGCATTTCCTTTGTCGATATTTTGCACGTGGACTGTGTGAGTGTGATTTTCTCCGGATGGATGTAAGTTCATTGTATTTGGTGGTTGGTGTCATTTTTGTCTTAGAATCATTAGTGTCTAACAGAAAGCCTTGCATACAATAGACTCTTAATAAATGCTTGTGGAATGAGTAAACAAATGAAAGGATATACTTATAGGGTAGGAAGTAGAAATAAAATAATCACTCTTGTCAATGACAGGAAGACTTGGTGAACTAGAGATTCAGCTCAAAAATTAATTGAAATAATTAATAACCAGTAAAAGTAGGAAAGAAAATACATTTAGGAAAAAATATCAACCCTTCTGTATTTTACCAAAACCCAGCAGGAAGAGATAGAAAAAGAAATTCCTTTCAAATGAATAGATTTCCTTTTCTAAAGCAATGTTCTAGGATCCACCAAAACAAGAGACATTACCTCTGATTCCCTGACTCCTTATTCAAGTCTGCATCCACCAGAATAATCACACTACCTTCCTCTAGGTTCAGAATAGGTTAGGATAATTCACTTTTTTTTTCAATACTCTACTGAGATGCAATGAAATAGCCCAGTGTTATGTAGAAAAAGTCCTGAGGTATGTATAGAAGTCAAGACCCCTGAATTTGAATCCCACCTCTGCCACTGAATGTTCTTGGGATAATATTTCATCTTTCTCGACCTAGTCATCAGTTTCAGGTTACTGGCAGAGACCTATAGCCATTGGCAGACAGAAATTCTCCAGTGTTTATTTACTTTAACCCTTTGAGAAGGAATGAATGAAGCATTTATTAAGCACTTATGATGTACAAAGCTCTGTGCTAAGCATTGGGGATACAAATGGAAAAGTAAGACAGTCTGTTGTCAAAGAACTCAAATTCTAATGGGGGAAGCAACACGTGGAAAGTTTTAGCTAAAAGTAAGATAGAGGGGTCCCTTGGTATTTAGTGTTCAGTGGCAAAAAGGATGTAAAAGCATCTTCTTTGATGCCCCTTCCAATGATTAAATAAGATCAATTTCTCATGTTGAAACTTGATGGTGCCAAAGGGAGCTCTGAGATTGTCATTTGATGTTGACCCTAGTCTAACCCATTCTAAGGGAGGGAGGGTAAGATGAACAAAATTTAAAAGAGTAGGAATGAATTGGGGATAGAACCTGACAATAAACACCTCGGATGGGTTGCTCTTTCAGATGGGGTGCCTGTGTCGGATGAGAGAAGGATTTAAGTAGGCTGGGGGCATGGGACAACTGGACTATTGCCAAACTGTATTACTGTTGCTGATGCCATAGTCACTGGCACTACCAGCATGAGTGAATTGGCAGAGAATCAAAAGCTGAAACACTAAGACAAAGACTAGATGAATTATGCAGAAGCTACACAGAGCACATACAGAATTGCTAGAGCTATTCAAGCTTTTTGAGAATAAATCTGGTAAATCCATACTTTCCTGTCCTTTGCTTCACTCCCAATATTATCCTCTTTCTGGAGAGACATAAGCTTGGTTCCCGATATCTCTTTCTTAAATATTTGTTTTGCTTTCTGTATTGCTGTTTCTCTGAATTAAAGTGGTTTACCACTGAATTCTTGATATGCATATGTGTCCTTGTGCAATGGTGGCAGAGGGAGAAGCATAAATTGGTAACATACCCACAGGAGAGAGGGAGGGTTTTATAACTCCTAGGATTGGAGGCTATACAGAAGAGAGGCTTTTATTCAAACTTGTTTTTTTTTTTATAGTTTCCCGAAAACAGAGGAAAAAATGGGAATCCCCACCAGTTCTAGATAAATTAATTTAAACACTGGGGTGGGGAAAAGTAAAAAATTAACTACAGTTTAGTCTTCTTAAGGTGATCACCTCAGGCAATTCCCCTCTTCCTTTTTTTCTAACTCTTGCAGGCTTAAAAGGAAAACCCTTTCCTTTCAGGTCAGAACTGGGGAGTGAATTGAGCAGGTATTCTGAACGTCAGGTCCATGAACTTGGTTTTTAAGAAATATTTTGAAAATTATATTTAAATGTAATTTATTTCCTTTATAATCCTATGCATTTTAAATTTAAAAAATGAACGAAAATTTATTTTCATTCTCTTCACCCACCCACCCACCCACCCCATGGAATGAGTTTAAAAATGTTATTCAAGAAGAATTCTCACTGGACTGCCAAGGGCATCTGTGACACACACACAAAGGTTAAAAAACCCCTAGACTATAGAAAATCCATAAACAAGGGGAAACCAGAGAGAGGAGCTGGGGAAAAGTGTTGCCCTTCCTATGAAGATGGAGCCCAAAACAGGGAGTTGCTCACCAGCCACCCTCTACCACATACACAGCTGCAGGATAACTCTAAAATGAGTGGGATGGATCAGATGACTTGTAAATTCCCTTCTAACTCCAAACATGGCCCTCTAAGCCACGCATTTTGAAAGCACAAAATCAAATTTAACAACTAAAATTATAGAGACAAATCTTCCATCTACCCAAGTCAATGACTTTTTTTATTCTTGCTATGATTAGTTTGTAGCTTTTCTCTAGAGAAACTTAATCTGATTTTAAATTAGAGATAAGTGAGATGTATTCAAAGGATTATCGTATTGACAAAAGTTGAGATTGGATGCCTATTGGCAAAGGAGGTATTGTCAATAGAGATTGTGACCATATTTATCTAAATATGTTTACATAGTTGCTGTTGCCCTAGAAGCTGGAAAATTCCATTAAGAAAAAGAGATTTCCTAGATTATGCCAAATGGTCATGTGCTTTCCAGATACTGGAATCCATTGTGCTCCAAAAAGGAAAGAACACTGAATTTGAGGTCTGGAAACTTGGGTAAGGGTAATGGAATTAGTCAATCAATAGCATTTCCTAAGTGGCTATGATGAACCAAATATACAATAGATCAAAGAGTTGGAAGGGACCTTAGAGGTTATCTGGTCCAACTGCCTTTTTTCATAGATAAGGAAGCTGAAGCTCAGAGGGTAAATGACATACCCAAGGTCATAAAGAGATTAATAGTAGAGACAAGATCCTAACCAAGATCCTCAGATTCCAAAATTCCAAAAAAATCTCTTTACACTATAACTGTGACCTCTTGGTGAAGGAGATGAAGAAATTGAATAGAGGAAGTTATTCCCAAGATGGGGAGCTGGGAAAGAATGGCACAGCCCACAAAGAAAGAGGCAGTAACTAGCCATCTTCTCACCAGCTCTTCCCCTTTGTCATGACTTGGTTTTCCTTTCAAACCAGATGAAGGAAAGAAACAATGGAAAGAGGTGGCCATGCTATCACCTTAAATATCAGCTCCTGTTTATTCTAGCCTATCCCTACCCCCAAAATGCTAAATCCATTTTCCTAGAGCAATGCAGATTGATATTTTTTCCTCAGTTCTCTAGAACGCAATTTAAAAAAAGTAGAATCAGTAATTTTCTTTTGTTCAGCTCCAAGAAGAAGAAGGAGGAGGAGGAGGAGGAGGAGGAGAAGGAGGAGGAGGAGGAGGAGGAGAAGAAGAAGAAGAAGAAGAAGAAGAAGAAGAAGAAGAAGAAGAAGAAGAAGAAGAAGAAGAAGAAGAAGAAGAGGAGGAGGAGGAGATGAAGAGGAGGAGAAGGAAAACTAGCAACATTATCCAACTTCTGCTTGAATTGGCAGGTATATCCCTCAATGGCAGCTACTACTACTTTCAGATAATATGGTAAAGACAGTTAATACAAAAATTTTCCTAAAAACCTGGTTTACCCCTTTTTACAAATATACACATCATCTGTGGGAAGAGTAAGCTTAAACTTAGACCATAATAGTAGTGAGGCATACACATTAAAAAAAAGTATGTGTGAAAAGTGATTTCTTGGTTCTGATTTGATCTTGGCTTCCACCCATAAAGAAAACATTCTGATTAGACCTAAAGGATAACCTTCCTCTCTACATGATAAATCTATTTTTGTTGTTGTTGTTCATTATTTATGACTCTTTATGACCCCATTTGGGATTTTCTTGACAAAAATACTGGAGTAGTTTTACCATTTCCTTCTCCAGCTCATTTTACAGATGAGGAAACTGAGGCAAGCAGGGTTCAGTGACTTACCCAGGGTCATAAATTAGTAAGTATCTGAGGTCAGATTTGAATTTAGGAAGATAAGTCTTCCAGACTGTAAGTCTGCCTTTATAGCCACTGTGCCACCAAATCTGTACTGAATCTTAAAAACTATTCATAAATGGAAATACTAGGTAGGAGTGGTTTTCAGTTAGCTATGGATTAACCATAAGGCTTTCCTTATGGTCAAAGCAGAGTTATTTATCACAATTGAGGAAAATCATCTGCTAGGGTGTTTTTGGACAGTTGACCTATTTCTCTTTCTATTGAAAATCTTAGAACACCATCTAGTTGTTATCTTTTCCCTTATCTCCCATCATGCTCTTCTGTACATATACTTGTAGACATATATTCAATCCAATCCAGTAAGCTGTAAATTCTTTGAGGGCAATAATTTTTTTTTTAAACAAATGCTTTATTAACTTCTGTTTTACATCATTCATTTCCGCCAGATTTTGAGTTACAATCATTTTCCCCCCATTATTCCCCTACCCAACCTCCCAGAATAGTAGTCCCACAAGATATCACTTCCTCCAATCTGCTCTCTCCCGTACTTTCTCCCATACCCCCATCGACTTTTCCATTAGAGGAAGGTGAATCTTTGTGTCCCAATGCCTGCACATCTTATCTCCCTATTACAAGCGAAAGAGTATTACTAATAATATTTATATATATTTAAAACATTTAATGTTACGACCTCAAATTTCAGATCCATTTCCTTCCTCCCTTGTCACCCATTCCTTCTTGGGAGATAAGCAATTCAGTATATATTGTACATGTCTAGCTATGCAAAACATTATCATAGTAGATATATTGTACAAGGCTGCTTATAATTCCCTCCCACTCATCCCACCCCCCACCTGGTCCATTCCCTACATGATCCTGTCCCTCTTCTATAGTGGGTACTTCCAACCTCCCCTCCCCCCAAGGATGCCCTCCCATCCATCATCCCTCCTCTCATCCCCCTTCCCTCTATCCTGCTGCAGGTTGAGATATCCCATTTAGTATGTATGTCATTTTCTCCCTGAACCAAATTCAATGGGAATGTGGTTTTGTCTTTTTAGCCTTCCTTATTCTCCCCCTCCTTTGCAACCACTTCCCCTTGCTTCTTCTACATGGGATAGTTTACCCTACCCTGTCTCTCCCCATCTCCTCTTGCCACTTTCCTCTCTCACCTCATACTTTCATCCCTTGAGTATTCTCCCTTCCCAACAAATTCAACCTATGCCCTCTATCCATATATAACTGTAACCATATACACACACATTCACATATGTATTCATATGACCACACCCCCTTCTTCCATTATTTTCATAGTGAGAAAGATATCATCAGTCACAGATATTACTTTTCCATATAGGAATGTAAATAGATCAACTTTGATAAGTTCCTTTTGATTTCTTTTCCCTGATTACCTTCTCAGGCATCTCTTCCTTCTTGTGTCTGGATGTCAAATTTTCTATTCAATTCTGGTTTTTTCCTCAAGAATGCTTGAAAGTCCTCTATTCCACTGAATGACCATATTTTCCCCTGAAACAAAATACTCAGTTTCGCTGGGTAGGTGACCCTTGGGTTCATTCCCAGTTCTTTTGCCCTCTGGAATATCGTATTCCATGCCCTTCGACCCCTCAGTGTAGAAGCTGCCAGGTCCTGGGCTATTCTGATTGTGTTTCCACAATATTGAAATTGTTTCTTCCTGGCTGCTTGTAGTATTTTCTCCTTGATCTGGGGATTCTGGAACTTGGCTATAATATTCCTGGGAGTTTTCTTTTTGGGATCTTTTTCAGGAGGTGATCGGTGGATTCTTTCAACCTCTATTTTGCCCTCTGGATCTAAAACATCAGGGCAATTTTCCTTGAGAATTTCTTGAAGGGTGATTTCTAGGTTCTTTCTTTGATCATGGCTTTCAGGTAGTCCAATAATTTTTAAATTGTCTCTCCTGGATCTATTTTCCAGGTCAGTGGTTTTTCCCATGAGATATTTCACATTGCCTTCTAATCTTTCATTTGTTTGGATCTGCTTAACAGCATCTTGATTTCTCATAAAGTCACTAGCTTCCACTTGCTCCAGTCTAACTCTGAAGGAATGAATCTCCTCAGTGAACTTTTGAGATTCTTTTTCCATCTGGCAAATTCGACTTTTTAAGGCATTCTTCTCCTCATTGCCCTTTTGGGCCTCCTTTGCCATTTGAGTTAGTCTATTTTTTAAGGTGTTGTTTTCCTCAGTCAGGCTGTTGACCCTCATTTCATACTTTTCCTGCATCCTTCTCATTTCTCTTTCCAATTTTTCCTCCACTTCTCTTATTTGATTTTTAAAGTCCTTCTTAAGGTCCTCTATGGCCTGCAACCTGCTCATGTTTTCCCCTGGGGCTTTTGGAGCAGGACTTCTGACCTCACAGTCCTTTTCCTGCTCTATGCCCCCAAAATAGGAGTCTAGGGTTGCATTTTTCTGTTTCCTTTGCCTTGGCATGTTGCCACTTAATTGCTTGACTTTTGGGCTTGTTGCCACACTATGGCTTTAAGGCCAGCTAGAGGAATTTTCGTCCCAAACGTGTGGGGGGCAACTTCCGTTTCTGGCAAGCTGTAAACCCACCCACAACTTCCACCCTAGATCACAATCCAGATCCAGGGAGGTTAAAGCAAGAGCGATTACCCCCCAAGACTGATCGCTGGATCTCCCCACGATTTGTAGGCTGGGAGCCGGAAATGCCTCTGAAAACTACAAAATGGCGTGTCTCCTCAGTGGCTTCTAGCCCCCAGGGGAGGGAGCTGACGCATTCCCCAAATACAGGTCCCAAAGTCCATAGGACACTAACCTCTTACTTTGTCCTAGGCATGTCTATGTTGATAATTCTGGAGTCACCACAGCTCCTGGTGTTCTGGGGTTCCTCCAGCCGGCTGCTGGCCCTGCCGCCCTGGGGCTAAAACCTCGGCTCACGTGGACCTGGGCTCGGCTCGGCTCCTGCGCTCTGCGCGCTGCCAGCTCCCAGACCACTGCGCTGGTCCTTCCTGCAGGGCTGCTGGGCTGTCCTCAGCGGGAGGTTAGCTTCTCTGTGTCGTTCTGTGGGTGCTGGGGCTCCAGAAGTTGTTCACAGTCCTTTTTTACATAGTTTGTGGGGAATCTGGGGGCAGAGAGGCTTGGAAGAGCTGTTTCTACTCCGCCATCTTGGCTCCGCCCCCCGAGGGCAATAATTATGTTTTGTTTTTTAAAATTATTATTCGTAACCTTAGCACATGCTTAATAAACATTTATTCAATAGAGTTGAATATACACGTCTGAGGCCAGAATAGCAGAGGAAATGTTCAAATGCATAGCAATCATTTAGATCTGGATAAAGCTTGTGGGCTATTCTAAAGCTTCCCAATTACAAGACAAACAAATAGGCATTTTCTCTGCGATTTCTAATTCCACTATTTCTCATGCTAAATCAATATTTTTCACTTACTCAGTAAAAGTGTTACAGATGAAGACTCTACGGTAGAGAGTCTAAATGACTTGTTCAGGGTTGTACAGCTAATAAGTGTCTGAAGATGAGACGAGAAACTAAATTGAGTCTTCCTGACTTCAAGTCTAGACCCCTGACCCCTGGGGTGGGGAACTTACTGCCTCAAGGTCATGTGTGGCCTTCTAGGTCCTTGGGTGTGACCTTTTGACTATGTCCAAGTTACCCAGAGCAAATCCTTTTTTGTTTTTTCAGGAGGGAAGGTAGGGCAATTGGAGTTAAGTGGCTTGCCCAACATCACAAGGCTAGTTGTGTGTGTGTGTGTGTGTGTGTGTGTGTGTGTTGTGTCTGAGGCCAAATTTAAACTCAGGTCCTCTTGAGTCCAGGACTGGTACTCTATCCACTGTGCCACCTAGCCATCCCGCAAATCCTTTTATTAAGGGGATTTGTTCTGTGAAGTTTGGATTCAGTCAAAGGGTCACACTTGAGGACCTAGAGGGCCACATGTGGCCTCAAGGACATGGGTTCCCCACCCTTGCCCTAGCCACTCTGTATATTAATGCTTGGATGTATGTATTGTATGCATAACACATGTATTCACAATACATATATGTGTATATATGAATACACACACACACACACACACACACACACACATACACACATTGTTAAAAAAGTCTTCAAAAAGAGATTGAGTACCTTTCCCAAAGTAGCTGCCACTCTGGGAATTGAATTTTTATTTTATGCATAACAAGACTTTAACTCTTGTCTCCATAGACACATAATTAAACCATCAGAAGAATAAAACCACACATTGTCCAGATCTTCTCAGATTAAATAAAAATAGAAAATTGCTGGCATTTTAATCTAAATTAAAAGTGGTAATTTCACTAGACTTTCTTAAATATGAAAGTTAGGGAAACAATGTTCCCTGTTTTTCATTTGCTCTGAGTCTCCCTTTAAAAGAAATACATGTACAGGTCAAGAGGATGAACTTTTCATTCCATGATAATTTGGCAATGTGTGGTCTGTAAGACATATCTCTTTTGCTCTGCTCCTAGTGCTGCTGAATCAGGGCAGACAGATTTCTACAATGGCAGATTCCTTGGCTAAGTTTTAGGGGGGTAAGCCATGGTATACACTGCAAGCCCCTTCTTCTCAAGCTAGAAAAAGAAGATTTGAATGGTTATCCACATAGTCCCACCTCCCACCTTTCCACGGAGTGGGTATTGCAACAGAGAATGACTTTAGAAATGCCTGGGACAACTGCACAGACTCTTATCCAGAGGTTACAGGAACAATGATATCTTTAAATTTTTTAAAAATTTATTTTATTTATAATTTATGGAATGAAACAATTACATAACAGTATAATTAAAAATGATTGCACATGAAATTGCAAATCTATTATGTACAACTTGCTATTGCTTTAAATTATATAATACATTTATTATGTAAATTTCTTTTTTTTTCCTTTTTCCCCTAATCATCTTTAGAAACAAAACTAGTAGTGATATTGACTGAAATGATTGAAGGGGAAAGTGACAAATGTTGGAGGGGATGTGGAAAATTTGAAATAATTGTATCTTGAACTTGGCATTGAGAACTCTGGGAGGGAGAATGGCCTGGTTGGAGAGATTTTGTCAAAACCACATATTATCGTGGGGTCTGGTTTGGGTTTTAGGGTGGTAGTCCATGTCATTGAATGCCCTTTCCCATTTCATGCAGTAGCAGAGGTCTGGACTCTTTTTTTGTTTTTTTGTTTTGGAGGGGGGAAGGTAGGGCAATTGGGGTTAAGTGACTTGCCCAAGGTCACACGGCTAGTTTTTGTGTTAGGCCAGACATGAACTTGGGTCCTCCTTACTCTAGGGCTGGTGCTCTATTCATTGTACCACATAGCCACCCCAAGAGCTTTGGACTCTTGATGGTTATCGTTGACTAGGATGATCAGAGAGAGTGACTAAATTCTGAGAGCTGAGTGGGAAGGTTGGTGAGGAAACAATGTGACTCTGATACCTTCTATTCCCCTTTGGGTGAAAGAGAAGCCTTCTGTTAACTGTTTAAACCACTTATTTTTTGACATTCCTTCTTTCTGGAAAGGGGAGAATATATGTTCCCTATTAAATTCAGCTCCCAGGAAGTTAGTGATCCAAAGGAACTCCATCTTTTTCATCCTTTCATTGCTTATTAATTTATTACTTTTGATATGCGGTCCTTATAAATTTTAAGGATCCTTAATCCAACTCCCACTCTGGTTGACAAGTCAAATGCTCAGAGAGGACTCTCATATGTCTCCTCAAGGCTCTAGACATACCCCTGATGGGCAGTGGGGCTCTTACCTAATGTTACTGACTCAAGTGTCTCATTCTGGTATATACTTCCCAATAGCAATCACCAGTGATTAGTACCCCACTATTATTTAAATAATGAATATCAATTGACATTTACAAAAGGTTATTTATTGGGAAGATGATAGCAATAACAGAAGTACAACTATTTCCCCCCAATATGTAGTAGCACACTCTCCCCTATAGTTCTCAGGGTTCAAAATTAAAGCAATTACTACAAAGTATTACTCCCCCTGCCCCCGCAATTTATTTCTCAATGCCATATAGCCAGTAGACAAGTTACTCCCTCTGCTGGCTTCAGTCCATTGCTACACTAAGTCAAGCATGATATACAGGCATAGAGAATATATGAGAGAATGGAGTCACTCTTCATTCAGTCTACTGAGTGGGTCGTTCTTTCTTGGCTCAGTGGCCAGTGCCCAACTGGGAGAGAGGGACATGACAGCAGGCACACAAAGGCACTAACCTAAGGCAAGGGGCCAAAGCCTCTGTCCCATCCCCCATGGAAGCAAAGCACATGCTAAAATAGTATCAACTGCTAATGTTATGATTATAATTTTTTAGGTTATAAGTGGGGAAATTATAAATGATTTATCAGTAAATATTTGTATAGTATATATTTTTATGTTTTAATTTGTTATAAAATTATGACATTCTTCATTTTATGAACCAAGAAAATACAAACTAAGAAAATGAGAAAACGATTGGCACAGATTGCTTTGTGAAAAGTGTTGGGGATTAAGTAGTTTTGTTTATATATTTTGTTGCACAAAGTCTGGAAACTATGCTAATCTCTCTTTATTTTTCACCTTTCATTTAATTTTTATTTTATTTTTCTCAATTACATGTAAACAAAAAAATAAATATTTGTTTTGTTTTAAATTTTGAGTTCCAAGTTCTTTCCCTTCCTTTTTCCTCTCACTTCCTCCCTCCTTGAGAAGGCAAGCCATAGATTGTGCATGTGCCCAACCTCTCTTTAAAAGCATCTTAATGACACTAATCTTGATGCCTCACATTTCTTTAGCACTTTAAAGATTACAAAGTATTTTCCTCACTGTGACACAGCCCTGCCCTGTAATGAAATGCATCTAAGTCCAGAGTACGACAGTGATATAATGGGAAATGTACAGGAGAAATACTAGTCTTAGTTTCTGCAGCAAAATATACAGTCAAAAATGCTTAACCCCCAACACTTTTCTTTTCTTTCTTTCTTTTTAAGCAATTGGGGTTAAGTAACTTGCTCAAGTTTACACGGGCAGTCATTGTTTATGTGTGGGTGCTCATTTCTTAGGCCAGGAGCCATCCCGGATCATCCTGACTCCAGGGCCAGCGCTCTTATTCACAAAGAACTTCCACTCTAGTAGAGGATGGTTTTGCTCCATTGACCTCTGGGTTATGGGCCCAGCATGCTTCCTCTGCCCACTTTGCTCACCCCCAACACTTTTCACTTTTCTCTATCATATTTTCTAAGTTCATATTTTCTTAGTTCATAAAATGAAGACTATAATAATTTTACTTAATTAAAATATACAAAAATATAACATATAGCTATTTACTAATAAAATCTCTTATAATTTTTGCACTGAGAACTTTAAAAAAAATCAAAATTATGTTAGTGGTGGATTCTATTTGAACAACCCCCTCAGTAGACTGAATGAAGAGTGACTCCAGTGTTCCATTTGCTCATTATCCTCGTATATCAAGCATGGTGTCTCTGCCTTCCTGGTAAGGAAGGGCATCATCTCTTCTCCTTACCTCCCACACCGAGCTTTGAAGGCTGCTCCCACATACCTGTAAGATCATTTGTTTAGTGGAAACTCCCTGGCTGCCCCTTCTGCTTTGTGTTCCTTTCCCTGAACACAGATTGTCAAACAATTATCCTGAGATTGACATTTGCAAACCCCTGGCAGCTTTATCATATACTCAAAAAGCCCAGAATCACTTCGAGGTCTGAGTGATTGGCAGCCCCAGGCATTTTCTTCAGTTACACCTTTCTCAGAGAAGATGATAGCTACCAGGAGAATGAGAAGAAGCCAAGCTCTGACTTGCCAAAAGAAAGGGACCTTGAAGGGCAGAGCTAAGGTGAAGACAATATGTGTCTGTTCAGCAGGCAGTGTTCTGGGGAAGTATAGTGTTTGATGGGTTACTACATCATGTTCTAAATATCTGTCAATATACACTTGTGAGTCTTTTGTGTTTTTAGCATTTCTTTTGTGATTGAAAAAATAAATAACCACACTACACTTGATTTACTTTGTATATTAAGCAACTTTCTAGAATGGGTTGAGATAATACTTTTTTGGGAAAACTAATGAGTGTTTGAACCAAAAGTAAAAAACCCCCCAAAAAACCTTAGCCTTAGCAGTGGGTGGGATAGCTATAGTAGTAACCCCAGGGTAGGGCCATAAGGAAACAATGAGAAAATACCTGACAGTTTTTTTTAGAGGTCGTGGTCCCCCTAGACTCAACCTAGTACATGGGAGCTTAGAGCCAATGGTCTCTTAGTGAGAGATGGCTCCTCACACCTGTAGGCCTAGAGGCATTGCAAAATACACACATATGTAATATGTATACACACATACACACAATATATATGTGCATATACATACACACATATACACATACACATACATGCACACACCCATATATATAAATATAAATATTCTTTATAGACTTGCTTTTTGATACAAAGTTTTTTCTAAAAATTATGTTTGCCTAAAAGAAGGCACGGAGGGCTGGGTGACTAGGCCCTGGAAGTCTAAACCTGAAGGTGGCACCTGGATGCAACTTTGGGGATTGTTTTGTCAAATAGAGACAACAGAGATAGATGATGCCCTTAACACAGTTGAATTTCCCATTGAGTACTGCCTCTAGCTTCTCTGAGATGTTCCTGGGTCAGGGGGGGTCTTTTCTCCACTGGGATGAAGAAACTCTCTCTATCAGCTCATCAGTGGATCTGTGCTTCATTTGGATTTTTCTGTTTTATGTGTGTTCCAGGACTGGTGTGGGGAATGTAATGCTCAGCTCTTCTCAACAGGGCTTTTGGGCTCCTTCAGCCTAAATTTGTCTGTGGGCTACTAGGCAGAGCTCTGACTTAGCCAAAGCCTTTGGTTTTGCCCAAGTTGTTGCTGCTTTCTTTTTCTCTGAACACCTTTTAGTGGAATCATTTAGTGGAAGCCAAGTCCTGTCTTGGCTTATCCTCCTTTAGATGATCGCTGCTCATTTAATTTGACCTTGCCAATCAGACAAGCTCTGAGAACCAAATACTTTTCAGTATATGGGTACATTTTTTTTTTCTGAGTTTGGCTTATGTTTGTAGATAGAATTGTTCTGATGACCTTCCAGTTCAGTTATTAGCTTAGATCCACCTTCATGACAAGAAAAAAATAGTAACTCATATTTCTTTGTTAACTTAAAATTTGTGGTTTATAATAACTATAAAGCTAATAAACACTTTTATTACTATGAGATAAAGATTCCTGCCATTACAAGGTAGCTGGCAGCTATCTAGAAATACTAGACAGTTCTAGTTACATTATTGTTGAAAGCTCATAAATATAAGCTTAGGGATAGGTAGGTGACTCAATGAATAGAGTGCTGGACCGGGGGTCAGGAACACCAGAGTGTGGATCAGGCCTCAGTCACATAGTAACTGTGTGACCCTAGATAAGTCACTTACTCTATGTAAAGTGAAGATATTAATAGCACCTATTTCCCAAGACTGTTGTAAAATGAGATTCAAACCTTAAAACCCTACACAAATGCTAGATTTTATTATTACCACCATATGAGAAGAATGCTGGCCATATCAGCATTTATGGAGATCATTATATACATAGCACTGAATTAGCTTACAGTAGAGGCATGAAAATGTAACAACACCCACTCCTTCCCATTCCAGTGACTCAAAGTTGGGATTTGGCTAGAGATGCCAGCAGAAAGTGATAAAAGGCAAGGGGAGGGAGAGTCAACATTGAGGAGAGAGAGAGAGAGTTGACAAAAGAGTATGGCAGCAGGGCTTCTTGCCAGAGCTGGCTCCTGAGTCCACACACTGTTCTGGGTCATGTTAGCTAGAAGTGGTCAAAGGTCCCTGCCGGCATTCAGATGGTGCAGACCAGGAAATTACAAACCCTCATGCTCCAGATTGAGCAAGGGTCTCAAGCGCTGTTGATGTGTCTCCATCTGATGTGACAAACCCTATTGAATGTATGAAGTTGAACCTCTTCTGGAGTTTGTATAGTTTGTGCTGGTTTCTCTGCTAAAAGGAAGGACCAAACTGTACCTTTACTAGAAGTTATTGGTTCAGATTGATTCTAGCCTTACAGAACTTCTGGGGCTTGTAGAATGACATACTCACAGCAGCCTGCTACATGTTTTATTATTAGGCACTCTTATATTGTTAGTAAGTACCCTGTATTTGCTTACTGATGCTATGCTAAAAGAAAAAAAAAGTCATGTAGTAGCAAAGCACATTTGCCTACTCTGTGGAGAGCCAATTATAAACTCCATGACTAGAGCTCATTGAAATTCGGCAAAGATCTGGGAAATAAGATATACAGGCACTGGGGTTTAGAGATCCATTTTGCCCTAGTGAAAAGTCAGAGGATTTGGAGAGAGCAGATTGGGGGAGGGGGTGTACAGTGGGATCGCTGTTTTGGGGTGGTGGGTAGGGGAAAGACAGGGAGAAAAATCTGTGACTCAGAATCTTGTGGAAATGAATGATGTAAGCTAAAAATAAGCATAAAATTAAAAAAAAGAAAAGAAATGAAATTTGGCAGAAGTCCTAAAGGAGTTAGGGTTCACCTGCAAGTGGGGGCTAAAGCAGGCTTTTGATTAGTTATATTCGGAGATCCTCAGATATGAGTCAGTTGCCCTCCATGCACCCCAACCCCATGGGTATAGAAGATCACTGACTCTTAGAATTAGAGAGTTCAGGATTTAGCACTTTTTGCCCAGAGGGAGGCGTACAACCCCGGAGTAAGAATGGGCTCCCCAAGGACCCAGATCCTCAGAGATGACCAGGTGATTATACGTTGTTCTTCATTCTCAAAGAGGACCATGACATCGGTAAGGTGATGCCATGGCATGTAAGTGAATTGGATTTTACTGAGGGAGGGCTGTGCAAGGTCACCAATCTCACTTTCTTCTCTGGAATCATCTGGGTCCAGGGGCAAGATCAGCATGACTGGAGATGGCCCTGGATGCAGCCTTTTTAAGCTTTAACAGGTCTCAGTTTGACTGAGGCAATGCTCATTCAGTGATTAAGGCTATCGAAGAAAAGAGGCAGAGAATGGCATCTTTGACCTAGTTAAAAAAAAATCAGTCTGGGAGTCTATGTTTTATGGCCAAAATGTAGCATTTGCCCCCATTTTATAGAGTAGGAATATAAGTCATACAGCAATTAAAGTGTCTTGCCCAGGGTCATGCACTGGCAGGACTAGGGCACTTACTAGTAGTGTGACCTTGGGCAAGTCAGTTAACCTCTGCTTGCCTTGGTTTCCTTAACCATTTGGTAATAATAGCACTTGCTTTGCAGGGATATTGGGAAGATCAAAAGAGATAATATTTGTAAAAAGTACTTAACATAATGTCTGGCACATAGCAGTTGCTATACAAATGCTGGTTCCCTTGCTTTCCTTCCCCTAGAATAGTAGGGTGTGTGTGTTTGATTCTATATATCCTCATCACTCTATCTTTCACACAGTAGGCACTTAATAAATGTTTTGGAATCAAAAGAATATTAGAAAGGGATTTAAAAAAGATGCCTTGCCCTTGAGGATCTTATAATTTGTTTATAGTTTTACTAATAAAAGATTAAATGGTCAGTAGTCTAATTGAGCTCAGTTTGCAGTTTTGCCAAGGGTTTGGACTGAATGGACATTTATTAGAGAGGATATGTATGACTTTATAGGCAACCATAATTGGGATGTGAGCTGCAATTCAGGTGATAAACCAGTGTTTGGAAATAAGGATGCATTTTTTTTTAGCCAAAACTATTTAGATTGTTGGCTTGACTTCTAATTCAACAGAGAGAACTATCTATGCAGGAGAATTGTGAGAAATGGTTAAGAATGTACTCAGCTTTTGTGTCCATAAATGAACTTGGACTAGTTTCTCTCTCTCTCTCTCTCTCTCTCTCTGTCTCTCTCTGCCTCTCTCTGTCTCTGTCTCTGTCTGTCTGTCTCTCTGTCTCTGTCTCTCTTTCTCTCTCATTTTTATCTGATCAGTTCTCTTCATTCTCTATCTACCTAATTGGGTCTTCAGAATTATAGGGGCTTGATATTGAGAAAAAGATAGTTTGCTGTCCTCCGGGGGAAGATGCATTGTCGTGGAACTAATAATGTTCAGAGAATTCAGGCAGATCAGAAACTAATCATTTTTTCACTCTGTTTGAAGATTTACTTATCTTTTTTTTTTTTAATGAAGGTCACCATGCAATAGATATGCTTATTTGTAGCACTTTAGGGCGTCCACCATAAGTAGACACATTACAGTTTCTTGTTCATGGCATCTTTTACATTAGATCCTGCAATATGTAAGATACTGAAGCAAGACCCAATTAGATGGCACAGTAGATGAAAGTCCTTCCTGGACCTGGAAACAGGAAGACCTGAATTAAAATCCAGTCTCAGATACTTATAAGCAGTGTGACCCTTGGCAAATCCCTTAACCTTTATGTGTCTCAGTTTCCTCATTTGTCAGAAGGGAACTATAATACCCCCTATGTTTCAGGATTGTTGTGAAGATAAATTGAGACAAAATTTGTCAAACACTTTGCAAGCTTTAAAGGGTTAATAAAAATTAAATGCTAGCTGTTACTTTTAAAGGCCTGTACAATTTTGATCTTGATAATTTGGCATTACGACTTTTTCACAGTGTTATGTCATATATAGACCTTCTCATTATAATATTTTAGCCTTTATAGTCAGATTTAACATGAGTGTGAAGTATCTGCATAGTAAATAAATATAAATGTATGAACTCACTGATAGAAATATCACAGAAGCAAACAGACAATGCCCTCCCAAACAAACAAAAAAACCCTCTAATTCCCCAACTAATTCAATATAATCAAAGAATTTATTGATGAATATAAATAAATGAAATTTTCTGAAAACAGAGCTTGTCCCTTTGCTTAATTTTTTAAAGAGGTGTAGCAGCAAGCACCCCAACATTCCCAGGGTGGCTGCCAACACAGGTTCTTAGATCTGCTTTTCAAAAGGAAAGCAACTCAAAATCGGTTAACAAGCTCACTTTAATCAATCAAACATATATTACCTAGTTCAGGGGGAAAAGGTCAGCACCTCGAACTTCAGAATATATAGACAGATCAAACAGACAGGCTTCCAAACTGTCCAACCATTATCAGTACCAAAATCACAATTACCAGAGAGGGAAGCATTAACATCTGGGTTTTCAAAGCTGGGGAGCTCTCAACGGAGAGTCTCATCTGGTCAAATCACACAACATTTCTCAAAGTGAGCCCCAAAGCAAAGCCTCGAATCAGGGTATGTATAGCCTTCTCCTGGCTCAGAGAATGTAACAACCTTCTTGACCCACTGCCCAATCATAAAGTATCAAGGTGTGGGTGTTCCTGAAAAACCAAGCCTCCTACCACAAGCTCCAGGTGCTGGTAACCTAGGGGCAGGGAAGAGCTTTAAATCTGCATTTCCATTACAAGAGGTTTCTAAGGAAACCTTAAAGAAATATTCTTGGGGGCAGCTAAGTGGTGCAGGGAATAGAACACTGGCCGGGTAGTCAGGAAGACCTGAGTTCAAATCCGGTCTTAGACACTTAACACTTACTAGCCCTGTGACCTTGGCCAAGTCACTTAACCCCAATTGCCCAGCCTTCCCCCCTTCAAAAAGCAAAAAATTCTTTCCTACCTTGGTAAATAGAATATATGGAATATTGCTAAACCTCTTCTGGATGACTTAGGGTCACTGCTTCATATATGAACAAGAAATATTTAACTATTCTGTCCTTGCTTGCTACTGAGGGGGTCGGGCAGCTTGAGCATACACAAAATGGCAAGAGAGTGTGCTTTCTGATAGATAGATCTACCGTTTTCCTTCATTACCTTCAACTGTAACTTCTTATGACTGGTTCCTTCCAAACTGAGGATTCCAAGGGTTTTGGAGTAGATTAGGTGGGAAGGTACTTACTTGGAAATTAAACATTACTTTTCAATTCTTTCATAATCCTAAGTGATCATAATCCTGTCCTTGCATAAGTATGTGCCTCTGAAAAATGTTTTTAGGCTTTGAACCCACACTTACATATAGAAAGAGGAAATGGAGACTTAGAAGAGTTAAATGACTTATCTAGGGTCACACAGCCAGGATTCAAACCTCCCATGTCTCTTGACTCTAAGTTCTCTGTTCTTTCTGCTATGGCACACTATCTTCCTAGTTTGTCCTTAGATTCTCCTTCCCATATTTCACATATAATGAATGAAAATCGATTTTCTTTAACTTACTTACTATTGTGAGATCTTGGGTTAAGTTGCCCACCTTTCTCTTTCTCCACATAACAGTTGGTGAAATTTAGGCAGTTTAAACTTCTGTCATAAAGGTATCTGAAAGGCCTGGCAACAGTGGTGTTAACGACATGGACCAGAGTAGAAAGCAGCATGAGAATCAATGCTGGTGCTCTCCATGGTAGAATATGGGGCCCAGTTGGGCCTTGACAGTTCATAATGGAGTGGAATTCTGAAATACTAAACACTATTCACATACGAAAAGTGAGGCAAGCAGGCAGGCTGCTTTTGTTTAGGCCCTGTGACTAAATTAGGCTGTAATTAGTGAAGTATTTTCAGGAGCACTAGGGCTCTTAGAAGTCAGTCATACTGGATTCAGGATGTTTTAATTGCCCTTTTGAAACAAATGCTGCGACAGACACTTTTGTTTCTGGGTCGATGTGTGAAAAAGCACACCAAACCCCAAACCACAGCTTAGAAGAGAAAACATTTCTGGAAGGGTATTTTGAATATAACTTGACATCATTGATGGAATTTAATTATATATGAGCACTTAAGTTTAGCACCTTGTAGCCAATTTTTACACTTGTGACTTTAGCTTCTTTGTTATTATTTACTGAGGGCTGTAAATGTAGCTGTTATTTTCCTGAATACTGAGTTTAAAAGGAGTTGCCTGTTCCAATGAGACACATTAAATGAAAAATGTTTCACAGAAATAAAGTCCATAGGAAAATGTGAACCTATCAATTGCCACCATCATTTCCATCACTGCCTGATCTACAACCCATACTGTGGGGCCAGGGCAATGATAAAGTAGAATGCCCACCCTGGTGATATGCAGCAGGGATTTCTTGTGTCTTGAGGATTCTGCAGTAACTATAAAGACCTCATAGAAACACTGAAAAATCAGCCAGTTGGTCTCTGGCCATAGCACTGATTAGGTTAGTAAACTAGTCAATGCAATATAACTGCTTCTATGAATCTAAGAAATAATGATGATGATTATAAATAAATAAAAACAATAACATAGTATTTATATACTGCTTAAAAGTTTGTAAATGACTTTCAAATATTGTCTCATTTGGTGCTTGCAACAACTTTGGGAGATAGGTGCTATTATCCCCATTTTATAGACAAACCAAGGAAGACAGAAATTAAGGGACTTGTTCAGGGCCATATAGGTAGTAAATGGCAGAGGCAAGATTTGAACTCAAATATATCTGACTCTGGGTCCAGCACTATATCCTATGTATCACCTAGCTGGAATTTTCCAATGACAAAAGAAAACAAGATACATTAGAAGAAATCAGAAATATCATTACCCCACCTGCTGAAAGTGCTTTGGTGCAGATGATGTTTCCTGCTAAAACAAGCAAATGAGAGTGTATTTTAAATGAGCTGAAGTTATGAAAGTGTAAGGGTGGAATTGAAGCTGCCCCAGCCCTGTTTTAGCTCTGACTTCTTAACTAGATGAGAATATATCTTATTCAGTCAATTAATGAATCAAAAGTCCTTAGTCTAAATTAGAAAAAGTCTTCAGATTAGAATGACTCCCACAAGAATAGTGTTCAGATAGGCCAAGGTAAAAATCGACCAGGAGAGGGATAATAAATAAATCATCAAGCAAATTGAGAAGAAATTGAATTTGCAAAATTGGAGTGAGTATGAAGTTCTAAGAAGAAGTTTTTGAGTGCAGGGATGGAGAGGAGAAGTCTCAGCCTAGCCAGATATCCTTTCTACTCTTTTTTGAACAGAGAACATTCCAACTTTAAATAGTCTTTCTATAGGTGTTATAGACATCCCCATTCCCATTCACCTGGCAGCTCCGTTGGCATTGGGAGCCAAGGATAGATGAATGTAGATTGTTTACCTTTAAGAGGAGCTTGAGCACCCTCTAGCAACCAGGAGCTATGAGTGGCCACTTTGCCAAATGCCTTTTCTATGCCTGAGACCACTTTCCCTTGGCCTTTATAAGTACTTGTGGGAGAATGGGTCAGAGATGGTTGAAAGGATGTTTTGTACCAACTCTTCTTATAGGACCACCTTAGTAAATATTCCTTGTAAAAGTCATTTAATTCTCAACTGATAATTTTTGTTTTTGGAGAAAGCACACTGGTGGGGGCTTGAGTTGATAGCATTAGAGAAAATCAATTTTGACACCTTATAGGTATCCCTAGGATCCCAAGGAATTCATGGAGCCAATCTAGCTCTGGGAACCCAACTTGTTTGTGAGGATGGGAATTAGGATGAGGATTTTTAGACCTTATACATGTTAAAATATTTTTAATATGCACTGGTATTAAATTATAAAAATTGCAGAGAGACCTTATCAGTTACAGGCAAGGAATTCCTACTGATTTTTGTCAATTCAATCTCAGTTCCAACCTACACAATAACCTTGCAGATCAATACAGAGTAATCACAATGAATAGCTTAATTCCTAAACTCAGATTAGGTGAAATAAAAGCAGAAATGGTCGAGCTACTTAAATCTGAAAGGGAAAAGCTAAAAAACTTAAAGGCATTGAAAATTTATACCACACAAACTCCAGAAGTGCTACTTAATAATGAGATGGAAAGCAAAAGTAATTCTCCAAGCCTAAATGATTTGCGAGAGGAGATAGACATTCTTAGGGCAGTATGGAAGTGCAGTGCTGGACCTGGAGTCAGGAAAACCAGAGTTCAAACCTAGCCTCCCACATGTGCTAGTTGTGTGACTCAAGTCACTTTAGCTTCTGTTTACCTCAGTTTCTTCATCTGCAAAATGGGGAAAATAATAGGATCTACCTAGCAAGGTTGCGGGACAATGAAATAAGATGATTTTTGTAAAACGCTTAGTATGGTGCCTGAAACATAGTGAGCATTCTATAAATGGGAGCTGTTATGATTATTAATGTTAGATTATCTTTTGAATCTCTTTTTGAGTTTGATGGCATGAATTTAATTAACAGATGAACTACAGCAAAACAGTAATTTTTTAGAAAAAGCTGGTATCTGCTATAACTGTCAGGAACAAATATATTTTCTCATTATTTTCCCCCCTAAGTTTTCCCCACCTCCTACCTTCCCTATTATTATGGAGGGCAGCACCATCCTCCCACCCCCTCAGACTCACTATGTAGGAGTTATCCTGGATTACTCACTATCTCTCACACCCCATATCCAATCTGCTGCCAAGGCCTATCTGTTTCAAGGCCTGTCCCCAGTGCGTAGCACAGTGACCAACACATAGCAACTGCTTGACAAATATTTATTTATTAATTGACCATGAATGCCCCCAAAGTATTAGTGCAATTTAAAGCTTTAACAGCTTACAGAGAATGTATAATCATTCAAGACCTGAACAAAAGATGCTGTAGCAGTTGCCATGGTAAGGATGATAGGAACAAAGAAGGAACTATCTAGGAATACTATTGATAATATGGGTTATCTACTGCCAAGGCAGAAGCAGATTGAGAAAATTATTACAGACATGTAGAAACACCCTGGAGGATTACAATAATATTTAGATCAGGGATGGGGAACCTTTGGTTTCAAGGTCACATGTGGCCTTCTAGGTCCTTGGCTACAGGCTTTTGACTGAGAAGGATCACACTTGAGGGCCTAGAGGGCCACATGTGGCCTTGAGGTCACAAGCTCCCCTCTTCCCCCAATCTAGACAGTACACACAGTAAAAAACAAAACAAAACAAAACAAACAAAAAAAACCAAAACAAAAAACTTTGGATACTACATCTTCCAATTAAAGTTATACAAAAGAAAAGTAGCAGCCATTCTTGATATCATTAATCAACAGTTAAAAGTGAAAGTCAAAAGTTTGAGACAAGAAACCAATGCAGAGCAAAGAAGAAAGTAAATAATTCAACAACAATCAATAAACTATAGTACGGAGGGTTGAAAAGCAAAAGAATTAAAGGTGACAGGGAATACCAGAAAAAAAAACCACACCATAATATAGAAACTCTCAGGTCCAAGAAGTCCAACATAGGGGCGGCTAGGTGGCACAGTGAATAGAGCGCCAGCCCTGGAGTCAGAAGGACCTGAGTTTGGAGCCGGCCTCAGACACTTAATCCACACAAACAAAAAAACCTAGCCATGTAACCGTGGGCAAGTTACTTAACCCCAGTTGCCCTAAAGGGGCGGCTAGGTGGCACAGTGAGTAAGAGCACC
The DNA here is from genome assembly GCA_011680675.1 of Gymnobelideus leadbeateri. Lineage (NCBI taxonomy): Eukaryota > Metazoa > Chordata > Mammalia > Diprotodontia > Petauridae > Gymnobelideus > Gymnobelideus leadbeateri. The sequence continues at coordinate 559,571 of WOXC01009740.1, forward strand.
GGCCTCGGAGTTGGGATGACCCGAGATCAAATCCGGACTCAGAAAATGAGCACCCACACATAAATAATGACTAGCCGTGTAACCTTGAGCAAGTTACTTAACCCCAATTGCTTTAAAAAAAAAAAGAAGTCCAACATAATTAAAATTCAAGTTGTATCAATTGAGAAGTAGAAAGCTGACATAATATTGATATAAGGAATGATAGAATGATTGTGTCAAGAAAGGTGACAGAAACTCTGATTTTCCTAAAGAGTGGGATATCATCAGGGCCATAATTATGGACTCAAAATGTCTCACAGTGTTGTAAGACTTACTGGTAAAACTTTTCACCCACTTCTCATCAGGTGCAATCCTATTTTTTTTTCTTAACAGGAGATGTTGTATATTTCTCACCAAAAGCTTAGAACACTGGTAACATTGGCTATATAATTCATGAAATGCATTCACAGCCTGTATCAATGAAAAAAAACTGTAAACACTTAAAAGACAACAATATTGGCAGAGAAGCAAAGATGTGCCCAAAAGTCTTAGAGGGTAAAAAGAGCAGCTCGTTATTGATTGGAGGTTATTGAAGAAGCCACCTATTTTTACTACGTTTTTATTGATTCTCTCCAAACCTTTGTCTCAGTTCTGCACTCATGGTATAGTTATGTACTGTAAACAACAACAAATGAATAATTACTGAATAAAACCCCTGAAAACTCTACAATATTCATATGCCTTTATTGGTTATCCCTAAGCCTTTGAATCAACTCCCAATGCATGGCTTATTCATGTACTTTATTGCAAGTATATAAAGAGATCATGAGAATTCTCAAGTAATTGATGTTCATGTGGAAACTGCTATCTATTTAAAACATGCTAATAACACAATAACATCAAGCACAATTGATATAAAATGCAATATCTTTAGGGAAACAATTTAAATTCACTATGATTCTGCCTATCCTTAAACTCACATTATTACTCCTGAACAGAACTGAGTATGACTGTCAAGTCAAAGACAGAGCTGTTAAATAAACAAAACAACACAAATTTATTTAACATCATTTAACATAGGGATTGTGTAAAATTATATGAATCCCTTGAAAGCATATTAGTAATTGAATCATCTCATGGAAATTTTCTCCAACTATAACATCACTTGGACTCAAGAAGTATAAAATTCTTAATGATATTAAGGGAAGAATAGGGACTGAAGGTTGTGAGCTTGAATCTGGACAAGAAAAAGAACCAAGGGATAAAAGTGATACTTAGAAATACCTTGATCTTCTCCAAGCAAGATCTGAGCAAACGACTCTTAAGGAAAAAGCTGAGTCAGTATATGTTAAGAGACTGACTGGTCTCTAGAAGTCAGAATTTAATAGGAAGAGCAATTTAGGACAAGGAACACCTACATAATACCATTCCTAACACATACTTTTGGTACACAAAAAAGAGAGATACAATAAACCTAGAAGATATAAAAATAAAGATCTCTATAATGTTATTGATATCCAAGACAAATCACCTGTAATGGTAATGGGAATTTGAGCCTAGAGGAATTTGAAGACCTTTCCTGATTTGAAAACAAACTCTGCCCCCTAATAGAATGAATGTAATCACATGGAGTCTGTTGTGGAAGGAGTTTGCTCAAGGGTGAAGCAGAGCCCACAGTGAGCTGGGAGTCAGAGCTAGACAGATGGTGGGAGAGAGAGGACACTCAGACAAAGAGATAGATAGGTTTGTGAGTAAATATTGATCTTATTTTGGTTTTTAGGAAGGCTAAAGGATGCTGTGGCTCTCTGTGTTGTTATGGCTTATTAATTTCTTTGCTACTATGGTGGAATCAGCTTACTGGTTTTGGGATTCAGTTTCCTGGTATCTAAATAAATGCTTTGCTTCTGCCCTCTATATGGAGAGTTTGTTATAATTTGTGATTGAACGCCATGCGGGAATATTTATAGTCGCAGTCAATATGTTTATTGTGATCATGGGCACTGTAAATATTGGCATTGGTACTACATCACCCCAAGGTAGCTAGAGAAAAGCTGATACTTCTGTGTCAAAAAGGAGGAAGAAGATTGATAGATATTCTCAGAGCACACAATAAATAGAATAAAATTTTGCAGAAATTCCTTTGGAAGAAACATCTGACCAATGATTCAATCAAAGACAATTACAGCAGTAGGTCTGCTTATATGCTAGGCACTGCAATGGGTATTGAGGATACAAACATAAAGAATGAGACAATCCCTACTTTCAAACAATTTACATTTTCCCCCTTGTTACTAACATATATAGTTAAGTCAAATGAGTTCCCACATTAGCCTTGTGCAAAAAAACAACTACAACCCCCCCCTCCGCCCAAACCAAAAAACAACATATGCCTCAGTACATACTATGAATAAGTCACTTTTCTATCTGGAGAGGGGAGAATGTTTCATTGTGAGTCTTCTGTTATTGCGGTTGGTCATTGTGTAGATCAGAGTTCCTAAGTCTTTCAAAGTTGTTTGTCTTTACAGTGTTGTGGTATTGTATTAATTGTTCTCCTGGTTTTTCTCACTTCATTTTGCATCAATTTATACAGGTCTGCCCAGGTTTTTCTAAAACCATCCTCTTCATCATTTCTTATAGCACAATAGTACTGCATCCCATTGCTGTACAATAACTTGTTCAACCACTCCTGGGCCCCTACTTAGTTTCCAGTTCTAATAGGGGAGATAAATATATTCAGGACATGCTCTGTGAGGACAATCCCTCCCATTGGCGCCAACAAGTAAGCTCTTTAGATTGTGACTACTACGTTGCCTCAGGAGTTTAGTTGGACCTCGCTCTACTCTTAACTACTATACATTCAAATCTCTTGGGCTAAAAGTGGCCCTAGACCTACAGGCTAAAAATGACTCCAGACCAAATTTCCTCATACAAACAAAACACATTTCTGTACAAGTCATTCAAAGTGAACAAGGTCTTTTTTGAACTTTCTCTAATGCATGTGATTGATTGCTTCAATACAGAAGCACTCTTACCTGGTTAAGATAACAGGGCTTGCTTAGCATCTTGGCATGGGGTGGGGGCAGGGGGAGATGGTTTGATTGATTTACTCAATTGTCCTTACTCTTATATTTTCCCCCTTAAGTTTTAATATTCGCCATCCTCAGCAAATCTACTGGAGTGTGTTTGGCAAAGTCCATAGTACTAAATCCTGGATAGCTCTTTGGTGACTTTGGGGAAGTTCTGAATTATGCTTTTTGACCAACTTCCCTGGTACCTTGTACCAAAATGCCTTGGGAAAAGCCTGCATGTCTCAGTTCATAATAAAATCTTGATAATTAGTATTCTATATTTCCAAACATAGGATGATATAATTTAACAACCAAATGTAACTAAACAATATTCTAATGATTTGGTTGCCTTTTCTGTGGTTGTATAAGAATTCCCCAAATTGCAAACAGTAAAGAACATGAAGAAAGGAAAGAAAATCAAGTTTCCCTCCTCAGAGAGACTCATCCCTTTCAGCAGAGGCGTCAAACACATAGACCACTCTCTAGTGTGGGGTGGTGCTCTCCATTTCTTCTTCTTCTTCTTCTTCTTCTTCTTCTTCTTCTTCTTCTTCTTCTTCTTCTTCTTCTTCTTCTTCTTCTTCTTCTTCTTCTTCTTCTTTTTGCTTTTTGAAGGGCAATTGGGGTTAAGTAACTTGCCCAAGGTCACACGGCTAGGTTTTTTTTGTGTGTGGTAAGTGTCTGAGGCTGGATCCGAACTCAGGTCCTTCTGACTCCAGGGCCAGCGCTCTACTCACTGCACCACCTAGCCACCCCCTCTCCATTTCTTCTTGAATTTGATGCCACTGCCTTATAAGATCCCTTGAGTAAGGGGAACTCTTATTGCAAGCACTAGGGATCTCTACTGGGGGTATGGGGAGTGTGTGACTAGGAATTACCTTCCCACCCTGTAGATGAGAAATAAAACTTACTTGGCTTGGTTGATTGTATACACTGGACCATTGCATCCAGGGTACTGGGGTCCTCTCCCTCTCCCACAGAGGGGCCTCTTTACTCTGGGTTCATCTGGGCACCAACCTCATCACTTAGTTGAAGCTGCTCTCTCCAAAGTTGACCATGATTTCTTAATTGCCAAATTTGGTGCCAATCTTTTCTTAGACCTTTTCCTTTTCAACCTTTTTACTACCTATCACAAACTCAATGAAAATAGAATGCATTATCTTTCCCCCAAAACTCACACCTTTTCCAAACATCCACTTTTCTTTGAAGGGAACTACACTTTTTCTGGTTGCCCAGGTTTATAAACCTGACATTATCCTTAACTCCCTTCTCACTCTCCCCATATATTCAAACAAAAATCATTTCCATCTCTAGACTGTCTCTAGCATCTGACCCCCTTCCCTCTACTCATGTAGTTACTACCTTAGTTAAAGCCCTCATTACCTCTATCCTAAGTTACTTCAATTACCTCTGAACTTATCTCCCTGCTTCAAGTCTCTCCACAATCTAGTCTATATACACTGCTGCCAAATACTTAAGTGATACCTAATACCCACTCAGTGCCCCACCCTGGGCACCTTTCATACTCTGGTAGGGTGCACAACCCAGCCCACCTACTCATGCTTCTGTGGGCACTTATCTCCATAACTTTTACACTCACCTTTTATTGCAATGAGCACCAAGCCTTGACTCTGAAGAGGGGAATGGGGGCAGAAGAAGAAGGCTACTCTCTGCCTGAGGAGGCTACTCTCATCCTGAGATGGTCCTAAGGTTTGAAAATCCCAAAGCAACAGAAACTCTGCCCAGAATATCAGCTCTACCTTTTCCCAAGCCTAAAACAATTACAATTTCAGGTTAGCCAGACTACTAAACAATGGAGAGAATTAGACTGGGGGAGCCAGCATGTGAGGCTGCACCAGGCCTGAAGGAAGGATTCAAACCTGACCAACTACAAGATACTTGGAGCAAAGAACAAGGTCAATGGGAAGTTAATTCTGCAAAATAGGAAGAGGCTAAAATAGCTTTGAAGTCCAGTCCTAGGTGTTAACCATCATCAAAGGGGAAATAATCAGAAAAGTTATTAATAGGGAAATAACACGAACAATAACCACTGCCCCCACAATAATAATAATAGAATGTTAAAAAATATTAAAAGACTAAAACCTCCAAAGATCTCAGAAGGAACAAAACTCAGCTAAAAATCTAGAACACAAGCAGATAAATCAACAGGGAAAAAATAAAATCAGAGGGGGAAAGGAAAAATACAAGAACTAAAACATATGGCAAATATCTCTAAATAAATGTTGCAAGACAAAGGAAGTTGAACCAAAGCTTAATGAAATACAAAACAGTAGATTCCCAAGAGAACATGGGACTGTGAAAGGACCTTCCAGAATGGTTCAAGAGACAAATCAAAACTTTAAGAAAATAATTCAGACAAGAATAAAAGGCAGAATTTATGGTCTATGCAACAGAAATAATTAGCAAAATAGAATTTGGGTCCATGGTGACAAATGTCTACAAAGAAGTAGTAAGAGAATAAATATATTGAAAGCACAAATATTATGAATTAAAGAACAATCTGAAAAAAAGAGAAGGAAAAGTCATAATGTGAAAATAATATATGATTTTTATATAAACAAAACTCATTGATCTCAAAGAGAGGGTGCATAGAGATAATTCAAGAATCATAAACCTCCCAAGACAGAACTTTTGCCCATTTGAATGCTTATGCACCAATATCTATGATGTTATTATACCTTTATGACTATGGGTTTTACATTATGGGTTTTCAGCATGTCTTTAAAATACTAATTTCACCTAGAGTTCACCAAGAGTAAATGATGATAGCTCAGAAATGTTCATGGGGCTGGGTTGTTTGTTTTCTTTTTCTTTTTCTTTTCAAGGGGTTCTAGATTGCTTGTCTAGTTTGTCTGTAATCCTTATGGACCTTATGGTCCATAGAATAAGATTTGCCTACTGGCCTAGAAAAGCTAAATAATGAAACTGAATTGCTTTTTGGGGCTTTTTTTAGGGCTTCTCTAAGTATGTTTTCTTTAAATTAATGTACTTTGTCCTAGTGAGGGGTACGTTAGAAACTTCATTTGACCTGCCCATGTAGTAGCAATTATACACTAGCCTGCAAGGGTGGGAAACCTGTGCCCTCAAGGTCACATGTGGTCCTATAAGTTTTCAAGTGTGGCCCTTTGACTGAGTCCAAGTTTTATAGAACAAGTCCTTTTATTAAGGGGATTTGTTATATGAAGAGGACATAGAAGGTCATGTGTGACCTTGAGGTCACAGGTTCTCCACCCCTATACTAGAGGAAATTTCAGGTACCCTTTAGTACAGAGACCCAGAAAAAATTGTTTGAACTTCCAAAGGAATCACCTACTGTACAGGGACCCCTGTAGAAAATTTGGTTTGCCCCTGTAGAAAAGCACATTTATTTTTTTTTAAGTTTGCTTATTTTTAGTTTTCAACATTCATTTCCACAAGATTTTCAGTTACAAATTTTCTCCCTGTCTTTTTCCTACCCCCACCCCAAAATAGTGATACTACTGAATATCCCTTCCTCAATCTGTTCTCGCTTATATCCTCCCCCACTCCCCCTCTGACTTTCTAGTAGGGCAAGATGGATTTCTATACTCCGGTGCCTGTATATCTTATTTCTCAATTGCATGTAAATAATAATAATTATATATATTTTTTAACATTTGATTTTAAAACTTTGATTTCCAGATTCATTCCCTTCTTCCCTTATTATTATTATTTCCTTGCTTTAGTGAGAGTCCAGCTGAGGCTGAATGACATAGATATATAATATTTTCACAGAGCAATAGCAAAACCTGACAACACATATTTACCTTTGGATTTGTTGGATATAGCTGAAAGTGGTTTATCTCCAGATAGATTCTATTGTAATATGGTGGCCCTTCCTGATTTGGACTTTTAAAAAGGGTAGAAACAAGGACAGTTGTGATAAACACACTGAGAAATAAGCCGCATAGAAGACACCCACTTAAAGATGGCCAAAGCAATCTGCTTGGAATTTGCTGATATAAGGACTAATTTGACTGATATGAGGATTCAGAGGTTGATAGCTGGGTAACTTAGATACCTAGAATTTTTTGATGAGTATAAGACAACTGTCTACTGCCTAGCTGTGATTTGGCTGGCATAGTTTCTCACCATGACATAGAGGTGAGTTGTTTAAAACAAGAGACCTAGTTTTGGAGCTGTAGGGCTGATTAAAACTAGACCTCTGAGGAGGTTAGAATAGGCTTCAGATTGGAGTTTGATAATAATCCTTAGAAATGGGACCAGAAGAGACATACATTTGTGTTGGGGGTGGGTTTGGGGACTACAGTGTCACCTGCTGTGTGGAAGAGCTGAAAGGAGGAAAAAAAATATTTGCCATATGCTTTTGATAGTTCAATTGAGCCTTGGGATTAGAGAAATGCAGAGTCTGAAGGGGAGCTGAGCAGAGATGAATTTAAGGGTCAGAGAAGAGATGGCCTAGTAATGGAGTTAAGCTGAGGCTTGGCACAAATCTTCAGTTAGTTCTAGAAAAAAAAATTTAGACTTTACTCTGACGTTTGCTGCCCAAAAGGTAGAAAATCCTGAGAATTCACTCAAAGGAGAAGACTTGGAGAAATTCTACAGATCCCAGGCTTTCTATTTTTCCTAAAGAGTTTAATATTGCTTTCACAGACCAGAAGAAGAGCCATTAGCAAAGAAGCCCATTAGGAGAGGGGGGAGGCTCAGAGAAAAGCATTCAGCCAATGACATCCAGCAGAGTAGCAGCTCAGTTCAGAAGGAGAAAGGAAAGATGGGGAGAGGAGTAGTACCACCCACTCACGAATTGCTATTCAGATTGATTCTGAAGAAAACAAAAGACATCAAGACTTAAATTCTAGAGTTGCAAGTTTCCTTGGCTACATGTAAGTTTGTGCTCACTCTTCCCTGCAATATGGATAGAATATTATGTTTTAATTACTCTTGCTTTACCTTCTGTTTAGGAAATATTCTGTCTGAGTGTTAATAGATTTTTATCTTGGCTGATTTGTTTGATGAGAATTCAGTATGGGTTTAGGAGCTACAGGGTAAGTAGCAGCAGTGTCTTCTCCCCAGCAGAGTTACCCCTAGGACCCTGAGAGAATTCTACTTTGGGAATCTTCTAATCAGTATGCAAGTAAAGCTAGGACTGAACACGCCAAACCAGAAAGAAAAAGGGAGAGTATTATTGGTACCGTGCCACCAATACACTATGAAATGGATACGATCCAAGAATAGAATCACTCCATCTATGACATCTACAAAAGCTCAACCAACTAACCATATGTCAACAACAACAACAACAACAAAAAATTGAGCAAATGGATGTCATATGGATTTATTTATACAAATGGAAGGAATTGTGATAGCAACTCAGGATCTGGTCATAGCCACCAGAGATTACCAGAAGTTCATCCTTAAGGAGACAGTACCTATTGATTGATGAGTATTATGCAGTGGAGTAGAGAAAATTCCACATAGCATTATAGGATGCAAAAATTTAGCATCTACCAAATACCTGGAAGACATAACCAGGTGGCTAGAATTATATATCATAAGTTTGCTATCCTTTTTTTTTAAATTCATTTATTTACCTTTAGTTTATAACATTCAGTTCCACAATCCCTTGAGTTTCAAATTTTCTCCCCCTCCCTCTCTCACTTCCCACCCTTCCATGGTTGCCTGCAATCTGTTATAAGTTCTACAAATACCTTTGCATTAAACATTAGTCAAATTGTAAAGAAGAATTCTAACCAATGGAGTGAACAACTAGAAAGATGGAACAAAACAGAACATAACACAAGAGAGAGAAAGAACAAGTAGTTTGCTTCAATCTTCATTCAGACTCTGTAAGTTCTTTCTCTGGATGTGGATAGCCCTTTCCATCGTGAGTCTTTTGGACTTGTCTTATAACCTTGCATTGCTGAGAGGAGCCCAGTCTATCAAAGTTAGTCATCACAGATACAGATGTGTCAGTAATTGTGTACAGAGTTTTCCTAGTTCTGCTCTCCTCATTCAGCATTAGTTTACATAAATCTCTCCAGGTTATTATGAAGTTCTGCTCCTCATTTCTTATAGCACAATAGTATTCCATTATTGGGCATCCCCTTGATTTCTAGTTCTTTGTCACCATAAAAAGAGCTGCTATAACTATTTTTGTACATACAGGTCCTCCTCCCACTTGTATGATCTCTTTGGGATACAGCCCTGGAAGTGGTATTGCTGAATCAAAGGGTATGCACATTTTTATAGCCCTTTGGGCATAGTTTCAGACTGCTCTCCAGAATGGTTGGATCAGTTCAAAACTCCACCAGTGATGCATTAGTGTCTCAATTTTTCCACATCCTCTCCAGCATTTATAATTTTACTGTTTTGTCATCTTAGCCAATCTGACTGGTGAAATGTGGTACCTCAGAGTTGTTTTCATTTGCATTTCTCTAATAAATAGTGATTTAGAGCATTTTTCATATGCTTATAGATATCTTTAATTCCTTCCTCTGAAAACTGCATGTTTATATCCTTTGACTTTTTATCAATTGAGGAATGACTTGTATAAATTTGACTTAGTTCTCTGTATATTTTAGGAATGAGGGCTTTATCAGAGATACTGGTTGTGAAATTCTTTCCTAATTTTCCACTTCCCTCATAATATTGGTTACATTGGCTTTATTTTTACAATTTGTACATTAAGGAAAGCTTGCTTAGGGGAGGCTTGTTTGTAGGAAGGCTTTCACACCTTTTGTTAATTTCTAATTAGGCACTGAGTCAGGAGGGTTGTGGTGCCCTCTGGCTCTGAGAAGTATATATACACTCTGAGTTGGTATTTTGCTTTGGGGGTTTGCTTATGAGAAGGATCTCATGATACCCTGGTCAAGATTCTGAGTGACTGTATGTTCAGAGCTCTCCAACTGCTCAGAGGCAAAGGCTGTCTTGATCCAGGGATGTATGTAAAGTGTATAGTTGATTTAAGCAGTCAGAGCCCTGTCTGCTGGTCTTTATTTCTCTGTATTTTCTCTGAGGTTCAGGTACTGACTTTTCCACTGCACTGGTGAATATAATTAAAAAAAAAGGCTGATGACCCCTTGAACAGCTATCTTTCCTAGTAAAGCAGATCTAAGAACCTGTGGTAGGAGCAATACTGGGTATGCCAGTGTGGTTGCTGCTACAATGGATGAGAAAAATTTGTTACAGTGATGATGAAAGTGGCTGAAGCAGGTGCTGTGGATTACTTATAGCTTAGTCAGACTTTGAAGACACCAAGGTCTTCTACCACATCCCAGGCTATTGCCAGTTGTCTTGTCTTTTGTCTTGCTACTAAATTATGAAGACTGGAAGATAGAGTGAGTTTGGTGACTGTGCAATTCTGCCTCATTTAAATCAAATTTACAAAGTCAAGTCAAGACATCACCCTGTGACATCATTGGTCCTCTTCAAAAACAAAGGACAAACAACAGCAGATAATACTAATCTTAACAAAAACTTAATACCAGAACCTTCTGACTATACTATAGTGCAAATTATTTAACAAGAGGCAGAAGAACTTAACATAATAACCATGATTTCCTAAATGAAATAGGTCCTTTCCCACAACCAAGATGGGAAAGCCCATGGATGAGGCAGTGCTCAGATCTAGAAAGCTACAGGACAGGAGCAATTGAGTGAACACTTACTAATTCCATTTTTGGCATGGTATGAGTCTTTAATATCCAAGTGAAAGCTTCTGAGTCTCTTGACTGGCTGAGCTAGCTGAGAATCTACTTCCTAGATAGGGTAAGGGTTGCAGTGGATAAAATGCTAGATTTGGAATCAGGAGAGCCTAGATTAGAATCTTGACTCGTGTTCAGCTCAAGGAAACCTCCTATGTGAAGTCTTCCCTGATTTCTTGTTGCTGTATTTATTTCCTATGCACTTCATATTTATCTGTGCACATGCTATTTCCCTCTCCTAGTAGAAGGTAAGTTTTTCAGGGTGATTGTTAGTTTTTTGTCTTTGTACCTTAGTACAGTGCCTGGGATGGAGCATATACTTAATACATGCTTTTTGAATTGAATTGAACTCAACTCAGTTGAAGGAGAAAGGAAAATCAAAGGGAACAAAGGAGACATTTCTTCAGTGTAAGAAACTGAAGTTTTAAAAGCCTCTACTGATTTTTTAAAATAGGGACTTGATGATGTAACCAAGAGTACGCCATGATGAATAACGGATTCTTGGTGAGTCTGGCTCTGCCAGCCTTCCCTCAGGATTTCCCTGCCTTTATGTGTTTCATTTGGACCTTTTCTCTGCTCTGTGGCTTAACTTGCTTTAGTGAGACTTCAGGCCTAAGAAATCATACATCACAAATAGAAATGGCAAGCTGGTGTTTAGCAGGCAATCCTCCCTCTTGAGTTGCATAAGGAAATTAGTGAGGAGCTTCAGTAGATAATTTTACCCTAGATATTAAATCAGGCCATCTTTACACTAAGGCAAAGAGCAATTCAGGCTGGTGAGCTGGACTGGTGCTGGCTGACAGAGAGCCCTGGTGATTATGAAAGGAACCTGCTGATGTGCAGTTTCTGACTTTACAGTGTCAGCATGAAATGCCTTGATTCAGGTTAATCCCATGCTAAATGCACTTCTAGGTTCTCGTCATATCTGGCTCCCAAGAAATACACATATTTAGGATGCTAAGTGCAGAGGGTAGGTGTTACTCATCTACACTTTCCAGGTTTTAAAAGGTTGCTCTGTTGGAAGTGTTAGGAAGGAGGGGTATCATTGATGTGTGGAACCACGTGAGGCAGTGTGGTATGGTGGGAGGAGTGTTGGCTTTGGAATCCCACTTCTGAGTTTATTATCTAAATGTCCTTGGGCAACCTTTCTAGAACTTAATTTTCTTCATCTACAAAATTACTAGATGACCTCTGAACTCCTTTCCAGTTGTAGATGATAATGCAGTTGTCCCTTACACAACATGATTTTTCCTATCACGGTTTTGATATATGGCGGATTAGCATAGGAAGTTAAATCAGAAGTTTTTGAGTTTTGTGGAAGCTGCAGATAACACATAAAGGCCAGCAGATGACACAAATACTTAACCCAAATTTTATAATAAGGTACTGTAAATGCCCCATAAAAAAATAAAAAATTCAGACCTCTTTTCTATTATGAAGGGAGGGCCAAAAAGCTTTCTAGATCATGTTCTGTGCACTCTAATCCTTGTGATGTTATAATTGTAGTTACAATTACAAAGGATAGTTGTAATGGCTAGCATTTGTATAGTGCCTTAATGTTTGCAAAATGCTTAGGAATAATATTTTAATTGAGCCTTACAATAACTCTGAAAGGTAGGGACTGTTGTTATCCCCATTTTCCAGATGAAGAAACTGAAAAAGACAAAAATTAAGTGACTTGCACAGGGTCACACAGAGATAGTAGGTGTCTGAGGCAGTGTTTGAATTCAGGTCTTGGTGATGCCGAGTATAACACCCTCTCCACCATGTCCCCTAGCTGCCTGGGCAGCTTGTGCTATGAACTGTGAAATCTGCCTGTGATATGTGTCTTTTAAGAAACCGTTTTATAAGGGTATAGAGCTGAAATTTTATTGACTTAGAGAACCCTTGGTGAGTAAACTCTCTTTGTGAATAGACAAGTGCTCTCCAATTTATGGTTTTATATTGTTAGGGAAAGTGGGAAGTCAAAAGATTTGCTTGGGTCACAGAACCAGAACGGGTTCGAGTCAAATCTTCTTTCCTGTCAAATCAACTTTTCATTCACCTTGCCAGACTGCTTTTTAAACAAGGGAACAGAAACTTAGTGGGTATCACGTTTTCAACTAAGGTATCCTACTGAATCTGGTCAGCTATACCATGGAGGAGAATTAGCACCTTGGACCCTAGAACCATCTGAAATGTAAGGCTGTTGGATCCTTCCCCCCGAAGGATAGAATGAGGCAATTTTAAAAGCAATTCTGCCTGAAAGCCAGGGTGACATAAGATCGCTTTCTTCACTTCCACGGTAAAATTTTATTATTGTCAGAGTTAAGCTTTTAATAATCACATGTTTATGAGTTTCTTTGGTTCCTATCTACTGTTATATGTGTAGCTAAGGATGAAGTACCCAGGCATGTACCATATGTTAGAGAAAGAGAAAAAAAAAATCTAGGCACAGACTTTAACACAGCCCTACAAATTTCTACAATGACATCTGTGCAGTGTTCCAAATTCAGCCCTCCTGTGATAGTCAGTGACTGAAGACAGTAGGCCCTGTGAAACCTTGCTCAGTTAGCAGCTTTGCAAGGAAGTCTCTCTCTCTCTCTCTCTCTCTCTCTCTCTCTCTCTCTCTCTCTCTCTCACACACTCCTTTCTCTCTCTTTTTTCTTTCTCTCTTTCTTTCTCCCTTTTTCTCTTTCTTTTTCTTTCTCTGATCTCTTTTCCTTCATTTCCTTTCTTTTTCTTCCTTCCTTCTTTCCTTTCTCTCTTTCTTCTTTCCTTCCTTCTATTTTTCTTTCTCTAATCTCTCTTCCTTATTTTTTCTTCCTTTCTTTTTTCCTTACTTCCCTCCTTCCTTCCTTCATTCCTTTGTTTCTTCTTCCCTTAACAACCCCCACCCCCCGCCCGAAACCAGGCCCCAGAGAGGAAATTATCATTTAGTTTGCCTATACTCAAAGTCACTAAATATTCCCCTTCTTTAAAATAAATTTTATTCCCTTGTGTCCAAGGTTGATTTCTCAGAGCAAAAATGCAGTGTTTATAAGTTTTTTTAAAAACAAAATAAATACCAGGCCAATGCCAATGATTTTTTCACTTTGGTAAAATGCATGTGTTTGTATGTCACACAAAACTCAAAAATAGAGTAGAAAGCTAATTAAGAAAACTGCCTGGTGTTGCTAGCTAAGAGTTAGCTAGCAAGCTCTTCTTTAGCCTTTTACACCAGATTAAGGACCTGTGGCAATCACTGCCTTTGCTAAATTCCAAATTAAATGTCCAAAGTAAATTCAATAAGCAGTATAATTCAGTTATGAAAGGAAGGTTTCTGTGTCTTATTCAGTGAGAATTAGAGGATCAGAAGAAGAGGATTAGATTTCTTTCCCTCGAAGACTTTCATTTATGCTGTTCTTTTAAGGCCCCCTTCTTCTCAGATGTTTCTCTCTCTCTCTCTTGCCTCTATGTCTTTGCACTGGTGGTCCCTTCACACCTTTGTAATCTGTGGCTCAGGCTCCCCATGCTCTGAATTAATCTAGACTAGCTCTGGTCTTGGGGGAGGGGTGGCCCTCAAAGATTAATCTCTCTTTAGTTTATTATACCCCTTTTGAGAGTTTACTCTAAGAAATCTGAGTTGATATTTTGTCTTTAAGATTTCACAGATGTGGGTGATGGGGTCATCAGCTTCCATACAAGCATTCAAAACATGTACATTTTCTGGCATTGTACAACAGATTTTTTGATTTCACAAAGAATGCAAAGGACTCTTATGAGCCAATTTAAAACAATGCAAACCCCCCTACCCCAAACCAGAAACCACACACGAAGGACTACAAATAGTTCATAAATATAATTCCTTTCCCTCTCTCAAGGATGCCCCCTTTTCCACAGGAGCTTAAAGCTTTACAGGCTTTCTGTGGTTTGAATCCTCCCCAGAAAGGACCTAAACTTGGGGTAACATGCTAACATTCTAGTGAGTCCCTCTTTTACACCCAGAGACTTTCTGAGGGCTTAGATTTCCACAGAAGCACATCTGGGACTGCTAGGTAGCAACCCCATCCCAACTGGAGCCACACTACCTGAATTGTAATATTGGAATGCCAATGGGGTGGCTAGATGGCTCAGTGAGTAAAAGCCTGGCCCTGGAGTCAGGAGGACCCGGGATTGGTTCTGGCCTCAGAAAATGAGCACCCACACGTAAATAATGACTGGCCATGTAACCTCCAGCAAGTTACTTAACCCCGATTGTTTTAAACAAACAAACAAACAAACAAAACATTGGAATGCCAAATCTTGATCTCTGGTATCTCCATATTATGGTTTTCAGCTTTATCTCACTGTTCTGCCCAGCAGTTGGAGTGATCCTTTTTTCTCCCGAAAAAGCATGCTACTCAGGAAATTGCCCTTATCTGGATACAAGGCAGGAGGTCTGAACACTTAAACTTGGATTACTTTTGAGGCAATCATTAAGGTTGGCACTGCCCAAGAAATCCCCATTCTCTGACTAGAAGGCTAGATTCTAGATGCATACTGTCTAGAAAAATCACATTTACTAGCGATATGACCCTGAGCAAGTAATTTAATCTCTCTCTGCCTCAGTTTTCTCAACTGTAAAGTGGGGATAATAATAGCACCTATCTCATAGAGTTATTTTCTGGATGAAATAATATTTGAAAAATGCATAGCACAGTGCCTGGCATATAATAAATGCTTGTTCCTCCCTCTGGTCTCCATTCTTCTAAATAGGAGTCAAGGGAAAGAGTCTCCAGGATCTCTTAAAAAGATAGGAAGAGTGTTAAGAGGCCAGAAGAAGACCTAAGTCTGAAGACTCTTTTTGTAGGTCAGTGTAGAAAAGGGTAGCTCCTCCCAAGTCTGTTCTGCCAAGAATCTGAACCAATGAATTCATCTCAAAGGCAATCCCTGCTAGTGAAATCTATTCTCTAGGAGTGGCCAAGGAGATGGCTCCAAACCAACCAATTCACATTTTGAGAGCAGCCCCAATTACTAATGTGAAATCGGATAATATTGGTGCTCTCAACAAGGTTGGAAAGGGCAAATCCATGCTCTCTAGGGAAATTTAGTCCTCAAGATGCAGGATTTCAAAGTTCTAAAGAAAAGCCCTATAAGTTTTTCAAGCTGATTTGGGAACTCTTTCCATTTTAATTAGCTTCTCTAACTATAGAATGCTCTACCTTACTTCTATATCCTGGAATCCATAATTTCCTTCAAGGCTACCTTCTTTCTATATAAGTCTTTCCCTAATATCCCTCTTGTTACTTTTCTCTCCCTAACAGGTGGTGTAGTCAATGCTTGTTGAATCAATTTGAAATTTTTCCTAAACAATATGTTATTTCAACTCACCACAAAAAATTGGTAGATTAATATCAAGGAAATACTGTTATCCATTCCATCCAATAAGTTTTTTAGCGTATAGATTACTTCCTCATTATTTAGTTTGCAAGATTAATAATTATTTTGGTCTTCCTTGTCAATGGATCAATAGCTTCTAGAATCATAACTTTCCATTTTTGGAAATTGGGATGGTTCTGCCAAAAGTAGTTGTGGAAACCATGATCCTTGATTATGGTTGGTCTATCCCTGTTCATGGCTAGTCTGTCTTTGATCATGGCTGTCCTACTTGTGATCATGACTGGCCTGTCTCTGACCATGGCTTATCTATTCTTGATCATTGCCAACCTCTCCTTAAAGGTTCTATTTATAGATCAGTGGAGTTAAGTTTCTAGTTTCAGAGTTAGTGACCAACAAGAAAAAGTAATAATGACAAAACACATGAGACAATAGTAATTTCTCCCCTAACAAACCCTCAAAACAAAATAAAAACAAAAAACAAATATGGTAGCTAAAAAAACCCAACATTTTTAGGCTACTGTAAAATCAGCTGGAAGGAAATTATCATGAGTCTTTGTTTCTAATCTTGTTCTGACATTAACTTTCTGAGTAATCTTGGACAGGAGGCAGCTAGGTGGTGCAGTGGATAGCGTGCTAGGCCTGGAGTCAGGAAGACTCCTCTTCCTGAGGTCAAATCTGGGCTCAGACACTCACTAGCTGTGTGACCCTGGGCAAATCACTTAACCCTGTTTGCCTCAGTTTCCTCATCTGTAAAATGAGCTGGAGAAGGAAATGGCAAACCACTCCAGTATCTTTTCCAAGAAAACCCCAAATAGGATCACAAGGTGTCCAGCATGACTGAAAAATAACAATTTTTATCAAGTCATTTTATTCATTTGGAACTCAGTTTCCTCATCTATGTTTAGTGCCTTTGAATGCTATATTTGGCTATGTAGAATGTGTTTGAATTTATATAATATTGCTTATAAAACTCCACTTTATCTTTGAATCTCTATCAGGCATAGTTACACAACATGATGTTGTGGTAAGGGTAAGGGATTTTTTTCCTTTTCTCCTTGCCTCCCACCAGCCAGTTGATATAATCACAGAAAGTAAGAGGCAGATAACAGAGGTAATTATGTATTAATATGTTAATGAAATACAAAACATGTTAATAGCCTATTATCTTTTATGAAATAGGAAAACATTTCCCTTATTGAATTGGAAGGGGGTCTTGAGATTGGCTAGCTAAAGATAGGCTGCAGCCCTGGGGAGACCTTTAAATATCTAAGCTTTCCAGTTATGGAATTAGCTGTTACATCTCAAGAGATGTAGGCATTTGAGACAGGAGATGCTTTGTGGAAGGCGATTCTTGTACCTCTACCAAGGGACAGCAGAATGAGAGGAGTCAATTATTTCCTACATCTCCCTATCATTTATGGATTTTTCCAGTGGAGCTATTTACCCAATAGGAGAACTATAATCATCAGAGAGTCTGTCTGGATACAGACACACAGATGCAGTTGAAATTTGAGGTATTAAGCAACTTCAAAGAGCATGACCCTTGGCATCAGAGAAGAGATTCAGTCATAGATTCAAGAGAGAATTAATTGACAATTGAAAGTTGACCTATACCTATATCTAGGTACAGCAAGAGGATTCTAAAAAAAGAGAAAGGATATTGAGAGGCCCTACAATACAGTATGAGTTACCTTACCCACTCATATTCCCTAACATGCTTGCTTTACTATAAGTGTACCTGGAATTTGTTCTCACTCTTCCACTATGTGTGTTTGTGGGAAAATCTACTTCAAGTTTATGGTGGTGGTGGGGAATGTTTTATATTATTACATTTTAATAATGTCTTGGTTTTAAGCCAATAGTATCTACTGGATTATCACCAAAAGTAAGCTCACTGGTGGGGGCTCATGAGTGGTAGTTTTTGGAATGAGGACCCACAAACTACATTCCTGAATCCAAGGGTAGTAGCTATCCTCTGCAGGGGTGGGGAACTCATGGTCTAGTGGCCACATGTAGCCTTCTAATGAGGCCTTGGGTGAGGTCTTTTGACTGAGTCCAAGTTTTACAGAACAAATTTTTTAAGGGGATTTTTTTTTCTGTGAAGTTTGGATTCAGTCAAAGGCCACATGTGGCTTTGAGGACACAGGCTCCCCACTCCTGCACTAAGGTATCCAATCTGCTGATTTGGTGAGGGATCCTCTTCCCCAGAGGTACTATAATAACAATGTAAAACACACATACACACACACACACACACACACACACACACACAATTGCAGCAAAACCCAACTCTAAAACTTGATACAGAAAGTGAAGTAGAAAAAAAATAATTAAAATGAGGAATTAGGTACTCCTTTGTCCATTTCTAAAATTGCTCCTTCCACTATGTAGCAGAAACTTCATAAAAATCGCTCATGGAGAAGGATCAAAAACTATTATTGGGGGAGGAGTCCTCTCCTTGGCTTCTTGGTTCAGCAACAACCTAAAAAGCCCAGGTAAAGAGAGCCCAGCTTCTTCATGAGGCTGCAAAAAGTCACTGAAATCCCAGGTGGGTCTTCAGAGTGATGCTTTTCTTCATCAAGATCAATAATCAGAAAAGATGCCAGAACTCAAGGCACAATGCCCATGTTTCCCCCTCTGTCCTATTTCTATCAATACATCTTGCCATATTCCTTCTCTAATGAGTCCATGCCCAGACTCTGAAAAAGCATCCTACAAACGTTTCTATACAATCAATCTTGACTGAGGTAGCATCATCACTTATTATACTTTGCACAGACTCATGGGGGATATAGTTCCACTTACCAATATTAATGAGAGTTCTGAACTAGATCAACTCTGAAACCCTTTTGAGCAACAGCATTTTATGATTCTTTGATCTCATACTTACGTAAATCCAAATCCTCTTTTATTCACCATATTTCTCATTCTCTCCTTATTTTAGGGCAGATACACTTAAAATAGATTTTAAAATGAAAATGTTTCATAGTCATATGTTTAATGATTAATGAATGCATCTAACATTCATCCTAGATTTAGCACAGCATTCTAAAAGAATTGTGAGAAGGGAATGATGTTATAAAGAAAATTCTGAAAATTCTGAACTTAAGAGTTTTGCTTATTTTAGCAAAGGAGATAATTATTAAAAAAATATAAGTCTATGAAATGCTGAGTCAGGAGTAGGGTAGGAGGTAATAGGGATGGATGATATATTCTACCCTGTTTATTGTATATCTTTGCTCATTCCAGTACTTTTTTTTATAAAACAAATGCTTTATTAACTTCTGTTTTACATCATTCATTTCTGCCAGATTTTGGGTTACAATCATTTTCCCCCCGTTATTCCCCTACCCAACCTCCCAGAATAGCAGTCCCGCAAGATATGGCTTCCTCCAATCTGCTCTCTCCCATACCTTCTCCCATACCCCCTTTGACTTTTCCATTAGAGGAAGGTGAATCTTTGTGTCCCAATGCCTGCACATCTTATCTCCCAATTACAAGCAAAAGAGTATTAATAATAGTATTTATATATATTTGAAACATTTAATGTTAAGACCTCGAATTTCAGATCCATTTCCTTCCTCCCTTGTCACCCATTCCCTCTGGGGAGATAAGTAATTCAGTATATGTTGTACATGTCTAGCTATGCAAAACATCATCATAGTAGATATATTGTACAAGGCTGCTTATAATTCCCTCCCACTCATCCCACCCCCCACCTGGTCCATTCCCTACATGATCCTGTCCCTCTTCTATAGTGGGTACTTCCAACCTCCCCTCCCCCCAAGGATACCCTCCCATCCATCATCCCTCCTCTCATCCCCCTTCCCCCTATTCTGCTGCAGGGTGAGATATCCCATTTAGTATGTATGTCATTCTCTCCCTGAACCAAATTCAATGAGAATGTGGTTTTGCCTTTTTGCCTTCCTATTCTCCCCCTCCCTTGCAACTACTTCCCCTTGCTTCTTCTACATGAGATAGTTTACCCTACCCTGTCTCTCCCCATCTCCTCCTGCCACTTTCCTCTCTCACCTCATAATTTCATCCCTTGAGTATTCTCCCTTCCCAACAAATTCAACCTATGCCCTCTATCCATATATAACTGTAACCATATACACACACATTCACATATGTATTCATATGACCACACACCCTTCTTCCATTATTTTCATAGTGAGAAAGATATCATCAGTCCCAGTTATTGCTTTTCCATATAGGAATGTAAATAGTTCAACTTTGATAAGTTCCTTTTGATTTCTTTTCCCTGATTACCTTCTCAGGCATCTCTTCCTTCTTGTGTCTGGATGTCAAATTTTGTATTCAATTCTGGTTTTTTCCTCAAGAATGCTTGAAAGTCCTCTATTCCACTGAATGACCATATTTTCCCCTGAAACAAAATACTCAGTTTTGCTGGGTAGGTGACCCTTGGGTTCATTCCCAGTTCTTTTGCCCTCTGGAATATCATATTCCATGCCCTTGGATCCCTCAGTGTAGAAGCTGCCAGGTCCTGGGCTATTCTGATTGTGTTTCCACAATATTGAAATTGTTTCTTCCTGGCTGCTTGTAGTATTTTCTCCTTGATCTGGGGATTCTGGAACCTGGCTATAATATTCCTGGGAGTTTTCTTTTTGGGATCTTTTTCAGGAGGTGATCTGTGGATTCTTTCAACCTCTATTTTGCCCTCTGGATCTAAAACATCAGGGCAATTTTCCTTGAGAATTTCTTGAAGGGTGATTTCTAGGTTCTTTCTTTGATCATGGCTTTCAGGTAGTCCAATAATTTTTAAATTGTCTCTCCTGGATCTATTTTCCAGGTCAGTGGTTTTTCCCATGAGATATTTCACATTGCCTTCTAATCTTTCATTTGTTTGGATCTGCTTAACAGCATCTTGATTTCTCATAAAGTCATTAGCTTCCATTTGCTCCAGTCTAACTCTGAAGGAATGAATCTCCTCAGTGAACTTTTGAGATTCTTTTTCCATCTGGCAAATTCGACTTTTTAAGGCATTCTTCTCCTCATTGCCCTTTTGGGCTTCCTTTGCCATCTGAGTTAGTCTATTTTTTAAGGTGTTGTTTTCCTCAGTCAGGCTGTTGACCCTCATTTCATACTTTTCCTGCATCCTTCTCATTTTTCTTTCCAATTTTTCCTCCACTTCTCTTATATGATTTTTAAAGTCCTTCTTAAGGTCCTCTATGGCCTGCAACCTGCTCATGTTTTCCCCTGGGGCTTTTGGAGCAGGACTTCTGACCTCACAGTCCTTTTCCCGCTCTATGCCCCCAAAATAGGAGTCTAGGGTTGCATTTTTCTGTTTCCTTTGCCTTGGCATGTTGCCACTTAATTACTTGACTTTTGGGCTTGTTGCCACACTATGGCTTTAAGGCCAGATAGAGGAATATTCTTCCCGAACGTGTGGGGGGGCAACTTCCGTTTCTGGCAAGCTGTAAACCCACCCACGACTTCCACCCTAGATCACAATCCAGATCCAGGGAGGTTAATGCAAGAGCGATTACCCCCCAAGACTGATCACTGGATCTCCCTACATTTTGCAAGCCAGGAGCTGGAGCTGCCTCTGAAAACTACAAAATGGCATGTCTCCTCAGCAGCTTCTAGCCCCCAGGGGAGGGAGCTGACGCATTCCCCAAATATGGGTCCCAAAGTCCATAGGACACTAACCTCTTACTTTGTCCTAGGCATGTCTATGTTGATAATTCTGGAGTCTCCACAGCTCCTGGTGTTCTGGGGTCTCTCCAGCCGGCTGCTGGCCCTGCTGCCCTGGGGCTAAAACCTCGGCTCACGGGGACCTGGGCTCTGCTAGGCTCAGCTCTACACGCTCTGCACTCCGTGCTGCCGGCTCCCAGAGTGCTGTGCTGGTCCTTCCTGCAGGGCTGCTGGGCTGTCCTCAGCGGGAGGTTAGCTTCTCTGTGTCGTTCTGTGGGTGCTGGGGCTCCAGAAGTTGTTCAGAGTCCCCTTTTACATAATTTGGGGGGAATCTGGGGGCAGAGTGGCTTGGATGAGCTGTTTCTACTCTGCCATCTTGGCTCTGCCCCCTCATTCCAGTACTTTTAAAGATCCACAGCTTTCAGTGCTTTGGACATTCCTTCTGCAGGCCCAGATTACAACCTCTCCATTGCCTTAATAGATAGTAGCTTCATGAGTTACCCTGGTGTAGTGGGAGAATTAACCTTAGAACTTGACATGTGCAGGTTAGGTTAGTTTTCCTTAAGAGGTGTTGAAATGTTCTGGAGATTTAATTGACTTAAGGGACTAAGGCTCAGGCTGTTGATGTGGCTTGTTCATCTCCTGAATATAAAGTCCCAAGGAGCTCCAGTTGGCCCCCAATGCTTGACCAGCAGGGGCAACTTAAAGGCAGCTTATGCTCTACTCAGCTGAGTCTACATGGTTCTTGTGGAATATCTTTCCCCTATTATGGCTGTCAGTCTCATTGTTAACTGTCAAATCTTCTACAAGTGTTTAATTTCATTATGGTATCAAATCTGAACTGCCAGAGAATCAATCTGAGTCAGACCTGATCTGCAGAAGCTGGATGGAAAAAGAAAAAAATCTCCTGGAAGCTGAGTTTTCTCTCCATTGAGTCTCCTTAAGACAGGTGTATGACCTCACTCAGTCTATTTTAAAAAAGTTCCTAGTTGGGGAGGCTTTGTCAGAGCTCAGGCTCCTTTAGCATCATCCCCTGCTTATGATGAATAGGACTCAAATGGAGGAGATATTTTTACCCACATGAAACCAACTTAATGTAATCATCTAAGGCAGCCTTGAAGGAGAGAAATCGCAAAAAACTACCATCTTGATTCAGTTGTTTGTGGAAGTGGACATGGGTTGGGGTGCTGAGAGTGTGTAAAGGATCCTTAGAACTTAGGATCTTTTATTGAATGAGATAATAAATTGTAAAGCACCAGCACAGTGCTTGGCACATAGTAATTGCTATATAGTTTTTTGTTTTTTTTTTTGGTGGGGGGGAGGAGGAGGCTGGCAGAGAACAGGTGGTCAGAGTATAGTGGCTTTGGATACCTCCCTGAGTCACTGTCTGGCTAGATCAAGAGTAGATCAGGGCTTCAAAGCACAGGGCCCTAAGGCTTTGGGACAAATAATTGCCCCAATTTGACACCCTATAGGGATGTCTTTGATTTGATCTCTCACTACCTCAAGTTCCTCCTTGCAAAGAGGTGAAGCTAGTGAGCTTATGATGGTAATCTCGTGCCGGCTTTTTATTTATTATACATAGACAGTAGCTTTGTCCCCCTCTGGCAGTTTGGGCTGTATTTTATCATCTAGGTAGCTAAACCAGATCAGAGCTTTCACAAACAGGATTTTCCACAGCTTTAAAAATCAGACAGAAGTTTTGGTGATAGCAGGAACTATAGCCTAGACAGAAAGTAAGAGAATATTAAAATGTACTAAATGTCCTCTATAAAAGAACAAAACAAGAGAACAGGGAATAATGGTCTTGGAAGTGATACCTGGGAGAGAGGCATAACAAAATTCACCCCAGAATTATATTAGAAGTTTATAGAGCAAAAAAGCTTGTTCAGACTGTGAGGCTTGTCCAGACCCTTATAAATTAATGAGAAACCAAACTCTTTGCCAACATGAAATGCTGACACAGTGGGGCAGGAATTGCAATTCCAGTCTTTTCATCAGTCTTGGAATGTGGTCGTTTCTAAAGAGTTAGAAACCCTTGAAAATGTTCACTTGCCTTCCTATGGTAATCAACTCCCTTTCCTTCCCCCTTTTGCACCACTTTAATTTATTTCTCAATTCCTCAAAGGGGTTGGTTTAAAATAAATGGAGGAATATTTGCCAATCACATACATTTTATAAATAAAAATCATAGAACATTAGCCCTAAAATGTACCCTTAGAGATCATTTAGGATCCTAGGCTTATAGATTTAAAGCTGGAAAGGACCTTAGAATTCTTCCATTCCAACCCCCCCATTCTAAAGAAGAGCAAACAGTTTAAGCTATGTGAAGAGTCTTGCCCAAGGGCACACAGGTAGGAAATAATAGAGCTAAGATTTAAACCTGGATTTCCTGATTCCAAATCCTATGTTCTGTCCACTATACCATGTTTTATGTACCAATTTGCATCATCATTTATTGTTTTGTAACTCTGTCTGAGAACTGTTTTAGTGAGAATGAGAATAATGAAGTAAAAAATTAATGAATGAAGTTTACTGATAATGGTGGTTGGCCAAGAAAGAGATGTTGGGTGGACACTTGTAATTCTCTCTCTTTATGCTTTGAAAATGACCATACTGGGGAACCAATTCATTTTAAAAAAGATAAAATGTTCCCAAAGTCTTGGTATAGTTTTAAGTATTAAAGCTTAAATTTTTGGATACTCTGTATGTTTATGTATCTGGTATGTACAAAGCAACTTGTTAGGAAGTGTGGGGGATAGAGAAATGAATAAGACATAGTTCTTGCCCTTAGGAAGCTTGTAATTTAGAAGGAGAAGTAGGATATGTACACAAACAAGTATAAGACAAGGCTGCATGTCACAGAGGCAGGAAAAAAAACACAATCAGAGAGATCCATTCTGGATGGCAGTTTGGAATCATTCGTGTGTCACCTTGGAGGATGGACATAGCATTTCATGCATCGTCAGAAAAAAAAAGATCAGGAAGTGTTAGTGGTTTGCAAGTTCAACAGTGTGATATGGCTGTTGTTCTTCATTCTTTGTTTTTGAAGAGGACCAATGACATCATTGGTGATGTCTTGATGGACACATGAATTGGATTTAAGTGAGGCAGACTTGTACACAGTTATTAGCTTCACTCTCCCTTTGGTGATGGCCTGGCATATGGTGGATGACCTTGGTATCTTTGATGACTGCCCAAGCTCCAAGCACTCTATAGTGAAAATTGCTGGGAAAACTGAAAAGCAGTTTGGCAGAACCTAGGTACAGACCAACATCTCACATCGTATACCAAGATAAGATCAAAATGGGTACATGATTTGGACATAAAGGATAATATAAGCAAATTAGGGGAACATGGGAAATTTTACCTGTCAGATCTATGGATAAGGGAAGAATTTATAATCAGACAAGAAGTAAAGACATTACAGGAGGTAAAATGAATAATTTTGATTATATTAACTTAAAAATATTTTGCAGAAACAAATTCAACGCTGCCAAGATTAGAAGGAAAGCAGGAAACTGGGGAAAATTTTTTACAGCAAATTTCTCTGATAAAGCCTTCATTTCTCAAATATATGAGTCAAATTTATAAGAATATGAGTCATTCCCCAATTGAGAAATGGTCAAAGGATATGATTAGGCAGTTTTCAGAAGAAGATATCAAATCTGTGTAATTATATGAACAAATATTCTATATCACTATTGATTAGAGAAATGCAAAGTAAGATAACTCTGCGATACAACCTTATATCTATCAGATTGACTAACATGACAGAAAAGGAAAATGTTGAAATATTGAAGGAGATGTGGGAAAATTGGGACACTAATGCACTGTTGGTGGAATGAACTGATCCAACAACTCTGGAGAATAATTCGGAACTATGTCCACAGGGCTATCAAACTGTGTGTACCGTTTGATCTAACAATGCCAATACAACTACTAGGTCTGCAATCCTGAAGAAATCAAAGAAAAAGGAAAAGGATCTATTTGTACAAACATATTTATATCAGCTCTTTTTTCAGTGGTAAAGAATTAAAAATTAAAGGGATACCCATCAATTGTGAAATGACTGAACAGGTTGTGGTATACGATTGTGATGAAACACTATTGTTCTATAAGAAATAATGAGCAGGATGCTTTCAGAAAAAAACATGGGAAGACTTATATGAACTGATGCAAAATGAAGGGAGCAGAACTAGGAGAGCATATAGCAATATTGCATGACGATCAATTGTGAATACCTCAGGGTGAGGAACCTGTGACCATGGGGCCACATATGGCCCTCTAGGTCCTCAAGTGTGACCCTTTGACTGAATCCAAACTTCACAGAATGAATCTCTTTAATAAAAGAATTTGTTCTGTGAAGTTTGGAGTCAGTCAAAAGGCCACACTTGAGAATCTAGAGGGTCTTGAAGTCACAGGTTTCCCATCCCAGCTTAGCTATTCTCAGAAATACAATGATCCAGAATAATTCTGAAGGACTTATAAAAATGTTAATCACCTCCAGAGAAAGAATTGATGGAGTCTGAATGCAGATTGAAGCACAATTTTTTTCATTTCATTTTTCTTATTTTTTTTTCCCAACATGACTAATTTGGAAATATGCTTTGCATGATTTCACATGTTTAATTGATATCACATTTCTTGTCTTCACAATTGGTGGGAGGGAGAGAATTTGGAACTCAAAAGAAAAAAAAAGAATGTTAAAATAAATAAATAATAAAATTTGAAAAAGCATGATGTTAACAAGCTAGAGATCACCTAGAGCAGAGCAATCAGTTGGGGATGCTGGTAAATGTTGAACATCTAGCTCTTCAGAAAAACATGTGGAACAATGCAGAAAAATCTGCATTATTAACATTTTCTCCATCCCTTTTTTAAGTCTAAACAATAAACAAAACAATAAATCAAGCCTTGGTTTGTAGCGTTTGTAGATTCCTAAGTTGTGAATGTTCATTAAAACTTAACAATCAGCTCTTACAAACTGGTTCTGAAGGTAGCTATTATGTTTCATCTAAGTTTCTTTTTCAGGCTAAATTTCCCTAGCTCCTTCTGCTGATCGTCATGTGGCATGGACTTTCAGTTCTCTGTCATCTTTGTGGTGCCCTATAGATACTCTCCAAACTATTAACATCCTTCCTAAAATGTGAACCAAACCTGAACCTAATACTCTACCCGTGATGTGCCATGGGTAGGTTTTGGCAGAACTATAACCATCTTATTCCTGGGTCCTATGCATTTCTTAATGCCACCCAGTATTGGACTAGCCATATTAAAACTGAAGTCCACCAAAGCACCCAGATCTTTATTTTTCCTCCCAGATGAATTGCTGTCTTGCTACACTTGTGAAACTGAGTTTTGAAAGACTTGACATTTATCTCCTATTAATCCAGATTTGGATTCAACATAAAGAAAAAAACCTCTTTAATAAAGTGCTGTCTAAAGTGGAACAGGCTAATTTGGGAGCTAGAGGGGTTCCTCCTTTGTTTCCTAGGTCTTGAAGGGAAGGCTGGATTGGAGAAACTGTATAGTCATAAAGTTGGATGAGAAGGTCCCTGAGGTCTCTTACAATTCTGAGATTCTAGGGCAAAGCTAGCCTATGTGGGAGGAATAGAAAAAGCAAAGGTGTAGAGGTTGGAAAGTTTGGTAGATGAATTTGGTTAGAATAACTGCCTGGTTAGAGTAGATGGTTTATAAAAGGAAGGAAGAGTTTAGGCTCAAAAAGTAGATTACGGCCAGATAATGGACTATCAGGTGAGTGGCTTGTGGTCTTGTTATATCACTTCTCTTTTGCAGGAGGAAACTTCAATAGAAGATTTATTATTATTTCTTTTAAAAGCAATTGGGGTTAGTAACTTGCCCAAGGTTACAGGACAGTTTTTTGTGTGGGTGTTAAGTATCTGAGGCGAAACTGATTCGGGATCGTCCCAACTCCGGGGCCTGTGCTCTTACTCACTGTGCCACCTAGCC
Organism: Gymnobelideus leadbeateri; assembly: GCA_011680675.1. NCBI lineage: Eukaryota > Metazoa > Chordata > Mammalia > Diprotodontia > Petauridae > Gymnobelideus > Gymnobelideus leadbeateri. The sequence continues at coordinate 587,289 of WOXC01009740.1, forward strand.
GCCCCCATAGAAGAATTATTGGAATCTTTAGTTGGGTTCTCAGTGCTACTGCTTCTTATCTTCCTGATTTCTCTTGTACCCAGACCTCCTTCAGGAAAAGTGTGCAGGGTTGTTTTTTTGTTCGCTTGCTTGTTTTTGTTGATTACTCCTGCTTCCAAAAAGGGGTATGCCACCCTCTTAGGTTAAGGAGGTGAAAAAGATATGATTAAGGTAATCATACAGTCCTGTGAGATTGTCGAAGTCCCCTTTAACATCAGAAGAAGCTGTCTAAACTTTGTATTTTAGGTAATTGGTAGGCATCCTATGAGGCTGACCATGATGAAAAAGGCAAGTATAACAGTGATGAAGGTCAGATGGGCAGATGTGCAGATGAATTGAAGAGTTTCGAGAGTTTGAAGAGTTTGGAACACCCTCCATGGAGACAGAATTAGGAAGCCAATTAGTGAAACATAAAAGGATTACTAGTAGCAGGGATGGAGAGCTAGTGGTGAAGTAGATAGAGTACCAAGCCTGGAGTCAGGAAGACCCATTGTCTTGAGTTCTAATCTATCCTCAGACACATACTAGCTGTATGACTCTGACAAGTCATGTAACCCTATTTGCCTCAGTTTCTAATCTGTGATCTGGAGAAGGAAATGTCAAACCACTCCAGTGTCTTTGCCAAGAAAACCCCAAATGGGGTCAGAGAGTCAGACATGACTGAGAAAAACAACTGAAAGCAGCAGGGATAGCCCACTTGATGGCAGGAAGGGAAAGAACATTTATTAAGCACCAGCTATATGGTACTATGTTTGATCCTCACAACAACTCTTTGATGTAGGTACTATTATTATCCCAATTTTACAGTTGAGGAAACTGATGCAGGCAGAGGTTAAGTGACTTACCCAGGGTCACACAGCTAATATGCATCTGAGGCTGGATTTGAACTCAAATCTTCCTGACTCTAGGCCCAGTGTTCTCTCCATTGTGCCACCTTGTTGACTCAGCTGAGCCAAGATAATATGAACTAAGAATGGATCAAATCAGTTTAGCCAAGGGGGTGAGGGATTCGAGGGTGTGAATAACAGCATCATTAAAATGACTGATCATTTCAGGATGGGGAAGGAGGCAAATGAAACTTAGTGAGAACTGCTAGATTGGGAGATTAGGGACCTAAGGACCTATTGGTGGCTAGAGGATGAGAACAGACTCAGTGCGCAGAAGATGGACAGATAATGTAGGTGCAAGATCTCAGACATCCCTCACTCTTTCTCCCCCTCCCCCCAACATCTAATCATTTGCCAAGACCTGTGAATGATGGCTTTGCAATATCTCTTGAATTCATTTCCCTCAAGTTCCCATTCAACTTTATTCATTCCCCGAATCCAAAAAGCATGTAATTAGCTCCTATAATATAGAGCAGGGGTGTTAAAGTCAAATAGAAACAGATCCCTTCAGGCCACATATTGATTTAGAAAACCACAAATTAACATTATCTATGATGTATTTTATTTTTGCTTATTTTGTTAGACAATTCTGAACATTTTGATTTGGTTCAAACATCACTAGGAATTTTTCTGCAAGATTGACACACCTGATAGAGAGCAGTGTGATAGGATATGAGGGAGATTAAACAACAGAACAAAACCCTATTAGAAAAGACATAGTTGTTTCCCCCAAGGAGTTTATAGGTAGGAACAAGAGATGAACACAAACATGGTATTTCACTACATGATTGTTCACTGCACAATTGTTGCACCCTGGTTTTTTTTTTCAGTCCAAAAATCGGTTTATAATCTCTCATTGCATAATCTTTGCATGGTATAATGCTGTTCATCATGCCTCTTAAAAGGCAAACAGAACAGTAGTGTATTCACCAGTGGCATATGGATATGCATTTATCTCTCGCAGATTGTGAGCTGTGAGTCTAGAATTCTCAGTGTACATGCTTTGTCAGTATTCAATTTTAGTGAACATTCACAAGTATTCTGTGCATCCTAATCTTGCATCAAAGATAGTTTAGTAATTAATGATTTTTAAGTAATACCAGAACAATTAAAAAAAAAAGCTTCACATAATGCTACGGCCCCACATTTTTCACACAAAAAAATAATTGGCATAAAATTTTCAACAATTATGCAGTGAAATATGGTCATCACAATATATATTATTATAGGTATAACTCATGTCCCAGAATCAAAACTTTGGGTTTATGTGAATGAGTTTTAATTTGGGGAGACTCTTTGGCTGACATCCTCAAACATGATTATTCCTAGAAATGTGAAGATTTGGCTTGTATCTAGGCCGCCACAACAAAAGGAAAAAGATTAGCAACCTTGAGGCAAACACTTGATCTGACAAAGGATATTAAATGTAGGACAGGCTGTATTTTACCTGCCCCAAAGGGCATAGGACTTGCACTTGAACCTACAAACAGTGGCTAGGTGGTACAGTGGACAGATCACTCATACTGGAGTTAGGAAGACCCGAGTTCACATTTGACCTCTGATACTTACTAGCTGTATGACTCTAGGCAAGGCATTTGACCTCAGTTTCCTTATCTATAAAATGGGGATAATAATAGCATCTATGTCTCAGTGTTATTGTCAGGATCAAATGAGATGGTAATTAGAAAGCACTTAGCACAGTGTCTGGCATATACGAAGTGCTATTTAAATGTTAGTTACCATCGTCGTCGTCGTCATCATCATCATCATCATCATCATCATCATCATCATCATCATCATCATATTTTTTCTCTGGTGAATTCTACCTTCCTCAGTGACTCAAGGCTTCTAGAACCATTCCTACTCTCTCATAAAGAGAAATCATTTGGGAGCATGAGAGTTATTCTGAGTAACTCACAGAACCAATAAAAGGAAAAGTCCTTGTTCCTCAATATTAGTTTTCCTTGGTTACATTTTAGTTCAGGAGGTTCTCTGATGGGTTAGGGGTTTCCTCTGTGAACTTGTTTTCTTGACCCTTCAGTGCTTTCCTGTGGCCTCTGTCTGCTGCTACTTCTGGGGCCATATGGCTGCAGGCTTCTCTTCAGGCAACCTGAGTCCATGAGTGTGTCATCAGCTTCTCTTTATACAACCTCCCAGTTTTGTTCTCTCTTTCTCCCCTTTTTTATTAAGCCCAAATCTAAAGGTGTAGCCCCCTGTGTGAAAGAGCCAGGAATCAATCATCTTCAATGTCATGGTAATTCACACCTCAACAAAGAGTTAACTTTGTACCAAGATGTCCTCTCTTGTTAATGAAACATACCACTGCTACAGGGAAGTCCTCAATTTTGGAAGAGTTCCTATCTTATAAAAGGAAACTTAATCAATGCCAAAACAAAGTTCTACTTAGTAAGAGGCAATGAAGGATTTTAAACTTGTGGAGAGAGATATCATCAATGCCAGAATAACAAAGCCCTCTTCACTGAGGGGAAAGGGGACCTAGAACAAGGTCAAGATGGGCTTGGTAAGTGCAGTAGTAAGTGGCATGTGAGATCCAAGAGTGCAACAAAGTGACATTGAGTTGGGTCACTTAACTTTTCATATTCCCAGTTCCATCATTTATAAAAATGAGGATAATGATGCGGCCATCACATAAGATTATTGTGAGAAAAAGTGCTTTGCAAAATTTGGAGAACTTCAAAATCTGATTTATTTTTATTCTAACTGTTTGTGGAATTGAATTGAGGTGGAATTAAGGAGACTGTGGTCAGAGAGGGGAAAGCAGACTTTCCTTTTAATATAAACATCAGCAGTTTCTAAGAATAACCTCCACATGTGTTAGCAACATTTCTGGAAAATCAAGTTCTGATGGTTTGTGCAAAATACTAATCTTGTCCTTCATTCTGCATTCTTCCCACAACTTATTCTCTGTCCTGTTCCTTCTGTTCCCTGGCTGTGGAACCCATTTCTAATGCAGTAGTGATGATGCACCTGCCAACAGTTTACAATGCTTCTGTGAATGGGTATGGCAGAAGGTGAATGGATGAAGCTCCTTAGGAGGGAGATTGTCAGGGCTGCATAAATTAAGTCCAGAGAGGTCTCTCGTGGTAGTTGAGATGGCCAATAGCCAACTCTCTAACTCCACTGTTACTCTTAAACAAGCACATGCTTCTTGGTCTGGGAGCTCAGAGAAGTAATTCATGTGGAACTACATATTTTAGCACAGTTACAAATTAAAATAAGACTTAGAATGTATTTGCTCTCCTAACATCTAAGGTAGTTTTCTAAGCTTTCTAGACTAGAAGACCTGATACTCCTATACTTGAGTTAATTCATGGGAATGACTTTTGTCTGCCTTGAAAAAAATTCTACATAGGTTCAATTACAATATAAACTGAGGGTTTTTCAGATTGAAACGCACTCTTACAGATTTTTCTTGGATTTTTGAAAGTCCCTTAGAAGCTCTTCTGGGTTAAATGATCAACAAGATGGTAGACTAGACACTTTTCCTTACTCTCTGCTATCTTTCAAAATCACCCATAAAGAGATTATGTGCCAGATGTAGAGCAGTTAAAGTTGAATCCAATGGGGAAAAAAGAGAGAACCCTGATGAGATAAAAATCCTTATGGTAATTTTTAAAGCACTAATTCAACACCCCATCCCCCATGATCTTCCACAAACAGAGAGGACCCACAAACTGGTGCAAAACAACCAGGCCTGAGACTGACTTTATAGTTTCCTCCTGCTACAGATTTTCTAGCACATCTCAATTGCACTTCTCCCTCCCCCACTCCCCCAGCCCCCCAGTAAATGGCAGGCACTGATTCTGCCCAGCCATATGGGAGTTTCTTCTGTCTAGGATGCCACTAGGTTAGGTATCAGCAAAGCTACAGATACTTTGGAACACCCTTAGCTTCTTCCTCCAGTTTTTCGAAAAGTATCAGACATTAAGTAAGCTCAATCAGAGAATGAAAGGATGAGAGCCAAGAGAGGAACAGGGGATTAGCCTGAGTACTTATACAGGGTCTGAAGGAAAGGGCCTAATCCTTATATGACTAGTATTGTGCCTCCAGGTCCAAGGTAAAGGACTAATGCTGGTGATATCTAAATTCCCCATTATGAGAGGAAGCTCAGAAAGCCCTGCAATCCACCCTGAGTTGTGTGGGAGAAGTCAAATGGGGAAAAATCAAAATCAGTGACAAGGGAATATAAGGGGAAAAAAGGTTGAAAAAAATAGATTTTGAAAGGGAGACATTTCAGTAAAAAGTCATAGCACAAGTATAGAGGATCATTAAAAGTAGAAGGAAGGATGAGTACTAAGTCCTCAGAGATTTACAAAGCTTTCTTAATAAATATTATAAGACAAAAGAAAAGTAATTACTGACTAAAAAAAACACCACCACCACATTCTATGGAACTTTAAGAACATAGAGCAGCAATAAAAAACATTCTGGAATGGTTTAAAAGAAAAATTGAATGCACAAGTGGAGAAATTAGAAAATAACGTGTCAGAAGTTACAGTTTGCAATGTAATGATAAAAAATCAATTAGCAGACCAGTAAAAATGTATCTATGGAGAAAAATAAATGAATAGATTTAGAATACAAAAACACTGAAGTGAAGGCAGATATGGGAGGAGAGAAGCAGAAGGCAACAGTGCTAAAGAATAAAGCTCTCTATTCAAGCCAATGCATTAATGTTAAACACTAGAGCCATTTCTAAGCCAACAGCTTAGAAATCCTAAGTCTCCCAAAAGAATATGACAAGAAATAACCAAACAAAAATGACTGAAAAAATCAAAATGTAGGAAACAAATAATACAATAAAACTGCCTAGAACTTCTGAATCCAGAAAACAAAACACCATTTGGAACAACCTACTGATTTCCTGAAAAATAAATGCTCTAAATTCAATGACAGATAGTGATTAAATCGACCAATTTCAGTAGTGAACAACAGATTCTATTAAATAGCTAAGAGAAAGGCCTTCAAATAAAGGAAATGAAATTTAAATTTTACAAGGTGATTTCCCATCCACTAGAACCACAGAATAAAATTGAATGGCATATTCCAAAAAGCAAAGGCACTCACATCCAAAAGGACATACCTTGAAAGCCTAAGCTTAATCAACATCAACAACAAAATGATGTATTTTCAACAAAGGTGAAGTATCTGAAGCATTCTGACAGAAGACCAGTATTTGATTTGAAAACAATTTGAACAACAGAAAAACAGAGAAGGTGCATAAATATAATTACCAGGGAGCTAAGTAATGAAATAAATTATGAATATAAAATAAATTATGAATAATGAAATAATTTATCCCATTCTTTTAAAAATTTAATATTTAATTTCCCCAATTACATGTAAAAGTATTTTTTTAACATTCTTTTAAAAAAATGAGTTCCAAATTCTCTCCCTCCTTTTCTTCTTCTCCTCCTCAGTGAGAAGGCACTCAATTTGATATATGTTTTGTGTGTGCAGTCATGTGAAACATTTCATTTCTAGTCATGTTGTGAAAGAAGACTAATTTGTGAAGTTAAAAAATGCAGAACTCATTAAGGTGTTTAAAAAAACTCACTTCTGGACATAAAATGTGAATCAGAAAATAAAATTTCAGAATATACCTGAATGCTAATGTAGAGAACAAAGGAAAAAACCATTTTTTTTCTAGAAAAAAGATGCAGAAAAAATATGTAACATACAAAAGAAGTTGGAAAGTGTGTTTATGTTTATGTGCATGCTGGTGTGTGTGTGTGTGTGTGTGTGTGTGTGTGTGTGTGTGTGTGTGCGCGAGCGTGCTCGAGCACCCATGTGTGTATCTATGTGTGTATGTAATTTGAAATTTACTAAGAGGGGGAAAAGAAGAGGAAAAAGAGGGAGATAAATAAGCAGCTAAATTACATAAAAGAAGGGAATAGAAAGAAATAATTAAAGTGAAACCTCCAAACTTGGAAAATAGAAGTTAAATTGCAGAAAGGAGTTTGTGAATATAAAATTATCTAAAAACTATTTACCAAAAAAGGTAATATTTAAGTCAAAATATTGACTTAAAATTGGAAAGATTTGTTTTTAAAGCAAACTTAAATGGAAAAAAAACCATAAACTTAATTTTTAACTTTAAACATATGGATTTATGCAATATAGAACTAAGACCTCTCTTTTTGTTTTCTTAACTGATATTTTGACAGTATTTCACCATAAAGGTCTTTTATACTCATGTGAATGAAAAAAATCTTTCTATAAAATTTTACCTTTTTTTCCTGAAAACTATGGAATTCATGAAAACATTGGTTATGGCAGAGATATTTTCAATTAGCAGAAGAAACTCTGACATTGATTAAATAAGTATTAAGTACTGTGGTGCTCCCCTCAAAGACTAAACAATCCAATAAAACAAAAAAGAATGGCAGAATGAATAACAAAACAAAACACTAAAGTTTGTTGCTTTCAAGAACATCTAAAAAAATCAAAGACAATAAATAGAATAAAGAAAAGAGTCTGGAACAAAATACACTATACGTGAAATGACTTAAAAAAAAAAGGTACTAATTACAACCATGCTATCAGATGAAGCAAAAACAAAAAAATCATAATGTCAAGAAAGATAATCAAGAAAATTACATTATGCTTAATTGAACCAAAAATAACATTTAATATGTGCCAAATGTCATCAATATAATTTCATAAAAAACTATTAACTGAGCTGCAAATAAAGACAAAAACATAATAATAGTAGGAGACTTTAAAGTTCCTTTCTCATAGGTAGACAAATCTGAGAAAAAAAAATGCATTTAGGGCCCTTTAAAAAAAATCAAATTAACTAATGGCTTATCTATGTTGTAGTATTCCCCCCCCCCCCCAAAAAAAAAAAGCCCAACAGCTCCTGCTTTTATTTATTAGTTTATTAGTTTTCTTAGTCTACATTTAATTAATATTTCCTTTGGTTTTTAGGATTTTCAGTTTGGTGTCTAATTGGGCATGCTTAAATTGTTCTTTTTCTAGTTTTTTAGCTGCATGCCCAGTTCCTTGATCTGTTCTTTATTTAATTAATATACATATTTAGAATTATAAATTTTTCTCTAAATTCTGCTTTGGCTGTTTTGTCTCAGTGTTTTTACCCTCTTTAATGAAATGGCTGATTGTTGCTATTATTTGTTCTTTAACCCACTCATTTTTTAGGATTGGATCATTTAGTTTTCAATTAATTTTTAATCTATGTTTCCTCAGCCCTTTACCGAATATAATTTTTATTGCATTATGGTCCAAAAAGGGTGTATTTAATATTTCTGTGGATTTTTTTTATAAGGTTTTAATGCCTCTAAATAGGTTCAATTTTTGTGAAGATGCCATATACAACTGAGAAAAGGTATATTCCTTTCTATTTCCATTCAGTATTCTCCAAAGATCTATCTAACTTTTCAAAAATTCTACTGAACTTCTTAACTTCTTTCTTGTTTGTTTTGTGGTTAAATTTATCTTATTCTGAGAGGGAAAAGTTGAGGTACCCCATTAATATAGTTTGACTATCTACTTCCTCCTTGTAATGGTAATGGTAATTTGAAGATCTTCCCTGCCCTTAATACACCCAAGGGAATTTGAAAATCTTCCCTGCCTCCTAATAGGCTGAATGTAATCATGTGGAGCTTGTGGTGAGAGGAATTTGCTGAAGGGTAGAGCAGAGCCCACAGGAAGCTGGAAGTCAGAGCACCTAGACAGTGGGAGAGAGAGGATATACCCAGAGAGACAGCTAGGCTTGTGAGTGTTGGTTTGTGGGGAGGCTAGATGATTATGTGACTTTGCTGTCTTATGGTTTAGTAACTTCTATGATGCTATAATGGATTTGATTTCCTGGTGTTGGGACTTGGTTTTCTGGTGTCTGAATAAATGTTTTGCTTCTGTCTTCTATATGAAAAGTCTGTTATATTTTGCTATCAAGAACTATGCCAGCATATTTACAGTTGCCATGTGCAGCAAATATTGTGCTGACATTACACTCCTATAATTTATTTAGCTTTTCCTCAAAAAGTTTGAATGCTATGCAATTTGGTGCATATATATTTAGTATTGATATTAATTCATTGTCCATGATACCTTTTAACAAAATGCAGTTTCCCTGCTAATCTCTTTTAATGAAGCCTGTTTTTGCTTTTATTTTGTTTGAGAATCATGATTGCTACCTCTGTTTTTTTTTCTTTTTTACCTCAGTTAAAGCATAACAGATTCTGATCCAGCCCTTTATTTTAATTCTCTTTGTGTCTGTTTCACATGTGTTTCTTGTAAACAACATATTGTTGGATTCTGGTTTTTAATACATTCTACTATTTGCTTCTGTTTTATGAGTGAGTTCATCCTATTCACATTCACGGTTATGATTACTAACTGTATTTCTGTCCATCCTATTTTCCCATTTATCCTTCTCTCTCTCTCTCTCTCTCTCTCTCTCTCTCTCTCTCTCTCTCTCTCTCTCTCTCTCTCCCTTGTCCTACTTGTGACTTGTCCTTCCTTGTGACTACTTTCCCATGCCTCATCAGTGTGGTGGAGGAAGCCAAGTACTTATTCTCTTCTCTCCTTCTATATGGAGAAAAAAGAAGAGAGGGAAAGAGTCATCTCTGAGTTAATTTCCTGGTTATCCAGGGGAGTGGAAGGGGAAAGAGATTATACTTAGATAAAAAAGATTATAAAAGATTATATGGAACAATGAATAATTGTGACATTCTTTTTGAAGTAATACCTCATTTACCTGGCACTGGCAAGTAATAAAGTGCTCTAGATAAGTAAATTTTGCAGATAAACCAAAGCTTAATACTTTAAGCAGTAAAATTAAATTTTCTGAAGTTATTTTTGTGAAAACTTAGAAAATGTATCATGCACTCCTATGACTTTACAATAGTTAAACTAATGTAATTTAATCTTTTCTCAATGACATAGGATCATTATTATAAATGTAGATTTTGGCTTTGATCTTTGAGGTTTATTTAGTTTTATCCCCTCATTTTTCAAAGGAGGAAATCAAGGCACATAGAGGTTAGTGACTTATCCAAGGAAGACCACAGGTACTAAATGGCAAAGTTGAATTTGAATCCATTTTTTCTCCTACAAATTCCAAAGTCTTTCTTTATCCCCCCCGCTTCCTTAGTTCTTCCCTCAGGCTATTGAGGTGTGTAAGACTTGGCTTTCTTTTTCACTGAATTCCTTCACAACTTTATTCTATTGTAGTTGGTATTTCTGTTGTCTCCTCCAACTCTTCTCTGTTGTTCCTTTTGGATAATATCAGTGTGTTTGTTTCCATCCATTCCAGTTCCAACCAACCTGCAGTCTAGAAGCCTTTGCTTTCTTGTTACTTGGGGCACAACAGGAGGTTGTTAGGGAAATTCAGATAACCAAGCAGTATGTATAAAGTTAAATCTGAGTTCTGGTGGAGTTCCTTACAAAGTTCTATCATTTAACCTTAACTAAACCTTCCCTCTTCAAGCTCCCCAATCCATCTACTTCTGCTTTCATTTACCCTTCTCAGTACATAAAACAGATTACTCAGCATCTCATATTCCTTTCTTCCCTTTCTTTTCAAGTAATTTCCTAGTCCTGGAAATATACCATCTCTTTCATCTTTGCTTATTAAAATTCCTCCCTTCATTCTAATTCTGACTATGATGCCATCTTCTCCACAGTTTTCCCTGAGCATACTTAACTGATTGCATTCTCTATATTCTGAAATTTCCCCTAGCTATTTATCTGGACTTCTTTGTACTTACCGCTTTTTACCTTGTTTATAGTTTTTTGATTGTGAAGGGTCTTGAGAGCTGAGTTTGTGTCATTTTTTTGTCTTTGAAACTAATGTTTTTACCAATAAAATGGGCACTTAATAAATGATTATTGAAATAAATTAAAATCCAATATGATTTGGGTCTGAGAAGTGATAAAGCATGATAGATTTGTGAAAGCTGTTTTAATTGGATTTTGATTATTTTCCTATTCTAAGTTATTTTTAGGTATCTTCAAAGAATGAAGTTGCGAAGAAATTTGACAGAAGGATAAATGGATCCTTATTTTGGAATTCAGACTGACATGTTCACTTATTTGGAGATATATTTATGTAGACAAACATGCCTATATATAAACTCAGAAATTCATACATTGTGATCCTCTATAATCAGTTTCTAATTCCTCCTGACTTGGTCTTTCAGCAATGTAGTTTAGCTGGGTAACAAAGGAAGAAGCCTTATAATCACTTTTGGTCATCACAAAGTACTACAAATATCTTGATATTATGGTAGGAATAATATAAGTAGTATGGGTAGGAGAAGAGTACTTTGAGACCAATGCTAATAGTAGTTAATATAATAGAAGCTAATTGCTTTATTGCAAGCAACTATGGAAAAGTCACACCTGTTAACACTGCCAGTGGGTTGAATGGTTTTGAAAAGGAAATGGGCATGCTTAGATTGGAATTTTTAAAAGCCCTTTTTTAGATTTATAGTAGAAATCCAATAAACCAAAGACACCAAAAGAGATTTTTTTTTAAAGCTGATAACTATCATTGTGATCATAAATGGACATATTCTCTAATAATATTTTACAGAGATATGAAATATTTGAGTTAAACATAATTATATACATTGTGGCTATAATAAGGATAAGAACATTAGGAAGAAAGGTGAAGTGTTTAGGAATAGTTCTAAGAATAGTCATCAAATATCTTTGGCAAAGATAGTGAAGTGGTTTGCTATTGCAGAATTGGGTTGAAAAAACTACTGAAGACTTATAGAAAGACATTGGAAAAGCTGTTTTGTATAGTAGAAAACTTGAAAGCCAAATCACCAATAAAAGGCAACAAACAACAAAGAAACATATAGGATGGATTCTAGAAAACAAAAATATATAAGAAAATCTTGATACCCTCAATAGTGTGCATTTATATAGTGCATTTGATAAGGAGATGGGAACTAGACCCCTAAAAGGAAAAAAAAACCCAGTCCCTAAACTTTCCTATACATTTCAGCAGCTCAAGTCACTAGCATTTTGCTGTGAGTCATCTGACCCATCTCAGTCCACTTAGATACTCAATAATCTTTTTAACAGTCCTTTCATTGTGGCTCTACAACCCAGCCTGGACCACTGAACTCCTTTCATTGTCTGCACCCAGCCCACTCCAGTCTACTTGCCACTCCTTAATCTCATCCAGATTTTCTCACAGTCTTTTTACCCCCATTAAGTTGCAGATTTATTAGGAATCTTGTCCTCCTAACCAGTGTAATAATAAAATCTCACTACTCTGACCAAAAGAAGGCAGGCACCCCATACCACTGAATTTTGGGGTGCCCTGTACCCTAAGCCACAACACATTAGGTTTTGCAGAAGACTTTACAAATACTATCTCATTTCATCCTCGAAACAGCCCTGGGAGGTAGGTGCTGTTATTATCCTTACTTCACTATTGAGGAAACTGAGGCAAAGGAAAGTTAAGTGATTTGCCTGGGGTCACACAGATAAGTATCTGCGGCTGGATTCAAACTCAGGTCTTCCTGACTCTAGCACTCTATCACTCAGAAAGAATCAAACTGGTAAAATGAACAAATCAATATCAGAATTTATACTTACAGCTCAAGAATGGGAAGAGAGAAAGAAACCTTCCTTGGAAACAATTTAATCCTATTAGTTGCATAGCAGAGTTCTCTCTGTTCAAAGTTGAGTTAGTTATATATACATTAAAAAACCTAGCAATATCTCTCCTGTCTTTTTTATTTTCTTTTTTTCTTCATAAGAAATTTTCCCCATTTTTTTTTCAGCTTGGATCTGAATTATAGCATAGCAAAATTTATAGGGCCAGGCCATAGAGTATAAGCAACTAGAATATTCCTATATAGAAGCAGTTTCCAAAAACAGTAGGCTAGAGATCTGAAAGGCAACACAGACTCCTAATAAACTCAGCCAAGTGAGAAGTAGCCTTTTGGTAGATTTCTTTTCTTGAAAAGGCTACCCATTTCCTGATGAGTTACTAATTCTAGAGACTCCCTCCTTTCTTGAAGGCTTCAGGTGAAATCCTTTTGTTTCAAACACTGTTTACCCAATGATCTCAGAATTGAAGTTTAAGTAATGATTTGCTAGCTTGTGAGCAGATCTCTGGGCCATCTGTCAGCATAATCCTATTGTGGATTCAGCTGCATAGGCTAACACCACATGAACTGTCTCTAAGAGGCATAATGACTTAGTTGTACTGAATGTCACACAGCTTAATTGCAGAGTCAAAAACAAGAATTTCACCCAAGCATGGAGGGGAAGACGTGTGCTCCCTTTCTCACTGTGGATGCCTCTTCAGTAGACTCCTGTGGCACCAATGCAAGAAATTCATTCTCCTTAGTGGAAGAGGAATATTTTACCTAATAAGGATGTGGTGAGAATTAAAGGAGATAAACTAAAAGAAAATGTAAAATTGTTATTTATCATCATCATCATCATCATCATCATCTAATTTTAATACTCCACGAGACCCAGTCATTTATGCGGCTACTCCATTCATGCAATCATAACCCTTCCACACCTCAGTAGGCGGTTCATAAGTTACTGTGCTTCCTCTTCCTGCCCCCATCCCCACCCCCCAAAAAGGGAAAAGTTCACCTGATATTCAACTTTTGGGTGATTTTTTTGTTATTCAGTCATTTCAGTGGTGTCAGACTCATGATCCCGATAGGGGATTTTTTTGGCAAAGATAGTGAAGTGGTTTGCTATTTCCTTCTCCAACTCATTTTACAAATGAGGAAACTGAGGCAAACAGGCATAAGTGACTTGCCCAGGGTCACACAGCTAAGTGCATGTCTGAGGCCAGATTTGAACTCAGGAAGATGAGTCTTCCTAATTACAGGCCTGGCACTCGATCCATTGCATCACCTAGCTGCCCTTTTGGATGATTAAACTCTCTGAACTTATCTAGACTAGTCCTTGGATGACATACACCAAATATATCCCTGGATCTGTACTTATTGGGTATATTGTGGTAGGAATTTTTATTCATAATGAGTTCAGTGTTGGACCATCTTTTGACTCTTCTTGTATCCCTGGAGCTTAGCTGAATGTCTAGCACACTGTAGGTGCTTAATACATTTTTATTGATTGATTGATTTAGTCTGCAATTCTTTCTGACTCTGAACTACTGTGTTTCTTATAAATACTTTGGAAAAGGAGATGATTGCAGGACCATGTCTGATGGAGCTAGGAAGAAAGAACGAAAAAGAATGGTCCTATTGAAGAAGAGATATTTCTTCTGAGACCAGAAAGGAGAACATGTGGATGATAATGCTGAGAAATTTGAAGAATGGAGGAGAATAGAAGTTCACACCAGATGGTTTAATTTTTTTTAGGGAAGCAAGGAGCTAAGTACCTAATGTCCACCCCCCCCCCCATAATTGTGTGTGTTGGACAGAAGAGTGAGAGTTTGAAGATAGAGAAAAAAGTTTGGAATGGTGGCTGTTGGGAATGAGATATGGTCATGTTAAAAAGTGGGCAGAAGAATTTTCAAAGCATCAGGGAGTGGTTGTTTTCTTTTCCTTTTAGTACTGAACAACTAGTGCTTTATTGTAAGGAACTTTTTTTAGTCCATTCAAAATTGGTTTAATTTTCAGTTCAGAGAAGGATGATTCTCTTTCATGTTTATTTTCCCTGACTTCTTTCATTTCCCCTGCTTAGAGCTATCATTACTTTATTTTTGAGCTCAGAATTTTATGATCAACTTCTCTTTTCCAATCAACAAACATTAATTATTTAAGGGACTACTATGTGCAGGGGACTTTCTTTTCCACTCTATCAGGTAAATGTTGACATCTTCCCAACATTCTCATTGACAAGATGTTCACACTTCTGAAGACTCAAAAACATATGAACTTTCAATGATATTTCAAGGGATGTTGACAATGCACACAGAGACCTCAATACTGTCTCACTCAGTCCTGTTTGTGACCATATTGCCTTTGTTTGTGAGGTGACTAGCTGGGGTTAGGGATATAATCTTTGGTCATGTGACCCTTGGTTATACATGACCTTGCTATGATGTTGATCCATTTTAATAACAAGACTCAAACTAATTATGGGGATATAATCTGGGGGGAAAATAACTCAGATTATGTAAATTCTTGGAAACTTGAAGTCATTTTTGACTCTTCCTTTTTCCTCAACCCACCCTCATTCTATAAATTCCTAAATCCTATCGAATGCATCTCTGTATGTCTGTTACCTCTCTTTCCTCTTCTCTGCTCATGTTGCCAGTACCCTGGTTCAGGCCTTTATCATCTCTTACACAGTTATTATAACAGTCTAGTTTTTTTTGTTCAATATTTCCCCCTCTCCAATTCACCCTTCAAGCACCTGCCAAAGTAACCCTTCTAAAGTACAGGACTGACCATGTCATTCCCCTGTTCAAAACCCTTCATTGATTCTCTATTGCCTCAAGGATAAAATATAAACTCCTCAGCCTGGCATGTAAATCCCTCTATAATCTGGCTCAAATTTTCCATTCTGGTTTTCATACTCTCTGAACACTCTATGTCCTAGTCAAATTAGACTTAGTTTTTTTTTTCCTATGTTAATCTGCCATCTCTTATCTGTGAGATGCCTCAGGCTATTCCCAGAATTTTCTCTGACTGTCTCCCATGCCTGGAATGCTCTCCTTCCTCCAATCTAACTAGTGACCTTCCAGCCTTCCTTTAAATTCCAACTAAGTTCCATCTTTTATAGAAGCCTTTCCCAACACCTTTTAATTCTAATGTCTTCCCTCTGCTAATTATTTTTTTATTTATTCTGTGTAGAGGACCACGGGCCAGTGGGACTCAGACCCTGATGGCTGAATAAGCCCTCTCAGCTGAAGAGCCTGCTATTGGGCCTGGATCAGTTCTCTATCCCCCAGGAAGGAGGTTATACACACAGGGGTGAGCATTGTGTCTTTGAGATAAGTTGGTATAAGTCCCCCGGCCTGGGAACAAAGAAGTGCACAGTGTCCTCAGGGGAAAACAATTAGTAAGCTTCTATAAAAGCTTTTACCTGGGGTAATAAAATCAGTTCTTCTTTCCATCACTCTTGGAGTCCTCTTTTGTGCTCTCTCTCTCTCTCTCTGTCTCTGTCTCTCTCTCTCTCTCTCTCTCTTTCTCTCTCTCACTCTCAGCCTCTGGGTAAGCAACTCTTTTTCAGCCCTGCTGCAGGATGGCAGGGCTCCCCATAATTCTGGACATAGCTTGCTTTGTATGTATTGTCCCCATATCATCTCCCCCATTGGGTTGTAAGTTCCTTGAGGGCAGGGAGTGTCTTTTGCTTCTTTTTGTATCCCCCGCACTTATCACCTTCCTGACACAATTGATTGCTCCCAACTTTCTTTTGTATCCCCAGCACTTATCACCTTCCTGACACAATTGATTGCTCCCAACTTTCTTTCCCTCCTTAGATTTTCACAGTATACCTTTTCTGTCTGCCTCCTTTGTTTCCTTCGAAATTTACCTTAAACTTATCTTTATACAGTGCACATTATAAGAGACAAGTTCCTTGAGGGCAGAGATTGTGTCTTATTTCATATTTCTGTTGTCAACACCTAACTCAGTCCCTTGAATATAATCAGTCCTTAATAAATATTTCTTGAATTCTTATGCTTGATAAGCTACCGTGGCCATAAACTTGATACGTCAGTTTCTTCTGGAAGACTGAATTAATTTAAAAATAATGTGAAATACAAAAAGAAAACATTTTTTTTGGTCTGTGTATGTGCATCTGATTAAAGCATTTAATTCTTCTAGAAGAAACTAAAATGCATGATAAGTTTTGAAACAGGCACATTAATACACTGTTAGTGGAGTCATGAATTGGTATAGAAAACAATTTGGAATTATGCCCCCAAAGTCACTCTATCTAAAGAGATCAAAGAAAGAGGGACAAGGCGAATATTTTTTAAAAGCCTAAAAACATCTATAGTAGTTCCTAAGCAGGGGCAAGGTTGAGTGCCACTTAAGTTGGAGAGTGATTGAAAAAACTTATGGCAAGTGAATACAATGGAATGCTACTGTGACACAAGCGATGATGAAAGGGAAAGTTTCAGAGAAGCTTAGGGAGACTTGGGTGAACACTATTAGTAGAGAGTAAAGTGACCAAAACAAGCACATATGACAACAACATGATATAACAATGAAAAGTATGAAGACCACTCCAAAGCAGACTTAAGAACTGGGATCAATGTAATGAGTAATCACAGTTCCGGAGGATAAATGATAGCTATGCTATATTCACACACATACACACATGTGTATTGTATATGTATTGTGTACATATACATGTGTGTATATGTACATATACATACACATGTACATATACACTTAAATTTGGACATGGCTGGTACGGTAATTTGTTTTGCTATGTATATTTGCTATGATTTCTCTCTGTCTCGCTCTCTTTCTCTCTTTCTCTCTCTGTCTCTTGTCTCTGACTCTGTCTCCATTTCTGTCTCTGTCTGTCTGTCTTTGTCTCTGACAGGGTGGGAGGTGCTCAGTGCCTGAGTTAAGGTGGTGGTTTTTATGGAAAAGATTCTGTGTATGTAAAAGTGACAAAATTTAGCAAATAATTGATAATGGGTGAAGGGGTGTGGGGAGTTAACTCAGGTTTTACACCTGGAAGACAGAATGAATTATATCCTTGACAAAAACAAGGAAGTTTAGTAGAGGGGAGAGGTTGGGGGAAAAGATAGTAAGATCATCAGCTCCCATGTTTTTTTTTTCCCCATGTAATTCAGGTTTCCAGCCTGGAGAATTTGCATAAGACTCTCCACATTAGGGGAGAAAGTAATCATTCAATGCTTTGTGACAACATGAGGGATAGAATATATAGTAGTCACAAAAAAGATCATTAGAAATAGTGGACAGTAAGAAAACTTACTGATCCAATCAAAAAGGAAACAGAAATCAAAGAAATTACATAGATTAGAACAGGGCTTCTTAAACTTTTTCCACTTGTGCTTCTTAAACTGTGGGTCACAACCCACAGTTAAATTATGTATATGTATATATGTATATGGATGAGATTATGCCAGAAGATACAAAGACTTAATAAGTTTTCCCACTGAGAGTGACATATTTCAGCTCACCTGACGGAATTCCCAATCTGCATTGGGGGACATGTAATTTTGGAACTACATAGTCCTATCTGGAAGCAGGAACAAAGAAGATTTCTCTCCCTCCCAAATTTTCTCATGCTAATAATTCTCTTTGGAAAGGCAATGTTCCCTATGCCTAGAATGAAATCTCTTTTTGTAGCCACCTCAGACAAACCTTCACTTCTTTTAAAACATAGTTTAAAATACAATGATTCAAGACATTTCTGTAGGACTTATGATGAAAGGACTGACCCTTTCCAGAGAAAGAACTAGTAGTGCCTGAATGCAGATCAAAGATACATTTTCTTTATTTTTCTTGTGGTTTTTTTTTGGGGGGGGAGTCCTGTATTTTCTTTCACAAAATGACTTATGAAGAAATGTGTTTTGCATGACTATATATGTATAACTATGTCAAGTTTCTTGCTTTCCCAATGGGGAGGAAGGGAGAAGGAGAGAATTTGGAACTCAACTCAAAATTTGAAAAAAATGTTAAAATTGTTTTTACATGCAATTGGGAAAAATAAAATGTTAAATAGGATTAAAAAAACCATTGCTTAAGCAACACATTATATATGAAAGGGGAGATTCAAGAAATATATACTTGGGAACCCTATGTCTTTACTGATTCCTCTAATTTCTATTGCTTCCCTTGTTCTACCAAAATTACCTCATATTTATTTGTGAAACAACTCCCTTTTTCAATCCTCCTCAGAGAAGGCTACTACTGTTGGGTCCTAGGAGGTAACCCTGTGGATCTGCAGTATTAATTAGCACTGTAGCTTAAGATCCCCACACTGATTCCATGTTATGAACAATTAGCCAGTAGACATAATTAGCCCTTACAATAGATAATTACCAAAACTGACAAAGTAAAAACAGTAGCTACACAACACTTTCCCTATAAACTGGGGGCATATTCATGCACAAATATAAATAGAATCCATGAGAAAAAAAGAGTCAAATTTTGAGTACAGTGGTGAGGATATAGCATATATGTATTGCAAAGACAACTCACGTTCCTGGTTTTTTAAGGTCTAGATGTCCTTTCTTCATAGAGTCCTTATGTGATTCCCCTTGGATGTAGGTTTTCTGCTAGAAAAGTTGCTCAGCTGGGTTCCCCAAATCTACTTCTCTCCGAGGATCTCTTATGTATAGTCAGGGTCTTGTTCAAAATTTCCTCCCTTGAATGACTGCCTTTCTGTATCTGCATCTGACTAAAGTGTGTCTCTTCTACCTTCTATATCAAGCTCATCAGGATGGCTTCATCAGCTGAAGTATATGTTGGGGAAATCCATTCCCCAACTGTAGCATTTTCTTCACATATATTTTACATCTGCTTATATATGTTCTTTTCACTGAAAGACTATGAGCTCCTGGAGGGTAGACTATTTTGCTTTTGTTTTTGTATATCCTGATACTTTGCATAGAGCCTGGAACTTAAGTGGTTGAGTTGATTGATTCTTGGGAGCAGAAGAGAAAGGAAAAACTTAAGGGCTATACCATTTCCTCCCATTTTTTAATTTGACACTAAATAACATAAGGAAAAGCCAATGAAAAAGGAATATGGAGGAACCAGTGTATCATTTCTATTGTTGTAAAGTGGTCCATTAGCAAAAAAGGGATTTGTCTTTTGAAATGACTTATAGCAGGTCAGGTTTCAAAGAGTTAAAAATGGAAAGAGTTTTCAGCATGACTAGCTTATTAAGGTGTAAAAATGAGAGCCAATTTGCAAGGATGTGGGCAGTAGCAGAAATGAATAGTGGAAGATGATTAGGTACATTTGCCCAGGGCAACTCATTAAAGAGAACTGGACGACAATACTGACACCCCTATAATTTTTGCTGCCTCCTACTACTAATGCTTTACCAGCTTCAGCAGGAAAGTAGGCCTATTCTTCAAAAGAAATCCTACAGAAGTACATTTGTTCTTCTCCTTGTTCTCAGAGCCTAATTCTTTGTAGAGCCCAAGTGAAATTGTTCTGTGGCTTCTGTGCAGCGATGCATAGAAATGAGCCTTCTCTTCAGCATTAAAGCACAAATGTTAAATGTTTACATTGCACCTAAATTTTTGCCATTTCTCTGCCTTTGTCTCCTCATTCAGCAAAGTGCTCTCCCAGCTGTTGTGAAATTCTGTTGCCCTGCCTATGCATTCTCTCCATTACTTATGGATCCAGTCAATTTCTCTTGCCAGTTCATTTTAACAATGAGAAAGAGAAGGCACTTTGATCTGTAAGAAAATAT
The DNA here is from genome assembly GCA_011680675.1 of Gymnobelideus leadbeateri. NCBI lineage: Eukaryota > Metazoa > Chordata > Mammalia > Diprotodontia > Petauridae > Gymnobelideus > Gymnobelideus leadbeateri. The sequence goes on from WOXC01009740.1 coordinate 607,571, forward strand.
GTACTATAAATTAATGCCTATTAAAATATTGGCTTGTGATTAAAACATAATGCATCTGTGTTGTTTTTAGAGCTCTTTTCTTTGTAGATGTATTTTTCTTTGAATACACTGGATGCCTTTCAAGTTCCAGAGCTCACATTCTATCTGCATGCCTAAAATGGAACCATCTTGGTATTGACCTACAGGGGTATCTGGGAATATCATATTGCAAGGTCAATTAGGAAAGGTGGTTTAAAAAAATAAACAGCAACCACGAAGTAGAAAATGATTAAGAGTCTCTACCATGTTTATGATGGCATTTATGTTTTTAGTTTGATGCATACCTTGGGTAGAACATCAACAGCCAGTTCTTTTCCTCACCTTCACAATGCACAAAAACATACCTTCTATTTGAGCCATAATTAAGGCACAGCAACCTTTGTCCCAGGAGGACTCATTTAGAGGACACAAAAAGCCTCGGTGGTACCTCAACAGCATGGAAACAACAGAGCTTAATACCTTGTTAGTAAGAATTAAAGCAGGAAGCTAAGCTACCAGATGGCTTACTTCCATTGCTAGCATTGAGTGCAGGAGAGTTACTTCTGACTCCTGTATCAGTACCTATCACCTATGGAGCTGTACAGGTGTTCCAAGGCTGTTGCTTATAGGGTTCAATGTTTCAGATTATAGAAGAAAAGGTTGAAGTCATTTTTCTGTGGTTCTTTGCAGTTTATGATGCCTCAGGGGCTTAAATGACCAGTTCTGGAACTGTCCTGCTATGGTGAGTACTGCTAAGTGATGCAGTAGCTTAATCATGGAGACTGGAATTAGGAATATCTGAGTTCAAATTCAGACTCAGACACTAACTGTGTAACCTTGGGCAAGTCATTTAACCTATATTTCCCTCAGTTTCCTCATCTGCAAAATGGGCATTAAAACTGTACCTGCCTCCCAGGGTTGTTGTCAGGATCAAACAAGATAATAATTGTAAAGTGCTTAGCCCAACACCTTGTACATAATGAGCGCTATATAAGTGTTAGTTATTATTGTGATTAAGTTCTCCTGATGTTGAATGCTGTCAAAGATTCCTGGTCACTTGGGGAGTTGTGTGGTGGGGGTGGGGGGAGGGGGTAAAAGATCCCAGTCGCATTGTGTTGGTACCTTTCAGACTTGGTGGATGCAAGTCACTACATTTTGATTTGTTGACCACACTCATTTTTATATGGATATGAGGAGGGCCACATCTGCCTCACCTAAAGACTTGCTATATTAGAGCTAACTAGACTCCCTTAAGAGAAAAAAAGAGGAATAAAAAGAAAGTTACATGATAACTTTATTATATATTTAAAAGGAATAGAAAATGAATGAGAATCATAGAATGTTAGAGTCCTCAGAAGTCAGCCATTCCTAGTCTGATCTCTTCCTTCTGGATGAATTATTCAAGCCCCACCCACACAGAGCCTCAGGGACCAGCACAGGCAAGGACTGGGACCTAGCTCTGCAAGTGTTGGAGGAAGATGGGGTGAAATTTTAAAAGGAGACTGAGTTAAAATGAGAAGACATTGAGGAAGCAATACTGCTCCTGACCAACCAAGCTTGCATTCTTTGTTTCCACCTACTTTGCAGGGGAAATAGTGGCATAATGGAGGGTGAAGTTGGGGGTTAGAAACTTATGTAGTTTTAAAGAGACAAGATTGAAATTAAATAATGTACCTGAATTAAGAGAGAAAGTGAACTCAGGATTAAATAACAAAAGCTGGATCAAAAAAAGAAAAAAGGAATAGTTACTTGTACATACTAGATTTGTAGTTTCATGTACAAAAATCTTTTTCTTCTATTCTATTCTGACTTGTTTTATTTCTTAAGTTCAGAATACATAAAATTTTAAAAATGATGCACAAGTGTATCATTTCATCCCAACATTGAACCTGAATTAACAGAGTGCCAGCATCAGGTCTGCCCCAGGACCTACCCATCACATTCTTGTGCCTGTTTTAAATTTTTTACTTAGGCCACCAGGTTCATTCCACCCTCTTGTTGTCAGAAGATGATCTACTCCTCCTACTAGCCCCTCAAAGGATCACTTATCTCTGCTTCCCTTCACTGCTAGGTTTCCAGGAAGACTATTCTACCCTTGCTTCCTCCATTTCCTTGCCACCCACTGATACCACAACCCATTACAATCTGGCTTTAGCTTCTTCCATTCTGCTCAACATTTTCCAGACAAGGTTCTAAGTGTCCTCTTAACTGACAAGCCCACTGATAGTTTCTAAATCATCCCATCTTGACCATTAGATAGCACCTCACCTGGTATCTGGTATCTGTTTCCTCTTTCTAGATAATCTTTCCTTATTTGACCTTTATGCCATCGTTCCAGGTTTCCAAGCAATCTCACTGTTTCTTCTCAAGTTTCCCTCCCTCTTTTGGTTAGACATTCTCAGAGGTCCTTGGGTTCATGGAATTACAGACTGTGAGAACTGGATGGGAGTTGAGTGGCTATTAAGTCCAACCCACTCACAAAAGGAATTCCCACTATGACAGACCCGACAAGTGGTTTTCAAGTCTCTGCTTAAAACCCCTAAGGAGGAGGGGGAACTTACCACCTCTCAATATAGCTTATTTGAACTGTTCTAATCGTTACAAAGTTTTTCCTAATTTCTAAACTAAATTTGACTCTTTGGAGAAATCTGTCTGTCCATTGCTCCCTATTCTACCTTCTAAGGTCAAGTAGAACATTTTAAATTCTGCCACATGACAAATACTTGAAGACAGCTATCATGTAACTCTTCCCCCGTACCAACCTTTATATGATTTCCTGATTATCAATGCCCTTCAGTTGTGGTGCTCTACAAAATTTTCTGGGAAGGCTCAATTCCTAATTGGTTACTGATTTCACTCCCCACACAAGTTACTATAAACCTCTCCCCTTTTTCAGTTTCTCACATCTCTCCCTTGTCCTCTCTCAGCTGGAGACATTGCCTTTTATTTTATTAAGAAAACCGGGCTTTTAAAATATTTTTGTTTCTAATTTACAGAACGAAACAAGCATTCTTATGACATAGTACAACAAAAAGATGATTGCACATGAAACTGCAAATTTACTGTGCACAACTTGCTATTTCTTTCAAATAGACAATAAAATTATCATGTAAATTTCTTTTTTTCTTCCCTCACCTCACCCTAGAGATAGCTACTATGAGACACAAATGATATATATGTAAAATCATTCCATACATTTTATATACATTTAAATTTTATATACATATAAATTTTATGTATACACATACATTTTATATACATTTAAATGTACATATCTATCAGTTCTTTCTCTGGATGCAAATAGCATCTTCCTTCATGTGTCTTTTATAGTTAATTTGGGTGTGTATAACAGACAAAATAACTTATTTGCTCAGTTGTTCTTAAAACAATATTGCTGTTACGATATACAATGTTCTCTTGGTTCTGCTCATTTTACTCTTCGGTATTTCATTTCTTTCCATGTTTTTTTAAAATCATTGAGCTCATTATTTCTTACAGCACAGTAGTATTCTAGCACAATCATATACCACAACTTGTTTACCATTCCCCAATTCAAGGACATCCCTGCAATTTCCGGTCCTTTGACACCACAAAGAGAGCGTTTTTTTTTTCTGTTTCTTTTTTTTTTATTTAAAACAAATGCTTTATTAACTTCTGTTTTATATCATTCATTTCCACCAGATTTTGAGTTACAATCATTCCCCCCCCTGTTGTTCCGCTACCCACCCTCCCAGAACAGCAGTCCTGCAAGACATAACTTCCTCCAATCTGCTCTCTCCCATACCTTCTCCCATACCCCCTTCGACTTTTCCATTAGAGGAAGGTGAATCTTTGTGTCCCAATGCCTGCCCATCTTATCTCCCAATTACAAGCAAAAGAGTATTAATAATAGTATTTATATATATTTGAAACATTTAATGTTAAGACCTTGAATTTCAGATCTATTTCCTTCCTCCCTTGTCACCCATTCCCCCTGGGGAAATAAGTAATTCAGTATATGTTGTACATGTCTAGCTATGCAAAACACTATCATAGTAGATATATTGTACAAGGCTGCTTAGAATTCCCTCCCACTCATCCCACCCCCCACCTGGTCCATTCCCTACATGATCCTGTCCCTCTTCCATAGTGGGTACCTCCAACCTCCCCTCTCCTCAAGGATGCCCTCCCATCCATCATCCCTCCTCTCCTCCCCCTTCCCCCCATTCTGCTGTAGGTTGAGATGTCCCACCTAGTATGTATGTCATTCTCTCCCTGAACCAAATTCAATGAGAATGTGGTTTTGCCTTTTTGCCTTCCTATTTTTCCCCTCCCCTGCAACCACTTCCCCCTGCTTCCTCTACATGAGGCACCCTGTCTCTCCCCATCTCCTCCTGCCACTTTCCTCTCTCACCACACAACTTCACCCCTTGAGTAACCTCCCTTCCCAACAAATCCAACCTATGCCCTCAATCCATATATAACTGTAACCATATACACACACATTCACATATGTATTCACATGACCATACACCCTTCTTCCATTATTTTCATAGTGAGAAAGATTTCCTCAGTCACAGTTATTGTTTTTCCATATAGGAATGTAAATAGTTCAACTTTGACAAGTTCCTTTTGATTTCTTTTCCCTAATTACCTTCTCAGGCATCTCTTGCTTCTTGTGTCTGGATGTCAAATTTTCTATTCAATTCTGCTTTTTTCCTCAAGAATGCTTGAAAGTCCTCTATTCCACTGAATGACCATATTTTCCCCTGAAACAAAATACTCAGTTTTGCTGGGTAGGTGACCCTTGGGGTCATTCCCAGTTCTTTTGCCCTCTGGAATACATGCCCTTCGATCCCTCAGTGTAGAAGCTGCCAGGTCCTGGGCTATTCTGATTGTGTTGCCACAATATTGAAATTGTTTCTTCCTGGCTGCTTGTAGTATTTTCTCATTGATCTGGGGATTCTGGAACCTGGCTATAATATTCCTGGGAGTTTTCTTTTTGGGATCTTTTTCAGGAGGTGATCTGTGGATTCTTTCAACCTCTATTTTGCCCTCTGGATCTAAAACATCAGGGCAATTTTCCGAGAATTTCTTGAAGGATGATTTCTAGGTTCTTTCTTTGATCATGGCTTTCAGGTAGTCCAATAATTTTAAAATTGTCTCTCCTGGATCTATTTTCCAGGTCAGTGGTTTTTCCCATGAGATATTTCACATTGCCTTCTAATCTTTCATTTGTTTGGATCTGCTTAACAGTATCTTGATTTCTCAAAAAGTCATTAGCTTCCATTTGCTCCAGTCTAACTCTGAAGGAATGAATCTCCTCAGTGAGCTTTTGAGATTCTTTTTCCATCTGGCAAAATCAACTTTTTAAGGCATTCTTCTCCTCATTGCCCTTTTGGGCCTCCTTTGCCATTTGAGTTAGTCTATTTTTTAAAAAAATTTTTAAAAGCAATTGGGGTTAAGTAACTTGCTCAAGGTTACACAGCTAGTCATCATTTATGAGTGGGTACTCATTTTCTGAGGCCGGTTTCAATCTCGGGTCATCCCAACTCCGAGGCCGGCGCTCTTACTCACTGCGCCACCTAGCCGCCCCTTTAGGGCAATTGGGGTTAAGTAACTTGCCCAAGGTTACACGGCTAGGTTTTTTTTTTTTTTTGTTTGTGTGGATTAAGTGTCTGAGGCCGGCTCCAAACTCAGGTCCTTCTGACTCCAGGTCCGGTGCTCTATTCACTGCACCACCTAGCCGCCCCTGTTAGTCTATTTTTTAAGGTGTTGTTTTCTTCAGTCAGGCTGTTGACCCTCATTTCATACTTTTCCTGCATCCTTCTCATTTCACTTCCCAATTTTTCCTGCACTTCTCTTATTTGATTTTTTAAAGTCCTTCTTAAGGTCCTCTATGGCCTGCAACCCGCTCATCTTTTCCCCTGGGGCTTTTGGGGCAGGACTTCTGACCTCACAGTCCTCTTCCTGCTCCATGCTTTGACACTCCTTGCCCCCAAAGTAGGAGTCTAGGGTTGCATTTTTCTGTTTAATTTGTTTCCTTTGCCTTGGCATGTTGCCACTTAATTACTTGACTTTTGGGCTTGTTGCCACACTATGGCTCTGCCGCCAGATAGGGGCACTTTCATCCCAAACGTGTGGGGGTGGCAACTTCCCTTTCTGGCAAGCTGGAAACCCACCCACGACCTCCACCCCAGATCACTATCCAGATCCAGGGAGGTTAAAGCAAGAGCAATTACTCCCCAAGACTGATCGCTGGATCTCCCTACAGTTCGCAGGCCAGGAGCTGGAGCTGCCTCTGAAAAATACAAAATGGCATGTCATGTCAGTAGCTTCTAGCCCCCAGGGGAGGAAGCCGACACATTCCCCAAATACTGGTCCCAAAGTCCATAGGGCACTAACCTCTCACTTTGTCCTAGGCATGTCTATGTTGATAATTCTGGAATCGCCACAGCTGCTGGTGTTCTGGGGTCCCTCCAGCCAGTTGCTGGCCCTGCCACCCTGGGGCTAAAACCGCGACTCAGGCAGACTGGACCTGTGCTCAGCTCCCCACCCTCTGCATGCTGCGCACTGCCGGCTCCCAGACCACTGTGCTTGTCCTTCCTTCGGGGCTGCTGGGCTGTCCTCAGCCGGAGGTTAGCTTCTCTGTATTGTTCTGTGGGTGCTGGGGCTCCAGAAGTTATTCAGAGTCCCCTTTTACATAGTTTGAAGGAAATCTGGGGGCAGAGTGGCTTGGGCGTGCTGTTTCTATTCCGCCATCTTCTGCTATAAACATTTTAGAACAGATAGGCTCTTTTCCTTTTTCCCTAATCATCTTTGAAAATAGACTAAGTAGTGGTATTGCTGGGCCAAAGGGTATAGGCAGTTTAATAACTCCGGGCATAATTCCAGATCAGTTCACAATTCCATTAATAATGAATTAGTGTCCCATATTTTTCATATTCCCTCCAACAGTTGCCACTTTCTCCTTCCATCATTTTAATCAGTCAACACTGGGTGTATACACATACACAATTACTGATTGTGAGCCAGGACTCAGAAGATGCTATTTGGGGTTGAAGTGAGTGTGGAGAGAACCAGGCATGAGTGGATAATGTACATACCTCAGAATTTGGACATATCTTCCTCTGATGCCATCCTACCAAGTCCAAGTCGTGTCCTCATGGTGCAAGCAGGTATTCTGAAGGAAAGGATGGTTTCTGGGTTTCCAGTCTTAATGACATGATTAAGTCAAGAAAGTACATAGTGGACAAGTCTGGGAACATGTCCATGCTAGTGAAAGATGAGACTAAGGGCACAAGGAGCCATTATAAAAGACCATAGCTTTGGGGAAAACAAACTGAGCTGGATAATGTTCAACACAGCTGACATTCCCTTTATCTTTCCTCCTAAAACAGCATTGACCTTTTAGCATTAAATCTCTGCCCCTAAAATTAGTGTTCTCATTTGTTTCAACCTTTTGGATTTTGATTCACCAAAGAAATCCCACTTCAGCCTAATTTATAATTGCTTGGCTCACATTTTGGATAAGGTGTGCCTTGCCAGCACCAAACTGCCTTTATACAACCTTGGTAATTAGTTCCCTAATCACTGTCAAGTGATTAGGAAACCTTTGCATAAAACAAACAAAAATCAGGAGCCAAAATTTCCTACTAGTTAGGAATTTTAGATGAATCCAGGAAGATAAAATATAGTAGTCTTAAATACATTTAAATATGCTTGAAATACAAAAATCAACTCTATGATTTCTGGGTATGAGAGGAATTGTTTGTCCTTCATTCTACAAGAGGACCACTGACCTCAGGAGGACGATATCTTAACTTGCAAATGAATTGAATTTAAGTGAGGCAGGGTGGTGCAAAGTCATCAGCCTCAATCTCTCCTCCAGAGTCATTGGAAGTCCAGTTTTAAGGCATAGATTAGGACAACTGGATGTGACCCCAGATGCAGTGAGAGGAATGGAGAATGTGGTTAGACATGTAAGAAGTGAACTTTAGTTTAGTTTAGTGAACTTTAAGCTTTAGTTTAGTTTAGTGAACTTTAAGCTCAATGTGAATTCATACTGTAACATGGGAGCCAAATAATCCTAAAGGGACAATAAGCTTACTGAATAGAAGTAGATCCATGAAGGTGATAGTCCTGCTTTCCTTTATCCAGCTAAATTACACCTATATTATTATATCTAGTTCTAGTTGCTACATTTTTTTTTGTTTTGCTTTTTGGAGGGCAGTTGGGGTTAAGTGACTTACCCAAAGTCACACAGCTAATAATTGTGTCAAGTGTCTGAGGCTGGATTTGAATTCAGGTCCTCCTGACTCCAGGGCCAGTGCTCTATTCACTGAGCCACCTAGCTGCCCCATTTGCTACATTTTAAGAAGGCTATAGGACAGCAGTCAGAGCAAGAGGGTAAAGGGACCCAAACCATTATTAGAGGAGGATTATTGTGACTGAATCATGTTTAGCCTGAAACGAAGAAACTTAAGGGGTCATCATAGCTGTCTGCAAACATTTGTAGCAGTTAGTGCCTCTTTGTCAATCAGATTCAGATTTAGAAATAGTGGTTTTTCTGGTCATTTTTGGAGGATTTTTAAAGTCTGAAATTGTGATTAAGGCAAATCCCCAATTTATGAGACATTTTGCTTTTGAGCAGAGAGATAGTTTCCAGCAGATATCTAATTATTGAAATTCCTGCTCTGGCTATCATAAATCTGAATTCAAATCTGCCAGCTGTTTGACTCTGGACAAGTCAGCTAAGGTTTGTTTGCATTTATAAAATGAGCATCATAATACCTACCTCTTAGGAATATTGCTAGGATTTTTTTTGTTCTTTAAAATATTTAATTTATGCAATTAAAAAAATCATTGTCATTTTTTATGGTCTCTCACACTCTCATTAGCCGTAGCATCATCCCTAATAACAAATAAATTTAAGACAAAAACCCCAAAGAAATAAACATTTAAATATGCTTATTAAAATATCTTTGTGTGTATATAATTAAATACATATATGTATAAATATAACATATGTGTATATATACACAGATACACATATATTTCATGTCACATTGATAGCCCACCACCACTCTGTGGAGAGACAGCAGACACGATTCACCACCAGTCTTCTGAAATCACGTAGGATAAATATTTATAAAGCACTTCACAAACTTTCAAGTGCTGTATAAATGCTAGCTGTAACAGTGCTCTGTTATGCTGAACTCACCTAATATCTCCTATTCTCCAAGTGGTTAGTAGTATGGTTCCATGCTGATCTCCCTCTGTTTCATTTCTCCCTCTGTTATTTGCAACCCAAATCCTCTAACCATGTTTCCTCCTCTGGGTCCCTGTATTTCTTCCCATGAGAATAAATATATATAATAAATACTGCCATCATATTAAGCATGGCAAAATAAAATGCCTTCTATGTTGTGGATGCTGGAATATATTCCCCAACTCTCTATTATTTGAATGATTGGAGAGAATAAATGATAAGTAACTTAAAACTCATTTAGAATAGGGCAAGGTGTTGTGGAATTGTAGGACAGGTATTGCCTTAAAAAAGGGAAGAAAATAGCAAACTCTAGGGCAGTAGACTTTTTTCTATCCCTGGAAAAAATCTACAATGATTTAATAAAAAATATAATTAGTGAATATTGAGAAAAGGAAGCCATAATCACAAAAAGCCAGCATGGCTCCATCAAGAACAGGTCATAGCAAATTAACCTTATTTCCTTTTTTGATAGGGTTACTAGACTGTGATATTAGGAGAATGTTGTAGACATAGTGAAGTCAGATTTTAGGAAAGCATTTGACTAAATCTGTTATACTATTCTGCGGTCAAGAGAAGAGATATGTCAATCAGTCAAACATTTATTTAGTGCCTACTATATGCCAGGCTAATCTCTGGGGTTACAAGGAGAGGCAAAAGATAGTCCCTACCATCTAGTACCTTACAGTCTAATGGGGAACATGGAAATAACTATGTATAAACGAATATATGTGTGTATACATATATACATACGTGGGGCTTTGAACACCAAGCAGAGGGTTTTATATTTGATGCTAGAGATGAGAGGAAACCACTGTAGTTTTTTGAATGTGTGTGTGTGTGTGTGTGTGTGTGTGTGTGCACATGCATGTGTGTGTGAGACATGGTCAGACCTGCATTCTAGGTAAACCACTTCAGCAGTTAAGTGAAGCATGGACTGGAGTGGGGGAGAGAATTATGGCAGGCAGACCAACCAGAAGGCTATTGTAATAGTCCAAGAGTAGGGAGATGAGTGTCTGGATCAGGTTGATGGCAGTATCAGAGGAGAGGATTGGGGAATACATGAAAGATATTACAACAGATTGGATATGGAACATGAGAGAGAGAGGAGAGAGAGAGAGAGAGAGAGAGAGAGAGAGAGAGAGAGAGAGAGAGAGAGGGAGAGGGAGAGGGAAAGAGAGAGAGGAGGATGATACCTAGGTTGTGAGTCTGGGGACTAAGGAAGTGCCCTTGCCAATAATAGGGCCATTTGGAAGGTGGGGGGGATTTAGGGGGAAAGGTTATGAGATTAGTTTTGGACATGTTTCGTCTAATATATCAGATATAGGACATCCAATTTGAAGGGTCTGATAGGTAATTGGATACTTGAGATGAGGTCAGTGGAGAAGTTAGGGATGAATAAGTAGATTGAGAATCATTAGCATAGAGATGATAATTAAATCCATAAGAGCCAATGAAACCACTAAGTGGGATAGTATAGAAGGTGAAGAAAAGGGAGCAAAGGACAGAGTCCCCTGGGACACCATGATTAGTGGGTATGACCTGGGTGAAAATCCAGGAGGAGACTGAGAAGGAGCAGTCAGGTAGCATCATGAACATCTAGAGAGAAGAAAGTATTGAGAAGGAAAGGCTGATCTACAATATCAAAGTCTTTGGAGAGGTCAAGAAGGCTAGGGACTGAGAAAAGGCCACTGGATTTGTATAAAAGATAGGTGAATTAGAAACTGGATCAATGACTGGACTGAAAGACAAATCATCAAATTGTTCATTGTGCTTGGTCTTATGCTGCTTATCAAAGATGTAAATGAAGTGATTGATGACATGCTTATTAAACTTGCCGATGATCCAAAGCTAGGAGGAATAGCTAATTCACTGTGGCATAATCAGGATCCAAAAATATTTTGAAAAGCTAGAGTGTAGGACTGAGTTTGATAAGATTATTTGTATTTGTCTCCAAATATCAACTTTATGGTACAAAATGGAAGAGGTATTATGCACTGAAAAGTATTTTGAAAAAGATGTGCCGGTTTTAGAAGACCACCAAGCCAAAGGTGTGCTTGGGCTAGCTCAGATCATCTCATGAGAACCAAGTACTAAATTTTCAGTATGGCAAATTACACCTCACAATCTGGTAAATGCTACATACAAGTCAGGGTTTCATTTATTGTTCTGATGACTAAGTTTAAGAAAGAGATGGAGAAAATGTTAATAATGTACCTACATGGCATGATCTATAGAGCATAGGGACTGGATTCAAGAAGACCTTGGTTCAAATCTAGCCTCATACATTCACTAGCTGTGTGACCTTGGGCAAGTTACTTAACCTCTATTTGCTTTAGTTTCATCAGTCATAAAATGAGGATAGTCATAACATCTACCTGTTGTCAGGATCAAATGAGACAATATTTGCAAAGCGTTTATCACAGTGCCTGACACAGAGTATGTCCTATATAAATGCTACTATCATCATCATCATCATCATTAATGCAGATTAAACTTAAAATTATATTGTACCTCTATATTTTTCCCCTGGAGAGCTGGTTGTTTAACATTTATGAGCGCACATCTGCCACAAGCTCAATAAAAATCAACAGGGTATTATAACAACTCCAAATGCTTATGTACTTTTAAGATGCATTAAGAGAATTACATCTACCACAAGGGAGGTGGATTCTTCTACTGAACTCTGCCCTTGATATAATATGTCTGGAATTCTATGTTCATTTCTAGATGCCACATTTCAGCAAAAACAATGATTAGCTCAAGAGCACTAAGAGGAGATGAATGATTAGAATGATAAATAGAATGATAAATATTTCTTTGCATATACTTTGATTTTATTTTATTTGCTTATTTAATTTTATTTATTTGTTTTATTTATCATTCTTTATTTATTATTAAACATGCTGTAGGGTATGCTAAGTGGCACAGTGGATAGAGCACTGGGCCTGGAGTCAGGAAGATCTGAGTTCAGTCTGATCTCAGACACTTGCTAGTTGTGTGACCCTGGGCAAGTTGCTTAACCCTGTTTGTCTCAGTTTCCTCATCTGTCAAATGATCTGGAGAAGGAAATGGTAAACCACTCCAGTATCTCTGCGAAGAAAACCTCAAATGGGGCACAAAGAATCAGACAGGACTGAAAAGACTGAATAACAACAAACTGGTTGTATCCCTATCATAGAATATAAGTTCCTTGTGGCCAGGGTTGTGCTGATAAATGTTTACCAAGTGGCTCCCTGAAATATATATGTATATATTCAGGGCACACTTTAAAGTTTAATCTGCATTATTAACATTTTCTCCACTACTTTATGAAGTCTGGGTGATTCAAAAAATAATAAATCAAGCTCTGACATATAGGATTTTCCAAGGTGTAGGTGCTAATGCTAAAAATTTTACAATAATCTCTCTTTCAAGTAGGTAATAGCTGAGTCCAGCACACCTTTGCTCATGGACATGAATGCTTCACTTTTGGTTTCTGTAATTGCAACATGCAGTTCAGTGCTTTGCACGTAGAAGATGCTTGATAAAAGGGAAAAAATGAATTGATTGTGTCATAGGAGGGTCAAAAGAAGACCTAGGGGGGACATTTTAACTATCTTCAAGTACTAAATGGAAAAGGGATTATTTTTCTTTGCTTGTCTTCAAAGGGCAGACTAAGGAAAAATGGGTAGATGTGACAGACACATATTCAGAGTGGAAGTCAAGAAACATTTTCTAGTAGTTAGAACCATCTAAAAGTGCAGTGGATTGCCCAAGCAGTTAGTGAATTCACTGTCACTAGAGGTCTGCAAACAAAGACTTGTTGACATCTTTTTTTTTTTTTTAGATTGTCAGTCAATGAGCATTTATTAAGTGCTTACTATGTGCTAGACACTGAGATACCAAGGAAGGTAAACACTGGGTCTCTGCCCTACAGGAACAACAGGGAGACAATATGCAAACAACTATATACATACAAGATTTATACAGCATAAATTAACCTCTGAGGAAAGTGGGGCAAAGGGTATAGGAAAGGCCTCTTATAAAAGGTAATATTTGAGCTGAGATTTGAAGGAAACCAGGGAAGCCAGGATGAAGAGGAAAAGAAGGAGATCATGGGCACTAACCTTTGAAAAGGCAAACAGCTGGGAAATGGAGTGTCCCATTCAAGAAACATTAAGAGACCCAATGCTGCTAGATCATAGGATATGTGGAGAGAGGTAAAAAGAACGTTGGAAGAGGAGGAAGGGATCAGGTTGTGTAGTGCTTTAAAGCCTGTATTTGATCTTGTATTTGACCTTAGATGTCATAGTGGACACTGGAATCTAGTGAAGAGTAGAAGGATCATGCTGTTAGACATAGTAAGAAGGACCTCTGCTTTAGGAGAATCTCTTTGGCAGCTGAGTAGAGTTAGTGTGAGAGGTGAGAAACAAGGCAGGGAAACCAACCAACAGGCTATTGAAATGGTCCATAAATGAGGTAAGAAGAACTGGGTCACTCCCCCAATCTAGGGAGCAAGTGGCAGAGCCAAGATGTGAACCCAGGTCCTTGATTCCTATATCTCACCCCCATTCCTCCCAATGGAGGCATCTAACCTCACTTCACTGTTTCAGAGAACCTTGGGAGTAACTGACACAGAGGTGCTTTCTCTGACTGAAAAGCAGAGAAGGACCAGGATTTATACAAAAATACTGAACAAGTAACTGGTACCTGCCCTAGCCGTTCCTAGTCAGAGAACTCCATCCCCACTGTAAAGCAGCTGCTACCACAGCTACCATTTCAGGGACATTTCCACATTCAACTACAGAGAGAGGGCAGTCCTGTTGTGGCGTTCTAATTAACAGCTGTGATTCCTTTCTAACCATAATCAAACCTTAATTGTGTGATTCGAGTCTAACCCTAACCCTAACTGCTTCCTGACTCTAGTCCTAATCCTAATCCTGACCCTACTTTAACACTAACTTTAACCCTAATTGTGATTAGTTTCTAACCCTACCCTAACCCTAATTGTGCCCTAACCCTAACCCTAGTAGCATGCAATTTGTTTCTAACCCTAATTGTGATTAGTTTCTAACTCTAACCCTAATTGCGCTCCCAGTGTCCTAATTAGGAAATCAGAGAATATTTGCCCTTTGAAATAATGTACTACATGCTGATAGACCAAGATAAGTCACTTGACCTAAGGGAAGGAATGGCCACCAAAGACCATCTACAGTACTAGTCATCCCTGAACAAGAATACTTGACAAGTAGATGTTTGGTCTCTGCTTGATGATCTCCAATAAGAGAGAACCCCCTATCACCCAAGCCAATGGATTATACTAATGGCTAGGAAAATTTTGCTTACCTTGTATCTGTAACTTTAAACCATTGCTCCCATTTCTGCCCTTGAAGACAAGGAAGAACAAGCCTGTTCTTCCTATATGTGGTAACTTTTGAAATTCTCAGATAACCATCACATAACCCTAACACTCTTAAGTCTTCTCTTCTCAGGTCCTTCAACTGATTGTCAGATGGAATAATCTCTACATCATCATTCTAGTCATCTTCCTCTGGACACACTCCAGCTGATGAATATTTATCCTAAACAAACTGATTGTAATAAACCAGATATTTTCTGACCAATTTAGCAAGACTATTCCATTCCTAGTTCTAGAAATGATGTTTCTCTTAACACACCCCATTACTGAATTAGTTTTTGGGGACTGGTTGACTTCTAAGGGGAGTATGGTGAAGGAATTATTTTTCAGGTATTGGTTGGATTGGTTCACTTCTGAGGGCCCTTCTGACCCAGAGTCTGTTTCTGTGATTCTTCGCCATAAGGATATGCCTACTAGGTGGCACAGTGCATAGAGTGCTGGGCATGGAGTCAGGAAAATTCATCTTCCTGAGTTCAAATCTGATCTTAGACACTAGCTGTGAGACCCTGGGCAAGTCACCTAACTCTGTTTGCCTCAGTTTCCTCATCTGTCAAATGATCTGGAGAAATAAATCTTTGCTAAGAAAACTTCAAATAGGGTCATAAAGAGTCAAACATGATCGAACAGTAGTGATGATGCCTAGTAATGGATGTGGTTATTTACTGGAAGAAACTAGAGAAAATTAAAATGAAAAAAGCAAAAGAGAGAGAGGTCAGTAGTAATGCCTGGAGAATGGAAGAAAACTCATCTCTGGTTTCTTGAAGACTCACCTCAAATCTAACCTTATTTTAAAAAAAAGTTTTTTGGAGGGGGGAAGGCAAGGCATTTGGAGTTAAGTGACTTCCCCAAGGTCACACAGCTAGTAAGTATGTCAGATGTTTGAGGCTGGAATTGAACTCAGGTCCTCCTGACTCCAGGCCCAATGCTCTATTCACTGCTCTTTGAGCATCTAGGCTACTTTTCCTTTTCTTTGTGCCTTTAGTGCTTTGTACAGTGCCTGGCACAGAGTAAGCACTAAATAAAAGCTTGTTTACTTGATTTGTTGTTTTTTTATGGGGAAATGTGCAATAAAAGAGCAAAGAATTTTAGAGAATCATTCTTTTCCTAAGAAATTCTGTGGGCTCTTTGGGAAACTCAAGAATAAAGAGGTGGGGAGAGAGGAAAAAAAACCCTCCTCCTCTTCTCCAGCCCCTTCCCTTCCTCCAATCCTACACACTGCTCCCCTTCGATTAGTAGAGAGAAGGTAAAGATTGGACTTGTGTACATGTGTGTGTGGATGAGGGAGGGGCATCACCTATGAAATCCTCATATCTGTATACATCTTTGTATGCAAATGCAAAGTGGTTACTCTTAAAAGTGGTTTCTGTTTTGTTTTCCTCCTTTTTATTATAGCTTTCCTTTGTAATATTATGAGCTGTGCACTTGCAAGAGGGAATCAGTTTTAGTAGATTAGTAGTGGCATACATACATTTTTTCCCCTGATTTTTGTGGGTGGGATTATGAGATAAAAGAAATAAGGAAAATCCCTTGCATTCTTCAAGTCAGAAAAGACTCTGGCAGGAAGGTTATATCTATTTCTTTCCACTAGAGGAACCACCCACAGTCCAGGAAACATTTCTTTTCTTTTCTTTTCTTTTCTTTTCTTTTCTTTTTTTTTTTAAAGCAATTGGGGTTAAGTAACTTGCTCAAGGTTACACAGCTAGTCATCATTTATGCGTGGGTGCTCATTTTCTGAGGCCGGTTTCAATCTCGGGTCATCCAAACTCCGAGGCTGGCGCTCTTACTCACTGCGCCACCTAGCCACCCCTTTAGGGCAATTGGGGTTAAGTAACTTGCCCAAGGTCACACGGCTAGGTTTTTGTTTGTGCGGATTAAGTGTCGGAGGCCGGCTCCGAACTCAGGTCCTTCTGACTCCAGGGCCGGTGCTCTATTCACTGCGCCACCTAGCCGCCCCCAGGAAACATTTCTTGATTATATTCCTTGGTTCCCTAAGTAGCTGTGTAGATCATGCAGGGACCTTCCCTTTAGTCTTAGGGAACAAATGAGGAAAATTAACCTCCTTTCATCTGCTAGTCACTCTTCAGAGGGAGGAAGAACAGAACATTCTTTACTTTTACCTCTTAAAGTCAGTAGGACAGCTAGGTGGTGCAGTGAATAGAGTACTTCATCTGCAGTCAGGAGGACCTGAGTTCAAATCTAGCCTCAGGCACAGATCTTCTGTGTGATCCTAGGCAAGTCATTTAACCCTATTTGTCTTAGCTTCTCATCTGTAAAATGGGGATACAATGGAGAAGGAAATGGCAAACCACTCCAGTATCTTTGCCAAGAAAACCCCAAATACGGTGATGAAGAGGAATCAGACATGACTCAACAACAACAACAACAACATATAATACAATATTAGATTGCAAGTTCTCTGCTGTCAGGGATTCTGTCTTATTCATCTCTGTGTTCCCCATGGTACTTAATATAATGTCTTTACCAATAAATATTTGGTGAATAGAAGAAAAACCCCAAATAAGTTGTTGAAATTGGATGGTTTCAGCAAAACCTCCCCTTTATTTTTTTTTATTTTTATTTTTTAAAAGCAATTGGGGTTAAGTAACTTGCTCAAGGTTACACGGCTAGTCATTATTTATGCGTGGGTGCTCATTTTCTGAGGCCGGATCTGATCTCGGTCATCCAAACTCCGAGGCCGGCGCTCTTACTCACTGCGCCACCTAGCCGCCCCTTTAGGGCAATTGGGGTTAAGTAACTTGCCCAAGGTTACACGGCTAGGTTTTTTTGTTTGTATGGATTAAGTGTCAGAGGCCGGCTCCGAACTCAGGGCCTTCTGATTCCAGGGCTGGCGCTCTATTCACTGCGCCACCTAGCCGCCCCCCTCCCCTTTATTTTGTCATAGTTGTTTCCATGTTTGCTCACATTCCACTTAGACTTCACCCCCTTTCTTGTTCCAAGAAGGTCTAATCAGGTACGTCATTGCCATGAGGGATATGGCTTCTTTACATTTTCCATACTTGGGAGTTAAGGTTTAGAATCTGTCATGGGAATTTATGCAAACAATAGATGCTTTTCACTGTCCCTAAATTAATTGAAAACAGATATGGTAGCAATACGTTTTATCTTTCCTCTTTTCAGAATGTGAGGGTGTTGATTATATAATACTTAAAATTTTCAAAGTGATTTCACACACACATTCATTTTAAGAGGTGGTTCTCAGGGCAGACCTTCTTTTTCCCACTTGAAATATGAGGATTTCTATACAGAGAAGTCAAAAGACTTGCCCCAGGTCACTGAACTTATAAATTAGTGGCAGGGTCTAGAGAGGCTCTAGGTACTGACAGAACCTAGATCTAGATGTGCTGAGACCTGTTTCATAAACTGTTCCATTGTTTCCCCTAGCTTTCACCTGTCTAGAGAAAACAGAACTCTTATCTTTGCTAAAGTATTTTCTTTTTTATTTCCAGGTATACAATTAAACTCTCAGAAAAGCACATTCCCTTTTCCATTGCATCATTCTTAAAATTTGTCTTTTCTTTTGCTTTCATTACTTTTTTTTTTTTTTTTTGCTTTTTGGAGGGCAATTGGGTTAAGTGACTTGCCCAAGTTCACACAGCTAGTTAAGTGTCAAGTGTCTGAGGCTGGATTTGAACTCAGGTCCTTCTGAATCCAGGGCTGGTGTTCTATTCACTGGGCCACCTCACTGCCCCGCTTTCATTACTTCTTTGGTGATTTTTCTCCTTTCTTTTAATAGGTTTTTAGTCTGGGCCTATTTCATTTTGTATTTCATTTGTGTAAAAAATACAAAAGGAAACTTTCTCTACTCATGTAGATAAACAACTCCTCTGCAATTTATAGCCTTAGAGGGTTGCTTAGAGCACTAAGAAGTTGAATGACTTATCCAAGGCCACCCTGTCAATGTATATCAGAAGAGGGATCAGACTTCCTGATTCTTTATCCACCCTACCATGCTTCTGACTTTTGTCTTGCCATTGGATGTCAATGACTCTGAAAGAGTGAGAGATACTGACTACTTTGCACAGCACTGCCTCACTTAAATCCAATTCACACTCAAGTCAAGACATCACCCTCATGATGTCATTGGTCGTCTTCCGGGAGGAAGGATGAACAAAAACTATTCAATTTAAATTCTCACTCAGAGAGAGAACCATCTGGTTCAGTCATTTCTACAACTGTCTTTCAATTTTCTCATCTACTTTTCCTTGATTATATATATTAAAGTTTGGGGCAACGAGCTAAATATAAAAGACCTTGAACCTGAGAGCACTGTTAGCTTTTCTGAACCCCTGGAACACATTTAACCTGTCCCTTTCATCTTGAGCTATGGAATAGTATACCAAGTTACCTTGTGGACTGAAAACATTAATGTAATTTTTTTCTTTTCTTTCCACTTAATAGTATTTTATTTTTTCCAATTGCATATATAGTTTTCAACATTCACTTTTATAAGATTTTTTTTCGGGGCGGCTAGGTGGCGCAGTGAATAGAGCGCCGGCCCTGGAATCAGAAGGACCTGAGTTCGGAGCCGGCCTCTGACACTTAATCCACACGAACAAAAAAACCTAGCCGTGTAACCTTGGGCAAGTTACTTAACCCCAATTGCCCTAAAGGGGCGGCTAGGTGGCGCAGTGAGTAAGAGCGCCGGCCTCGGAGTTGGGATGACCCGAGATCAGATCCGGCCTCAGAAAATGAGCACCCACGCATAAATAATGACTAGCCGTGTAACCTTGAGCAAGTTACTTAACCCCAATTGCTTAAAAAAAAAAAAAAAAAAGATTTTTTTCTCCCATCTTTCCTTCCTTCCCCACCCTCCCTCAAAAGGCAAGCAATCTGCTATAGGTTATATATGTACACTCATGATTGATGTAATTTTCCAAACACCTACCTCATTAGAAAAGAAATCTTTAGCTGCTGGTTAATAAAGTCCTATGTCTTTCTCCATGTTGGTAGATTGCAAGAACCTTGAGGACAAGATCTCTTTCTTCTTCTTTTCTGTTTTTCCTGCTATAATTTTGGGAGTACAACATGAGCTCAATAAAGTCTTTTTGAATTAATGAACAACACTCCTGAAACACTTTCTCTTTCCTACTTAATGTGAGTTCCTCATAGAATCCTAGTTAGAAAGGAACTTACATGTGATTTAGTCCAGTTCTCTCATTTTATCCACGAGGATATGAAAAACCAGAAAGATTAAGTGACTTGTTCTGTGCCACATAGACAGTAAGAAATGGAGTCCGGAT